>OY757244.1:41920051-42538456 GCA_963583935.1 Diaperis boleti
GGATCGGTCATCGGTTCGTCTCGGAGTTCTCGGGGGTACCTTTGGAGTAGATACACCGATATAAAATACATCGGCAGGTTGGAGTGACTTCACGGGTGGTCTAGAAAGGGTATCCGCAAAAACATTAGCCTTTTCAGGGGTATATTCAATATTGATATTGTACAGCTGCAACAGTAGTGCCCATCGTGCTAGTCGTCCAATGGGAGACTTAAGCGACATGAGCCACCGGAGTGGCTGGTGATCGGTGACGGCGATCTTTTAAATACGCTCTGAACGTCTGGAAAGCTCACAAAAGTGCTCACATTCCGTGGTCGTTCGGCGGTGGTAAGTAGTTGGCTTGTGTATTCGACTGGTCGTTCTTCAAAACCGTCTCCCTGAAGGCACGCTGCTTCGAGAGCATAGGCCCTGGCATGGGAAGGCCGTCCAGACGTGTGAAAGAGTAGACGTCTGTTTCAGTTACGACATTAAGTTTTGGGTAATCGACACAAAGTCCGAGCTGCCCGTTGGGCTTTGGAATTAAGACCGTTGTTTCCTCCGAGACCTCAGCTACCATTGCTTGTTGTTTTGTCTAGATGGCGCGTACGGCGATCAGTAATGAAGCGGAGGTGTTTATACATTCCTGGGAAATACCGCTCTGGTTGTCCATTCTTAGTAAACCATAACCAGTTATTTTTGCTCGGTTTCAGGAGACTGGATCAAAGCTATCAGTACTCGTTTCTGTACTATGAATTCTCTTAAGTGTTGAGCATGCGAAGACTTTCTTATAGATCTTATATGCTGGAGGCGTGGGCGCAAATTCTAACGCATGGCTGTCGTATCCTATCTCTATGTGGCGATCCCTTTCTTTACACCGGACCACTAGGTGTACGCGGCTTCTTCAAGTTTGTCCGTGATTCCTGTAGCAACTTGCCCTACCGATGAAGTCTTTGACTGCTTCACAGTTTCGTCGTCCAGTGAATCGTGCTTGACAGTGTGAAGTTCCTAATTCGCTGTTCCTTTTTCCGTTTAGAGTTTATTGTCTCATATTTCACCTGCGGAAATCGGCTGGCAGGTTAGACACCACTTTGTAACGGTTTATTAAAAAAAGTTTATTTAGAAAATAGTAAACTTTTTTTAATAAACCGTTACAAAGTGGTGTCTAACCTGCCAGCCGATTTCCGCAGGTGAAACATGAGACAATAAACTCTAAACGGAAAAAGGAATATATATATATATATATATATATATATATTATATTTTTTTATTTCATACTGTGTCATATCTGTTAGTTTTAAGTCAGAGTTTTGAGCCCGGAAAATGGGACTTTACAGTACAAGTCCTATAAAAAAAAATAACCAACAAATCAAACTGTTGTCATAGATACTCAATTCATGGATGTTTCAATTCTGAATTGCAATTTCATTTTTTAAAATGAAAACAATGATTTAGTATCTGTATCATGAAATAAAACGCATTACGACATATGTCCGGAAACTTTTACAGTAACTTGTTTCAAAATTCCAGACTCGGCTCCTTCGTCGCCTCGTCTGTAAACATTTCAACTCGTTACTGTAAAAATGAGTTTTCCAGACTTATAACGTAAATTACTGTTATACATGCCAGTTACTTAAATGTATTTTTATACGATTTTACCTTACATTTTTACAGAACGATTTTTTAATGTTTTTTTAATTTTTTAAGGGTCAGTTTTAAATAACTGAATGCAAATTTAGGACGTCTAGATTTAAAAAAAAATCTCCATATCCTGATATCAAGCTGTGCGTTGTATAACAAAAAGATTGACACATTTTATTTCACCATTTTTGATTAATCATTTGTGCTAGAAAATAGAAAATATGGAGGGAGACAGAAAACCGATGTGATGTTGAGCTCAGTGAAATTGGAGAAGGGTGGAAAACCGAGTGCTCCCAACTACAGCCATTAAATTCCCATCAAATAACAAAACGACATATGAAATGTTTAAAAAGCAGTTTAATAATAGCTATTTATTATACAAGTATAAATAAGGCACGAAAGAAATGTTTAGCAACGGGAGCTTGCTTGAGTGGTTAATTTCTCTTGAGTGATTTATTTGCTGTTAAGACACGTATGTAATACATAGTTTTATCCAACACCTCCTTCTGTAAAAGTTCTTAAAACATTAATCAAAACCCAAAAAAAATTGACGTTCTAAACTGTTGGGTTATGAACTGGTTGCTATGACAAATTGTAAAACCGTTGAATTATCGACAAAATCGGCAATATTCATAATAGGCGTTGGATGCAAAAGATTTATTATTGTATTGAGTTTTAAATTTTCTAAACATTTCTACGAAAAATATTCGATGTTAAAACAATGATTATTTTAACTGGCAACATTAATATTTACTGATATTAAATTTAATAATGGCACAATCTTATCATTAGTATAGACTTTTTCTGATTTGCATGACCAGGTGAATGTCTAACAGAAATTATTACGTGACGATGTGTGTAGAGGAAAAAGGGAGCTGAATGAATATTTGAAAGCATTGCACCGACGAGATTTTATCTTCTTTTACGACCATATTATGCCATTATATTGTTTGACTTAAATTTAACAAAAATACATTTCTGTTATACTGATTTGCTGAATAATGAATTTAGGGGGCGACAAGAATTTAGATTTGATGAATTAGGCACACTTTAATAGTTAGGTTTAGATGGGGTTACCACAAATTTATTATTGTTGAATAAACAGTGGAGATTAATCGATTTCTTGTTACAAGTTGGATGGATTTTAATAAGCTACGTGCGAATCTTGCAGAACGAAAGTGGCACGAAGTATCGTAACACTTAAACATTTTCATGTATTAATGTATTAAGTATGCACATGTTTCAGTTCACATAACTCAATTACTGTTTACCCCTAACGCAACATATTTTTCAATCCTTGCTGGCAGAGATCGACAAAGTATACAGTATTGATGGGATCTTAGAGTCGAATTTCTCTTGTCGGTCTTCGGTTTTCTGTAACCTCTAATTCTCCAGTCGTGCTTGTAAATCTTAGCAACGCCTGTGCTCGTCGTCTTCGACTGGAAACCGTTGACGCGTCCAAGTTTTCGTGAGGAAATTTATAGTTAGGCACTTCAGATTGACATGTGAGCAACACAGTGCAATTAAGATGTGATAAAAATGTAAACCAAGCAAGAAACTCTCTTTGTGAACTAATAAGGATCACAATATTTTATTGTACAACTGGCTGAACCGACAGACGTTGTCCTGTTCAAATTTCATAACGAAACATCACAAAAGTCAAAACAAATGTAATTTTATTTTAATTTTGTAACACGTTATTTTTCTATTTGAAAATATACTGAGTGTTAATTTTATTATACTGAGTGTTAATTCCCATTTATCAAAATTTGTCATTACATCGTGTGAACAAAAGGCCTAACGTCTTCAACACATTCAAATTTTAATATTAACTGCTTTACCTGTTTTACAAAATTACTCCTTGGATGGCCAGTTATGTTGGTCGAGAGAGGTATCGAGTATCGAAAGGTCATGTTGCAATTCTAAATGGAAAATGATTTATAAACAACTAATCCTAATTAGATTCGTCAATCTTAAATTGTAACCTTTTCTGAGTCTTTCAAATCAACAGATTAGAATTAATACTTTGAGTTCGTCATTTACTGATCAACTGATGATACTGGTTTGTTTTAGAACCTGAATACTTAATCATATCAATTATCAACTATGTACATATTACAAAAAAAGTAGCCTAATCGGTCCAGACGTTGTCAAGTAAACGACGAACAGCATTTCACTTTTATTGTACACGCTGTCTCAACGAAAATTGCCCAAATGTATATACTCGAGTTACAGATATTTTCACTATTACGAATACATTAAATTGCGTGGAGAATGAAAAGATCTTTTCAACGATATGTCTGCCTCGTGCCCCAGTTTCCCTATTTAAAATTTAAGGGTAGTGGTCAGTGCGGATAGGGTGGTTTAGATAGAAGTTTGAAATGTACCTAATAAGTTGTCATCCTACAGATAAAAATTGACCTGTCTGGGCGTTTTTCCCTAAAATATTTGAAACTCGAGTAAATTTAAGTGGACAATTTTGAATGAACAAAACGTCCTACCTTCGGTTATGATTGAGAGTGCATAAAAATATGGTTTTTGCAGTTTTTACAAATTTTCCGACTTATCCTTATAATTTATTGTCTCGAATTTTATTTTCCTGAAAACTTTTTCAGAACCAGAACGAACAAAACAAAAAAAAGATTACACATATCCATCTATCGAGCGAGTTATGATCTTGAGTTCATACAAAAAACCCATAGCAAAAAGTATTTTCAGTTTTTCCTGAATTTTTCAATTTTTCTTTCCATCAGAACCTTATTTGGACTATTACCAAAATAAAAATAAAAACAGCCAAATCGGTCCAGCCGTTCTGGAGTGATGCGCATTTCGCGCACAGCATTTCGTTTTTATTATACATAAAGATTCTTTAGGAAGCTGTTAGAGGAAGAAAAGAAAAAGGGAAAACAGAGATGTAGAGGAACCAAACAGCACCAGAAGGAGAAGAAATTACGCTGGAAGTGGTGGAGAGGCAAGTGAAGAAATTGAAGCAGAGAAAAGCGCCGGGGAGAGACTTTAAAACCAAAAAGTAACCTGAAACACTAAAAACCGAAAATTTAAGAAATTAAATTCTAAATCTTAAAACACTAACTGTATGGTCATTCGATAATAGCTTCACTGATAATAATCGTATATGAACACAGTGTAACAATTGTTTTGTACCCTTTAGTAACCGTATGCAATTTGGTTTTGTAGTATTCTTAAATGTCTGCACTTTTAACTGCATTAAGAACATTTTATCATTGTTCTCTTAAAATCCCATCAGGTTTTTTTTCTTTTCAACGGTTTTTCTGCAATCGCCATTGTCTGTGTAACCAAGTATTTGAGTCGATTTATCGAGAATGAGTCCTTTCACCTCTAATGCAGCTCATTGTGATTTCCACTATACTCTTAAATATGATTTGTAAAAAACATCTATTAACAGATTCTATTCGAATTTTAAAGTGTACTCTTTTTATTAATACGAGGTTCACTAATTCTAAAATACTGTTTAAATTCATAATTTTTAAAAACAAAAAAATATGTGACCAATCCGATTATGTGCAGCAATATCCATTAATAGTTTTGATTTAAGTTTAATTTTTAAAAACGTTATACATCGACTGTTAAAGATTAACAGTGCGTGCTTCTGTCATTGGTGGGAAACCGCAAACGAGGTCAAATTTTCATCAAGGAGTTTACAGCTACGCACTTGCAACATCCTGCTGAAAACCGCAGAGTATAATACAGCAAAACGAAAAAAGAACACCACAACTTTGCAACGCAACAAACTTTCCTGTAATTTGACTTCGACGGCGGAGTTTTCAACAGTGTAACATCATGCCACATCCGTTTAAATGTGAAGACATTAAAGTTAATGATGCATTTTTTCCATTCTCTTCGGCTCCAATTTGACTTTTTCTTTTTTAATATCCAGCAAGAACAGATAAATCGATTCCGAGCAGGTGCCAGCACGTATGAATTTTGTCCGTGCTCATATCTGCTGCTACTTCATTAGGAAACTGTACTACAATAGCTCTTTATTTTTGTCCGAGAGCAAATACAAAGTTTTCAAAATTATGGTGGATGCATTGTAGTTGTGTATATTAGCTTGTTGTAAAACGAGCTGCAGCTTATTTTAGTACAGAGAGATAACCTGGAAAACTGTCACGCCTTCGTGTTGTAAACGTGTAGAGGGGCTTTTGAATTATCGCACATAAACCACAAAAAGCCAGTTTAAATTTGTCCATTATCCATAAAGACTCATTCTTTTAGACACAGTATAAATGGTTTTTTTCAAGCTGTAAAAGCAGATATATTTACACAAACGCTCTGAAATATTGATATTTTTGGATAAAAAAACCTCCCGTTTTGAGCATGTGTAGGTATATAGAATGTCCCTTTCAATACGTTGAGCCACTATGAAACTCTTATTCATGAGTAGTTTAATTTTTTCCTATTTCATACTTAATCAAATTCTAAGAATTAATTTCCGTCCGGTAATTACTACAATCCTGAAATCTTTACCGGACTAGCAACAAAACCAACGTAAATTATTATTATTTATTACAAAATTTTAAACCGTAACGTAGATATTTTATACAGTTTCTTCGTGGAGGCAACGTCCAGCTATAGTAACATCAACGACCTAGAAAAAAACTTTATGTAAACAGTTTTACACAATTTTTTTTGATACTTACTTTTGCCAAAAAAAAAGCTTCTTTCAGATTTTTTTACCTCAACTCTAGTGACTGTTTCCGCTTTATTTTTGAAAAAGTTGCGCAGGATCGTCTTGTTTAGAACTTTTTTTATGAGTGGAGTGAACGTTTTATCTCCACGTTTTATCACTCTGAAAGTACCATCATAAGGGCGTTGCAATTGTTTTTTAGCGTAGTCCAAGCGTATGGAAACAAAATGAGCACCCTGTGCTGGTGAGTTTTCTAGTACTCGATAGTTCTCATCACTGCCTTAAGCTCATCGGCAACGTTCGCCTCTACTAAGTCCACTGGAAGTCGTAGGTGACACAACAATGTCTTCCTTCACTTTGCTTCCGATTCCCAGTAGGACTAGTAGTGGTTGTGCTTTGTCGATTGGGATCTTTTTCCACTTGATAGCGGTTTTCTTCGATTGAATCTTTCCACCAATCCTTTGCTCACTGGGTGGTATGTCGTTGTCCCGAGACGATGCATTGCTCTGAGTTCATTTAGTGATGAAAACAAAGTGGACTTAAATCTGTGTCCCTAACGGTGGTATTCCCTGTGAATGGGGAAGTGGCCTCACGACGTCCACATGTGCATGGCTAAAACTGGAGTCTGAGGTTTTAAACATGCCTATTCGGCCCTAGTGTCTTTATGGACCTTGGCTCTCCTGAAACTTAATGCAAGTTTGGGTCCATGTAGTGATCTCTCGTTTCATGTTTGGTCAGAAATGCTTTCCTCCTGAAATGCATGAGCGGACCCACCTATTGGGTAGTTTCTATTCGATAAAGTTAAATTTCTCTATTTCCCTGAGTTCCCGGAGTTCTTCGTCGTCTTCTTGAATTTCCGCTTGTCTAAAACCAGTTTGGCTACGCTGTCTATTCTGGACAGCTACGTTGTCTACGCCTTTGACGTATGTTATGTCTGTCATGAATTGGCACCTGAGGTCAAGTTGTTTTACTTGCCTGGGACTGCATTTCTCTAGCTTTAATCCAAAAGCATAGGTGACAGGCTTGTGGTAAGTGAATACGATAAAGAAGTACGCTAGTGTAGATGGCGAGCAGTTCACGGTCATAGGCTGCATATTTCTTCTGAGCTGGGTTAAGTTTTATGGAGAAAAAGGCGATCGGTCTCTGGTAGCAGCTTTGAGTTGCAATTGGCACGTCTTAGGTATCTGTTGCCAGGCTCAGTTCCTTGCTTGGGTTTGGGTATGTCAAGAGGGCTGCATTTACATTCATTAAAAGAGGACAGGTGTTCTTCTGCTCCTACAATCGGTCCATTTCAATATCTTGTTGAGTGGAGCTTGAATGTCTACTCTTTTTGGTAACTATCTTCTATACAGTTCACCAATCCCTATGAACCTCTGCTTTACTTTTGAAGGACGAGGTTTGATGTCTACTGTTAATATCTGTACCCCTAGCTCTGTCCTACCAAATACACATTTTTTAGGATTAATGACAATACCGTACTTACTCCGTGTCCGCAAAACTTATTCGACATGAATGAGATCCCCCTCTGGAATTTTTGAAGCCACGAGTGTGTCATGCAGCCGAAGCCTAACCATGCAGCACCTGATTGAGGAACCTTTGAAATGTTTGTACTGCATTCCTCAAGCCTCAAATATGGTTATATATATAATAACATAATAATAATATAGCCTTCAATGAACAGATTGGTGGCCACTGAAAGAAATATGTTTCCTATGTATGTAAGAAATAATTTTTGTTAGAGATTTTCAGTAGTATTAACCCAGGATTCTGTTCTGGGTGTTGCGTTTAGAATATCTACGATCTATGTCAGAAAGCTACTTAAATGTGAAGATTGTCTTCTGTGTGGTGCAAATATCCACTATTGTAGTTTTTCCATCGAAGGGATTGCAATGAAACTTTGCACGCTTACTTATTTTACCACGTAAGCGCCCACTAAGAAACGGTTTTTCAAATTTCCATCCCTAAGGGGGGTAAAGGGGCGGGGGAGTTAATCTCTAGATCCACTGAACCGATTGCAATAAAATTTTGCACACTTATTCATTTTACCACGTAGGCGCTCACAAAGAAACGGTTTTCCAAATTTCCATTTCCAAGGGGGGTAACGGGGCGGGGGAGTTAATCTCTAAATCAATCGGAATGAAATTTTGTACACTTACTTATTTTACCACGTGGGCGCTCACTAAAAAACGGTTTTTCAAAATTATTAAAGTAGTAAATAAATTACTAAGGGCTGATTTCGCCAGCCTCCGTTAAACTTAATCATCTGTTAGGAACAATTGTTGCTATAGTTGTAACAAACGTATCTATGCAATTATTTATCAGTTAAAGTTAATCGATGTTGGTGAAACCGGCCCTTAATAAAATAAAATCACCGTGCGAAGCCGGGACGGGTCAGCTAGTTACCATATAAAATTAAAAAGGAATAATTACACTCAACGTAGATTACATAAGTATTAATAGAGAATTGTTTCAAAGGTTTAATCAGATTTGTTACCGCTATAAAAAGATTCTCTAATTAATGCGCTCAACAAATGATAAACAGAATAAAATTGTTAAATGTCTTCAGTATAACGTTTTAAGATTAAAGTTTAATTAAAGCCTAAAAAGCATTCACCGTTCGGTTTTTTGCTCGCTTTCAACATCACCAGCTATTCCTTTTAACGTACGTAGCTAGGAATTTTCAAGAATATTTAAAAGCTTTTAATAATGTTAAACATTCTTGAAACATTTTTCAGGTTTTTCAGCTCATAAGTTTTTCGTCATGACACAGCATAATTATCTACATATTTTGTGCTTCTAGCTCCGGCATCCGAATCACTATTTATGTATGGTATAAAGAAACTGGTCCAATAAAGTTAGGGATATGGTCAAATAAGGTACTGGGGTATGAATGTTTTTAATATATCGTAAAATATTATACATACATTTATTGTATAGCAAAGATAGACAACTATTTTTAATTAAAGTTTTTAACATAAACTGACTTACTATTTGATTAGGTGTTGAGGGGTGTGAGGGAATTTGATCCCCCCACCGACACTTAGACCACACCGCGGGCCCATTGTGACTTACTATTTATTTATTTTCCAAATTCTTCAAGTTGATACTTTTTATCGCATTCGTTTCAGGAATGGGAGTGTTAATACATTTTTAAATGTTAGAATGTAATTATTCACGTTAAAATAAAAGCTTCAGGTTAAGGCCAAAGGGCAAAAAATTGAACAAACCCTTGAAAAAAAAAATGAGTTGATGCAACCAAAAAACAATGGAAAACTAAAAAAGCTATAGCAGTAGGAGACCTCGACCTTGATGTCTTTATGGGTCCAAAGAGAGTTAGAACCTACATGCAACTGTCTGGACGACTTTAGAACGTCGCTTGCATCTGAATTTCAAATAAATCTATTCAAAAAGCAGTTCGATACACAATATCTAACACATGTACAAAAAATTCATAATATACTTAATAAACATTTAATTGAGCAGTTTCTTAAAGTTGTCCCGAAATTTACTTTGCTTTTTATAAAATTTTCACTTCCCATCGATTAACTAACGTAATGGAAACTTTGGGAAACATATTTAAAAAAATCTGTCGATCCACTTTCCAGAAAAAGGGCAAGTCCGAAAACAGGGAACTTGTAAAGAATATATTCATAAATCGCTTGACATAAATATAGATTTAAATAAATCAAAAACGTTGCTGTAATGACTGAAAAATGTTTATTCCTCAAAAAAAAATTGAATAAATTCATTAAAAATAAAACAATTTTTTTTTTCAAAAAGTTTTTGGACGGTACAATTTTGGTTTATAAAAATGAATGTTTTTATCCCAAATTAAAATTCAAGAAGTCATTGGTTTTCGAGTGATGACTTTTTTAAATAGATCCCCCTATTTTTTTCTTGATTCAGATAGCCCTTTTAATTGTCTAAACGTTAGTATAAAAAATATCTTACATAATAAAATATATAAAGTTTTATCACAAACAAAAACAAGTCAAAAAATCAAACAGTCAAATGGTACTGTCAGTTTCATTTGTATGTATAAATTGTTTTTCCGGAAATCGTTTTGGAAACAACATTTTCCTGCTTTTTTACGTACAGGAAAATTGAATTTTTCT
The DNA here is from genome assembly GCA_963583935.1 of Diaperis boleti. NCBI lineage: Eukaryota > Metazoa > Arthropoda > Insecta > Coleoptera > Tenebrionidae > Diaperis > Diaperis boleti. The sequence goes on from OY757244.1 coordinate 41,930,447, forward strand.
AATTTGCTGTTGTAACAAAGCTATTAACACATTCATATTGTATTGTATGTATTAGAACGCGATTGTAGGTGATACGAAGTTGATACGGTAGAAGTGATACGATACAAAAAATCATACTGTTGTTTTTACTTAATTTTATTCTTAAACACAATCATTCAGAAAGACTTTCTTCACCGACTGTGTATTGCAACAGTAATTAGTCGATGATTCACTCATTAATCACTACCAAATATCTGCGTCCATCTAAAAGAAACTATCACTCGAAAATTGAGAAAATCGAATATTCGGGGAGGTCATTGCTATATCTCTTAAACCTAGATGTCTGTCAAATTAATCAAATTATCCTTATTCTTTATAATACATAAAAAGTGTATAGTTCATACAGAGCAATAAATCAAGAAACGCTTAAACAAATGTCCCACTTTGTTTCATTCCAAAGGGCCGCGATTTTTATCGCCTAGGTCCCTCTTCATATTCCTTCGGAACTTATTTTTACGAAATTGTTTATGACGCCGCCCATAAAATTTGGGACATCTAGCCATCTAGCGGCGTATCGTTTCGTGCCAAAGCTGACCGACTGCCTTAAGAATACTGATTTGAGGAAAAAACGCAACACTTAGAATTCGTCTTTCAAATTTAATAAAATTTATACAAAAGTTTTATTACATGGGAAACATTGAAACGATTATAATTTCATTACAAGAATAAATAAAAAATAAAGAAAATATTTAATAATGTGTGGGACCCCCACGATTTTTTATGCAAACGAATTTACTCTGTTGAGCATTCCGTTAATGAGATGGTCTATAGCCGGTTGTTGCCATTCCTTCCCCAGTTTACACCATTGTACACTACGAGCACGATGACCATCTAATAAAAATGTCAGCCATTTTACACACATATTTTCAGTTCTAAACATTATTATCGATTGATTACATAATAATTATATTGTTGTCATATTTTTTTCTAAATTCCTATTTTGTTTCTCTACTGTTTTAAATAATTAAACTAAATATAAGCTGAAATGGTGATACACTATGTAAAATACTATACACTATGTACAAAACTGTCCCCAAAGGATGTAACAAGTTCATTTAGTTTTTACATAGTGAGGTTTGTGAAAGCCTGTTCCTGATTAGCCGTATTTAGACCACACACGACAAACGTCTAATTTGGTTAATTCTATTTTTTACTCAGCAAAAGATTCATTAGTATGATACTTGCTGCAGCAACGAACATCGGATTGTAATTATTATTTAGGAGTATTGATTCTATGAATTAATAATAAAATAATACTTTTCACCAATAGTGGCAGAAGCCAGAACAGATGCCCGAATTTATTTATCTATTAATAAACGATTCGTCGGTTATTTACAGAACTTAAATTATAGTGCAATTTATCATTATTTATAAAATCCGTTTAACTGTTAATCTAATTAAATTAATATATTTTCAATATTAATGCATTATTTTATTGAGTGTCAATTTATGTCAAAAACAAATTATTTATATTATTTATATAATGCTTTTGCATGCAATTGTCATGTGATTTTAATTGTGTTTGCCAACAGCGTACCTTATTGCAAGTATTTTATTTAATTAAAATTAACTATGATGATATAACGGATGTAACCCAAATAAACATTAACGTGTTTATGTACACACTCTACCCTTCGTTACATTGTCTTACACTTCAGCTTCTATTATTTCATCAAAAGTGAGATCCTCTATTTGATGTTTTATGATCTTAATAAAATTTTAAGTAGTCTGAAGTGGAGTTTGCAAAATATTAAGGTTTTAATGGAACAAAAAATTTGTTGAAACCTTGAAACAATGGCGTTGCTTGCATTTCATGGGAGTTCCATCCAAGTACGGACGTGCAAGTAATGTAAAATTCTTTTTGTGTTGGATAGAAAGCAAGTAAAAAAAACATTTCATTGGTGGATCTTATATTTACCAGAGGCTCACTCACTTGGTTTTTGACAATCTGTGCAAATCTAAATATTCTGTCTAAATTTCGCGGTTTATGTAAGAGAAGTGCGAGAGGCGTACAAAAGCGGCAAATTTCTTGATCAAATTCCACGTTGAATTCCTCATTTCAGAGCAAAACGTCGGAATCGTTCTAAACGAAGTTAACAGCCGATGAACGGTTAAAGAAAAGCATCGTCACTTTGAAAATATAAACCTATAGTGAGTTTTTAAATGCAAATCAGTTATTTACTTAAAAATCGTCGATTTTCCTCCGACGTTTCCCAGAGATATTTTAAATGTCATTGCGACAGAAATTAGCATAATCTTTTCAGTCGGAACGTCAATACGGAGGATAACACAATTTTCTTAAAAACATTTTAAAAATCAGCGCTGGCGCGGTATTGTCTTTAGGCGAGCATTAACAATTTCAGCCATGAATTATGCATGCCACGTCTTATGAAAAGTGTTCCGTAGTCTCTATAGATCTTCAGTCAATTTTTTACTAGCAGTCTTGAATGATCCTCCTCCGACTAGAATATAGAGAAATGTGGTGGAAATTAAAAGTCTTGACAGTCCGTCCGTGAATGTGTCCATTAACTGAAAATGCTCTCATTGATTTTCATTGATTTGATAATGACTAATTATGTTAATGACTAATGACTAATGTTTTGATCTAAAATGAATGGATATTAAGATGGGCAATATAATATAACAACTTTCATTTAAAATTGAAATTATTAACAAGTGAGCGACAAAATTTGTGGTCGCAGTTGGTTAAACGTATATCGGTACTTTTACTGTACTTTTTACATCATTCGTCAAACTTTTAACCAATTTTTTTCTGCACTTACGAGATTTACCTTGCAAACACTTATTAATCTTCTTAATTCTGCCGTGTTCCCGGCAACAAAATCTAAATGCATTTTAGGCAATACACAATTGCTTAGATCAGGCAATCGGCAAAAGTGTAATTGTGGTAGACTGCAACAAAAAAATGGTAACACCTAATAACAGATACAATGACAAAAGGATTGTGAAGTTGGATTATATTATGTGTATATATATATATAGACATATACGGCGGCAATGTCAAGCCCAAAATGCTATGTTGAAAAGTAATACCAAGCCCGACACCTACTTACGAAGCCCGACTTTGGGCTTCGTAAAATTCACGTGTATATCCGAGTTATTTCTCATTGATACGACTAAAGCCATCTACTGGCAAAATTTTCATTTGGTGGGTAAAGTCACCATATATCGTAAAATACACACGTTTAGTTTTTGAAGTTCACTGTAGGGGGCGCACGACAGATTTGTATAAAACTGTATATCTACTGCCGATACTTTGTCGATGATGCCCGACCTTAAGATGTTTAATGCATAATAGGAATCCCGCTCATGTGACAACAGCGCATTCACTCTTTTATTCATTTAATGTAATATTGGAGATATTTAACGCTACGAGCGAAAAGATGATTTAGCGGTAACAATTCAGAAAGCTCTTATCTGAGAATTTTAAAATTATATTTTAATGTCAAACCACCTTTAAAACGTTTTTTCAACTCTTAAATACTCAGTTTTTTTATTACAACCAAATTTTTAAAACGTTTTTTATAGAACAATTTAAAAATTATAAACAGTGTCAGATATTTAAAAACGCCCTTAAAACGGTTTTTGAACCCATCATTCCAGTCACAAAAGGTTTTAGGTGTCCTGCTTAACAAATTTTCTTCTAGTTTTGGGTTTTTGATACTTTATGTTTTTTGAGGTGGAATACGAATTAGGTCTAACAGGTCTAACCTACCATATTTTTTTGTCGGGTGAACCGTTTAGGCGCAACAGTGCGTTGAAATGGGATATTATTGCCAGATTTTTATTTTTCCGGAGGCGGATTATGTTAATTTTGTGTTTTTTTGATTTAAAATGTTGGTACCCTTTTACCCTTTTAAATTAGGTTTAATATTTGGTTGTAATAAAAGCAAGGGTGTATTTATGGGTAAAAATAATTGTTTTAAGGGTGTGTTTTACACACACTGCTTTAAATTGTGTTGTGTTTTTAATTTGATTGTAAAGCAAAGGTGTATTTATGGGTTAAAAACTTAAAAAAAGGTGGTTTTTAAATATTTGACACTGTTTATAATTTTTAAATTGTTTTAAACAAGGCCAAATTTTAAAAGCATCCTTAAAACTATTTTTTAACCCTTCAATACACCATTGCTTTAATTACAACTAAATTTTGGAGACATTTTTTATGACAACTTAAAACTTAATAATAAATAATAATAAAAAAGCTCACATCCCGGGAGCAGAACGAACAATACAAAAAAATAGGTCTTTCCTATCATCAGTTATGATTGAGAATGCATACAAATATCATGATTGATGCAGTATTTCCTAATTTTCCGACTTTTATTTATAATTGGTTTTCCCGAAAACTTTTCCAGGACCATAACGAACAAAACAAAAAAAGAATTAGGCATATCCATCGTTCGAATCGTGAGTTATGGTTGTGAATTTATATAAAAATCCCATAGAAAAAATCACTTTCAGTTTTTCCCGAATTTTCCAATTTTTCGGGCAACTTTTACAATTTTTATTTCCGTAGGAACCTTATCTGGACTATGACAAATATGAGGAAAAAATTATTAGCTAAATGGGTTCATCCGTTCTCAAGTGATGCGCCTACAAATACACCATTTCAACATTTACGCACGTGCAGTGTATTTCAGTTTTTCCCGAATTTTCGAATTTTCCGGGTAAATTTTCCAAAAAAATTACAGCGAATGACAGTAACCTCACTATTTCCAGCCAGCTGTTGACACGTCACTAGCACGTGCGTTTGTTTTGAAAAGTCCCCACTCTCAGTGACGTCACGACTTTTCCAGTCTATTATATAAAAATGAAACGCTATTCGTTGGTAAACGCATCACTTGAGAACAGGTGGACCGATTTGGCAATTTTTTTTTAAGTACCTATTCGTAATGGTCTAGGTAATGTTTTTATGGAAATAAAGATTTTCCAATTTTCCGGCAAATCTTTCCCAATTTTTATTTCCGTAAGAACCTGACCTGGACCATTACGGGGATTCTAAAAAAAATAGCCAAATCGGTCCAGCCGTTCTCAAGTGTTGCCAAGTGTGTTACCAACGTAGGTACAGCATTTCATTTTTAGGGTTCCGTACCCCAAGAGTGCTATTACTAAGGCTCAGCTGTCCGGCTGTCCGTCCTTCCGTCTGTCACAGGGCTGTATCTTTTGAACCGTAATAGTTAGACACTTGAAATTTTCACAGAATGCGGACAACTATGGCCGTAATAACAACAGATAATAAAAATAATAAAAAAATTTAGTCTTAAATAAATATTGTACGGTGGTACGAAACCCTTCGTGTGCGAGTCCGACTTGCACTAACACGACTGTTATTATATAGATATGTAAACTACCAAGTCCCTACAAATGTAATGTGGTATAAATAATCATTCTGGGACTGTAATAAACACTGTTGTCAAATGTGCAAATACGTGTCTTTAAAATAAATAAATAATAGAAATTTCAGCCAAACGCTTCAGTTCCGATTTTTTTTCTGTTTCGACAGTTGAGGATTTTTAGTTAAAATATCAATAGTATTTTACTAAAAAAATAGCATAAGTCACAGTAAATTTTCTATAAAACGCTTGTTTGTACTGTTTTCTTTGTACGGACAAAAGCTTGACTTGATTTCCACGCAAATAAGCGCAGGAGAGTTGTTAAGAACATACTCTATTAATTTTAGAATTTAGGGTATTGTTGGAGACATCAAACCACCTTGACTTTTAATTGAGCAATAACATGTAAAAAATGTCTTTGTAAGTATTTTAGCACAATTTGGCTGTAAATAGGCGTTATAAAACGCCGATATATAAAAATTTTACCGAAACGCTTCAGTTCCGAAATTTTAGCAATAATTATGTTTTTAAGAGCTTGTTGTCTAAACTTGACTTAGAAAGTAGTTTAAAGTAGTATTTAGCATAAATCTCAAAATTAAACAAAACATTTTGTTCTTACAGGCCTCACCCGTGCGAACCCGTGCGACAAGGTAACTTGTTTGCACCAAAATTATTCCCTTTTGAAGCATGTACTGAAGCTTCATTTTACCCTAAATTATCGTAATTATTTTTCATAAATCACAGTTCTTGGACGGTAGTAATAGTATATTTCATACGAGTGCGCTGTCATTACACTTTTCAGGGGCGAGGGCGAATTTTTGCAGCCCGAGGCGAATGCCGAAATGAAAAAAAGTACAAATTTACATCAGATTTTGAGGTTAGGTTGACTGCTGCCAAATTAAATACATACGATGCAAAATTTATGTATGTTGCTATGTATTTCATTACGCATTATGTGTTTCACAAAACGAATACAATAGTATATTATATTACAAGGCCAGAAAATGTCATTTTGCAAGTGCGAGCACAGTTTGTGGAGTCGAGGCGTAGCCGAGACTTCACAAGTGCAAGCACTTGCAAAACAGTTTCGGGTCTTGTGATAAACGAAACTTTTTCGGCCGACAAAAGATTTTCATTGTTCACTTTTGTAGGGGGGCCTCATGCCTCATGGGGGCCCACGTGTCGCAAAGAGCCCCCTTGGGCCCCCATATCGCAGGGCCCCCCACAAGTCTAAGGGGGCCTCATAACGCATGGGGGCCCTCGTGTCTCAAAGAGCCCCTTTGGGCCCCCCTGTTTCAAGGGCTCTACATGTCAAAAGGACCCCCCCCATGTCTTAAAGGGCCCCCTTAGGCCCCTCTGTTGAAGGGGGTTTTGTTATTGTCGTTGTCCTATACCAAGGGCCCCCCCCTGTAATTTTTCCGATGTTTTAATGGTAGTTATTCTGCTATTCGGGGCGGTGACAAATCCAACGAACATAAAAGCTTGCATTGAAAAATCCCTAGTTTCCATGTTCTAGCCTAGGCAGGCAAATATCGTTTTCCAGCCGATTTGGACGACTGGAAAATAACTAAATTGAGACGAAGGCCGAAAAAAACACAATATTTGTTCCGAAAAATTCGTGAGATGGTATGAGGGGAGGCAGAAATAGAATTCCCTCAAGAACAGCAGAAACAAAAGGGGATGTTCTAAATAATGTAAGAGGCACAAAACTTTGGACTTTAGTAAGTTGTTAGTTTTATAAACAGTACTTTTATAGTTTATAAATGACAAAGGCCTATTTAAAATTGTTTACCCAGTTAAATATTATAGCAATAAATAATTTGTACTTGATAGGCCTTACCAGTTGGCTCCTGTTATTCTGCACCTACCTGTGGGACGACGGGTAAATAAAAGAGATTGGAACTACCTTTATGAATAATTTTGCTGTCATTGTCATTCATTATTATTATTCATTATCAATATATTGCCAAGAAAATACAGGTGCCCGATTCCAAACAAATAATTTAAGAAACACTTAAAAAAAATACAATTTTGTTGAATAATAAGTCAGCATACAATATTAATTTAGTCTACATTTGTGGTGGAAATGCTGGCAACACCGCTTGGCTTCGTATAATACGTGATATACATTTTTTTATACAAACGGGATTGTTATAGTAAGCAGAGCATGTGTGGTTTCGTAAAATCTGAGAAACATAGAATTATTTGTATGTCAACAAAAAGTTACCCCTCTCAGGTTGCGCTGATTAATGTGGTGATATAAAACCTATATATCCAGCAAATATATCTGTAACTATAAAGGAAAGGGCGGGCTTCTGAGTGCCTGTGGTGTTTGTCGGGCTTGGTATGGATAGCTGGGTATGTATGTATATATATATATATTCATACCCAGCTATCCATACCAAGCCCGACAAACACCACAGGCACTCAGAAGCCCGACCTTTCCTTTATAGTTACAGATATATTTGCTGGATATATAGGTTTTATATCACCACATTAATCAGCGCAACCTGAGAGGGGTAACTTTTTGTTGACATACAAATAATTCTATGTTTCTCAGATTTTACGAAACCACACATGCTCTGCTTACTATAACAGTCCCGTTTGTATAAAAAAATGTATATAACGTATTATACGAAGCCAAGCGGTGTTGCCAGCATTTCCACCACAAATGTAGACTAAATTAATATTGTATGCTGACTTATTATTCAACAAAATTGTATTTTTTTTTTAGTTTTTCTTAAATTATTTCTTTGGAATCGGGCACCTGTATTTTCTTGGCAATATATTGATAATGAATAATAATAATGAATGATAATGACAGCAAAATTATTCATAAAGGTAGTTCCAATTTGTTTTATTTACCCGTCGTCCCACAGGTAGGTGCAGAATAACAGGAGCCAACTGGTGAGGCCTATCAAGTACAAATTATTTATAGCTATAATATTTAACTGGGTAAACAATTTTAAATAGGCCTTTGTCATTTATAAACTATAAAAATACTGTTTATAAAACTAACAACTGACTAAAGTCCAAAGTTTTGTGCCTCTTACATTATTTACAACATCCCCTTTTGTTTCTGCTGTTCTTGATGGAATTCTATTTCTGCCTCCCCTCACACCATCTCACGAATTTTTCGGAGCAAATATTGTGTTTTTTTCGGCCTTCGTCTCAATTTAGTTATTTTCCAGTCGTCCAAATCGGCTGGAAAACGATATTTGCCTGCCTAGGCTAGAACATGGAAACTAGGGATTTTTCAATGCAAGCTTTTATGTTCGTTGGATTTGTCACCGCCCCGAATAGCAGAATAACTACCATTAAAACATCGGAAAAATTACAGGGGGGGGTCCTTGGTATAGGACAACGACAATAACAAAACCCCCTTCAACAGAGGGGCCCAAGGGGGCCCTTTAAGGCATGCGGGGGGTGCTTTTGACATGTGGAGCCCTTGAAACAGGGGGCCCAAAGGGGCTCTTTGAGACACGAGGTCCCAAAGGGGCTCTTTGAGACACGAGGGCCCCCATGCGTTATGAGGCCCCCTTAGACTTGTGGGGGGCCTTGCGATATGGGGCCCAAGGGGGCTCTTTGCGACACGTGGGCCCCCATGAGGCATGAGGCCCCCCCTACAAAAGTGAACAATGAAAATCTTTTGTCGGCCAAAAAGGTTTCGTTTATTCGTTTATCACAAGACCCGAAACTGTTTTGCAAGTGCTTGCACTTGTGAAGTCTCGGCTACGCCTCGCCTCCACAAACTGTGCTCGCACTTGCAAAATGACATTTTCTGGCCTTGTAATAAAATATACTATTGTATTCGTTTTGTGAAACACATAATGCGTAATGAAATACATAGCAACATACATAAATTTTGCATCGTATGTATTTAATTTGGCAGCAGTCAACCTAACCTCAAAATCTGATGTAAATTTGTACTTTTTCTCATTTTGCGGGAACGAATACAAAAAGAAACACTATTCAATACTCGTGTCCTGTCACTTTTCAGGGGCTCGGCCTCATTGCGGCCCTCGGCATTCGCCTCGGGCTGCAAAAATTCGCCCTCGCCCCCGAAAAGTGTAATGACAGCGCACTCGTATGAAATATACTATTACTATCGTCCAAGAACTGTTATTTATTAAAAATAATTACGATAATTTAGGGTAAAATGAAGCTTCAATAAAGGCTTCAAGAGGGAATAATTTTGGTGCAAACAAGTTACCTTGTCGCACGGGTGAGGCCTGTAAGAACAAAATATTTTGTTTAATTTTGATATTTATGCTAAATACTACTTTAAACTACTTTCTAAGTCAAGTTTAGACAACAAGCTCTTAAAAACAAAATTATTGCTAAAATTTCGGAACTGAAGCGTTTCGGTAAAATTTTTATATATCGGCGTTTTATAACGCCTATTTACAGCCAAATTGTGCTAAAATACTTACAAAGACATTTTTTACGTGTTATTGCTCAATTAAAAGTCAAGGTGGTTTGATGTCTCCAACAATACCCTAAATTCTAAAATTAATAGAGTATGTTCTTAACAACTCTCCTGCGCTTATTTGCGTGGAAATCAAGTCAAGCTTTTGTCCGTACAAAGAAAACAGTACAAACAAGCGTTTTATAGAAAATTTACTGTGACTTAAGCTATTTTTTTAGTAAAATACTATTGATATTTTAACTAAAAATCCTCAACTGTCGAAACAGAAAAAAAATCGGAACTGAAGCGTTTGGCTGAAATTTCTATTATTTATTTATTTTAAAGACACGTATTTGCACATTTGACAACAGTGTTTATTACAGTCCCAGAATGGTTATTTATACCACATTAAATTTGTAGGGACTTGGTAGTTTACATATCTATATAATAAAAGTCGTGTTAGTGCAAGTCGGACTCGCACACGAAGGGTTTCGTACCACCGTACAATATTTATTTAAGACTACTTTTTTATTATTATTTTTATTATCTGTTGTTATTGCGGCCATAGTTGTCCGCATTCTGTGAAAATTTCAAGTGTCTAACTGTTACGGTTCAAAAGATACAGCCCTCTGACAGACGGAAGGACGGACAGCCGGACAGCTGAGCCTTAGTAAGAGCACTCTCGGGGTACGGAACCCTAAAAATGAAATGCTGTACCTACGTTGGTAACACACTTGGCAACACTTGAGAACGGCTGGACCAATTTGGCTATTCTTTTTAGAATCCCCGTAATGGTCCAGGTCAGGTTCTTACGGAAATAAAAATTGGGAAAGATTTGCCGGAAAATTGGAAAATCTTTATTTCCATAAAAACATTACCTAGATCATTACGAATAGGTACTCAAAAAAAAAATTGACAAATCGGTCCACCTGTTCTCAAGTGATGCGTTTACCAACGAATAGAGTTTCATTTTTATATAATAGACTGGAAAAGTCGTGACGTCACTGAGAGTGGGGACTTTTCAAAACAAACGCACGTGCTAGTGACGTGTCAACAGCTGGCTGGAAATAGTGAGGTTACTGTCATTCGCTGTAATTTTTTTTGGAAAATTTACCCGGAAAATTCGAAAATTCGGAAAAAACTGAAATACACTGCACGTGCGTAAATGTTGAAATGGTGTATTTGTAGGCGCATCACTTGAGAACGGATGAACCCGTTTCGCTAATAATTTTTTCCTCATATTCGTCATAATCCAGATAAAGTTCCTACGGAAATAAAAATTGTAAAACTTGCCCGAAAAATTGGAAAATTCGGGAAAAACTGAAAGTGATTTTTTCTATGGGATTTTTATATAAATTCACAACCATAACTCACGATTCGAACGATGGATATGCCTAATTATTTTTTTTGTTTCGTTCGTTATGGTCCTGGAAAAGTTTTCGGGAAAACAAAGTTTGAGCCAATTATAAATAAAAGTCGGAAAATTAGGAAATACTGCAAAATCATGATATTTGTATGCATTCTCAATCATAACTGATGATAGGAAAGACCTATTTTTTTGTTTTGTTCGTTCTGCTCCCGGGATGTGAGCTATTTTATTATTATTTATTATTAAGTTTTAAGTTGTCATAAAAAATGTCTCCAAAATTTAGTTGTAATTAAAGCAATGGTGTATTGAAGGGTTAAAAAATAGTTTTAAGGATGCTTTTAAAATTTGGCCTTGTTTAAAACAATTTAAAAATTATAAACAGTGTCAAATATTTAAAAACCACCTTTTTTAAGTTTTTAACCCATAAATACACCTTTGCTTTACAATCAAATTAAAAACACAACACAATTTAAAGCAGTGTGTGTAAAACACACCCTTAAAACAATTATTTTCGACCAAAAAAACACCCCTGCTTTTATTACAACCAAATATTAAACCTAATTTAAAAGGGTAAAAGGGTACCAACATTTTAAATCAAAAAAACACAAAATTAACATAATCCGCCTCCGGAAAAATAAAAATCTGGCAATAATATCCCATTTCAACGCACTGTTGCGCCTAAACGGTTCACCCGACAAAAAAAAAATGGTAGGTTAGACCTGTTAGACCCAATTCGTATTCCACCTCAAAAAACATAAAGTATCAAAAACCCAAAACTAGAAGAAAATTTGTTAAGCAGGACACCTAAGACCTTTTGTGACTGGAATGATGGGTTCAAAAACCGTTTTAAGGGCGTTTTTAAATATCTGACACTGTTTATAATTTTTAAATTGTTCTATAAAAACGTTTTAAAAATTTGGTTGTAATCAAAAAACGGAGTATTTAAGAGTTGAAAAAACGTTTTAAGGGTGGTTTGACATTAAAATATAATTTTAAAATTCTCAGATAAGAGCTTTCTGAATTGTTACCGCTAAATCATCTTTTCGCTCGTAGCGTTAAATATCTCCAATATTACATTAAATGAATAATAGAGTGAATGCGCTGTTGTCACATGAACGGGATTCCTATTATGCATTAAACATCTGTGTGTATTTTACGATATATGGTGACTTTACCCGCCAAATGAAAATTTTGCCAGTAGATGGCTTTAGTCGTATCAATGAGAAATAACTCGGATATACACGTGAATTTTACGAAGCCCAAAGTCGGGCTTCGTAAGTAGGTGTCGGGCTTGGTATTACTTTCCAACATAGCATTTTGGGCTTGACATTGCCGCCGGCATATATATATTATTACTCTTAGAGACTTACATCAAATAGCTGAGAAAAGTGTCGCAAAGTTTAAACAGCTCTTACATAAATCTTGCCCTCTTTAAATATTGAAGGATTTAAAAGCATGAGTAGTTTTATGTCGGAAATCACGGATGTTATGGGAAATTAGTACTAGTTGATTGTTTTCCATTATTTTGTAAATTTCAAGTGTCCCGGCGCATCCACCATTTTTCAAGTTGGCTTAATTGGTTTCTGTCATTCAAAAATCATTTTAACCACAATTAATTTATCCGAAACGATCCACTTTACATTTAGTATTACTTAAAACGGACTTTTCAGTAATAAGGTGTACTTTTTAATCTTGAAATTGGAAGAGAAAACACGTAGTCATAGATTGTCTATTTTCAGTGAACAATAAAGGGAGACATACATTCAAAGGTATTATATTGAGAATTTATTCGGTATTGTAAGTAGAGAGGGATCGAAAAAAGTAAATCAGTCAAGTGTCTCAAGTTTATAGAATTATTTATGAAATGTCAAATTTAAACAGTTTTTAAACAAGAAGAATGTTCTTAAATCCAAGTGGAGTAAATTTAAATTAAAATTTAAATATATCTATGTCGAACTCCACAAACTTTAATAACTGTAAGATTACTAATGGTACATGTTTCGGCAGAATACTTCTGCCATCATCAGCCCTAATTTAACAAGAGATTAATGATACAATTGATGAATTACAAGAGGGGTTCTTACCTTAAAGAATATAAAAAATTATGACATTATGTCATAATTTTTTATATTCTTTAAGGTAAGAACCCCTCTTGTAATTCATCAATTGTATCATTAATCTCTTGTTAAATTAGGGCTGATGATGGCAGAAGTATTCTGCCGAAACATGTACCATTAGTAATCTTACAGTTATTAAAGTTTGTGGAGTTCGACATAGATATATTTAAATTTTAATTTAAACAGTTTTTGTTTCGATTCGTTTTAATCGGCTACTTTTATGTGCATCATCGTTACCAAAGAACGTGGAGTCCACAGGTCGGTGTTGGTTTTAGGGGTCAAACAATTCTTAATTTTAAATGACAGGCCTTTGCGAAAAACATTATATATTTTTGTTTATTTTAGCAAGTTCTACTTGTGGATAAATTTTTTGCTAGGACTTTCATAACACCCTATAACCTATAACTACCATAAAATTCGTAAAATTGTTCATCAAGGGTTACCGTGGAAATTAGATGTTTTGAAACCTAACCTAACTAAAACATGATTATGAGCGAGTTTGTCAGATTTTTGAGGTTAGATTACGTGAAACATCGTACATTTGACATTTGTGACATTTGGTATGAATTAAGAATAATTCATAATTTGCGTTATCAATGTTTTCAAACAAAACGCTCGGACAGGTCAATTTTATTTTTATTTGGGCACCTTATGACATAAAAATTTTACTTTGACGTCATGTATTTTTACACAATGACGTGATCATTGTTTTTTTTTCAATGACAACCCCAATTTTCATTGCTGTTAATACCATAGACTATCTAATTTTTGAGAGAATGGCACACTTAAAGATGTAAACTAAATGTAAAGTAAATTGTTTTTGAAATTTACTGAAACGGGATCCGTCCATGATTTGCCTCGGTAAGGGCGATCTCGAGTAAACGAAGAATCAAATGTGCTACTTGAAGCTGAAGAAAATCTACAAGACCATTCTACGAGACAGCTACCCCTAAATAACAATGTGAAGCAGATGTCAGGATATCTGATTTTAACAAGATGGGGCAAATCCTCACTTTGGAACCAACGGCCGTCAATATCTTGACTCCACATTTCCTGAAAGGTTGAGAGGACATCGAGGAGCAATTGAGTGGCCACCGCGTTCCCCAGACTTGACTCCCTTAGATTTTTTCCGTGGGGTTATATGAAATCACAGTTATATAATTAATAGGCCAAATAATTTAGACGAGCTACGGCAAAGAATTTGCGCTGAAGTGGAAGCACATTACTCTTAAAGTCCTGCGGGAAGTTTACAAAGTTGGTCAGAGCTAAATGTTTGACAGAGAGGAATTTGAACTTTTAAAATAAATAAATACGTTTTATTAAACTTACATTTTTATTTCTTAGAGGAAGTGTTATTAAATAAAAAAAATAGTTCTCTAACAGCCCGATTTCTTGTTGATAGATGACGTCATTTGTAAAATTTTTATGTCAGAGGGTGGCTAATAAAAAAATAAAATTGCGTTGTGCTTAAAAACATTAACTAACACAATTATAAATTTTGTTCAGAACTTTATCACCACACTGTCTTTTATTATTATAGGTAAATGGGTATTGCATTTTTTAAAGTTATAAGGTATAGGTATAATAAGTTATAGGTATAAGGTATTTATTTTTCTTGGAAAACTAAATTATGGTGACTAAAATATTTTTCATAATTAAATAAAAAATTGTCTATTTTGCAGATATGCGTCCCTAAAACTATTAATTGTAATAGTTTTGCAACCATTTTCAACATATCATGTTACCAGGCACTCTCATGTGTTCCATCGGTTTGAAAGAGAAAAAACAAATTGTGTTCTCTAGAGAAACGCGATGCTGTCGTAGTATCTCGATGATTTTTCACTGTCTGAATTTCCAACTTGACGTAATAATTAGGCCTGAAACAAGCATCGAAATAATAGATCCACAGAGAGAATAATCAAGTAAGGTAAGCTATTAAAAGTTTGGCATTTGTAGTTGGTTTAATTTAACAAAGCCAATAATAACTTCTCTAACAATACGATCAGAATATTCAATTCATTTCAGTTAAGAGAATTGTGTGCATAGTAAGCATCACTATTTTAACTCAAAACAAATAGACCAAATACCAACCACTTTTGTTTATCTATTCAGTATATATTCGGCCGATATAATCGCGGCTTGCAGTTTTCCTGGAAACTAAACAGACTTACCAACTTTTAGTATATTGGAGGTTTAGTCAGAACAATGTATTTAGATAGAAATATTCACTAAATAAATCACAATGAAAACGTTGTTCAGACATGAAAAATAAGTTTATATTTTTGTAATTTTTTCTTTATTTTTTGTACGAGCACATGCTACAAGCGAAATGTCACAATGGTAACCAGATTAAATGAGTTTTACTACTAATTTTATTATCAACTTGATTACGATTGTCAACCACAGATTTATACATAAAATCTTCGAGAGTTCTGTGATGTCTCTTGGTCTATTTGATGTTTTAAACGTTTTGCTTTATCTTACACTGACCTGGTCCATGTTCTTATGATCAGATTTTTGCGCATATTATTGTAAAATCGGATTCTTACGGTTAAAATAGATAAAAAGAACGTAAGCGATGCCAGGAAATACTTAAAATTACATTTTTGCGAGGTAGAAACATTTAGTATTAGTTGGGGTTTATGTAGTGTAATGAAATCGCAGCAGAACTAATTAAAAGATTTAAATGGTTTGACCATTGCCAATGCAATGCGGGCTGAGGTAGTGAGTGTAACACTCGGGCGACGACCGAGTTTTAATCGCTTGCAAATTGTTAAACTCGCGCTTCACTTGCTTGGTTTTACTTTCACGGTTTCTGTGTATTTTAAACAGAACCACTTATCAGCAGTTTGTTAAATTTTAAAACTTATGTTTTTATTAAGACTGAATCTAAATATATTTTTGTACTATCCCTACTAAAAATAAACATTTTAATAACTTCCCTCCGAGCAACTAAAAGAAACAAATTATAAAAGGGTAGAAGTAAGTCCATCACACGATTTTAAGTACAGTGAGATTGAAAAGTAAATTAGTCAAAGTTGGCAATGCAGAAAGCTACTTGTTTAACACAATTATTTATTAAATGTCAATTTGACCTTGTTAAATCTGACGTTTCATAAATAATCCTATTAAACCACGACAAGCGGTCTTTCATGCATGCCAACTTTGACTAATTTAGTTTTCGATCTCATTTAGGTATGAAGTGAAGACTTATTTTGTGCGTTAAATGATCAAATTTATCATTAACTGTCAACAAGAATTGCCAGTGTCATTACCTTCACTTTTACCTCTTATTTGTGTGTCTACAGCAGCACTGGTACATATTAGAGAAAGCAAAGGTTGAATATTCGAGTAAAAGTTATTTTATTTTAGGTAAAACAGGTTGTAGTTTTTTTTTCTTCGCAGTTACTCCACGTTTAAAACATGCCATAATTATATACTCCCGCAAAACGTAAATATATTAATGAATAACGCCACAGCAACTTGTACAAAACGCTACAAGAAACAGGAATTAAAATTGCTATCAACTATGAGCTCCATCAGATCCATAAAAACTTGTATTAGAGAGAAGTTATTGCCATCATTCACACAATTTAAACTACTATCTCATCAAAAAACATTAGGCAACAATACCTCAAGAATAAGGTACGAACACTATAAAGTCCAATTCAATATCCAAATTCTACTAGTTACTTCGACTTCACTTAGAAATAGCCAATACACTAGACTGGAGGATTATACTTACAAGAAAATATCGATGGCTACATAATACCAAAAATAACTCGAGAAAAACAGACGTATCAACTGAAAGTTGCACAAATAAAAAAAAAAGGAGAAAGAGAAAACAATCTATATATAATTACAGGATGTTTAAAAATTACGTACGTTATTTAGAAACATTTGGTAAGTCAGAGAAAAATATTTAAAAAATTCTTGGTGTTCATTTCTTCTGTGTATATGGGTTTCTTTTAGAGATCTAATGTTGATTACAGCTAATTATTATCAGTAAAGTACACCTAAAGTGCTGCTAAAGTATGCGAAACAAAATGTAGATAAATAATTATTTTTTGATGCCTTTTTTCTTTAACATAAATGTATTTAAACTCTACTTAAATTATCGAGATGTATGCAAAAATAAATGCGGCAACATTGAAACATAACAATGGATATTTTTATGCAACAATGGGATTGTGTGCATTTAAAAAGTAAAAAATAGTGACATTGTGGGATGAAGTGCCTCTAACACTGATATTAAGGGATATGTGAATTCAACTGGATGGAGTTCTAAGACATAAAAGTTTGGTACAATTTGGTCCCCCATGATAACAAAATTGACCTGTTCGAGCGTCTTTCGAAATTGAAACTGTTGGGGTGTACAAATTTTAGTTGGGACACCCTGTATAGCATTTAACACTAAAACGATCGGACAGATCCTATGTAATGGTAAAGATAGAATCTAGGAAAGAAGTAGAGTATATAAATTAAAATCTACAATGCCTAGCAACATACGTGAGAGAGACCGGACGCCCCCTAAAATAACACGTGAAAAGGCATAATGAACCCTAATAAATATTCTGCATTCAACAAACATTTAATACAAAAGGGCCACACCATTGATGAAGAAAAAACAGAACTTCTACATAACCACAAGACAGAACGCAAAGTGACGTTATTGGGAGCCTTAGAAATCCGTAAGAAAAATGTTACCAACAATGGAAGCTTTATTTTTGTCAAGATTCCAGAGACGAAAAATGAATTTTTGAATTTGGAGGAATCAAATGTATATGTCGCAGCCAAATAGCTTAATAAGTCGCTCAATTAACAGCCTAGCCTTTTTACTAAACAGCGCCCTGAATGATATTCAGCCCTTATCAAACAGCTAGGCAAATGACTTGGATCGATAACGTTTAACTACTTGCCTAGCCTTATTACATTTCAACTTTGACGTACAAGAAAATGTGAGCTTCTTGGAGTATGTTTCTTTGAAGGGGGGTCGAGCGCGAAGCGCGAGGCATCAATTTCAATGATCCACGGAAAAAAACAAATTTTCACAGACGGCAACTTCCGTGGATCATTCAGATTGGCCCCTCCAGCTAATAAATTAAATTAAGAGTCACTTAATCCTCTAATGTCAGATATTTAATTTTTATTGTCACATGGTCACCCTATTTATGAATGGCGTAAGCACGACCTTCTTGATAAATTTCACTTTAAACCGGCCTGTACATTGGCTCAGTTCTAGTGTTTTTCCACGAGCGCTGCCTACCCGGCAAAATCCCGCGATTTTTTAAATTAGGAAATAATTAAACAAATTAATAATAATACTTCACATTTAAGGGAATCAGATTGAGAGTACCTTTCGCTCACATTTAATTCTTTGAATTTTAGCATCTGTTGTAGATACTTTGTTCTTGTCTTGTGACTGTTTGTGTTACTTGTTTCAATATTTTCTTGTTCTGGTTGTTGTATTCATATTTATAATTCAAGAGAATGCCGCGTATGCATAATAAATGCGTCGTGCCTTCATGCCAGGCCTCACTACGGATTCAGGTAAAATTACATATTTTCAGTTGAACTTAACAATAATTGTAATAATTGTTTATACAGTACAAGAATTTATTGTGTTGCCTGAAAAAGCACTGGCATGTAATTTTCATTTCAATTCATAAGGAACATCATCGAGAAGAAAACACCTGATGTTCTGATATTCTGATGCCTTACCTTTCTGCTCATCCGTTACCTTTATTAAAGAAAAAAACCAAACTTATTCTTTACAATTCCAGATAAGAAGGTTTCATTATGGATTCTGCTCTTCAGTATTTAGCAAGAAAAATTAGTTCTCATTTATGTTAAATACGAGCCTGTATGGAACATATTACCTACTTAGAAAAATTACAAGCATTTAACTAAAATACACTAGGTCTCACGAGTTATGGAACGAAAAATCAGTGAGAAATCTTATCTTTAAGAAACTTGACGCATCCTGATAAGTGGAAGCCATATCCACAACAGAGATACTAAGCGGAAATGAAAACACTAAAACAGTCAATAGCAAGAGTTAAAAAATAGGATATTTTGTAAAATAAAAAACTACAAGATTTGCAAAGTTTAGTGAACAATTCAGAATACACGACCATTGAAGCAATTAAACAAGATGCCTTGAAAATGATCCACAAAATTTTAAGTTACAACAAACGAAAGCCAAAAAGGTCAGAAATTACCATTCGCCAGTATATCATGTGGATGGTTCCTTCACCTAAAGGGGTACGAATATTATGTAGGAAATATTTCAGCCGAATTACCCTGCTTAGACGTACTGGAGGCACAAAACCGAGTTTTGAAATGACAGAATTAAAAGGAAACTAGAAGCAGATGCAAGTTGTTTATCTCGTATTGAAAAATTGTGCAGCGTTACATAAAATGGCAATTAAAGAAAAACTTCAGTAAAATGGAATGGAGGATAAATTCTATGGATTTTAAAATATGTACATTATAGAGAAAACTGTTGGAAATCAACATGGGTTTTCTACTAAGTACATCATTCTTGTTGGATACTTTTTTCACAAAACTTTGACATGTAAAATGCTTTTTGATCTAACAATGAAAATACTATCAGAAATTAAAGCAGCTGGATTTCTTGCAATTCATATTATTCCAGACAACCACAAATGTAATGTCGAATTGTTCAATTTGTTTGGAAATGGTATTTTGAAAACCCATGTAAAACATCCATTACACAGCAACGTGCCTCTCTTTCTGAGCTTTGACTATTGCTATGTTATAAAGAACTATAGAAACATTTTTCTGGGCCACAACATGCACCCCAGTGAAGGTATTATTTCTTCGAATTACTTGAAAACACTGTATGACCTACAAAAAAAAAACATGGTTATAAAGCCTCTTAAATTTTTAATGAAAAAACACCTTTACCTCTCAAACATGGAAAAAATGAACGTCCTTAGAGCTGTGGAAATACTTCCACCCCCTGTGACAACTGTTCTAAATTATTTAGCCATACATCACAAAGACAAAGTTCTCTGATCTGAGGCAACAGTCAAATTCTTGGAGATGATGTATGCCTGTTTCGTGTGCAACTTATTTGGCTGTATGGGCTTTAAAATGGAGTTTCACATTGTGTAAATAACATTCAATTACCCTGAAAAAAATAATAGGAGAGGATTAACACAAGAAACGGCGGATGTCCTAAAATTTACTTTAGAGTGTATCCAGTATTTACTTAAAGATGTTGGATTTTATTATGTTCTGACAAGAGGATGTCGTTCTGATGCTGTTGAAGCCATGTTCAGCACTCTTTGTATGAGGTGTGGTTTCCAAGATGCCACTGATGCCCAAGCTACTCACCATGCCATAATAAGAATAATAATTTGTGGTCTTGTACAGAGAGCCACTTCTGTAAATGTTTCAGAACCTTGTAATTTTTTAAGCCAAGTCGGTCACCTCCATGAAATTGAAGCTGAACACAATACTCAGATTCATTTAAGAACAAATACACATTCAGGAACAAATACTTAGAATTCAAAATATTTGAAATTTTTGATTTAACCCAAAGTATGATAGAATCTGCGTCTGTAGCATTTCTGGAAGGCTACATTCTATGAACAATTCAAGAAAGAGTAATCTGTAAAGCTTATCTGAATAATTTACCAAGAGATGCTGGCAATAATTCTCTGGTGGCGCTCATATATATATATATATACAAGACAGGGGGGCCCTTAGATACCTCCCACTTATGTTTACTTGTTTGATAAATCAAATTTTTGTAGGTATGAAAAATTGTAAAATACGTACCTGTAGGATGTAGCCCACGAATAACTGTTACATACCTAATTAAGGAATGCGTTGTTTACTTCAGAGTTTTTTCTTTGCAAGGAAGAAACGCACAAACATTAGATTGTAGACATTTTCTTAGAAAGATAAGTAAAGGGTAAGTAGCGCCCTCTGTACAATAATTTACTTCAAAAAAATCAATGCAATTTCCAAGAATGGTACAGGCCGCTTTTAAGAGAAAATTTATCACGAAGGTCGTGGGCCTAAGCATCAGGCCGCCAGTTGTATTAGACGCTACGGCTGAATATCATTTAAGCCGCGAGATGAACGGCGCCGTTTAGTAAAAAGGCTAGGCTGTCAATAAAATTGAGCGACTTAAGGTAGTTGGCTGCGACATATATAAGGGCACTGTTTTCAGGTCTTAGTTCCCAAAAGGCACGGAGGTTAGAAAAGCTCTGCAATTGCGGAAAGTTATGTTGCCGAGTCATTTAGTAATAAATTGGAGACAGCTAACAAGATATTTTACAGTAAAAGTTGGGACCGAGGACAAGACTTTAACAACAGCAGTGAGCATCTTCAAACGAAAAAACCAGAAGAAATAAAAGACAAGTCTTCTGTCTGAAGTCCAATCCGAGGTCCAATTATCAACAAGGTCAACATCTGGTGCATCAATGTCTCATTTGAACAAAACTCATTTGTCGGTCAGTGAAGATTCAGTTATTACAAATTGAACTTTTTAGAATTATACATTTTTATTAAATTTTTATAATAAATAAAATAAACCATTCGTTGGTTTTTATTCTTTTCCTGTGTGAATGTAAAGGACATTATTATTTTCCTAGGAATGCAAGTGACATTATTAAGTTCCGTCGTCATGGGTAACTAGTACTCTCATGTTGGACACCTACTCTCCGTGTAACTATGACTGTATGGCCAATTTATTTAATCAGCACTGCCCTAACTCGGCATACACACACATCCTTCTCACAAAATAAAATCTTACTTTTAGTAGAAGTTGTATATATTTTTTCGGCCTCCGTCTCAAATTACTAATTTTCCAATCGTCCAAATCGTCTTGAAAACGATATTTGCCTGCCTAGGTTAGAAAATGGAAAGCAGGGATTTTCAATACAAGCTTTTATGTTTGTTGGATTTGTCCCCGCCCCGTATAGCAGAATAACATACTATTAAAACATCGGAAAAATTACAGGGGGGGGGCGCTTGGTAAAGGGCAACGACATAAGAAAGCCCCCTGGTACAGGGTGCCCCAAGGGGGCCCTTTGACATGGGGGCCCCTTTAGAAATGTGGGGCCCTTGAGACCAAAACCTACATGACTAACTTAAAATAACTATCCATAGTCGTTTTAAGAAATAACAGCTGTGGCAAAGGTAGGCTGTTGAGCGAGCGGTGTAATATAAAAGGTGCCAAAATAACTAGAAGACTGGTACCAACCAGTAGGGGTCCGCATATCGCGTACTATGGGAGGTGAACTGTGAAATGCATGTCGTGAGGGGTACCTCTTGTTGAGGACTTGGTGGGTGCTTTGGCGATGGTTCTGGGACGTTTAGCGGAACCGCTGCAGTGGACAAATCTACGAGCTGCATTTCTGTCCGGTCATCCTTGTAATGCCGACAGACCGGACTTTTGTAGTTTAAAGGGCGTGACACTGTGGCTTCTTCTTGCCGACAGAAGGCGGCGCTTTTAAATATTGGCTGAATCTTTCAATGGCTTTTGCAGCCCGCATCCGTTCGAATATAAATTATGTTGTAGCCCACTTCCACTATGTTTTATCAATAGGGGCAGTATTTGCAATTATGGGAGGATTAGTACACATTTCGGGGTTGAACTGAGGGGCTCAGTCCGGAGGCACTTGCGCATGCGCAGACATTTTTTCTTAATAATCGCCTTGATGGCTTCGTCTAGACCTGGACGTAAAAGTGTAGTCCATCGCTGCGCGACAACTCCGTGAGTTTCTACAGAGAGCCCATCGTACGCCAACTTTTCCTAACACCTCCAGTACCGCTGGTGGGAGGAAAACTATCTCCATTAATTGAACAGCCAAAACAACTTCCACTGCAGCACGAGAGTTGGAATTAGGGAGTTTTAGTAGTTAGAATAGTAGAGAGCTTGCTTCTATGTATTGTTCAGAAGGACTTGCTTGCTTGCCGTGCAGGTCGAGCGATTGAATTTTATCCATGTATAAATCATTATGAGGGCTCTTGAACCACAGGTTCGCATAGGGGGCTTCTTCGGAAATATGATCCACCCTGAAAACGCGAGATCGACACCTCGAGCTCTTCTACTTGTTATTTAGGTGTTGATTGGAAGAAGATCGCTCCCGATGGTGTTTACCCATTGGGATGTGAAACACCCACTTTTTCAAGTTCAAGAACCACGATACGTGACAGTGACACAAAACGAATGAATGAGGCAGAATGAGGTTATGAGAAGGCCCAGGTATGGGCTGGCATGTAAGACGGTTTTTAACGTTATACCGCTTCAAAATATGAAATGTATGACGTTATGATACCAAACGAAAGGTATTACATTGATTTGAAAGTAAGGTGCCAAAATAATTACGTAGTGTCAAAATTACTCATAATAATTAAGTTCGATGAAAACAAGTACCACAAAGACAGAACTTAAATATAAAGCGCCACATTTAACAATAGGTGACATGATTTAGCCAATGATTACCTATAAACCGGGTGTTATAGAAATGTATACATATATTTTAGGTGCTGCTAGAATTCACCCGGTATATTACGCAAACGTTCATTACGTTTCAATTATAACAATACCCTATGTGTAATCATTTATTTACCAAGTCAGTAAATTGTACATAACTGAGGTATTACTGCTTTAGGAGTAAAAAACAAAATTAATTATTATTTATTAAAATCTTTAATATACGGAATGTTTAAACCGTAAAGAAGTATTTTCCAACCGGTCAGACCGTAAAAATCTAATGAGAGTTTTGTGGGCGTAATGCGTATAACATTTGCAAAATATAGTAAGCGCGAAAATTGCTATAAATTCTGTAGGCCCGTAAAAAAGGAATCCTCTACAAATTCCGAGCGTGTGTTTAATTTGCAAACCGTAGCCCCATACATGCACGCAAGGCGATAATTAAAGCAGGCATATCTAATTCGAATTAAAACGGCCCCTCGTGCATATTCATTTCAATTCGAAATAAATTAAAAACTATTTTGCAAAAGTCGGAAGCTGCAGAATGGTGCGAGTTTTCGCTGGGCACTTTAGCGATCCCAGCCGAGCTTCGCAAAGCTTCAAGCCGAATATTAACCGGTGTTTTCGTTCACTAATGCTGTTTTCCCCGGCATTATTTGATTTACAATGTATGCTAATAGAGAACCGAACAAAAAACAATGCGATTACGCTCAGTTGGAAGATGGATGTTCGAACCGGAAAAAATTCTATCGTGAGTACGGCCCCGAAATCGAAAAATATTTCATTGTGCGAGCTTTTGTTAAGAGGAAATCGCACCAATCGAAAAATTGGTTATGAAGGACGGGATGAGTCGATAAATTCAACCTTCGGATTTTGTAAAGCTCTAGATATGTAAATTCAGTGACGGCGCCCTATTTAGTTAGTGCTGCAAAATTTCACAATCTTCTGGAGTTGACAATGTTTACATATTTATATTAATTTTGATAAATAATAAAAACATAATTATATCTAAAATTATTGTCTTATTACTTGGAGAGGGGGATCGAAATTTTCTTATTTTTATCACGAAAAAAACGGTGAGGGTTTCAACCCTCGAAATTATCCTTACATAACGCGTTTAACGCTACCTTTAGATATTATATTTTATTATTTCGTTAATTTCACGTTTTGCGGTTTGACTGGAGCTTTAGCCCAGTAAAATTTGACTGCTACTTCATTTATGAATTGGTTGTCGTATTTGTAGTTATGTCTCACTGTTTCAACTGTTCCTGAATGTATCGACGTTTGCTGTAGTATTTCAAGACGTTCTTCATCTAATGTTTCTGCGATCACTAAGTTGTCATCCTTGAAATGTCTTATCGTCGATCTTGCATAATCTGCAACAGTTTCGAAGCGATTAAGTCAACCCACTACATGATTGTATTTGGTTTCCAGTCGCCGATTTATGATGTCTCCACGCTGTCCCTGCTGCCGAAAATCTCCTTAGCTGCTGTCCGCAAATCACCATTTTTAAGTCTCCCCTTGGTTTTTTTCCTTTTTTCTCCCGTCGGTCAATCCTGCCAACCTTTGTTTTTTGTTCTAATTTTACTATGTGTTTTAAATTCATGAAACAAAGTCATGAAATGAAAAATATGACGGTAACGGTAAACGGTCACAGACTTGGGGGGAGTGGGTGTTTGCGTTATTCATTATGTTCTCACATCCCAAATCATCGAAATTATATTTACGTATTACTCATTTGTGTTTCAACCATTGATGTCTGATTATGCTATAAATTATGGATATCGAGATGGGTAGACCCATAGCACCCATCGAATGCGTTCTAGCAAGTTTCGTCAGGCCCCTGCTTATATAATTATTATCCTAGCTGTAGTTGAGGCATTAGGTGCTAGTCTTATAGCGATTTCACGAAAACAAAAACGTCCTTCGTGCGTGCTAACCATCATAATTCATGAACAATTTATTAATTTTACCTTCTCAGTGATCAAACTTCAACACACTGTGAATCAATCACAGTTATAATAAATTTGTTGAAAACGTAGTGATTTGTTCAGAACTAAAAGTCACCTAACCTAAAAATGCATCAAAGTTTGAGGATTTCCAGCGAATAATTGCTTCTACTCACTTAAAATTCTGTGGTAAACTATCTCACTTAATACAAAAAAAAAGCCCTTTTGTCGTTAAATATGCAAAAATTAAATAGAAAAACGTAACCTGTGGAGAGATTTCTTGGGAGAGGTTTCCATTACTGCTGCCAGAGACACTTAAGGTTGTCATTTAGTGAGAGACAAATTTCTTCCGATGTTGAAGTGAGATAAAATTTTGTACATTCGTCGTGAGATGCTGTAACCTGGTGCAGAATAGCTGAACTAAAGTGTCTCGGTGAGATCTGTTTTGTGATATTACAGTGACCTGTTGCTTTTAGAGACCAAGAAAATACCCAGGTAACCAAAGATTATTTTCAATAGTAATGTCCCGAGTGCATGTCAAATTGTCGATAATTTAATTTTCTCGAGTGCGCGAAGCGCACGAGAGGAAATTATGAGACAGTTTGACATGCACGAGTGGACATTTTGGTAGACTATTTCCTGAGGAAAAATTAAACGGTACAAATGAACGTAATTCTGTGTTTAACAATTGAGTTTTCTTTAAATTTTTAAGCGGTTGTTGATGGTCACTATATTTGCACTGAATTGGTATCTTAGGTGATTTATTAACAACAGTTTTGTTCGTGAAAAAATAATGTCAAAATGAGTTCACGTTTTGTGCAGAATTCCGCACAAGTACTAGACGCCGCAGTTGATAAGCTAACTCCAGCAAATACAAAAAAGTCTAGAGATTCTGCGTGGAGACAGTTTTAGCAATTTTGCGATGAAAGGAAGTACACTTTGAACAAGGAAACTTCCGTCTCACAACTGGCCCTAATTCTAAAAGTTTTCTCTTTCAATATGAGGCGCAATGATGGAGAAGAATATAAAGAAGGTGTTATCAAGACACTTTGGAATGCAATAGCGAAGATTTTGCAACAAAAATATTATGAAGAGTTTAACATTATTTTCGATCCATTTAAAGATAGAACGTTTGAATCCGCCAGAACTGCCAGAGATATGAAAAGAAAACAGTTGCAAATGTGTCGTGAAAAAAAAAGTGCATCTAGCTTATCAGAACAAGAAATTGATAAAATGTGTGCTATTTGGGACGAAACGACTCCGGATGAATTGCAGCGCAAGTTCTTTCATATTGCTTCATATGAACTGGCGTGGAGAGGAGGAGAAGCATGTAATTGTCTTTTGAGTTACTTTGAAGAAGAATTTGACAACTATGGCAACCCTACAGGCCGAATAGCTTATAATCCTATCTTTTCTAAGACAGCCCAAGGAGGAAGGTTGACAGAAAAAATATGGTTAGTTCAAAACACCATCGATTCTAATAAATGCCCCAAAAGGTACCTATTTAAGCATGATATAAAACACAATTTCATTATAATTTTACAGGCTTTTCAAAATGTTGAAACATATTACTGTCTCTGAAGGATGAAAGAAACGTCAAAAGGTTTTTTTAAAAGTTGTGCCCTAGGACGAAATGAAATTTCAAAGTGGACAAGACAGGCAGCGGAAGCTATAGGAATTGACACAAAAAGGAAAAAAGTGACAAATCACTCGAACCGTGCCGCGGCAGTTACTCAGCTTGCCAAGGTTGGGATTCAAAAAATCAAATTATGAAGGTTACCGGACACTCAAATCAGGCCTTGATAAAGAGTTACCTCCAAGTAGATAGTGAGCCTCACGAGAAAATTGTACACGGAATGAGAAATGACAGTAGCGAAATAACAATAAGTGATGGAAGCAGCATGAAAACTCCATCATCAGCATACAACACAGTTTTATATTCGAATTGTGTTTTCCATAATTGTTCTTTTTCTTAAAATATAAAATTAAAACCAAATGATGTTTTAAAGCCAAATATCCTTCATGGTATTCAGTTGGTTTAAAGCAAAAAATAAAAACCAAAAATTATTTTTATAAAAAAATATAAGAAGTTCAGAACTGAATTCTATTATTTGCAGTTTTCGACAGCAAGAAGTGAAACAAAGGCTTTGATACAATCAGACTACAAAAAATATTTGGAAGAAACTCAGAACAACTTAAAAATTAACCCTAAAAAATTTTGGGAATTTATACGTAATAAGAGAGGCCAAACTAGTATTCCCAATGAAATATTACATAACAATATCAAACTAGCGAATCCACCGGATATTGTAAATGGTTTTCAACAATATTTTTCTAGTGTATTTCACAATATATCAGATTTAGATTCCTACTCATCTATTCAAAATTCCTTAGATTGCAGTAATCCGTCCCTTTCTATTTCTATTAAAAGTATTACTGAAAATGACATAACTATGGCAACGCGGAAAATTAAACCTAACATGTGCTCAGGTATGGACAACATACCTGCATTCCTTATTAAAGACTGTGTTGGTGTGTTAATTGAACCACTTTTATTTATTTACAACAAATGTTTAAATACGTGTACCTTTCCTGTTGCCTGGAAAAAATCGAGAATTTGTCCAGTTGCAAAAGGTACGAATTTACATGATGTATCAAATTATCGACCTATATCAATAATCTCAAATTTTGCTAAGATATTTGAGAGCATTCTGTACAGTTATATATATCCTAGTATTAAAAATTTAATTTCCGTTGATCAACATGGTTTCATGGCAAATAGATCTACTGCGACTAATCCAACTTAGCCAGTATAGCCCAATTCTTATCTAACGCTATTGACAATAGGCAGCAGGTTGACGTGATTTATATGGATATGTCAAAGGCGTTTGACAAAATATTACACAAAACGTTGTTAATAAAATTAGATAAATAAATAAATAAATAAATAATGACTTTATTAAGGGGCGAAGTCTAGCACAAGATAAATTAGGGTTTTCTGAATCGTTGCTGCAATTGTTATCTTCATATTTATTTGAGCGTCAGTTTGTTGTTGTCTATAATGGTTTTATGTCTGATAGTTTCACACAAACATCTGGAGTACCGCAAGGATCAAATCTTGGACCGTTACTGTTCTTGATGTATATTAATGACATTGTTCATTGCGTGCATAATTCTAGATGTTTGCTTTATGCTGACGATATAAAAATATTTAAAATAGTTAAGAATTTGGAAGACTGTGAATCAATACAAGATGATATAACTAGACTGGATAACTGGTGTAAATGTAATGGCTTAATGTTTAATGTTTCTAAATGCGAAGTTATTCAATATACCAAAAGAATGCATCTGATTAATTATGACTATACTATAAATAATCTTGTTGTCACAAAAAATACGACTTTTAGAGATTTAGGAATAATTTTTGATTCAAAATTATCTTTTAATGATCACATGCAGAACATGGCTCAAGTTGCACTTAAGACATTCGGGTTTATAGTTCGTAATACCAGATCATTCAAAGATGTAGATGTTTTAAAAAGTTTATTTTTTAGCTTAGTCAGGAGTCGTCTTGAATACTGTTCTGTAGTGTGGTCACCATTTTATAAGTGTGCGAGTTCGAATATGGAAACCGTCCAGAGACGATTTTTAAAATTATTATATTTGAAATCACACTCGCAATACCCTCCACGAGGTATAGATCAAGGCGATTTACTTAATGAATTTAATCTAGATTCCCTAACTTTTCGTAGAGTGGTGTGTGATGTTACATTTTTATACAAATTAGTAAATGGTACTATTGATTGCTCTGAACTTCTTTCACAGGTTTACCACCACATACCCACATTACAATTAAGGAAATCTTTGACATTTAAAACATTAGCTTCAAAAACAAATGTGGGTGTAAATTCACCAATGAATAGAATTTGTAGTAATTTTAATAAGCATGTTAATCAATGTGATATATTTTTTGATACACTGGGTAAAATATTAAATTTAATAAAACAAGATATGTAAATTAATTCGTATATAAACAACCTGTTAAATTGGAGTATGTTTTTCTTTTCTTTTTGTCTACGTCAAATACAATTTATTTGATTTAAGTTTATTACTTTTTGTGTACCTATTACTGCTTTCATTAATCGACATTAATATTGATACTTTAGTTTTTATTTTATATCCCTTATCTAGAGTTTTCTATTATTTTATAAGTTTGGATTTTGTATTTAATATTTTGCAGTTTTGCTAATCTTTTCCTAATAATAGTTTATGTAGGTTTAGGTGTAGGTTTAGTTCTCATATTGTAATGTGTGTCTTAATTGTTCTTTTATTTTTTTAATTACCAATTTAATTTAATTATTATTAATGATTGTCCTGTAAGTGGGGATTTCTCTGTTGGGCAATAAATATATTTTTTTTTGCGTATTGACCAGAAGGAGCTCCCCGTGATTCCGACCTTCACAAGGTTCCTTGCTGGTCAGGTCCTGTTCGTACATCATAGCCACTCCTCAAAACCATGAGGTCAGTAGCTATGAATCCCGTAAATCATGTGCCCTGAGCAGACGCAGCGACCCCAAGATCACCGCCTTCTGCATTCCAGCCGCAAGGTTCTCTGCCGGTTTACGGCAGGCAGGAATGATTTTCAGATTGGAGACGAGCGAGTCCTTGATGCCTCCCATCCACCCAATTATCAAAACGACGAGCTTCACTGAGTAACTTGAGTACAGCCTCCTAAGTTCAAAGAGCAGGTCTTGATATTTTGTCCGCTTTTCCTCGTCCTTGACGCAGTTGTTATTTTCAGCAGGAGCCGAAAATTCAATAACAAACATCTGCTTGGAGGAGTGGTCCAATAGAAGCACGTCAGGCTTGTTCGCTGTTATCTGCCTGACGGTGGAGAACGAAAAGTTCCAATAGATTCGGCACCTTTCGTTCTCCACAACGGACTCAATATCGTTCGGGACATAGGGCAGCACTGGTGTCTGGTCTATCGCATAATGGTGTCTTAAATGAAAGTATAACACTCTCAATGCCGCATTGTGGCGATGGATATAGGCCGAAGCTGCATACACCGGGCATGCCGCCAATATATGCATTGCTGTTTCAGGGGCCCTGTGACAAGCCCTACAGCTCACATTCGGCACCTCTATACCCATCACGCGGCTGCGATAGACCAAGGTGTTAATTACACCATCTTGCGTAGCGCAAATGAATCCCTCAGTCTCAGACTTCAGTCCACTTGATCTCAGAAAGGCAAATGTATGCCTTTTGGATAAGCCAAGGTTTTCACTGTTCTTGAAGAAAACACCATGCATTGACTTATCCATATGCCTTCTCATGAGCATATCTTGCTCAGAGATTCTGACGTGGGCTGTAAGACGGAGCAAATTGAGCTCGGTAATAGAATGTGGCCGAGCTCGCTCAACGTCAAAGTCAAGACCGAGTTCATCTGCTGCTCTTTGTGCCGCCTTAAACAAAAATGCCCCGACTCCCCGCCTCTCGGGATCCCTGACAAGAAGCAACAAGGGATCCGAACTTTGGATGATGTTACAGGCTATACCTAAGATTACAATGTTATGAAGACACTCCAAACTCAAAAGTGCTCGGCCTCCCTGGTTTCGTGGAAGATATAACCTCGGAACGGACGATTTTGTATGCAAACTGCGCTGTAGATGCATCATTTTTCGAGTATCCCGATCAATCTGCTTCAACTCATCCACTAACCATTTAATTGCTCCAAATGAATAGAGCAGGATCGGAACGGCAAGCATATTTGTGGCAAAAATCTTGTTCTTCCCCGAAAGCTCTGACGACCAGATTCGTCGGAGTACATTTTTGTACTTCCCACAGAGAGACTTTTTTACCTGGTGTGACGCTTGGATGTGGCACTGCTCCACACCCAAGTACTTGTAAGTCTCTCCGACGTTCAGATGTCTCAGAACGCTTCCGTCAATGAGTTGAGCATCTTCATCGAAATACTCGCATCGTCCTCTTTTGAGATGAACCTGAGCACATTTGAAAATTTTCGAATACACCGGGTTAATGGCGTGGAATATTTGGTAGTACAGGAGTCTGGTGAAAATCTTGTAGCACGCATTTAGGCAAGTTATTGGCCGGTAGTTCTGAGGCTGAGACAAATCACCCGTTTTAGGTAGTAAAACGGTTCGCCCCTCGACAACCCACTCCGGAATGGGCCGCTCACCATTAAGCCAGGAATTAAATACCTTGGCCAGACGCTTGTGCGTGCTTCGGAATTTCTTCCACCAAAAGGTATTAATTCCGTCCGGGCCTGGTGCGGCAAAATTTTTGATTCCCTTAAGAGTCTCGCCAATTTCTTCCGGGGTTATCGGATTGCACACCACTGGTCTTAATTGAGATCTTCTTACGAAGTTCTCAAATTGTGCAAGGGCTGGAGTGTCTTCACGCAACGGTTTCGATCCCTCGTATATTTCCCTCCAGAAGACTTCGACCTCCTGCACCGCCGGCAATTTCTCTGGGATAGAGTTTGCTCGCTGGAAGAGCCTCGAAGGATTTGTCTTGAACTTGCTGTTCTCGACCAACCTTCGCCTACTCCTTACCAGGGACTTTCTTGCAGCCACAAGACTGCGAACTCTATCCATGCAGTGCTGCTTCTCAACAGCAAGCACCGCTGCAAATTATTATTATTATTATTATTATTGTTAATTAGTACCAGGCGAAAATTTAGCACTAGTGCAAATTATCGATAATTGCACTGGTGCAGTATTATCGCTGAACGTTGATCGTTATTGGCTAAAAATAAAATATTGCAGCTTTTTGGTTGGCTTAATTTTTTTGAAGGAAATAGTCTGTGTTATTCCGTACGTTCAAACTGAATATTGACCTGGGTGACCATATCTCTTTACAATAGGGTCCAACCTATTGCTTCTACCTACCCTCAATAAAACTAAGTAATAAATACCTCATTTATTTTAGACGTTGTTGAGCGAATCCTTTTTCGCTTGGTGTGTAGTATTTATTGAATAAAGAACTTATGACAAATATAAAATAGCAATATTCATGGTGGCGTAAAGAAATTCAGTGTTGTCGTTTGTTATTGATAAGTGACAATACAATACTGTGGTATTGTCACTGTGTAATGCTAGAGTTTAAAACATTTAATTATTAATTAATTGCGTTATGTAATGTTTTTAACACGTTTGCTACGGCCATTTAAAAAATAATTAACTTTAAAAAAAAGAAACGACTTCAAAAAACCCAAAGTTAACTAAAAAGTAAAAAATAAAAATGTTCAATTTCAGAGTTATTTGTTGTTCCGCTTAATGTAATTATTTATTGTTCCGTTTAATGAAATTCAGAAATTATTGTTTATTATCTAATTATTAATTGTTTTATAATTTTGAAGTCGGTTATTTTGTGTTTTTTGAAGTCGGTTTCTTTTTTTTTTAAGTTAATTATTTTACAATTTTAAGTGATTAAGCAAAAATTAAATGCTATAAAATCTATATAAAAACCAATATTAAATGCCATAAAATCTATGCAATACAAAATGGTTGTTGGTTTTTATTCTATGACGTCATCATCAATTTTGTTAAATGACAACCACATTTTTTTTTTTGGTTTTGGTAGACTTTTTCCTCCCTAAAATTGATACGTTCACGTAGTTACCCTTATTATCATAATTTTTATTCCTAATTATTTGTAAGATACCTTTATAATTTTTCTATTCCTTTCCACTTTGTTCCATTTTAATTGTTTATTATTCCATAACCCTTTTTTTAAGTTGTTTTTTTTTCTTCTTTATTTCTCCGTTCCCTTTCTTTATCAACTCTGAATTCTTCTTTATTTTGAACTGCTTTTAAAAAATAGGGAAAAAAATATTCATTCATCATACTCCTAAAAATGAAGCAACTTGTCATTTTTTTATGAATAAACAAATGCTGATATGGGGTTTGTAATACCGTATTACCCTGAAATAATCTGTCCTTTATCGATTTTTCACAACCGCATATTCAAATAATCAAAACTAAACCCGTGAAGTTCAATAATCGGCTGACCTCTCGGCCACAAACAACAGATGCATCCCAAAAAAGATTACGGCGTCAGTACATACAGAAACTACTATAAACATTGTTGAGTGAACCCTTTTTCGCTTGTGGGGCGTAGTATTTATTGAATAAGGAACTTATAATAAACATAAAATAACAATATTTTACCTGACCTGAGGATGATACCTCCCTGTAAAATACGAAAAAAATTTCATTCTTTATACTCCTAAAAATTAAGCAACTTTGGCATTTTTTTATAAATAAACAAATGCTGATATGGGGTTTGTAATACCGTCTTACCCTGAAATAAGAGGTCCTTTACCGATTTTTCACAACCGTATATTCAAATAATCAAAACTAAACCCGTGAAATTCAATAAGTCAAGTCCGCTGCAATCAAAACTATCTTGATTTTTGGCGTGTGCAATTAAACCGGGGGGCGATGATCCTCTGTGTGGAGACAAGTCGTTACAGATTTCATTCCTATTCATTAGTTATTAATTGCGTTATGTAATGTTTTTAAGCAAATCGCTCGGACAGGTCAATTTTTTTTATGCCACCTGCTTCGCAATTAAAAAAAACATTTTTAATTTCTTGCCAAAGAATTTCATTTCTATAAATTATTTCAATTAATAAATCATTTTGATCGCCGGAATATACAACGAAAAAACAAACATTTTTTCGACAAATTGCTAATTGTCTTTAAATCTGAAAATTTACATAACCAGTTTACAATATAATTAAGATATTTACTTTAATTTACTTGTATATACATGTACAATAATCATGTCCTTTGTTTATTTGTATTTGCTTGGTCTCATCGTTAATACAGATACAAGCAACATTTTTTGATAAATACTGCAAAGTATTTTTACTTATAACTGGTCTTGGGTCGGTCCGTATTTTGAGAGTTTCCGAATATCGGTATTCCGGAAGCTGGAAAGCATCATAAAAAAAACCTGCTGTGTTTGTGGGCACAATTTTATGATTTTATGGATGAATGGTATGAATGGGTTCTATCTTACACCTGACCGTTCCCCTGACAGCTGTAAAATGCGACATCTTCCGCTCCAAGGCCACACCAAATTTTAAATATTCTACCCAAGTTCCTACCCAATTGTACAGCTTTCTGTATTTTTCAAGCTTACTTCAGAAATAATTTTCCCGACAAACATTATTGAATTTTATAGACGAACAACAATGCTAAGGCACGTAAGTTTTTCTCTAACGAAAGTTTAATTCTTGCTACAGGGTAACGTCTATTTGAAATTTACGAATTGTGCGTTGTTTTTCAGGAATAAAATTCCAAAGACATTCATTTATACTCCTGAAAATGAAGCAACTTTGTAATTTTTTTATGAATAAACAAATGGTAATATCGGCCTTGTAATACCGTCTTACCCTAAATTAAGATGTCATTTATCGATTTTTCATAACCGCATAGTCAAATAATAAAAAATAAACCCGTAAAATTCAATGAAATGGTGACATGTTTCCCGTGCATTTGGTATAGGCTCTATCGCTGGTAAATGACAACCTTAAGACATCTACCACAATACCAGGAGTTCTTTTTTTGGGCGCTCCGCTACCCGCTTTTCGACCAACAGTCCCAACATCACGGAATCTTGCCACCCATTTATAAATTTGTTAGATTAATTTTTGATAATTTGCTGGAAAATTGAAGTAGGCATTTCGAAAATCATTAACACAGCGTTCTATAGAATAATTCCATTCACCGTTATGTTGCACTTCAGCGTTCATAAAATAATTTTCAATAACAAATATTGTATTTTGTCACTCTGACATTCAAATTTTAAATCAGATTGCGAAAAGTTGGTAGTGCCAACTTAATTTAAATTTCACAGTCTACTCTAATTTATAATTTAAATGATCGCACGGTACTCAGGATCATATAGTAAGGATCGTACTGATACCCAAACCTTTTATGTAGTATTCCACATAGCTATAGTTTACGAACAGTAAGGTGATAAGGTTGACCAATAAAATGCCTTCCTTAATGTAGATGCAAAGGTAATTCCCAATGGCAGTCAGAAATGTTATCGAATTACAAAATATCGAAAAACAAATCATCGAAGCCACAAAATATTTAACAATAGAATATCGAAATACACAATATCGCACGTACAAAATATCGAAAGCAAAAATATGAATGAGCTTTTAGCTATTTATTATACACGTGTGTCATACGTACATAGTAATTTATGTTATTTTTATAGGATCCCTGAGGTAACTATGAGCCCCTAAACGGTCACTTAATCTGCCCTGTCCACATATCGAGTTTCAAGTACAGGGAAATATGATCTTCTTCATCATTTAAATCATTTAATTTCAATCAATCATTTAAAAAATGTTTCATTAAATATAAAGCTTTTATTCTCATTTGTTGTACATTGCTTGAAATTAAAATTAATAAATTAAAGCACATTCATATTTTTGCTTTCGATATTTTATACTTGTGATATTGCGTATTTCGATATTTTGTCCTTTCAATATTTTGTACTTTCGATAAATTGTATTTTAGATATTTTGTACTTTTGATAATTTGCATTCGATATTTTGTAATTCGATCACATTCCCGCCTTCCAATTCCCAATGTTTCTGTGGTTACTACACATCATTTGGGCATTAAAAAAAAATACAAAAAACGTTAGAAATTAAACGAAATTAACATCTATTATCTTGTGTTAATGAAATATTAAAATAATATCATTTCATAAGTAAAAAATCTAGACTTTGCTTTTTTACTAAAATATCTAATTTATATGTATGTGCTTCATCTTGCATAAATGACTTTAAAATCCAACCGTAGTGCATAACAGCTTTTATTTTGTGCAGGATGGACCACTCTTTAAATAAAATCTTACGAAATACGAATGCATCCAAGTAAGAAATATATGCAAAATGACGGAAGGCATAAATCACATGTTTAAGTGTCAACAAAGTTACAGACGTTGAATATCAAGTGCTTTGGATGGGGCTATCGATCGGACGATTTTGATAATGCTAAAGACCACTTCACCAGCCAAGCTTCTTCGATTCCAAACAAAACACCACTTTGTTTATTCACAACAAACTGATGGTCCTTAGGAAAATAGATGGGAACACACCTACAAAACAGCTCTGTTGGAGTGGTGAATACATGCATATCTAGACAACTGCGACAATAATATCTTGGCACCCGTTTTACGCCCTTTGTTCTTCTTGCTAAATATTAATACGGACCAGACAGAGTAACTGACGGCTAAATGGAGCTGCTTCGATAAAAGCAATGCATGGCTGGCGACCACCTTTGTTTCCGAAATTGCCGACAAATGGATTCACGAAAAAAGGTGCGTGATATTATTCGTAAATCATTCGAAGCAAAATGAAAATACACCTGCAAACCAATCAATAAATAAATAGCAAGAAATCAATTAAAGACGTCACAGGTTGTCTTAATTCATACCTTACTGTTACATTTAATAGTTGATTAACACAACTATTAAATTTTTCAGCATACTCTTATTGAAAAACGAATTTGTTAAAATTTACAAAAATGATGTTTTTGTATTACTTATTTAATTCTGAACAGTTGGATGTTCATCAACGTTACATTACATAAGTCGGCACAGTTTTTACCGGGATTTTCTAACGCAACGATTCTTATTTACGTGCGGGGGATATTGGGTGACACTTTGCTCCAAGCTAATTAAAAGAAGATATGTAAAGGCGCAGTCCGAGTCCGAGCCGCAGATTTTGACGTGAAAATGGCACCTGAATCAACGTTCTATCTAAAAGCGTTTTTACGCTACACTAATTTATAACTTTACACAACGCTAATTTCCATCAGTCACAAACATGCATCTACACTAGTCCGATGACATCACAGGCAAAACAAATGCAGCACGACAATCACGTACAGACATTCCCTACACCTACCATTTGTGGGGTCCACCGTTGTTAACGTATTATTGGTCTCGTAGTTATTAGTGATTTAAATCTAACGATATTTGTAACGCAAGAAAGTTGGAGCGGCTATCACTGTAATTGACGAGCGAATAGACGTTCTCACGCCAAAAAAAAAAAACGCTTTAATAACTTGGTCTACTCGCTGATGTTGCGGTTAAAATTGTTGCAAATATTTCTATAACAATGTGTAACAAGTTTCATTTTTAAACGATCAGCCTCAACTAATCAAAATCCACGTGAACGAAGTCGGGAGTACGGACAGTATGTAATAATTTTGTAAACTATGATCTCTCAATTATTGTCATTTGAAGTTCGTTGGTTGAACTTTCTTTTTGAAAGTATTATCCTGGTTTTGTTTTGATTTTCCGGACAATTTCTGATAAGCAAAATGAGTTTCAAGATTTTCCTTGAACCCTTGATTGATGAGGAGCTTTTTTCTTTCATTCTAGAAGACAATAATATTATTACCAATGTGACGGGTTGTGTATCCTATCCCATCTTGGTATTTGAGCATTTCAATTCATTTGGGAAGTAACCCAAACGCAATAAATAAATAAATAAATAAATAAATGTATTTGATCCAGCAGACCAAGGTCCAGTTTTGGATCCAAAATAAAATACATATTATACAGATATACAAAATATCACAGTATCAGTACAGTTCACAATTAACATTAGGAGGAACAGTTTACAAATACAAAATACATGATTTACATAGTTGTTTATATTCTCTAATACTATTATGAAAAATATCAATATTACCATTAGTGACACTAAGATTATTGTAACAACTGCACATATTGATTAATGGAGAATGAAGATGCTGATTTGTATGAGGCGTGTTATAATGAAAAACATATGTTTTCCTAGTATTGAATTTAGGAACATGGAAATCAAGTTGATTCAAAAGTAGAGGAGACATAGTAATACCATTAACGATTTTATATAATGACAATACGGTTATGTATTCTCGCCTGTCCTTTAGAGTATTCATGTTAAATTCTGCAAGTAATTCGGATTGAGAATAACCTTGAGGAGGATAACGCCCATGTTTAACAAAGTGCAAGTACTTGCAAAATTTCCTCTGGACTCTTTCTAAAGCCGTAATATGAATATCATAGAAAGGGGACCAAATTAAACAACAATATTCAAGCTTACTTCTGATGAAAGTGTTAAAAAGGAGCTTTAAACATTCACAATTTTTAAATGAGCTAGTGTTTCTAATCAAAAATCCTAACATACTTAGTGCATCCTTACTAATTGAATTAATGTGTGGAACAAAGGATAAAGACGAATCTAAAATTATTCCCAAATCACGAGTTTCAGATTTCTTCGCTAATTTAGCATCTTTTATAAAATAATTATAATTAATTTGTTTACATTTACGACTAAAACTCATGGAGTGACATTTTTTTACATTTACATTTAACTTATTTACATTACACCACTGACTAAAATTATTTAAACTGTCTTGAAGTGACATACAGTCATTTAAGTCTCTAATAGGTCTAACAATTTTTAAATCATCTGCGTACAAAAACGTGTCACTATTAATATTTTTCACCACATCATTAATGAAAATATTGAACAAAATGGGACCCAGATTTGAACCTTGAGTGACTCCGCTATTCGTAGGATATAATGTAGACTGATGTCCATTACACTCAACATACTGATATCGATCACAAAGGATTGATTTCAAAAGAGACACAGTATCATTACACAAACCAAACTTACTAAGTTTATGAAGTAAAATATCATGACCGATAACATCAAAAGCTTTGGATAAATCCGTATAAATTACGTCTACTTGATGACATTTATCCAAAGCATTAGAAATATATTGTACGAATTCCTGTAAGTTAGTACAAGTTGATTTGCCCTTAACAAACCCGTGCTGTTCATTAACAATGTATGGGCTAACATGATAACACAAAATTTTTGCCAAAATACGTTCAAAGATTTTGGCAAAATTACAAATAAGAGCAATGGGACGATAATTTGTAATATCAATTTTGCTGCCAGATTTAAAAACCGGACAAACTTTAGCGATTTTCCCACGTTTAGGAAAAGTAGAATACTTAATAATCAGGTTGTATATATAAACAAGAGGTTGACTTAGACTATGTAAACAATCCTTAACAAGAAATGCTGGAATATTATCCGGACCAGCAGTAAGATTTGACTTAAACTTATTTGCAGCTTCAATCACATCACTTACAGACACCGAGAACTTATGTACATTATCACTGTTCGTCTCACAATAATTAGGCTCATATGTATCACAGACGACTGGACTTGCGTTGCCACAGTTGTCAGCTGGCGCACTATCAGTGTCATGAACATGTTGAAGAGAACAGTTGATGTTACAGCTTTTATCGACTATGTTGTTAGACACAAAGGTACTGCTAAAGTGACAAGCAAAAGCGTCAACTATTTCAATGGGCAACGTTAATTCACGATTATCCTGATGCATTTTACCCGGAATTCTCGTTTTCTGCTTTTTTGAATCGATGAACGACCAGAGTTTGTTTGGATCTTTGCTTATGTTATTTTCTGAATTCCTAACAAACAGGTCATACTCTCTTCTAATCTGATATTTAATCTCTTTCCGCAACTGGTTGGCAGCGTCACTATAGTATTATAGTTTGGTCTTCTTAAATAGTCTTCTGCAATGATTTTTGTTATTAATAGCTGAAATTAGTTCCAATGAGTACCACTTGGGAAAAACAGTAGATTTAACAGGAACAACAGGAACAAAAGAATCGATGACATATTTTAGTTCTTGATAGAAAAAATCACATGCTTGGTCAACATCTTGAATGTTATATAATTCCTCCCAAGACTTTAAATTAAGTGTGGCATATAACGTTGATAAATCACCTTTTCTGAAATTATAGTACTGTTTGCGGGTTTCGGAAGTGAGTGGCGGAAATTGCTGATCATGCGTAATAGTGACTGTGACTAGAAGTGTGGGATGATGTATATCCTCTTCTACTAAAGGAAACTGGTGACGCTGGACAGTGGTTTCAACATCACTGGAGCGCAGAACCAGATCCAAGAATCTACCATTCCTATTTGAGATAAGATTTGTTTGATGCAGCAAGTTGTAGTACATGAATTCAGATAAGGAGTGTACACTTCCTTTAGTTGAAAGATCGATCATTGATGGTTTATAATCAGGTATATTGAAATCACCAGCTATGATAGTTCTTGTTCCAACATTGATCATTTGTTCAACATACTCGAAAAAAATATCATACACAGCGGCTGATGTAGCAGGAGGTATGTAAACTGCGATTATATTAACCCATACTCCATTCACATGCAATTTGACGCCAACTAAGTCAATTTCATTAATTGGACTGGACAAATTTAGAGCTGTTGGACAATAATTGGATTTGACAGCAATAAGTACACCACGACCTCTATAACCACCATTACAACGATATATTTCATAGCTTTGATCGAAATATTCACTAGACATTACTTCATTACAGAGCCAAGTTTCAGACAGCAATATTATATCACTTTCTGATGCAAGCATATTCAAATAAAACTGGTCTACTTTAGTGTTCAGACCCCTAACATTTTGGACAGTGATAGTAAAATCTGTTGAATTAATAATAGATCTGTTTGGTTGCTGGATTAATTTACATTTTTTGTTTCATTTTTTCTTTCAATTTTAGGAATGCCTTTATAATATTTCAGTATATCAGCTTCACCGTTGGCTATACGAGTTCGAAACTCTTTACGAACATTGTAGCAGAGGTTACGTTGCCTGACTGTAAGATCACGGTTTAGGTAGATGTTATTCTTAACTTTATAAGACTTTAAAATGGCCGTAACATCTTCAGAGGACTGTAACTTTATTAGCACAAGACGATCATGATCTTCACGTGGTTTCCCTAAACGCTGACATTTTAAAATACCGATTCCCGGATTGACCTTATTAATAATTTGTTCACAAACCTGATAATCGTCGTTAGAACGAGCATTACTTGAGTCACAGGAAGATTCAGGTAAATTGTAGATAATACTGTTAGCAGCTTTTCCTTGACGTTCTTCAATTTCACTGATAATTTCTTCTTCCGTTAGCGAAGGTTTTTCAGGAGAAACAGTCGTAGGAACAACAACAGACTGTGTGTTTTTTAGACTGGTTATTTCTTCAAATAACGATTGGATTTGCGTTTGAAAGCCCCGAATCATTTCCACAATATCACATTTTTCACAATAGAAATGGACTTTCCGATTTTTGCACGAAGGTTGCTTGCCTCAGATCTCGTCACACCGGCACACTCGGGATGCAAAGTTTTCCTGCAGAAGTCACAACAAACCCCGTCTGAACACACTTCATTACATTTAATACAATTTGACTGCATATTTGTAGAGCGATTAGCAAGCGCGTCCAGCGTTGGCGACTGATAAAGTACTAAAAAAAAAAAAAAAAATTTTGTTGATCACTTCCACCAAATACTTGAAGACCCTTCTGCCTCAGCAGGTTTCTGATTCTCTTGTTCCTGATGTTATCCGGCCCTGGTGCCTTATTAACACCCACTTTTTTCGTTATCACTCTAACCTTCGTGGGTGAGACAGGTTTGATAACTGTTGGATCCTCCTCCTGGAGGCGTGTTTTGACCCCATCCTCAATTTCCTCGATTCCATCGAGGTCAGCGTAATTCCAGTTGATTCTGCCCTGCCTCTCGAAATTGAATGCGACAACCTTTGCTTTCTCTCTTGCCGTGTAGACGAATCCAGCTTCACCATGAATGGGAGGAAGTGGCTTTCGATCCGAGCCGATGACTTTGGCCATTATGGCTGGAAATGGGACAAGGAAGTATTTACACCAAAGAGGGAGGCGGAGTGGAAATTTTTCAGGTGGATAAGGCAAAACTTGCGAGGATTTTTGTTACCAATTCAAAACATACACGATCCAAACCCGGAATAAGTATTTTTACTATTAAATACAGCCTTGAAAGCCTTTGTTTTTTCATGCTCTTCCAGTGTTTGTGAATAAATTATTATGTCATCCATATAGACAATTTTGTAGATCTGCCATTACATAATATATTTTTTTCACTACTAGCTGTAGAATGTACGATTATATAGTCTGTAGAGGAGGTGTGAAGTTGTTTTTCTTTCCTAGTAGTTAATAATTTTTTCATTATTGACCAGTAGTTAATAATGGGCAGAGACCGGATTTGATGCAAAATGCATATCGTTTATTATTATTTTATCTACTTACTTAACAACAGCGCCCTTCGATTTTCACAAATTGCACCAGTTGCAAATATTAGACATTAATTAACTGCAAAAAAAAACGAAGTTAAATTATTACAAAAGCACATGTATGCATTGTGCAGGTTTTCACGAACATCCGGTCTCTGACGGAGAAATGTCAGAGGAAAAAATACATAACCTTTATTTTTGATAAAAAGCGTCTAGCGGGTGCCAGTCACAGTTGATCCTGTCCAAATTTCGAGTTTCACGTACAGGAAAATATGACCTTCTTGGAGTAGGATTCTTTAAGGGGTTGAGCGCGAAGTGCTAGCCAAAATTTGCAATGATCCACGGAAAAAACAAATGTTCACAGACGGCAACGTCTATTCAGGATTAACTCTGACCTGGCACCCGCTAGACGATTGTATTTTTGTTGCTTTATTTATTTAACGATTTAAGCTGCTAGTAGTGAAAAAAATAATATATAAACCACGGTAGAGAAGCCCTTTCTCAGCTTCGCAACTTAATTCCCTCGATGCTTCGCATCTCGGGAATTAATACTGCTTAACTGAGAAAAATTACTTCTTTACCTTGGTTTATAATATACTATTATCTACAACTGATTAATAATGGACGTATTATACTTGTAACTATGAATACTTAACTAGGTCTATTAAACACAGACAGCCAGGCTCGGTTTTTAAGAATTATTATTAACTAGCTATGAAATAATGAATATTGACAACTGTTGACATTTCTTCTCAAAGTCAAGTTTTTCACAAGGTTTGTTTGATTCTTTCTTTATTTCTTTATCTACAACCGATTTAATTGACTTATTATACTTGCAACCTATGAATACTTAACTAGGTCTATTAAACACAGACAGTCAGGCTGGGTTTTTAAGAATTATTATTAACTGGCCATGAAATAATGAATATTGACATTTTTCTTAACGTCAAGTTTTCAACAAGGTTTAATTTGTAATTTTAATTCTAAAAGTGCAGTTGTAGATAAAACGTCGTATTTCATTCGCATATAATGGTGGCTATTATACACTCGAATTGTTAAAATCCTCGCCTGCGGCTCGTATTTCAATTTCCATTCTCGTGTATAATAACCACCATTACATGCTCATTAAATAATCTACTATTATACCC
Organism: Diaperis boleti; assembly: GCA_963583935.1. NCBI lineage: Eukaryota > Metazoa > Arthropoda > Insecta > Coleoptera > Tenebrionidae > Diaperis > Diaperis boleti. Next base: position 41,974,529 of record OY757244.1, read on the forward strand.
GACTAACATCTATATGAGTATTTTGGCCACGCAAAAGGAAGGTATAATGGAGTATTTCTCTCACAAGTGATATCGTCGGTGATACTGAATAACCGCGGAACTACTAAAGTCACAACCGCGTAACTGCGAAATGACGAATTTTACAAGAGACACTAAAATTAAGATATTTTCTTTAAAATTCTATATCGTGATTACCGAGCCCTATCGTAGATAACAAAACGATCAAACTTTTAATTTAGGACATTAAGTAACTACAGCCAACGGATTAATAGACGCAAAATTCAAATTTTGCTACCCCGAACAGTTACGCGGTTATGATATTGTTAGTTCCGCGGTTATGCAGTATCGCCGACGATATAGTGATAAAAAGGGGTGAATTACTATGGTTACACAATGGTAAGGCATGAATTATTTTTTGAAACGTCATTTTGACACTTTCATTAATTTTTTGATTTTTAACTGTGATGCTGAGTCAGGAAATGCTTGAGGGTGTGTCCGGTGATCACGCGGATAAGGGGGTTCCACTTGTTTGTGCGGCGGGATTTGATTCTAGACATCTTGTGGATGGTGCGATTGAGAGTTTCCAGGGCCAGAAGGATAATCGCGTTCGTCCTTGTCAATGTCCACAACGCGAATCCCAAAGAAAAAGAACGGGCCTGTGCGAATTGTTTGTGGATATCTATTCTCCCTCTCTTCATTTCCGCACTTAAACCTCGCCATCATCTTTCTTTGTTTCACACTCTCCCTCCCCAATTTGTTCTACATTCACTCACATGCCGCTTTTTTTCAGTTTCTCTATTTCTTTCCTCGCGTACCCATTCCTCTGGTAATATTTTTCCCTGTCGTTCTCACCTGCCTTCTTCCTTTTTCTATCCCCAACACTCATTTAGTATTCTGCATTCTCCCTTTCCTTCCATCCTGTTTTTCGAAGTTGTCCGCTTACTCTCAACCTACTCCTTTTGCATTCGTCTCACTCTCTTTCCTCTCGTTCTTTCCGTTCTCAAAGCCCCCATTTTCTCTCTCCCCATACACTCTCCATCGCCTTAATTACTTTTCCTGTTAGACTCCCTAAACTCTCCTCACTCACTCTTTCTTCTTTCTTTTTGTCACTATTGATATAGTTCCACATATCTTGCCTTTTCTCTACATGTGTCTCTATATCTTCTTTTCGATTTTAGAAAGCCTCTTCACATACTATCGTCTTTTTCCATTCTCTTAGCTCTTTATTGCTTCCTTTTTCCGTTGTTCACATTCTTTGTCCAACCATTTATTTCTTTTTCTTGCTCCTCTACCTCTTATTGTTATTTGCCTTTTTTTTGCTGCTTCATCTAGTATTTTTTTCCAATTCTTCCCTACTTCTTATTCTTTTAATCTTACCTTTTCTGTAATCTTCTTTTGTACTCTTCCACTCCTTGTTCGTCCCATATTTTGATCATCACCTTCTTCTGCGTTTTCTCTGTTATTTCTTCTCGTCTTTTCTCTTGTCTCCTTCTTCATATACATATTTCAAAGGAAGATGATCTGATTTTATTCTTGGGTCTATCATCGTTTCTCCTCTGCCTCTGACGTTTTTTTGTTTTTTTTAGCTTTGTTTTTCTATCTATGTTTCTGTTAAATCCACTACCTCGAATTGCCTCACTAGTCCCCAAAATCTTCTTTTTTTCTTAGTCTCGCTACATTCCAAAATAGTACCCTCCTAAGTGCCTTCTCTATCTTATATTCCCCTTTGTTCTTGCTTTCTCGTTTCTTTGTGTTTTTAGTTTACCGTCGTCTCTATTTTCTCCCTCACCCCTTCTTCTTTTCATTGGAAAACGTCTAGTATCTACTCCGTTTCATTCTATCTGAATTGAACGCCGTCTATTGTTAATTTCCTATATCACACTCTTACTTCTTTCCGATCTCCCAGTTCTTCCTTTGCTGTGCCTCTTAATTTCTTCTGTAGTCCTCTTTCTTGCTTTGTGAGGTCCCTATCTATTATAATTATCATCTCTCTTTCTTTCTATCAATACGTTTGTTTCATTTTCCTTTTTCTCCTACTATTCCATTTCTACTTGTACTTGACATCTATTTATACTATAACAGTCCTTGACTTTGACTTCTCCAGCAGTTTCTATCAGAGAATCTTCTAAACCCTGTTTGGCCTGCTGTTTACTTTTTCTTTCCCCACCCCGTCCTGTTATCACAATATTGTTCTTCCTCCTTCACCTTTCCTAATACGAGGATAGGAGGATGGGTTGATTAATTCGCAGCCTAACATAGAAGGAAATGATTTTTCTTTTTAATTTCTATGTCTTCATCCAGTAACATCTTGTCACAGTTTGAGATTAAGATTTTATCCAAGTCTGTCAAGTAGTTTTGATTTGGTGTCTTATCAAAGTGTGTAAGTTGTCGGTGTTCTGAAAAATGGAGAAAATTAATCAGCTGGGCTTTGAACCGGTACCCCACGCACCCTACTCACCTGACTGGGCTCCCTCGGACTTCAGCCTATTCCCTAACTTAAAAATAATTCACGCGGGAAAGAGATATGCTTCAAACTTTGAAGTGATTGAAGTGACAAACTGCGATTTTGAAGAGTTGCAAAAATCTGCCTATTGGGATGGGATAAAGAGTTTGGAATATCGATGGACCAAGTGCATTCAACTAGAAGAAGACTTTGTTGAAAAATAAAAACATATTATTCTAAATTACTGCTTTCTTTGTTAGGCCGCGAATTAATTAACCCACCCTCGTACTTCACTTCTCCTTCCTGTGTCATTTTCTCCCTCTGTCTCTCTCTCTCTTTCTCATCTCTTTTCTTCCTCCTTAAATGCTGCTTTTCTCTTCCAATTTCTCTTATAATTTCTTGTTTTTTTCTTCGTATCTCTTTCATTTCTGCCTTTAGTTCCCTTTTTATTTCATCCAACTTGTCCACGACTATCTCTATTTCAATATCATTTTTTTTTATTTGCTCCTGGCGATCTTGCTGTTATTTTACTCATCTTAAATATCTTCTATTCTTTCTTTTCTTGTCTTCGTGTTCCGCCCTCCCCTGTTCGTTTGTTTGTTTTTCTTTTCTTTCAGAAATGCCACCAATAGAAACTTTCCTGGTAGAGCCGGTTTATACTGTCTTTGTTCATAAGCTTGTAGTAATACCTCATAGATACCGCTGTTATTCTAATATTGATAAAAATATTGACTCGTCTTCTTACCCCGGATTTTTTTCTCTCGAACCCCTTTGTCCTCTTCCTACCTTTCGTTTCTATCTCTCCTCTCCTTCTTTGCTGAGTTTTTCAATTTTCTCTGCCCTTTTCTCTTTGTTTACATCACTTTTATCTACACCACGTGTTGTTGCATGAGTCGGTAATACAGAAATCTTCCCAAGCCATTGTTATTAAATTTGTGGTAAATAGAGGTCTAAAGAAAACTGCTTCAATATATCAAAATTCGTATTCAAGAATTTGAGTCCTGAGAAGCAGAAAGTTGGTATATCCTTTCACAAAATCAAAAAACCATCAAACTTCATTCTATGTTGAAAATATATACAACCGGCAATGTATTTATTTTTTACATTAAGTAGAACTGTAGTATAACTGTGGTCATAGCATCTATTGTCGTCAGACTTTTAAGTTTTGTCGTCTCAAGACGTTTTTACATTTTAGCGTCATTTTAACATAATTATTAAAAAAAATCATCAACAGTATTCTTTTTGGTTATCAACTTAAATAAACAGGTGGGGGTTTTTCGATTTCAACAAAGCTTATACTTTTGAATGTCCACATATCAGAAAGCCATTTTGTTTATAATATGAGCAAAATTGAGAAAAGTGTTCGTAATTACTTTTCTACTTCTTAATTTAAAGTAATTTGGAAAGTTTTCCACAAAATTTTATTGGTTTGTCTGTCGCTTTCTGGAGTCGTCGTAAGACTGTAAGCTTCTATAAAAGATTTTTTTAAATTAAATGTAAAAGTTTCTTCAAAATAATGTTAAAGTATTGCAGTCCAGTACTTTGTAAAAACACCCCCGGTCCATATTACTAGGACTTTTTTTGTTTTTCAGTTGATTGTCCAATGTGTATTGAAAATAATAAGTAATAATAATTATTATCTGATGCGACAGACATACTGTTTATACACTTTGACTCCTCTTGGGAATGCTCGTAACGGATAGGTAGGTGGCCAGTGAAATGTTAATTAATAGTAAAGTAGTAAATTGACTGTCTAGGGACTGTCCTAACCAGTATTATACAAGATGACTGCTCTACTGCATAAATAAGGACCTGTACGTCAATAAAGAAACAGTTTCATGTTTCACAGTTTCACTCAAGGCGAAACACATCTCTTGATCTAAATACTTGGAAATAAGAACCCGTAAGTAGATGTTTCTTTCTTCTTCATAACAACATGAACGGGTAGTTGTAGGTGCGAAAAGGTTAAAACACGCTGACGTGGAAATTCGCAAATGCGATGTTAGTAGTCTGTGTCGTGTTTTATGTGAAAACTCGATCATAACTTGTTGTGATATGCCAATGTTGTCTTGAGAACTTAAGTCTAACACAAACTTTACTCCCTCATGTATCACAGCTTAGAAGATCGTCGGGTAATTTAAGTTTGCAGATAAATTATTTCACAATTACAGTTTATATTTTAATGCAGCTAGATTTAAACGTCGCAAAGACATTGAATGAATAGGGTTGTTGTTTTATGGGTGGAGCTTGCACAAAATAACTTCGGATTTGTGCAGAGCTTTAGTAAAAATATTAAATTTGGTATTATCAATTACCGAAAGTAATTAAATATTAAAAAAACAAAAGGAACGTAACTCAATCGAATAATTCAAACTTACTGCAAGCAAATTTATTCCAAACACATAGATTTTACCCTTTTGATGATGAATTTGATTACTTATACCTAAGTACTGTCATATTTTATAAGAAATCTCATTAACTCGATACTGCTTCATTCCGTACTCATTATTCGACGATAATTAGTTTCTCCTGACTTAAAAATATGCTTCCGACAGCAAAATATTGCCCACTTTTTCCACTTATTACACAGAATGAACAGCGGATATTTACAAGATGAAGTAAAAAATTGACGTCGTACGTTTTTCCTTAAATAAAAATCTGCAGAATCAAAATAAATGACATATAGTACATGCTTTTATACAAAGATTATTTTCGTCTTTTGGAGTGTTTTCCCTGAGGCGGGTAATAAGTAAGGATGAGATCGTGGTAAACTGCTCGTGCTTATTTTGGATTTATAGTCACTATAGGGTTATGTCTGTCAGTGACGCGTTTATTGTTGCAATGTGGGTAATTCATCTTGAAACAATTCGATTCTAAATAATCTCAAACGATCGAAACCGCAATGATGAATTTCCCTGATTATATTGAAATTTAATTTTTTCCCACTTCTCTCAACGGAAATTTAAAATGGAATCTATTTATCCCCAATCTTAGTCGCAGAGAAAACCCCCTTTCTGATGTTCAGTTTTCCATTCATTGGCAAAAATATGTTTAGGTTTCGTTCGTGAAATAGATATCGTTTATCGCAAAATTCATCATAGAAATAAACATTACTTTTAAAGATTGAAGTTTAATTATAAAAGTTGACATCAACTCTGATCACATCACAGTTTCACCAAAAAATTAAAAGCTGACACATCGTTTAGAAGCAAAAACAAATTTAATTTGTTTAGAACTACGTATGTTGTAAGTTTAAATATAGCTGATTAGTGAGTAGCACAATGCACTATTTGCCTATCAAATGTCAGATGAGCGGAGCAGCAATATCTGCAAACCCCGCTGTTTGTATTCAATCAATGTATCGATGTGATACAACATTTCAGCAAATATGTATGTGCCCATCTTCGAGTATTGTTCAGTATATTATGTAAAGCTTGTATCAAAAATGTAGTGCTTTTATTTCGAACCCGCTTTTTAGAAATTACAGATTTAGTGTGGAAGCAAGCATTTAAGTAAGACCTTTTTTTTTAAAACTGATTCAAAATTGAAACCTGATAAACTTCAGGGGGTCTATAATCTTTAGTTTTGTGAATTTTAAAATGCTGTTTTGTTGTTATTTAACTATCAATACAGATATGACAGAGAACATTGGAAATATTAATATCTGGTAAATCGATTAAAGCAATGTTTCAAAAGGAAGGTTACTAAAGTTCCACAACAACTCAAGTACGCTGTAGGGACAACTGGAAATATGTATGACGTTAGTTTATTTTTTGCAAATAACTCTAGTGATGTAGAATTTGTGATATGATTCAATGTACTTTTATATTGTCGGAACAAAGTTCAACCTAAGTATCAACAAAGTACCATCAACCCCGGTAACAGTTAGATGTTCTAAATCTGAGAGAACTCGGTAACACTCGAATCTTTGGAACTTTACCCACGGAATGGAGGTATGACAAACCAAAACAATATTCATCGTTCACGGCACTCCGGTCTGGGTTCCAAGTTCTTCCTCCCTAACAATATCTAGGAACAAACAAATCAGAGAAAGCACGGAAATAACATGTATAGACAGAATGTTGCAGGAGATTGGTTGGAGATTAGTTTAGTGTTTTTGGATTTTTCGTTTTTTTTTTTTCTAACTATTACTACGAATCACTAACCATGTTCTTCTAATCGCTCAAACTACTTCTACTTAGTTAACAACTGTAAACAAATATTGGTCGATTTAAATTCAAAGTTAAATAATAAATTCCTCAAAAGGACGAAATGATAAACAATAAGTATTTTCTCAAAGAAAACAAAAAGATTAAATGGTAAAGAAAGCGCCAGTGCTATAGTGATATATCGAAAATAAACAAAATAAAGAAGTTCTCATATAAAAACCTGCTTTCCGACATGCACACCTGCTATACAAAGCGAGATCGCCGCATGCAAGTCAGAGCCGCATTAAAAATTATTTAGTTTAGTTTAGTTCCAGCTTCATCATCACTACTACTCAAATCCGATTCCGTATCTGTAATATTTTCCAATATTTCATTATAACGAGTGAGCAACAAAATTGGTGGTCGCAGTTGGCTAAACGTACATCGGTTCTTTTACTTTACTGTTTACATTAATTAATGGGGTCGTCCCCCTCAATTGAATTTGACGAATTCGCCTATAGTATCTCGTAGACTATATAACATGAAGCCCTAAAACGTGTTCTGTTGTTTAATAAGGTTGTTTTGTGAGATAACAGAGCGTATCAAAAATCACTATTTCGGCTAGCATTTTCAAACGCTGTACATTTACCGCCTCTTGTGACGTCATTGCGGGGTAACCTTCTCATTGGTTCGTGCGCTTCTCATTAGTCCGCTCATCTAGTAACTTTGAATTTTGTCTGGTGAACTTTTTCCCATGTTTCCCCCTTTCAAGCCCCGTTTCCACTGAAGAAACATTGAGGAAACTTTGTGTTTTTCTTTGTCGGGTGTTTAGGAAACGTTTGGCAACCACGGAGAAATTAGCAACATTCATAAATTTGGTGTTTCCGTCTGAGCAACTGAAAGTCGCCTATAGTTGTAGCTTGAGAAAGCGTAACTCAGTGTTTCCACTGATGTGAAAAGTTGCAGCAAAATGGAGAAGGAAGACGTGTTATTATCGCGTGTCGATTTTTCCTTTGATGTTACCGCTAGAAATGGGAACAATCAACATTTGTTTCCGAAACAATGAGGAAGATTCAGAAACATTTGGGAACTTTTAGAAACATTTTCGGAAACAATCAACAGAAACACAAAATCTGATCAATGTTTCTTCACTGAAAACGAGGCTTTAGAGAAGAAAGTTAGGATATTATAACTGCATTATGTTGAAATAACAAGAGTGACTAATTCAAATTTATCCCCCCCTTACAATGCTTAAGATACTCTATTTCAAGAGGATGTAATACAGGTCCTGCAATAATGAGAGAATGTAAGGGTTTCCCCCAAATACACCTGGGACATCTCCTGGCGGCTGCAAGCCAGAATCTGCTGAGTTTCAGATCCTACTCTTGCAGGCCCAATGCTAAGAGTGTTTTCAGTCACTACAAATCCAATAAGAGTAATTTTGAGATCTACCTAAATCATCCTGTCCCTTGTTTTTCAGTATCTCCAGCAGTTAATACCCAACAAACACAAAGTGTGTAAATTATTCCTATAATTAGAAACAATTCTTTGATAAAAACTGTCTGGTTTCAAACCCCCATCCAATAGAGAATTGAGACTCCTCAAAACTGTACAACTGCAATCCACAGCATTCAAAATGGAAGCATTGTGGACCGCCCTCGTGTCAACCCTACGCTCTCTTGCCCTGGTGCTGAGCTTACGGCGGTAGTAGAAGTCCTCCTGGCTTTCCAAGAGTCATTATAATAACTGAATTTGAAATATTGGGACTTACTATCGCTTCCACATGTTGGGATCGACGTGTAGGCCTCCAGATAGACTTTGTCGCAATGTTTTATAATAGAGTCGTCCCCCTCAATTGAATTTGATGAATTCAGCTATAGCATCTCGTAGACTATATAACATGAAGCCCTAAAACCGGTTCTGTTGTTTCATAAAGTTGTTTTGTCAGATAACAGACCGTATCAAAAATCGCAATTTCGGCTAACAGTTTCAAACGCCGTACATTTACCGCCGTTTGTGACGTGATTTCGGGGGAGCATTCTCATTGGTTCGTGCGTTTGTCATTGGTCCGCACGTCTAGTAACTTTGAATTTTGTCTGGTGAATTTTGTCTCTTGTTGACGTCACAGAAAGGTGCGCGTTTCAAATGAGACAAATGTTTCGGATTTTTTTTTTACCTAGTAAACGCGTGATTTCGGATAAACGAAAAACTAGGGGTATAATATTTTTTCGTCTAGTTTCTAGAAAAGCTGTTGCCTGGTTTTAGGGGCAATACTTTAAAATTCTCTTAATAAGTTGATGGAAGCTCTTGTTGTGTGCACTGTAGCTTCATCCTGCTTGAAATAACCCATCGTCAGTTCGTCATCGTGCAGATATCCGGAATAGAATGTTTTCAAATCCCGTTTACTTTTGTTGCATTGTGAAAATGTGCAAAAGAAGAGATTTTTATTTCAAATCAGATTTGACAACTCGATGACATTTTACACAATCGTATCGATCAAGAATCGACTCAAAATCTTGGATTCAGAGGCTCCTACGATCACGAATTTTGTTGCTCACTCGTTAGCTTCTAGTTTCTGCACTAGTGCTTGGTCTAGCATCATTTTCCCAAGGTCGAAAGATCATTAAACAATTGCACTAAACACTTCACAGAAATATTAATTTAGAATTTCAAAACATAACACAGCACTTAACGGACACAATTCACGTAAATGAATGAAATGCATAAATAAATGCAGCGGACAACACCTCTTAAAAGGCGCGAAAAAAAAAACAGTCCGATCCTGTTTCATCAAAGTCGCGTGCCGAAACATTTATTTTCTTTATTTTCTGTAAGTCAGTATATGATCGGCGCAGTCTATATTTGACCAATGATTAGTTCCTAAAAAGTGCTAAATGGAGTCGCAAGTACATGGAACGTTTATTTTGTAATTTGAGGCATTTTTGAGAGATTTCTGGTTCTATCCAAATTGAGTTGGTTATCAGAACAAGAGATTTGTGTTTTATCAAATAGGGTTACATGACCATTATTAAATAAACAAATAGTAAATTGTCTGGTACGAATATACAAGCAAGTTTTATAGAGGTAGGCCATGAAATATAAAGTGAGGGAGGCTACTTTTATGACTTGACGCCACAAGAACATATGGTCGGAACAAACTTTAAACAACAGGAAAAATTCGCAAATAATATTAAATCAGTGTTGAGAAGTATTTGCAGCGGCCGTCGCGTCTGCCAGTTTGGGAAAAACTACAAAGGGTCGTAAAACCGTTTACCTGACTGGCACCGCTCACGATCGCAACTCAGTCGCATACGAACTCTTATTCAAACAAGTCACAATTCAGTCGACATCAAACATTCATTCAAACGAGTCGCATTCGAACTCTTATTCAAACAAGTCACATTCAATCATTCATTAAACGAGTCGCATTCAATAATTCAAACCTACGAGTCGCATTCGAACTCTTATTCAAACCAGCAGCATTCAATCATTCATACGAGTCGAAAACGAACTCGCATTCATTCTATTCACACAAAAATTCAATCTAAAACCAAGACTCGGTTATTCAAATTAAGTAGAAACCACCGGGAGAAGAAACGTTCAAGAACTATCTGCAATTATTCGAAATATACAAGTACATAAGTTCGCAAGTGTTTCAACCGAAATCAAAACATGATCCTTCGAGCAACATACAAATTCAAAAACCAAATCGACCAGAGCTTCAAACCTCTCTAAATCAGATTCAACCCCCAATTCATTCATCTTACAATCAGATTTAACAAATTTGAAGAAAATGGTAAGAGCTTACGACGAATACCGTTGTTGTTAGTTCGACGGTTAAAACAGTAAAAGGTCTGATCGGATCACCTCGCCCGATCTTCCTTCTCTTCGCTCGGTACCAACCCCCTCTTTGTATCGGTGTTGCCAAGCTATCCCCCGGTCGGGTAGACAATCCGAATTTCTCCTTTGTGAATTAAAGGTTCCATACTTTAATGGCGAATATATCCATGACAGAATATAAATTTGAGACCCCATAAAGTAGTATGTCTATAAACTCTAGCAAATCGCGACCATGTGAGAGCAAACGACACCCTTTTTTAAACATTTGATTTTCATAGGTACCAATGATGAACAATCCTGTGGTTTAACTTAATCCAGCTCATAGGTTTTGTTTAATTTAGAAAGCTGTTTTACACCACAGAATGTTTAAAAATACAGTGAAAACTCGCATTGTTTCTTATACGGGGGAACTTTAGTGAAGTATGCGTAGCAAATTTTCATATAAGGCGTAGATCGCTTCCATACAAATAAACAACTTACCTCTTTTCATGGTTTTTCTGATTTTTCCCTACTGTACTTCTTATTGTATTTCTCTAGATTTTGTAGATTCTTTAGTCTTGATATATTAGAGTATCTCATTTATAATTTTTTATTCTGCTCATATTCCTTTTTTTACAATTTTGTTTTATAATTGTCTGGTAATTTTTCTTGGTTTAGAAACACTTCTTCTCTACTTACTTTACAACACTTTTTTGACAGATGACAATCAAGTATATGGTTTAATTTCAATGTACTATAGATTAAATATGAAATATATACATTTTTCGTGCTTTTGAAATTGTTATATTTTTTGTATCAATCGTTCACATCAAGCTAAAAGTAGGTCTAAAGGTTTTTGGTCAATCACCCTATATACAGGTTGTTTAAAGAAAAACGGACAGATCTGTATCTTCCATACATATTGTTTCATTTTAACGAAACCCAAACCAAATAACATGGCACTACAAATGGATTATTTCCGTATGAATTCAAGGTCAAACGGTAGCCAACTTTTTTTAATGATACTTTTTGTTAAGGAAGTCGGCTCAGTTGAATTAAATCTGTTTCATCCTCGACACGGTTTTCATTGTTTAATTACTCATGATTTTGAGATCCACTCTTTCTTTTCTTTCATTTTTGGCTGTCTTAATTTCGCGGGTTCTATAATGATTTTCTTCATCCCTATGATTCTATAGCTGCTCTTGCGCTCTAGTTCTTCTAATGTTGTTAGTTCTCTTGTGAATACCAACTCTCTTGATTTTGAAGAAGTGAAAACTTCTTTAGCGGCGGTGAGCACTCTTTGGAATGGGTAAAAATTGTTAAAGTCGCGTCAGGACACGTGGCCTGATCGAAAATTCGTAAGAAGGAGGGAGGGTAGACCGCCGCGCCGGCGCGGCGTAGGAGAGTAGTTAATATCCCCCTCTCTTTGTTGCGAGTTTCAGAAGATCGTCCAGCGGGAGGAGTAGCTATTTATCAAAATATGAACACAGTTCATTATTGCACAAATTATATGGATGTGCATGCGAAATACACCAGCATGTTTAATGCTACTGTTTCTGATATCGGCGATATGTGAAGTCGTTGTCACACTTACATTTCTCCAGATAAGTCATTGCGTGCTATACGAGACTTCTTGTATGAAAATGTATTCATTTATTCTCATGACTCATCTGCATTGCTTCAAAAGAAAATTGGGAAAAGCTTTGATGATTTGCCAATGATTTTGAGTGGAGATTTCAACATAAACTTTGCAGACGATAAAAATCAACAATTAATTGAATTTTTAAATAATGAATTTGGTATAACCATGTCAAATGATCGCAATCTTAGCGCAGCGAAATACAAAACTACTATTGATGCGGTCTTTATTAGACATTTAAATAGATTCGAATCAAAATTGTTCGTTTCTTACTTCAGCTACCATAAACCTATTGTATCAGTTTTAGAGATTGGCGATGAGGATGCTGGTAATGATGATGGTGAAAGAGTCGTTGAAATTATGGATGAAAGTTGATTTTTCTGAGAGATAAACTTTTTAATGTAAAATAATAATTGTAATAGTTCCGAAGTGTTAAATTTTTAATGTATTTCGCGACAATTCTTAATGCGGACGCCGAATACGAGTGGGCGGTAACGTATAGAACTTTTACTGTGATACAGATGATTTCCAGGCCCCTACCGAACTAACTAAGGGGGGTTAAAAATTTACGTATATGTACCACCATAATTCTGGATTCTGCAGATTTATGGTGGGGTGGGTAGGGGTCTAAGATCCCCTCCGTCCGTTACCAATTACTTGGCCCCTTTAGATTGATTAAAACAAGAAGAATTCCACAGAGCTGTCGTTTTGATACCAACAATAAGAAGCGGCGGGGAGAACGGTTATCTGCAATTCATTGAAACTACAGCACGCAACGACTTTGTTAAAGTGCAGTTTCAGTTGATTTTTGTTTTTGTTCGGAAATACTGTGTAAATTAATTTTTTTCTATTGTTTGACTTTATTTAAATTTTTGAACTTTTCAGTTATTTGTCAAAAGTTGGGAAAAAGTGAATTTGGAAATAAAACGAAATATCTGTTTAAAAAAAAATTATGAAAAAAAAAAGGCTTGTACAAAATTCTTTTGTCTACGTCTGTTGCATATAAATACAAAAAATTGTCAATAATCGCAAATTTCTATGTGAACGCAAATACGTGATTGCAGTCAAAATTTAATTTCTAGACTGTATTTACAATACATATCTAAATTCATTTATTTGGATGAAACTTGGATATATAATTATGTATGTAAGTATATCAAAATGCTATTCAGCGTTGGGTGAACGAAAATTATTTGAAAATTTCTTAATAATTCTATATAACACTAGCTGACCCGAAAGATGTTGTCCTGTCCAAATTTAAATAATTTTGTAAATTTTTCTTTCCGTAAAAATCTTATCTGAACTATTACGAATATTTAAAAAGAGTCAAATTGATACAGCTGTTGCTAAGTGATGTGCTTACCAAAGAACAGTATTTCATTTTTAAACGGTTTTATTTAGCTTGCCTTGTTTGTTTCTTGTATCTTGTGTCTTGTGTAGTTCAAATAAAGTAATTGAAATTTTACCCCCTTCCTGAAAAGGGTTATCTAGTAGAATACAGTACACCATGAAAAAATTCCATATCCAAGATGGCCGCCACCACAAAATGGCGCATTACATATTTTGTTCAATCCTCTCAATATCGGCATCAAATGAAAAAGCTTTACTAGTAGAATACAGTACAGCATAAAAAAAATCAAGATCCAAGATGACCGCCACCACAAAAAAGGCGGATTACTTTTTTTAGTTTTCAATCCCCTCAATATCGATATCAAATGAAAGGGATTAACTAGTAGAATACAATACACCATGAAAAAATTCAATATCCAAGATGGCCGCTACCACAAAATTGCGGATTACTTTTTTTAGTTTTCAATCCCCTCTATATAGGTATCAAATGAAAGGGCTTGACATGTAGAACACATTACACTTTAGAAGAAAAACAAACTAAAAACTTGAAAATAAAATAAGTAAAAAACATTTTTAAGTTAAATGGTTTTATTATAAAGAAACATAATACTGATGCAGATAATGTACTAAAAGCTAAAAAAATCATTAAGTAGGTACCAGGTACTAGTCATTACCCCACTATTCTCATCAATGTAGAGTATTCTAGAGCATTGATCAGACTAAAATAAAATCATCTTGGGGCGAGTCGAATTTCTATTATCTACAGTCAACCGCCCATATCATTATTCATTTACATATTTACTCAGGTTACGCTACGCCCCACGATTTTATTTTAGGCTGATCAATGCTCTAGGTTGATGAGGAGAGTGGTGTGATGACTGGTACCTGGTACCTACCTAATAATGCTTTACAATAAATCCGTTTAAATTAAACATGTTTTTTACTTATTTTACTATTATATAGATTCGTTGGTAAGCGCAACACTTGAGAACGGCCGGACCGATTTGGCATTTTTTTTTTTTATAATATTCGTAGTGCTGCAGGTAAGGTTTATGTACGAAAAGAAAGATTGGTAATGTTGCCCGGAGAACAATATTTCCGGAATCTTCCAAAATTCCGGACGACTTCTCCAATTTTTCTTTCCGTAAGAACCTTACTTAGGCTATTCTGAATATGTAAAAAAAAAACAAATCGGTCAAGTCGTTTCGGAGGAGATGAATTACAAACACGCACACCGGAATTTTAAAATTAAATCTGGATCTCGACAACAGTGCCACCTACCGGGTATAACTATAGCTAAAAACCATCCAGGTGACCTCATAAGTACCAAAAAAAAAAACATCAAAATCGGTTAAGCGTCATTTCGGGGGGCATTCTCATTGGTTAGTGTGTTTCTCATTAGTCCGCGTATCTAGTAACAGTAACTCAATATTGTCTAGTTAATTTTGTCCCGTTTTGAGGTCACTGAAAGCCGCGCGTTTCAAATAAGACAAACGTTTCGGATTTTTTTACCTATTATAAACGGGTTATTTCGAATAAACAAAAAATTGGGTTATAATTAGTTTTCAGAAATGCTGTTTTTGAAAATTGTGGGACGACCTCATTGTGAAAAGGTGTCAAATAAAGATTACTTCAAATTTGGAATATCATCTTTTCATGGATGGATTAGGATTTTTATGTTTGATTCATATAACATAAATTGTCAAATAAATCTTGGCAGATTAAAAGTCCTGAAAACAAGCAGCTTTTGGAACAAGAACAGAAAAGAAACGAAAGCAGGGATTTCGATCCTCCAATGACGGCAACACCGATAGACGTTTTTTTGGCAACCCTAAAGTGACGAAATTCTCTCCCCTGCCGCCTCCTCTTCCGGCCTTTACAACTAGCATATAGCATGCTAAGCCCCGTACCTACCCCGTTTTAAAATGTTTACCACAGAACTTCAGAAGTTTCACTTCAAAAATTTTCATTTATATTAAGAGTAATTTCTTTAATCTGCTCTATTTTCTCTTCCTCCCACCTCCATTAATTCTCTTCATCCCTTTTCTTTCTCTTGTTAAACACAGACATTTTTGTGTTTTGAGCATTCACTTCAAACTTTTTCTTCTCCATGTATTTTCCTAGGTCCTTTATCATTTATTTCATCTCTCTTTCACTCTTTGCCATATCATGCGCAAGAGCCATGCTCCACACTTTTACTCAACCTACTACACACCTGTGCTCTCTCTAACATTCCATCTATATCTGCCACTCACATTGTGAACAATAATTAGCTTTGAAAAAAAAGAAACCGACTTCAAAAAGCGAAAAATAACTGAGTACATGTACTATTACATGTGCAACCTATTGATTTGTTTGAAGTCGGTGCCAAGCCAAAGAGGTGAAGAAATTTGTAACCTATTGTCATTATACAAATATATCAACAATGTTATAAGGCATCAAAAATTTATTACCAGGCGGCCAACGACGTCTGCCCCGCACGTCCCCACGCTCACGCATTCCAGCGCGCGCGCGGTGAGACTTGCGATGTGGTGGAAGCGGACAACCTATCTATCTACTACCTATTTATTTGGCTTGGCTCCCCTTATGGTCAGAAACCATTTTTTTCTCTCTCAATTGATTTAGTTCCAAACCCCCTTCTCTGTTATTGCAGCTTTTATCTCGCCCTCTTCTGTCTGCTTCTTCTGCCTCTTCTTGCATCTACGTCTATGTTTTCTTTTTGAATTTAAAAATCCGCTTTAGTTTGCTTTTGTCTTCTTCCATTTTCTTAGTTCCTTTCTTGCTTTCTTTTTATGTTGTTCATATTCTTTGTCCCACTATTCATTTTTCTTTTTTGCTCCTCTTCCTTTTATTGTTATTTCTTTTTTTATGAGTAGCTATTTTAATATGTCTTTTAATTATTTCTTTGTTTCTTGCATTTTGTTCTTCGAATTTTGACTTCTCTAGTGTTCTTTTATACTGTTCCAATTTTTGACATGACAAAAAACTTGTGGACGCAAAAAATGAAGGATGCTCTCGAGTTTAATCAAAAATGCATTGCTCCCGAATTATGATATCTCCAGCACACATAATATATAATATTCGAGATATTCCTGGAAGAAATAAATAAGAAAGAAAAACGAACGCCAAAGTTTCAGAAAAACCTGCAACTGCAAAAAAAGGCTAAAAATCAATAACAACAAACACTAACGAGCCTAAGTAAACTAAATCGTCAAAGAAAGGAAAAAACCCAAGTAAAGCTATTTCATTTTAATGCTACTCTACTGTGATTGGTCAACTTTGTCTTTTCTCGGTTATATACATAAAATGGGATATTTCTTTTATACAATTTACATCGGTATTTTGGCCCATTTTCTTTCTGGTAAGAGATTTCTGCATTTCGCATTATTGGCATGTTTTATGCCGTAAAAGTATTATAACTACATATCTCAATTAAAAAAACAAATAATACAGTTAATAATAGCCGACATACTCTCTTATCTGAAGAAGATAACGTAATTTTTTGAGTTTTGAAATCAAATAATGATACAGAATATCAAATAAAATACATCACGATACACGATATACCTATGTCCGGGAAATTTCCACATTTCCCTCTGTATATTGCAATAAACAACACTATTTGTTTTTATTCATATGTCACATTACATTAGGTGTTTATTAACTAATAGTATTTAACGTTACAAGTCCGGTGGGTTACTTGTAACGAGTTAGACATTATGGACGAGGCAACGTTAGGAGCCGAGTCTAGAATGTGTAAACGAGTTACAAGTAACTACCTGACGTGTATCGTAATGCATTTTATTTCATACTGTAAGCCTGTTCTTCATTATTTTATTTCAAAAATCAAAAAATCACATTTTGAGAAAATCGCGTCACCTTTGTTGTACATGTAAAACTTCATCAATAGACGACAAATACGTTTGAAAAAGTCAGATTAATGTCAGATTTGATTTATAAAGATGAAACTGTCCGGTAAGTGTTGCCTAGCGACACTTACCGGCTCTGATACTGTAATAGCTCACCTACCGGACGCAAATTGATCCTTTAATGAAACATCTACTGGACAGTATGAAATAAAAGAATTGAAAGACATTGTCAAGATCAGTACAGCACTGGCCGAGTACAGACCTGGCATATAACGTAAAACCATGTCGAATCGGCTGATCGAACTGGCTGAAATCTTAAAATGTGTGCGTCCAGTTCATTCCATAAAGCAGGAGATATCACAAGCCACTGACAAAACCGACTTGGCGGACTGCACTTTGATAGCATAGGAAAAATGTTTGGATTTGCACGAGTCGAAAAGAAACAGAAGAATTTAGCTCCACAATTTAGTTGACGTGTTTTTTATCTGGGACAGCGTATTTCAGTTTACTTTTTGACTTTAATACCGCCTTATGCACAAAATTAATAATTCAGGTCAGTTATCTAATGTTTTTAAAACTTTTTTTAGATACACTTTTCAATTCTATGTTCAAGAAGAGTAAAAAAGTGATACCATTCATAAGTTTCTTTTTGAAAAATTTACATGTTTTACATACTTCAAAAATATTTTTTTTATTCCTTGACAAAATTAAAAAAATAACAGTAAATTTGGAAAGCTCTTGAATGGCTGCATGGTGCTTGCATGATCTTCGATATTGGGAGAAGTGTAACGAGTAATAAATTCTTCCTTTTCTATTATATTATTTTTAGAAACGAAATTTGCACTGAAACGCCATTTACTCAAAATAAGACAAATCGGGAAAATATTATTGACACGCGTTGATATGGTTCCACTTCTTTTTATTTAATTCTGAACGACAATTTCAATTTTTAAGGATCGTTTTATTGCTATCTCTCGAGATTTGAAAAAAAAATACTTCACTCAAATACGTTTACCCCATTCGTCTCCGGCTCAAGGGTTAAAATCGTCAATTCGTAATTAAAATTCTTAATCCACTACTCGTTGAGTAATACACAACAACATACATAAATATTATTCGCGATTCCAGCTAAGGGCGGACCGCCCTCTGGTGGCGAGTTTGTAAACGGTCAAAGGCGGATAGTGCTGGATTGTGTGCATTGAGTTAAACGGTTGCGGTGAGTTTAATTGTTAATATATCGTGTTAATTATACCTCCATCAAAATCAAACAATCGAAACTATTGTTTTTAATTGTTTTTGAAAAGCCGGTAAGTAAAGGGACCTTAGTTTCCAGTTTTCCTCTGCCAATCGAAAGAAAAGTGATGATCGTCAACAAATTCGGGAGTAAAGTGTTCATCTACAGATGAAGAGCTTGAGAAAAAGCCATCAAATCAAATAAAAAAAATCACACAATACATGAGAGTCTGCTCCGTGCATTTCAAAGCAAAGGATTTTTTCCCAGATCTTCCAGATAGTAAGTTTCCCAATTTTTAAGTTAACCCCTGTGAATGACTAGTTTTTATTAGATGTGGAGCGAAAACGAAGTGTTGAAAAAGACAGCAGTACCGTCGTTAAATTTGCCAAGTACAAGCCATGAAACAATTTGTTCTGTGCGGAAACGACGGAATCTAAGACGAATACGGATAAATCAATCCGATGTACCAGAACAGGTGGATAATGTGCCAGTGCTGGAAATAGCTGAAGAAGATGTCCATGAACACGTGAGTTTTTTGCTCCTGGAAATATCTAGGCAAGATGTACATGAACAAGTTTCAGCTTAATACAGAACAAGCTCAAGCTGAGAGGTCGACGAAAGATGTAGGAGTGCAAGTTGATGTGAATATTCCTTCACAGAACCAATCGTTATTATCCCATTGGCGTCGACTTATATTTGTCACTTTATAGTTTATTGCTTATTGCTCAATAAATTGGTTAATAACACAGAAATCGGAAGGTTTAACTGCTATAAACGTAAACGTAAGATGTAACCAAAAAGTAAGGTTATGTTACCATCCGCCTTTGGCGGCCATGTTTGTGGCGGGAATCTTAATTTGAATCGCGAATAGCATAATAAGTATTTAATTTGACAGCTGTCAACTTAACCTCAAAACTTGATGTAAATTCGTGTTTTTTTCTCATTTTGTGTGTAGGAAATCAAAAAACTCTGTTCAGTACTCGTGTGCACACTTTTCAGGGCCTCGTGCTGCAAAAATTCGCCCTCGCTCCTGAAAAGTGTCATGACAGTGCATTTGTATCAAAATGTATTCTGCAACAAAGTTTGCGGTTGAAAAAAGTTTGCGAACCGCTGCCTTTTAAAGGACTACACACACGAGAGTATTACAGGACGCGATAATACACCAATTTTTAGAATTTTAATTCGACACTACTGTTAATTGTTTAATTTGTTTTTAGTATTATGGCAGGTCGCAAGAACACTGGTATGTAAATAAAATTTGTTTGGCTTCTGCCAATAATGTACCCACTACATCCAACGGTAATTAACCGCGAACTGTCCAAAAGAGAGTAAGAATTAGTGTGGTATTTGAACCAAGTGTCAGACAAAAATGACAAATGATCGACCATGACAAGCGTCTGCTGGCGCAACTTTATTTTACCTGTCTTCAGTGTAATTTGGGCTCTTGACTGAATTAGTGTAAAATTTGAAGTTCTCTGCGGACATCAACGCCACATGTCGGCACTTCGCTTCACTCTAACATTTAAGGTCTTCCTAATGTACAGAATACGTGATGCCTCGACAAATAAGAACGCAATTGAGTAAATGTGTGGTTTGTCGACTGCAAAGATGTAAAATATGTTATTGTAGTGTTTGCAGCGCGACCTTTCGTACCTCTGAATCTCAGACAAGTACAAACAGAACATTTCCCTAAAGAAAATTGTTTTTAAGCTTCCGGGCGCAGAATTCAAATAGGGAAAGGTACAAAACAAACAAAACCGTTGACTTTATATCAAAACGCGAAATACAAAGGTTCCCATGTTTTTTTACTTGTAAACGCATTAGTAAAATTCGATTGTGTTCTACTTATTTGTGGAGCAATTATATGAAAATGTCATTTACACACACATCCATTTATTACAGTAAAGTTGAATTTATTTAAATTAAATCAAGCCGACATTATTCCCTTTAAATCTCGTCCGCTTACGCAAGCAAGTTGGTCGTTGTATTTACTTCCTTTCTTTCCTTAGAGACTGTTTGAAATAATCGATTTCTTTTACAAAGACCATTAATCAGTTTAACAATAACATTATATTACGCTTTCCCGTTCCGTTTGAACTTGCTGCAATGTTTGATTTTTAAACGGATTCTATTTTCCCTAGGATCGAAGAGTAATTTCATTTAATTATGTAATAATGCGCAATTTGCATAATCCGTTTTCGAGAGTACCTTTTTTAACCTTGTTAAATATGTATTTCGCAAAAGAGGCAACCGTTCCACGTAGTATAACAATAAGACAAAGAGCATATACCTAAAAAATTCCTGCTGTATTCAAAGCTGCTCAACAAACATAGAGAACCGGAAGGAAATCAAACAATGAATTAGGGGGAGGATACACGCCTCAAGTAAAGAACAATAAGTAACTAAACTCATGAAAACAACCACATTTAAGAAATAGACCTCTAAAGATGACAATGTAAGCGAGGTCCTTTCCACTTTCGATTTTACGAGCCATGACCTTTTGCACACAATTTCCTCTATTATAACATTCGCAACTTCATTTCCGGCTGCTTGTTTTTCTATTTATATTTTACCTTTTCCTTTGAGATTTATGTCACCAGCAGTGCTTACGTATTTTTCAGAAACATGCAGTTTGTTTTTTTATTGAAACATGTGACGGATATGAAAAATCGTTTTAGTTTTCAATTCTGTCGAGAGGGCTGTGTGAACTACATTATAATATACTAAGTGACATTAGAAGTGCAACACCTAGAAATAATAACATAATTATATTTGGCTGATATTTTTGGCCTATATTGCCCACAAATTAGTAACTAAATGATTTAAATTTTAAACGGAAATATCAACAAATAAGAGAGATGATGGATGTTCTCCTGAGGTAATTCATCTCAAACAGTCTGAATTTCTTGCTGGAGGCGAGCCAATGTTGCTGGAAATAGATTAGCCTTTCCTCAATAATACATCTGCTATGGGGTTTAGATCGGGAGATCTAGGAGACCAACAAAACATTGTTCTCAAATGATTTCAGGTAGTTTATTGTTGTTCGTGCTATATATGGGCAAACGTTGTCTTTCTGGAATGTAACGAGTGAGCAACAAAATTCGTGATCGCAGTTGACTAAACGTATATCGGTTCTTTTACTTTACTGTTTACATTAATCGTCAATTCACATTACTCGATGACTTTTTACACAATCGTATCGATCAAGAATCGACTCAAAATTTTGGATTCAGAGGCTCCTACGATAACGAATTTTGTTGCTCACTCGTTATCTCATGCTACTGTAATTGAATACTACTACTTGTATGATGCCGGCTCCAGACGGCATAGCAAGTTTAGGCCAAGGGGGGTTCGTTCCTCATACACACGACGCGCCAACATTGGAGCCAACCCACGTTGGCCGACACTTGCCATGGCATCTGGAGCCGGCTTAACTAATTAACCAATGGCCTCCAAAACCACAGTACGACCACAGTACGACTCCCGAGCCGCAAGAGCGTTCCCACAGGTTGTACCGTAGGTCCTAATCATATCAGTCATGTCACCATTTGAAAGGCATTTCAAGAAAATTTAGTACAGCGTCAAGCAGTCAAAGTAAAACTGAAGTCGTTCTACCAAAGTCCTTTTTTGTTTAGGCCAAGAGATAAGGGTTTATTTACTAATAGTTCTTGAATTATCCCAGCAGTTCTCATTCGATTTTCACTTATAATATCCCAAGTGCATTGATTAATTCCGGAAATTTTTTCGAATGCATTTCCAACACGTATTAATTAGCCCGAGTGGAACACGAGGGCTAATTACGTTTTGGAAATGCACGAGAATAAAATTTCCGGACATTAATCAATGCACGAGGGCATAGTCGGTAAGAAAATTGCAACGACACGGACATTATACTTCTTAAATTCTTAAATTATAAATTTCTGGCAAAAAAAAATCAAGTTATATAACAGAATTATCCCTGACAACGGAAAAAAAGTTGTTTAATTTCAAAAAATGTCACGTTTTGGTTCTACATCTTTGCTAAATAGTGATGAAGCGGTAGAAAATACAGTACCAATGAACACAAAACGCAGCAAAACATGTGTGTGGATCCAGTTTACAAGTTTTTGTAAAGAAAAAAGGTATAACATTGAAAATTGCGTATCGAAAGAAGAGCTCGCAATTATATTGAAAGACTGGGCTTTTAACATTAGGAACAGGAATGGAAATGAATAGGAGTCAGTGGTAAAAATCATGTGGAACTCCAGTGCCAAACAATTACAAGAAATGTACTATAAGAAGTTTAATATGACGTTTGATCCATTTACCGACATTGAATTCGGCAGCTCTAGAGCCGAATAAAGATAATTCAGATATTTGTCCAGTTCGGTAACTACAATCTTGCAATTTGCCATACATTATAAACAACCCCTTCTTGTTTTCAGATTGTTAGAAAAAAGAACAACATTTATTAGCACAGACAGATTACTTTTAACTCCTAACCCAAATTGGCAAAACCAACAATCTCAGAGGATGGCTGAACCGGCAAAAAAAATTGGTATCGACACAAAAAAAAAACACTAATCATTCTGTAAGAGGACAGCAGCTTATCAAAATTACTGGACATAGCAGCGCACATTCTATCCGTCCATACTTACAAATGGACATGGAGCATTACCAAACCATCATTAATTTAATGAGACAGCAAGCAAAACCATTTGGAAGCAGTTCTTGTAATGAAACTTCATCACTATCAGATATGATTACTTACAACAATTGTGTGTTCAATTTTAACAGTAACTAATTAATTATTGTTGAAGTTAATATTAATTTTGTAATTTGAGATTTTTAATAAATAAATGATTTTGATTGGCTGAAAAAATTTCCACTTATTAATTTCATGTTGACTTAGCTAGGTGCAAAAAATTTCCAGGAAATTTTTATATTGTTATAGAAACGACACCGAATTCTGTTTTTCTATTGGCTATTTTTCAGTGTCGTGCGATTTTCACTTATAATATCCCAAGTGCATTGATTATTTCCGGAAATTTTTTCGAATGCATTTCCAAAACGTATTAATTAGCCCGAGTGGAACACGAGGGCTAATTACGTTTTGGAAATGCATGAGAATAAAATTTCCGGACATTAATCAATGCACGCGGGCATATTCGGTAAGAAAATCGCAACGACACGGACATTATACTTCTTAAATTCTTAAATTATAAATTTCTGACAAAAAAAATCTAGTTATATAACAGAATTATCCCTGACAACGGAAAAAAATTGTTTAATTTCAAAAAATGTCACGTTTTGGTTCTACATCTTTGCTAAATATTGATGAAGCGGTAGAAAATACAGTACCAGTGAACACAAAACGCAGCAAAACATGTGTGTGGATCCAGTTTACAAGTTTTTGTAAAGAAAAAAAGTATAACATTGAAAATTGCGTATCGAAAGAAGAGCTCGCAATTATATTGAAAGACTGGGCTTTTAACATGAGGAACAGGAATGGAAATATAAATAGTTAGTGGTAAAAATCATGTGGGACTCCAGTGCCAAACAATTACAAGAAATGTATTATAAGAAGTTTAATATGAAGTCTGATCCATTTACCGACATTGAATTCAGCAGCTCCAGAGCCGAATAAAGTTAATTCAGATATTTGTCCAGTTCGGTAACTACAATCTTGCAATTTGCCATACATTATAAACAACCCCTTCTTGTTTTCAGATTGTTAGAAAAAAGAACAAAATTTATTAGCACAGACAAATTATTTTTAACTCCTAACCCAAATTGGCAAAACCAACAATCTAAAGGATGGTTTAAAAACACGCCTGTGGGAAGAAACCAGATATCTTCATGGATGGCTGAATCGACAAAAAAAATTGGTATCGACACAAAAAAATAAAATCACCAATCATTCTGTAAGAGCCACGGCAGTTTCCAACTTAGCAAAGCAAGGAGTCGGAGAACAGCAGCTTCTTAAAATTACTGGACATACCAGCGCACATTCTATCCGTCCATACTTACAAATGGACATGGAGCATCACCAAACCATCATTTGGAAGCAGTTCAATGAAACTTCATCACTATCAGATATGATTACTTACAACAATTGTGTGTTAAATTTTAACAGTAACTCTTCTAATTAATTATTGTTGAAGTTAATATTAATTTTGTAATTTGAGATTTTTAATAAATACATAAATGATTTTGATTGGCTGAAAAAATTTCCACTTATTAATTTCGTGTTGGGTTAGCTAGGTGCAAAAAATTTCCGGAAAATTTTTATATTGTTATAGAAACGACACCGAATTCTGTTTTTCTATTGGCCATTTTTCAGTGTCGTGCGATTTTCGTGTAAATTTTAAAGCATGTACCTATCTTGTGTTTTTTTTTATCTTTCTACGTCTCCTCATATGAGGGACTATCACAACTTTAAATATTTGCATAACTGCGTGAATAATTTTAAAAATAATGACAGCAAAGCAATCATTATCAATCAACAACGAAAAGTTTTCTTCTATAAATGTCGTTGTCTTCAATACAGTATGAGGTTGCGCGTCCTCCTTTTGGAATGTGCTTTTTTAATCGCTGAAGATATGGTAACAAAGTTTATCGTAGCACACTGCCAATGCTCCCAAGAATGTCCAGAGCTGGTCGACAGGCAAATTTGCGGCAGCTAGCTGCCTCTGAATGAGATCGAATGGTTGGTATGCAAGAAATAGGTTTATTATTCGTAAAATATCTTGGAGGGGAGGCTGCCAACAGTCCGCAACGATAAGGGTGTGGAGAGAGTAGCAAGAAGAAGACGTGGAACCGCAATGCGGTGATACTGGGTGTCCCGGAGTCACTAGATAACAAAAAAAAATCCTATACCAGATCCATCTTGAACGATTGCAGCCAACAGGATAAAACCATTCGGTCGCCAAATCACAGTAAATCTCTCAAACTGTACCATTTATCGCGGAATTGTTGTTTCTTTTGGACTAAGATCCTATAGCCGTAACTTTCGTCATCTTCTGACTCAACGACATAGAGCTACTAGGCCTCAATGGTGAAGGGCTAGACAAGCAGAGCAATAACTCTTGGTGTAATGACATGGGGCAGTATGCACGTTTGAGGCAGGCACCGTTTAAAGTTTATTCCACGAACTTCTTCGCTATTTTGGTAATTTCGTAAGAATCGTGGTTGTTCAATCTTTGGCCTTATACCTTGTGGTTTCTCATCCCCTTCAAAATAGAATTGGAATTTTCTCCGACAGATTAGTCAACCAATCCGAAATAAGTAAGAGTTTTTTAATTGTCAGGTTGTGACCCTTCAAAGTCAGATATTGTAGTCTGAATCGTGAATATTCCCAATTTAGAAATTTAGATAAGTTACATTATTTAGTTTGAAAATTTTTACCTTTCACATCTTAAATTATTCAATTTCCTAAATTTTGAATTATCACTTTTGACTTCATATATTTGGAAATTTAAATTTTGTAAATAAATAATTCCAGAATTTGTAAAATTTGACTCGTGGTCGAATAAGAGTATAAAGAGGCAACACTTGTGTTGGAAGCTTTGTATTTTCTCATGTGTTTTCATTGACGAAATCAATCCGTCCTTTTAATCTGGGGTAGCAACCGAAAGAAGCATTAATCAGATTTGAACAAATATATGCGTTCTATATTTTACGTTTTATTTGAATGAAATGAATTTCTTACTTTGAATGGTCCTTTATATTTTGAACCAATGAAATCTTAAATTTATAAATCGATATTGAATTGTTGACATGTAGAATTCTAGAATTTGTAAATTTTAAAACAGTGTATGTCATGCAATTTCTAATTTCGAAAATTGAAAATCCTGAATTTAGAAAGTTTATTCGTATGGATATTGAATTCCCAAATTTGGAAATTTTAACGCTCCACATTTTGAATTCTTGACTTCATGCATTTGAAATCGTGGAAATCCTGAGTTTCTATTTTTAATTCTTCAGTGTGCAAAATTTGAGTCGTGAATATCTTGTATTCCCGAATTTGTGACGTTTTGAATGGATGAAATGTTGCTTTCTGAATCCCGACAGCGAATCGTCGGCATGTTGATTCCCAAATTTGTAAATTTTAATGTGTCACATCTCGAAACTGTATGACTTAAAATTACTTATTAAAGAATCCGTCTTCTATACCAATTACACAAAAAGTAAGAAATTCTTGTACCTAAGAATTTTCACCCAATAAATTCAATTCCTAAATGTCTCAAATTTTGTATTTTCCAAATTTTGACTTTCTGTATACGGAAATTGCAAATTTTCGTGGAAATTCCTGTCAATCTTGCTTTTATTAAGGACCAGTGGATATACATATAAATGAAATTCTTATTGGAAAAATGTGATAACGTCGCAATCTATTGGGGAAGTTATTGAGTCGTGCAGCGAGGTGACCGTAAATTTAATTGATCTGTTTCTTATAAAAGGAAATGACAAAGAAGTGTGTTGGTAGTAAATCAATTTTTATTAAAATGAACTTATTTCATATAAAATATGATGGTGAGAGTAAGCGTCAAATATAAACTAACAATAAACACACCAACGAGTACAGCAAATCATAGAAATTTCAGAAGTTTCCCGTACACTTTAATTTGATAAGTTTTAATTAAATACATTTCTGATACTTAGTCAAGTTCTAGCTGTATTGAAGCGACAGCCAACATACTTAAAACTTTTATTACAATCTTCTATAGTTGCAATAGAAACTCTGAAACTAATTGTTGTTAAAAATTGAGTCTATAAACAAGGAGTGAGCAGAGATTAAATTCAGCATGGCTTTCAGCGGATAAAGTAATTATATTAACAACGGACTCTAGATTTATTTGTTGAGTAAGTATACAATTCTGAAAGTGAGATGCACTTTGCTAAGAAATAATTAATTACTTACAAACATATTAATTTAAGATCTACTTATTTGAATAATTATGTAATTCATTCGCAGTGTTAATAGCTAAATAGATAATGAAATTAAAATATCGGGTGTCCCAACTAAAATTTGTACCCCCAACAATTCAAATTTTTTTATTTTCTATTGCCCTGCTTAATCGGATTCCTCATCTGTCAACATCGTCATTCTTCCTTGATTCGATTGAAGTGAAAAATTATCTCTTAAAACTGAGAATCCAAGACGGCAACCTGAACACTTCTTAACTGGAACTGGAGAGCTTATGCTGTTTCTTTTTCACCATATTCACGCTTATTTTGATTATACTGGCTGTCTCATTTAAAACTCCCCAGTCCAGATTTCTCCGAATTGATTATTATTGTGATTGAAAAATCCTCGGACAGGTCGATTTTGTTTGCCAGGGGCACATCTTTGAAGGTTCCTTTCAACTCCCGGCATTTCGCCCTCTTCGCGAGGGGGCTGTTAGCCCCAAAATCTTAAATAGCACTATGGGTCGAGTGATGCCTCATTTGAAAGGTATTGAAAGGTATTGAAAGGCCTCTCTACAACTAACCACTTACTTTTCAATATCTTGCAGTCTTGATCGTAAAAACAAAATTTCTAATTTTCAAGATAATGCACATTTTTTCATGCTTATGTCCTACAGAAACCACAAAGACCAATATGTAATTTTGAAATTAAATTTATTGAAATTTTTGGGTCATTAGGCTGTTGATTTTGATTGCTAAATAGCGCGAAGGAGTTAAAACTGAATGTAGAGTATGCTACACGACTATTTTTCAATAAAATGATCTAATTAACGTAATAAATTAAAATTTAAATATATCTAAGTCGAACTCCACAAACTTGGATGTGGTCACCATTCATTTCCATGCAAAAATACAGACGATTTTCAAAACTGTTCGTAATGCTACAAGTTCAATAAGTCTAATTTCAGCAATAACATGTTTGCCTTTGTGGTTGCTGTGGAACACAGCATCAGAAGATGTGGATTATCTTGAAAATTGAAGTTTATCGTTTTTTTGCGGTCAAATCACCAAAAGATTGAAAAGTAAGTGGTTAGTTGTAAAGAGGTCTCCAATACCTTTCAAATGAGGTATCACTCGACCCATAGTGCCATTTAAGATTTTGGGGCTAACGGCCCCCTCGCAAAGAGGGCGAAATGCCGGAGCTTAAAAGGAACCTGAGAAAATGTGCCCCTGGCAAACAAAATCGACCTGTTCGAGGATTTTTCAATCACAATAATCAATTCGGAGAAATCTGGACTGGGGAGTTTTAAATGGAACAGCCTGTATGTACTCTTTCCAGAAACATGTCTGCCTTTCTCTACCTAACAATTAAATAAATATAGCCCAGGGACTGGATAAAGAAGAAAAATCACCTCACATCAAAACAGATGGATTAAATTTTAACAAATATAAGCCCTCACTTAATTGGAAAAAATAATAGGCAATAATTTTTGGAGGCCACGAGATCAGTTGTAGCTATTTTATTAATATTAGAACCAAGCGTATTCGACAGTAGTGTTAAATTTGTGTTACCTATTACCAAATGCGTCAGTTTGATGTTGTAATATCCATTAAGCATTGTAGTACTCAGGTGTGTTTTGAAATATATCCAAAACGGCCACATAATGGATTGCAATTTACATTGCCATTAAAGACAGACATTTTTCAATATATCTTCTACAATTAATTACGCTGGGAAAGAGGAAAATATGTTAAACTAATGTCAGTAATTTTGCAGGGCAGCAGCTCATTTAATAAATGATTCGAATAATTTGTAAAATTAGTATCTTTAACGGAAGATTTTTATATTATTTCAATTAAAATGAAACTATAAAATCACTAGTTCTAAAATAAATTTTTTAAACTATGATTTTTTTATAACATTAATTTTGGAAATTTAATTTCGTCGTTTAGAAATCCTTTATTAAGAGTAGTAGTAGTTTTTCGCTGTTTAAAATTTCTTTTCCTAAGCAAGGTAATTGTACACATGTGTGTCAATAAAATTTTACATTAGTATATTCGAGCTAGAAAAATCGAGAAACACGTGGAAGGAACGTGACGTGGACAGGAAGTCAGTCAGCAAAGAAAGCGAAGCCAGATAGTGACTAACCGGGCGTTATTGCGAATAATTAGCAGAGTAAATTGTACATAGTTGAGATAATTAATTTTAATAAAATTAGTGTGAGCGGTATTGCACGTGTTCCTTTACATCTACGAACCCGCAACGTTACAATTATAGACGAATTGCATAACGAACGCAAATGCTTCTCGACTGCGTAGTCGGAGAGCTGCATGCTAGCGAGTCATGCTATTCGCCTTTCCCAAGAGTTACATGTATCAGTTTTTGTGCTGCCTTTTCTGAAATTTAGTTTTTATAAAATAATTATAGCGAGAATTCTATTAGAAAATATGATGGCAATCAGTTTGTCACTATTTGTCAAATGTCAGACTTAGCAACTATTAAGAACTAATTAAGAGTGTAGATATTGCAAAATTTCATCATTTTATGACCTTATGATATGCCAAAATAGCTACCATGAGACCATTTTAATTATAAATTAGTATAGGCGCTTTTTTATGCAATGGCCAGCCTACAAATTGACTGATAGCATCAACTGGCAGTATAGTAATTTGCGGTTATGGTAAACATTGTGACGTTTATGTTTCTCATACATAAATTGTTTTAATTTAAAGAAAATACAACACTAACAAATAATGCAGGTTTATTGAGAATTACAGCAAGGGTTCAAAGTGTTCTCCTCCAGCTTTCCAGCTTCAATGCAGCTCTTAACTTTCCGTTTCATAATTATTTTCAAAGGCATTTTCCAACATCGGAAAGGTTATAGCGTTGTATGCAAAATTGTCTCTTGCAGTTCTTCAAGATTGTGCGAGTTATTTTTAAATACGGTGTTTTTGAGATACGGAAAAATGAAATAATCTAGAATTATCAAGGCGAAAATTGAATGACCCGATCATCAAAAGTCTAACACTTGCTCGGTTACACCACACTAACATCACGAAATCTTACCAGACATTTATAAATTTGTTGGACTCATTTTTGATAAGCTGAGAGATCCTTGCAGGTGTATATTATGCAACTAGTGTGGAAAACATGAGGTGTGGAAGTTTGTGGCACGAGCCCTGGGCAACCAGACAAGTGCGAAAATAGAAACACTAGTTTTGTAAAACTTATATTAAGACACGAGTTCAGGTTTGTAGCACTACTGCCGTAGTTTTTTTACATATAAAATCAGTTTTGGTAATTTAGGGAATTTTCTTAAATTTACATTTTTCTGTACCTGACGTATACTTGACATGACTTACATGGAACCATAACCTCAAAATCACACTAACATTTCGTTCAGTGCGGGGTTCAATGTATGTTACCAATGGAAACAAAAATTCTAGATTTTGCGTGCGTTAATGGCTTGTTACAACAGCAAATTAGAAAACAGTGCTTTCCACACGTGTTGCACACATTTAACTTAGATACAAACTTAATTGTCACATTTTGGGAGTTATAAATATTAACAAATGAGTTCCTATCGATCATTCTCACGGAATTTACATTAACGTTAATGGTACAGGAACTTGATGCGGCGGCGCTAGTGCTTGTTGAGGCTAGATCATGTGTATTTTCGATGGAATTCAAAATTTTATTAGCTGTAATGTTTTTGTTAAAGTGAATTGTCAATATAGCTGTCTGCAACTTTATCAGGTTTCCATATATGAAAAATCCGATGGAATTTAAAATTCTGGAAATACCATTAAATTACATTTAAAAATGTATATTAATATAAACGTACTATTATAACTGTCTGGCTTGTCCGGGTTCAAAATAGGAATTGAGTTGGTTGGAACGCAGTAATAACATTTATTCACTTGTACAGAATTACGGATTATTCACTTTTATAGCAACACGTTAACAGACTGGTCAGGATGTCACTAACAATAAGAGCAAGACGAGAGCACTATATTACTTAGAGCTAGTATTTCTGCAGAGCAAAGCCGGGTAGTCGGATCTCGTTAAATGTTACTCCAAGCAAGCATCTAACAAGAGTGTCCTTCTTGTTCAATTCAAGTCAAAATACATTTATTACGTTTTTGAGTGGGTTTTACAATTTGACTTATACTATGATTCTAAGAGTGATGCCGCTTAAGTTACTAAGATTAACTTACTTAGCTTAAGTTACATTAGGGAGTTGAATGTGAACAAAATAATGAGATTAAAAAAAAAGAAATTAAAATGTGTGGGTTGTCGGGGCTTATGCCCTCTGGGAGTCCGATGGTCCGAGGGTTGGTGAGCTTGTTCGGGTACTTCTCGGGTCTTCTTTCCTGGGCGGGTCGGATGTGATGTCGGCTTCTTGACGTGGGGGAGGTGGTGTGGTCTCATCGTCAGTGGAGTGTCTTCAACAAGATCCTGCAGCGCCGGTGGGAGGTTTGGGTACAGTGAGGCTAGAACAGCAGTTGATAGGTGTTTAGCCTTAAGTTTTGGTTTGTCTCGGATGGGGAGGGGAATTTGTGTGTGGTGTGTAGTATTTGTTTAGCTATTGTGTTTGGGCTTTCTAATGTTCGTGTGATGTACTTTTGTCTGAGTTTGGTGAATCTGTCGGTGATGGGTGTGGTTTTTCTTTTTTCGTGTAATGTGTTACTTGGGAATCTGGGATCAAGCGTGAAGATTTTTGGAGGAAGTTTCGTTCGAAGGAGAAAATTTGGGGGGTGTCCTTCTTGTGGTGTTGTCCGTGGTTTTATAGGGCTTTGCTTGCGCAATTGGCGATGCTTCGATGGGGTGGTGGTACCCGGGTGGGGTCGACCAATGGTCCAGGTATGCGACGAGCAGCGCCCTATGAGGGTTTTGCCTTTGTTTAGTAGTATATCACATTATCAGTGTGGTAGGTTAAATTGTACATCACGAAGTTTTAATATTGAAACACGACGCGATCATTAAGGATAAATTTTTATTCGGTTTTATTAAAGAAGAAAATTTTGAAGTATTTCACCGCTTTACCGCTTTAATGCGGTCGGTGAGAGATCGAGAGTTGTTCAATGTGTAAAAACCGAAATATCATAGCTGTCTAAAATGCTGTAGAACGTAATTTACATGCGTCAAGGCTAAAAAATTGTTTCATTTTTATAATAAAATTGTTACATGATTTCTCCCACTTCCATGACTAAAGGTTAACTTAATAATATACTAAATGTATGAGAAAAATTTTTTTGTTAATGTTTCTGATGTTTTAATAGTTATTCGCCCTCGAAAAAAGTCAGTCAATCCATTCTCGAGATATCATCAAAAAATTTGTGTGTGGAGTCCACGCGCAACAGAAGTGAAACTTTGGAGTTTACTCCTTAAAAATCGATTTTCATTTTTAAAGCCCGGTACGACAAATTTTGTGGCCGAAAAGACAATTAAAAGACCTTTCAAACGACATGTTACTCGACCCCTATTCCCTATTTAAAAAATCGAGGTTGCTCCTGTCAGGCGTATGAGCTTGCACCAAGCCTGCTTACTGTTGCATCAAAACATGTCCCCCTCGAGATAAAAATTGATCTAAAATAAAATTAATTATAAACAATTTAAAATTGATAAAATTTAAAAAAAAGTTACGTGACTACGAACGCGCCATAATTGGTTCTGACGTCATATTGTTAATCAGTTAACAATTTCACTATCAGATGTCAGCAGATGTTTCTCTGGATGTCAGTGTCAAGAGTGTCAGTTTGTGGTGTCAGTTATTATACGGTAACAGGCGGGTGATGGTTGTATTAGGAACTTGGCATTCTGTCCATTCTATCCTGCTCTGTCTTCTGTTCTCGGTAAGTCTCAATGCTGTCAATATTATATAGTTTGTCTGCAACGTGAAGACGACGTAAAGTTATTCGTTTCAGAAGAATGCACCCCGGGAAGTATGGGGTACGTTTGTTTTTTTTTGCTTTTAGGCTCGATCAATGGAAACAAGTAGGATTAATTCAGTACTTCAGCCCACGAAGGTTCAAAAATCGGCTCGAAAATCTGTTTGAAACCCAACGGCCGAGCAGTTTGTAAGTTCCCTGAAGACTCAAACCATCAACTGTTCCAAAAACCAAGAGTAGAAGGCACCAATTATTGTGAAGATGATAGTGGAGCTATACTAAACTGCCACGAAAATGTAAGAGTGACTCATCTAAAGATAGCTCTTTGGGCGGACCATAAACAGACTGAAATTGAGCAATCAACATAATATCCGGAACAGCATGTACTTTTTTTTTTTTTTTGAAAAAGTGGTAGAACAACATAAAACTAACTAATAAAACAACAATATTTGTTCCAAAAGCGCCGCATATTTGAAGTAGAAACTTGTCCCTGTAGCATACATAAGGCATTTTTTTTTATTTCATCAGGAGTAACAGGACGAAAGCTAGCATCTCGCGATATTTTAGTCTTAGGTCTGTTTGTTGTAGTTAAAGCTTTTCCATAATCATTTGTGCAATCAACTATAAATTGCAGTATAATCTTCCGTAAATAGATTTTTAAAAAACATTTCGAGGACTAGCATTGGGACGAAGATTTACTTTTAAACAGTTTGTAGACTTCAAAATTAAAGTATGTATTCATCCTATTCTTCCTGATGCTCGGATGTGCCTTGTTCAATGCTTTGTGAAATATCCAAGACTTGTGTACATTGAGCTGCATCATTTTGGACTTGTATTTTTTGACGGATTCTGGATTTGACGATCCAATCTCGTCTGAATGAAACATTTTGCTTTCTTCCGTACTCTCCAGTCCAATCAACATAAGGATCCCCTTTACCTTCATCTAAAGACATCTTATACAGATTCGTAAGGGTCGTACATTTTGTCTTCTTCTACTTCTTCTACTATGTGTATCTGACAACGAAAATCCTATTGAATAAATGTTATAATCAATTATTATTATAGTTACAATTTAGCACAAAAACAAAATTGTTGCACCAAAGTGGGACAGACGCAACAGGCCCATATGCATTTGCAATATAACTGACGTAAAAACTAAATTACTTTGGTGAAGACGTAGATATACGTTGTGTCATATCGCAAATTTTAAAAAAGACGCTGCATGACATTACTGTCCGACAAGATGTCAAAGTGAAACAGTGTAACAGCTGCTTCTGAGAATTAGTAGAAACCTGTAGAAATGAACATTGTAACGTCACAAATGCGCTCGGGTTTGTTCGGCGCGTCCTCGGTACTGGGTTCGAAAATTTATTTTTAATTCGATATAACTTTTTAATTATAACGAAAAAACAAAAACAAAATATACTTTTGTAATAAAGCTTACATATGATCTTTCCATTTATGACAAAAATTTTTTTTATTCAAAACCCTAATTGAATATTTTCAATTGAAAAAAAAAGTCGGGAAAAACGAATTCCATTCGCCATCTGTCCAAAAACAAATTTATTGAAATTTGGACAGGACAACGTCTGTCGGTTCAGCTAGTTAATATTAAAACCCATATTTTTAGACGTTCTCTTCCCTAATTACAATAATAAATGCCGAGTCGGTAAGCTGGTTGGTTGAGACAACTAACCAGAAGGGGGATAACTGTAACATTATGCGGTAAGCATAGCCCCTAAATCAGAAAGGCGCAACCACCATAAATAGCAGCTGTTATAGATTACAGAAGTCTTTGCTATTCGAAGACACTTGAATCTAAATCAAACTTAATAAATTATTCAATACTTAACTTATCTAAATAAAATTTCGACGAACCGTACGTTTCTGTTTAGAAATAACGCAGATGTTTATTACTATCCCAACTATTCCTTGTAATATTCGGCATTAATATAGTTACAGGGCAATATGAGTATGTTCCATATTTACCGCAAACTCTAGCGTCGATTGCATGCAGGCCCAACAATGCCAAACTCAATACTGTGCAATGTGCAATGTTACTTACTAAAAATGAGTTCGACTTACATATATTTAAATTTTAATAAAAATGACTTCGTTATCCAAAAGTTGATATTGGTACCTACTAATATTACAGTTAAAGTTCCTAATGTTGACAGAGGACGTGGGTCTCCAAAACATATTTTCACTGTTTAGATGGGGATTAATTTAACAGGAATGTATCAGTATCTCATTGATCGACTTTATGCTCATGATGGATATATAATTATTGAGATTATCTCTATTGAGCAGTAAGGAGGACCCTCAACTTTGCTAATTGTTGGCTCAGTTTCTATGTCGTTAAATCGAAGTAAACTACGCTTTATAAATTGTCACGGCAGAGATTTCTTTAAATTAAAATTTAAATATATCTAAGTCGAACTCCACAAACTTTAATAATTGTAAAATTACGAATGGAACATGTTTCGGCAGAACACTACTGCCATCATCAGCCCTTAAAGAATATAAAAAATTATCCAATTTGAGATTTACACCAAAATATATTATACTCAAATGACAACCATTTTCCTATCGTATCTACACTCCGTTTCTGGTATTTCACAGTTGCTCTTTGTGACAAAAAATCATTTCCTTCATGGCACCACATGTGAATGCGGTGGGCAGGTGGTGTGCCGCGTCCACAACTAACTGATTGACTAATGATATTGGAATGACAACCATTTTCTGACTTAAGAATTTTGAAATTGGATTGAACACGAGAGTGAGTTCTAGTTTTTATAAAAAAAAAAAAAAAATCAATAAGTGGTTGTCATTTCTCATCCATTTAGTCAGTCGATGGTAGTAGTGTTCTGCCGAAACATGTTCCATTCGTAATTTTACAATTATTAAAGTTTGTGGAGTTCGACTTAGATATATTTAAATTTTAATTTAAATTTACTCCACTTGGATTTATCGACATTCTTCTGGTTTAGAGATTTCTTTATTGAAAAAAATGCAAATGAAGGGTGTTAAGAGAAAACCGTTAATGTCAGTCCGTGCTAGTTTTGAGAAAAATGAATTTTAATGTTTCATATTTCGGCAGATCAATTCTATGGAAAAGAAAACAATTTAAAAAATTATTGATACTGAAAATATGTTATAATTGTTATAGATTAACTGGCACAAAAACAAAATTAAACCGAAAAATCTTAGGTTACATCTGCCTATCTTTAAATTTGTTTGTTAATGAATACATTTTAATATTAATATTGTCGTAATCATCAAAAATAATATTACAGTAATCTTATGGGGAAAAATTTAATTTTTATTTTGGCCATTTGATTGTCCAGCTGCTCCATTGGTTTTTTTATGATGGGGGATTATTTGATAGGTCTCCTTA
This sequence comes from Diaperis boleti, assembly GCA_963583935.1. NCBI lineage: Eukaryota > Metazoa > Arthropoda > Insecta > Coleoptera > Tenebrionidae > Diaperis > Diaperis boleti. Next base: position 42,011,209 of record OY757244.1, read on the forward strand.
TTGTCTTTTACCTCGCAAAATTTTGGTAATATCATGTCCGTGTATGATTGAGGTGGTAACTCAAATTCTCCAATACCTATATCAGATGCTCTCTTTGTCAGTCGAATTGGTGATAGCAGGATAGAACCATTATATCTGTATGGCATATAACACGGGATGCCCATCCTATGCTTCAACCTACTTCATCTTCTGGATGGGCATTGTACATTTTCTTGCATATTTTTGTGTCAACAACACAGTCCATTTCTTCACATAGCTTTAATCTACTGATACTATTGTTTGTATTTCATTTTTGATCTTTTGTTTATCTCTAGGACACACCTTCAATGTTTGTAATTTTTACCAAAGCAATCTTAACCAGATATTTATTTACACCCGATATATTTATCTTTGGGGAAACCCCTGTTGCATTCAAAGATTATAAGTACTGCAGTTTTCCAAGCGTGATTCCGTGGACAGCTTTAAAAAGTGCGCTAATTCCGACTTCTTTAAAGTTTTTATCTTCTTTGTTCTCACACTGTGGAAATAAGTTGTTTCATGAAACCTTGCATCTTTTTTGTCCTCTCATGATCTGCGTTGCTGTATAGGATTCATAGTAATTAAGGAACATAAGTAGGAATTATGAAAATTCGCCGGACTCGTGCGATTGCAGACGCATCTTTTTCATAAAAAAAAAACGGATATACATGTCGTATGTAGGTCTGCAACTGTAGAAAGAATAGGCACTTACTCCATAACTTCGAAACCGACTTCAAAAGTCGAACAATAACTGAGTATATGTATTATTACATGTTTTGCTACCTACTGATCTGTTTGAAGTCGGTGCCAAGCCAAAGAGGTTACAAATTTGTAACCTACTGTAATTACACAAATATTTATATCAACAACGTTATAGCCCATCGAAAATCCGATATTAGGGACCAACGACGAGTGCCCCCATTTGTCTGCCCGTTTGGGTTGTTTTACTCAGCACGAGCCCCCCACTAAATCAAACAAATCAGTAGGTAGCACACATGTAATAATACATGTTATTTTTCGATTTATTTCTTCATCATTTCTAATTCATTATTTAGGCAACATTTCTGCCGTGCAATGGAAAAACGCTGAAGTGCAAAATATTTTACAAGAGCAGCGTTTGAGATTATATTTTTAGCCATTTAGTTTGAAGAAAATATTATACTTGTATTTGTATTTTTGTGATGTTTAAATTTAAAATGTTTCTTATTTTAAGATAGTTATACATGTTAGAATGTTTAACCATTTGATGTAATTTTTATTAAATGTTTTTTTATGGCCCAGCTGGGCCAACTTGAGGTGTACCTCGCCTGAAACCATGGTGATTTTGTCAGATGGCTGGATGAGAGACAGGAATGAGGGACACGAGGGGGTGACATAATAGGCCCGCTGTGTGGTCTAAGTGTCGGTGAGGAGAGCTAATTCTCTCACACCCCTCAAAACCTAATCTAATCTATTAAATATATTGTATGATCAGAAAAACAAGTTAAACGTCAATAGCTTGTTTTGACATTTTAACGTCTTTACTAACAGAAAATTACTTAAATGTTGTTTTTTATCATGCATTTACTTCCTCACAAATATCAATCATCATTATCATCATTATGCGATCATTTAAATTATAAATTAGAGTATGCTGTGTTAACGTCGCAATGGAACCGAATGGAACGCACCCAGAACCGCCCTCGACACGTACGACCCATTGAGAGAAGGAAGGCGACGGAGAGACATTCGAACCCGAGGCGTGAACCCATAAACATCGCAAGATCGTGCTAATTGTATTAATCAATCATATTCTTGTAACTTCGAGCAGTATTTTAATAAATTGTATTCCAAAGTTAACAGCTGTGAAATTTAAATTAGGTTGGCACTACTAACTGTCGACAATTTGGTTTAATATTTTAATGTCAAAGGTGTCAATGGGACTTTAAAAAACGGCAACAGAATGGTGAATATGGCGGATGGAAGTATTCTTTAGATGGCTGTGTTGAATGTTTTTCGAAATACCTACCCTAATTTTCCTGAAGATTATCAAAAATTAGTCCAGCAAATTTATAAAGTAATGTGTGGCAAGATTTCGTGATGTTAGTGTGTTCTAGTGGAGCGAGTGTTAGTTTTGTGGTTTTATGATGATCGTGTCATTCAATTTCCGCCTCCAAATCCGGATCTGACAATTCTCAAAACCCACATAATCTTGAAGTACTGCAAGAAGCAATTTTTAATGCATCCAACGCTATAACCTTTCAGATGTTGGAAAATGAATTTGAAAATATGAAACGGAGAGTTAAGAGCTGCATTGAAGCTGGGCGCGAACACTGAACATTTGCTATAATTCTCAATACACTTAAATTTTTTGTTAGTGTTTTATTTTCTTTAAATTAAAACAATTTAACATCAGAAACATAAACGTCACAATGTTTAGACCATAACCTCAAATTTTACTGTCAGTCAATTTACAGGCTGGGCCATTGCATAAAAAATAACCAGCCTATTCTAATTTATAATTTAAATGATCTCATAGTAGATATCAAAGTAAGATATTTCTAATTTGTTTTAGCAAAATATTTTTTTTTACATGCGTCGGCTTAATAAATTTTCTTTTTGCTGTTTAGGGGAAATTACAGATTAAAAGTAGTTACTCAAGTCAAGTTTTTTTCAACATTTTCAAAATTATGGTAGGTTCCGATGTTTATTGGCCCTTCATCGTCAGTACTTGATCTTTCAGATGGAACAAACGCCTTGTCCTTTACGGAATCGTCTGTATCTTCTTCACAATATATTAATTTCTGCAATATGATGATGAATCTGAACAAATAGTTGTAAATAGCAAAATGTTGAACCATTCCTTGAACCGTTCATGAATCAGACTCTGTTGGCAGAATGTGTTATCTTGTTAGAATGAAGCTAAGGGGCCGTCCATTAATGACGTGAGGTTTTTTTCTGTTAATTTGGACCCCTCCCTCCCCCTTGATGAGGTTTGGTGAGATTTGGTGAAACCCCCCCTCCCCCTCACGTGAGATTTATCCCTTACAATTTTTAAATAATTAATTTTCATGCATGTTCATGTATTTTGCTAAATACCACTAAATACCTAAGCGTTAATACTGATGGAATATAAAGAGGAAAAATAATAGCGCGTTTAAGGGACACTATAACAAATTTATTTAAATTACATAACAATAAAAATAGACTACCTTCCCTAATTGTTTACTTACTCCATGGGCATGGGCGTTCTGTATTGTTTGTTGAACGATTTTCAGCGAGGATTTCCACGAAAAGAGTATGGTAAATAAACTGTGCGGCAATTGTCTCAATTCGGGGAATCCTATACATATAAAATATTTAATACTGTCTATACTCGAGATTTCTATTGTAATAAAAAAATAGTTTGCGGACAAAATAGAAAACCTAAAAAAAAGTAAAACAATGAGATTCATGTTTTTTTTTATATTCTATGTAATAATAATGTGTATTTTTTTAATTTAAAAGTTGACGTGAGATTTTTAATGACCCCCTCCTCCCTTTACATAATATTTGATGAGATTTTACTGGACCCCTCCCCCCCATTTTGAGGTCACGTCATTAATGGACGACCCCTAATGTTTCATGAAATTAATGTGTCGGTAAATACACTTACATCCGCGTCTGAAAGTGACTTCGAAGGTTCCTAGTTTTATTCCAGTATCATTTGAATTTAACGTTTAAATCTGCTGGTCATTTTTGTTTTTTTCATAGGTCACGAAACTCACAACCATCACACTTCTATCTATAACCTAATTGTTATTTTATCTTATTAAACAATGGCAAAGCGACCTAATATAAATTGTAAATTGTATACAGTGATTAGCCACACGAAATGATTAGGGTGATTTTTTTAAAACGATCCACCCTATATCTAAAAAACATCTGTGCAAAATGCCGAAACCGGCTAATTTTGGTTGTGAGGGGGACACTTAATTAGTGTGGTTTTAGACCTGCAGGCGCACACGCTTTCCCGGGGCAGCAGCCCAATCAAAAATCTTAAATGGAAGAGGGAGTTTATTTTAAATATTATTTTTTGAACGGTCCATTTAACCTCTTTTTGGCTATGTAGTAGTTTTTTATTTCTACGATTAGTTTTTGAGAAAACAGTTTGTTTTGGAGCACATCACGTTCATGTTTTTCCTAACAACATTGTTGTTCAGCGCCTATTGTTAGTAAAATCAACGCTTGGGAATGTCAATTATCAAAGAGATATTGAGAAGTTTTGATAAAACTAATGTCTGAACCTTTGTTTAGATTGTAACGTCAAGTAATCAGTTAAAGTGCAATTAATAGGTAAAGAAACACACCACAATACTATATTTTAAAACAGTTGAATTTTATAAGAGTTGCTCGAAATGACCACCGTTTTGTCCCAGGCAGTAGCAGATCCGGTTTTCAAATTTTTGTCTAACTTTTTGAAATGTTTTTCGCGAAATTCGCCTGCATTCGTCAACAATTCGTTTGTACAAGCTCTGTAACGTATTTGTGAGTACACCATTTTCACTGGAACATTTGCGGATTTATTTTAAAACTGAATAATTGTCAATGTCAATGAATAAGAAACAGTTTTTATTTAAGAAAATACGTTATAGCAACAGAAAAAAAATCACTTTAGCTAATTTTATCACAAAAGTGATGTTTTCTTAAAAACTAATCGTAGAAATAAACTACTAAGTATAGCCAAAAAGAGATTAAATTGACCTTTCAAAAAATAAACTTTTTAACCCCCTCCTCCATTTAAGATTTTTGAGGGGGCTGCTGCCCCGGCCAAGGGGGTGCACCTGCAGGTCTAAGACTACACTAATTAAGTGTCCCTCTCACAACCAGAAATAACCGGTTTCGGCATCTTGCACATAACGTTTATGTTTTCTGGATATCGTTTTCAAAAAATCACCCTGTATAAAACAAAAATGTGTGTTATAATCCTTTGACACTGTTTTCCTTACAAATAATAATTTGTTATTATCATAGAAAGGCAGGCGGTAAGCAATCTAGAGATAAAGCAAAAAAAGTTATGCAACAATTACTAAAAATCTAAAAATCGGCATTTTTGCATTTTCAGTGTTTTATACGTATCGGTTCTCGCTTTGGTTCTCATTGTGTACTGAGTGACAAAGAAAGCTAAACATCCCTTTATGTTACAGTAAAATAGACAATGTTTTGATTACATGTTTATTATGCAATAAGTGAAAATTAAACTTATAACTCACCGGGAAAAATAGTTTGCAGTGTCACAGCCGGATAATTTTTTCACCATCACCACCGGAAAATTAGCGCGCTCCAGACGTCCCTACTCCGGAGTCGCTACCACCACCCCCAACCCCCGACCTTGTCACGCCCGGCCACGCCCTTTCGTCGAACCGGAAACCGCCGAAAATAAATAATTCCGTTTATCGCACCGCAATGATTTTTAACCAGCGAAGAAGCGCATTTCCGACACCGCCGCTCCGGAGCCGATACGATGCCCGGAACCGATTTCACTCCAGAGGAAAGATAACACGATGATAAGCCGTGCGCATCTGTGCGCATAACACTCTTCCGCATTGCGACAAGCCGTGCGCATCAGCCTACGTCTTTATCACCCCACCAGTAGGTCTATAAAAGAGGCTGCACTCCCTAAAGCTACTGTTTTTTAGACAAGTACGCCGCGCACAATTCACATCAGCGACTGCGTCCAAATCAAATCAGAATAGATTACAACGTACACCACTTAACTCATTCGCCGACATTGCGTTCAGCTGAACTTTTTTTAAGAAAACACGTATATCAGTATCAATTCAGTAGATTACGGCGGTTGTGCGCGACGCACGACATACAGTGAGTTGTGGACGGCGCACTTGTCTAAGAAACCGTAGCTTTAGAACGACAGTGAAGAGTCGTGCCCGCTCCGAAGAAGATCATCCAGAAGGAAGCCGCCCAGGAAGAAGAAGCTGACTAAGGTGAGGGGTTCCAACCATCCTCCAAACTTCCTTCCTAGTCCTCTCCGGTAACTAGCCTACGTAACACATTATCCCGGTTTTTTACTGGTCTCTGGAAGGTTGGGTATTAGCGGGGGGATCCCAGGGTTCAACGCTGGCCAAGCTTCCGGACCAACCAGACCGAGCATTTTCTTTCTGTTAGCTTCCCGCACCCTCCGACGACTAGCCACCAGCGTTGTAATATATTCAGGGGGCGGATACATCAACATCAACAGGGTGCATCGTAACTTTTGTCAATAACCGCTCGGGTTCCGAAACTCATACCAACCCAACCATCGTTTTCAGGGGGCGGGTATATCGACATCAACAGGGTGCATCGTAACTTTTGTCACCAACCGCTCGGGTTCCGAAATTAAACAAATCACCGTATACAGGGGGCGGGTACGCCGACGTCTATAGGGTGACCAGCAACTTTTGGCCTCAACCACTCACAAACCGAAACGCGCAGACTCTGAACCGCCGTAAACAGGGTGCAGTTTGACAGGGGCATACAGGGTGAATCTCAAGTTTCGTCAACGAGTTACCACCGACCAAGTCACTAAGCTTTGTAAATATTTTGTAAATAATTGTAAATAGGGGAACATCAAACTGTAACACCCTTTATTTTTCCCTCCGCCCAAACTAGACAGTTGGGAACTTCAGGGGGTTCCGTACTCCGACTTTTAGCTGCCTGTGATCCCGTGGAGCATACCACGTAAAGAACTGGCGCTCAAGGCAACCGCCGCCGTAAACAAGCGTTACACCACACATGTTCGATGGGAGAAAGATCTTAATGGCCGTGGTAAATGGTTGATATAGTGCTGGTCCATCAATTCCAACGTTACGCTCTCTCGTACTCCTACGACGTCCGGTGCCCCTAGCTCTGTGTTCAAGGCCTTTTTGGGTCCATGCCTGATCACATCGTGAAATAGTGCGTACAAATCTGTTGGTTCTTCTGGAAATTTCTCTAACGGATAAACCTGCTTCTTGGAGACCCACAATTGGCCCTCGTTGAAAATCACTTAATTGAGGAATGTACGCAAACCTACGCACTCGAGGCATAGTAATCGTCGTAAAAAAACACTTTTTTTAATCAGTTCTTATCTTTGTCACTCAGTATATTTTCACCGGACTAAAAATTCAACAGGACAAATTTCAATGTCATATCTGTCAGGTAACTTTTAAAACTTGGTTAATGACCCATTTACTTAGCTAAACACGATTTAATGTACTGATTAAAATGCAGAACAACCGAAAAATAGGGCTTAATCATTACATAAATTTAAATACTTGTTTAAATAGGCTGTGCAATCGGGCATAAAGAGAGTGTGTTTGTAACAATAGTTTGTATATTTGTTAAATGTTATTTTGTTAGTTTGTTGTTTCTCCCTGTGTATCTGCATTGATTTCCCATATTGATATGTTAAAAATCTAACTAAATGAGATGATCCTATAATTTATACATGTTTCAGTAATTGTATTAAGTCAGAACTATTGAAATTATTTGTTGCCCAAAAATATTACACTACGTGGTGTGAAACTGTCATAAGGGCATATTTGAATAACATCTTCAATAGTTGACAGAAAAAAACCAACCACATCTAATGGATCCTAGTGTTAAATAATATGCAAAAAAACTCATTAGAGACTGGATTAAACATCACAAAACCTTTGATGAAATATTTGGACAGTTTGACATTAATGAGCCGTCTGGGCTGTGCTTGTATTTTCCGTTGAAAGCTGGGTGAAATGCGCTTATATAGGCCAGGTTCGAGGTGAGTTGACGTGCTTATGGGGATTCTTGGCAAGACGAGCAAAGATCAAGCGTGGGGTTGCGTGAGCCTTCAAGTTTTCGTGACGCTCCTTCAAGCCAAGTATTTGTTTCAAAGCCTGAGAGAGAGTTTCGGCTGGAATGTATAAAACACTGCGAACGGCCTAAGTGAATAAGTTGAAAGAAGGGCGTCGAGAAAGTAAATGGCACGGAGAATTATAGCGTAATGTGAGAAAGGTTTGCTACAATAAACGCCTCTGATGAATAACCGACACGAATTACAGGATAAGCTCCGAAGCTTATTTGCTTTTTAAATGCAACCCCGCTATTTCTTGCTTTGAATATGCCACTGGTAACGTGCCAAAGACGTTGAGCCACAATTTAAAAATCTGTATACAGTTTTTATTTTGCACCAGCTGCCGACTTTCTACAAATTATATCAATTACTGTTGCTTGGTAGTCCCTCAGTTTTCTTTCATGCTTCGTCAAAGGCGACAGTATTACATTTTGTTAAACTGTTTTTCAAAGGAGTGAAGTATAAGAACATTATTATCTGCCATGTGTTTGCCATATTTTACAAACGAGACAAATGGAGAATTGTTGCTCTTTCTCTCTCGATGATTTTTTTTCGGGCTTTATTGCGTACTCTACTAACTTTGTATTGATTTATTAATCACAGGGCGTCAAACTATGTTCACTGAAAAGTTAATAGCTGTCCATATGCAGGTTTTTATTTGCTTTTTTTAAATTTATACGTGTTCAGTTTTACAAAATGAGAGATATAATTATTTAGCTAATTTAAGTGACAAACAGCTGTGAACATAGGGTTGTACAGTCTTTCGTTTAATAGAAGTTTAATTGAATTTATGAGGAACGAATTATTGCTTAATCTTAATTTAAACATAGTATAGACGACGTGATATTAATTAACACAAAATTTATAAAATTTCGACCCATAACCGAGCTCTATTTATTAAATTATAGTGAAAATTGCATTTTGATGTTTTTGATCCAATAAGAACGCTGAAATTTGATCACGTGGTACTGAATTACCTGGTAATTTTAATGTTCTTGGTGCTTCGGCACCGTAATTTTAACTAGAAGAGCAAATTAATAGGTGATAATTTGTATCTCGCTTAAATTATCAGAACTGTCAGAGCAGACATTTTAAAATTCTAAAACATTAAATTACAAGTTTTGAAACATTTAATACATTTTAACTAAGATGAACATTACTACAATTGGTATGGTCGAAAGTACACTGCATTTTTTTTAGCTGCATCATCGTTCTCCGGACTTTCCAATCTTGCATCCTAAGAAGAACAGTTTCCGCTTATCAACATATCACTCCGTGTGGCAGTGCCACTCTGCATACAATCTACAATTTTTTATAATGGTCCTGGTCCCATTTAAGATAAGGTTTCAGCGAAGTTATCCTGTTATGACCCGTATTTTTTATGAGCTGATGTTCACTAACTCCAGCTGTAACGAGATGTGAGACTACATTCTATCTGGTACAATGGTTTGTTATTTTGACTTTCTTTGTGTCGGTACCTAGTCTTCTGCAGCAAGCCTTGTCGATTTGTTAATTTCATTATTCCTACGGGTACGTTTTTATATCACGCCGATGAACCTGATTTCTTCCAATAGGAATTGACAGTTAAAAACGTTTCTCGCAGCTTATGTAGGCTGTTCTTGTGTTTTCAAACTAGCTCCACACTGAAGACACTGAAGAATGAGATTTTCTGATATTAAGAGGAACACTTCTTGCAATACTTTGTCCAATATCTGATCAGGATTTATCACTGAATCGCTTATTCATCTTTACTTGAAAAATCGTCGCAAAATTCAATTTGACATTAGTAACGGCTTAGTAACGGCATAAAAAACCAACTTTTTACTTTGAACAAAAAAATCATCATGCAATTCTCTAACCGAATTTCCTTTGTTCTCGAAAAATTATCAAATAATTACGGAATGTCAAACACTCGTGCTTGCTGAAACATACAAAAAGTACTCCTTGCACTAAGGAAATTATATAATTATGACTATTCAGTTCACCTGTCAAACGAAAATTTTTTTCCAATCAAAATCGATTGCGATGACTTATGGACTAGTACAAATTGCCGCCGACAATCGAACTAGTACTTTTAAGAAAAAAGGTTTGGTTTACTGAATAGTCCTCCGAACACCATTCGTACTCAAAGTTGAGTCGACAATTTCTAAAATGGTTCTACTCATGTTCATTGCAAGCGCTCGTCACATTTTAAGCAATTGCAATGACATTCGTGACATCCTAGAATTTGTCGACATAACTTTGACTACTTATCGTATTATAAGTTGACATTCGTGACATCTTACAAACTGTCGACATAACTTTGACTGATTAACGTATTATAAGTGATAATCTGATAATTTTCATGTAGGTTAATCAAGTGGTTTCTAAATGACATTTCGGTAAATGTTGAGTGACTTAGTTTTTACAATTTTACTTATAAAATAATCTTGCCGAATTTTATAACTCTCAAGCGAACATAAGGGACAACGATGCCACAAATTAAACCGTAAAAAAATTAAATTTGGATAATGTTGCCGCAGATATTTTAAATGATGTGCACTTTTACTATACCTGATACATATGTTTCAGTTAATGAACATTTTAATATGATTAAAATATTAAAATGTTCATTAAAAAATGCAATTTAAAATTTGCTTTGCGTCCAAATATCTCATTTGCACCAAATTTGAACGTAGTCGATCAGCGTGTCGCGGGCGAAGAAGTTGATATTACATGTCGGTAATGGTCACTTTTCCGTTGTACTGTTGTAAGGGGTGTGGGCCGACGAATTTGGACACGAAGGTACTTTGGTTACTTTGGTACTTTGGGAATCTCACAGACACAAGAGACTTTACTTAAGAGTGTTAAAACAACAAACTAATCTCACATAATACCTAAAATTATTTTATCTACAAATATTTACAGGAAAGTCCAAAAACAAAAAGCACGAAAAACGCTTTTCTTTGACACCTGTCAGGAGCTGTATGCTCCAATCAATGGTTGAGGTGACGTATGCTTTTTGAATTTTGAATTTCTACGTTAATCAAGATTCCTAAAATAGTCATCTCATTACAGGCGTAAATAATCTTCATATTAAATAATAATTATCCATAATTTTGTTATGCAAGTTTGGAAGAATGTTAAAAAAACATGATTTTTGTTGTCATCTTAGACACAAAATTTTCTTCCTAAAGTCACTTACCGACCGAGCTGAACCATACTTATGACGTAGCTAATACCTTTTTGTCCTTGGGGTCATTTCATTTTTGCTGTTTTTCTCTATTTTAATATATACATTTTTTATATACAGGTGTATCAAAAGGTTTGTACTAACTCCTCAAGATCATATGTCCATACCCAAACCGTTTATATCGGGTGATTCAGAGGAACATTAATCAAGAGTGCTTTTCAAAATTGTAATTTCAATACCGCAGGCACATAACATAGTATATTCAAGGTTTTTGGATAAAGCAGAGTATCACAGTTATAAATATTATAAATCATCAATAGTGCATCAGATAAGTGCATAGTATTTTCAGGCGCCTAAGATAAGAAAGTACTCTTCACACTCGTACAATAGTTTACTTTTGATACTAATTGCGAAATCTACTAAATGTTAGGCACTGTTGAGACTTGATTATGCTTACAAGCAAATAGTCGCATATTATGAGTAACTACATTTTTGTGATACAAAACAATACTTTATTACACTTTTTGTTTCAGGTATGTTGTCTCAAGAACTAGAAGTAGTACTAATGGAGTTTAAATTGTTATTGTTACATTTAATGGGTAAGTAAACTTTTTTGTGGAAAATTCTATATTATATTGGTATTAATGGACTAATATTTGATCTAATATTTGAATATACTGGGTTATCCACGATACGGTACGACCCTGACTAAATTTTCGATGCAATCAACATTGCATTTGCACAGGTTACATGGACTGAAAAAACAATTTCTTTTAAAACTAAAACATAGTGTGCACATTAATTTATTAGATGACATTAGATACTGTCAGTGTCAACTATTTTGACCTTATTGTTGTTTTGGTAATAATGTATTCCAATGACGAGAAAACCGACATGCTTTTAATTTATGGCGAATGCAGAAAAAACGCTTCTCTTGCTGCAGGGTTTATGCTTGAAGGAAGAGGACCAACAGATAAAATTTTCAAAAATTAGAGGCACAGTTGAGACTGAATTGGCCTCCAGTTACTACGCCTAGGGAAAGGACTGCAACTGGGGAACATAATGAAGTAGCCGTCTTAGAGATGGTGACAGAAGAATCACATATTGACCAGAAGGAAGTGGCACGAATGGTTGAGATAAGCCAGACATCAGTATGCCAAATTTTGAGGGCCAAAAAATTCCATCCTCACCACATCACCTTGGTTCAAGAACTAAAAGTGACCGATTTTCCCAAAAGGTTAGAGTTGTGCCGTTTCTTCAGGGAAAGAATCCAATTTAATGAAAACTTTTTCAAATGTCTTGTTTAGCGATGAAGCTACTTTTAGCAATAACGGGGGTGTAAATTAGCACAATTGTCATTCCTATGCTCAAGACAATCCACGTTGGATTCGGGAAGGACACTTACAAAATATTATTTCCGTTAACGTCTGGTGTGGAATTTTAGAGGTGAAATGTCTTTACATGTCCCTGAGCGAGGATCTCAAAAAATAAAAAAGTACATTATCGAATTTCATAATGAAGACATCAAGATCATGATTACTATCACCAAATTCAAGGGCAATTGCACTTTACGTCCAGAAATAAGGCTTTTGCCACTTGTGGAGGCTGTTGTATTACAGAGGTCCTGGTTCTGCATGTGAAACAACAATCTGCTGAAACCTTTCAATTTCGTCCTCAATCGTCTCCTTAGGATCACTAGCTGCTTCTGTTACAATTAATTAATTAATTATTTAACTTAATTTATTTCATTACATTGAATTCTGTAAATACCCACTTTTTAATTGTTTTTCTCTTCTTCTTTGAGTTCTCAAAGCTAAATTGCTTCCCAATATTATGTTTAAATATGGTAGGACTATTAGCTCTATCCTCATCTTTGAAGTGACAACTACACACGAGGGAATGATTTGTTGGTTCTCGATCAGCTCGTCTAAAATTTAAATAATGTTCTTGCAAGATGCAATTCACCGTCAATTTACAAAGTTTACCTTAACAGGCCAATCCACCTTTGTTTTGACTGCGTGAATTTTTAAAACAGCAAATCGACGGTGAAACTTCAATAAGTCGTATCTCAAAAATCCTTAGTTTTCAAGAGAAAGAAAAAACATTCTTGTTTGAAGTAAAATGCAGTTTTGGTGGGTATTATACTTTTTTAGTATTAAATATATTTTTTTAAATTTATATTCTTTAAAAGTTTTTGAAAAATCGCACCATGTTGCCTAGATATCTGACTTACGACCTATTTCATTCTCAATCGGGAATACATACGACATATTATTTGTGTTTATTTAGGTGTATAAATGAAACGGTCCTTAAATTTATAAAATAAAAAAAATTATTTTTGTAATTTTGGAATGAAAACGAAATAAGCAAGGACTAAATACCAAAATTATATATAAAAAAACGGTCATTCGACATTATTATAAGGTAAAGTATCATAGTATAACCAACAATCACTGGGAATGACTGGTTTTAATTGTTGCAGATGATCGTATTTGGTTTTTTTAATCGGTAAGCGGCCATTATGTAGAGGTGGAAATTCGTAAAATTTTATAGTTTTAGGTCTGATCGGAAGGTCGAGAAAATCACTGTCAAAATCTGTCTTGAATTTAATAATTCCGTCGGGTAAATATTGTAGTGCTCGGATATCATTAACAGTTGGGTCACCTGTCTTTCGGCCTGGTCTGATTGAATGGTACGCCATGTTTTTCTTAAAGTCTTTGAAAAAAGTGTGGTTTAGAGTGATTGTTTCGTATGGATCTTTCCTAGATTGTTCACATAATGTAGAGTAGTCACTTGGTAAATGTATTGGTCTATTCTTGATCTTTCTTTCTATTGCAGCGTGGACACTGTCACGCTCCATTTGGGTGTGTCCTTTTACAAGAAATTTCTGTTCTATTCTTATCTTGAGCTCATAAGATAAGTGAAGAAGGGCATTAGCCATGACTGAGTTTTTATTTTGATAGGAACATCCATCGGAATAAATAATTATTGGTTTGGAGTCGTTGAGATTTCTTCTGATGTAGTCGGTCAAACAGGTGGCAAAAGTTGATGCTTGGAGATCACTTTCCGTTTCATTAAACCAGTAACATGTACAATGCTTACTGGCCAAATTGAAGATAGTAAAGTTATGCACGCAAAGTTTTGTTTTATAATAAGTTGAGCTTGCATTAATCGAGGGACATACTTTAACTGCCTGTAAGTCCATTGTTAAAGTATGAGAGGTTCCATTTTCGCTAGCTTCTTTGTCTTTACTCTTCTCAGTTCTTGCCCTTTCTTTCTGAGCTCTGTGAGCCAACCACGCTTCTTCATTTGTATTCTGGAGTTCGTTTTGGATGTAAATATCGCATCTATCTTTTTTAGGCTGGTAAAGTGAAATATTCATCTCCTTTACCATTTTTGAGAGAGATATTTTAGATAACGGTTCTTCATTCGATTCGTTACATTTAATTTTATAAGCAGCATACAAATCGGCGAGGGTGGTAAATCTCTGTTCCAAATAAGGTTTTTAAGTTTCGTTTCGACAGTAATGTGAGGGAAGTTTGTTAAGATTTTCTAAAAAAATTTTTAAAAACAATAGTCCAGATCCTATTGTTTTTCTTGGGTGCAAAGTTTTCTCTTCTCTTTTATTAGATATTCCATGAGTACTGTTAGATATCCAACTTTGAACGGAACGTTCTTTCAGGCCTAGTGTGGCCATAAACATCTTCTTACAAACAGGTATCACATCGTTTCCTACTTTTAAGTTGTACTTCACACTCAACGCTCTTCGCGAATTTTGAGTTGTAGATTTTTTTTCCTTGGTAACTCCAACGGTAACTAAATTTGTTACATAATTTTTTTTTTCTCCCCAAGACAGGTTGTCCCAAAATTTGGTAAAAATGCTGATTCTAGATTCTTCCGAAATTTTATTACATCCACGTTTACTAGATTTTTGGCAAAACTTAGACTTGCAGGGCTGTCCTAACTTTCGCTCTTCGCGTTGCTTGTCATGAAATGTTCTATTTTGATCCGCCGGTCTTCGATATCCCAAGTATGATTTCCCCTTTTCTCTCAAGTTTTTGTTTACTTTCTTTGCATTTATTTTTCTTTCTTTCTTTGGTGGAGTGTTTAAATTTTGCAGCTCATTAATGCCATTCATTTCTTGCTCATTAAAATCATCATCACTCGTATCAGTATCAGCAGGTTCTTCTGTTGGATCAAAATCATCATTGCTGTGGGTTTCTAATGGTTTTTCGACTTCGAAACAGATAGTATTATTTATTGTGTTTGATTCCTTTTGAGTGATCCCATTTTCGTCGATATTTGTACAATGTAATTCCAAGCGAGTTTCTTCTATGGGTTGAAAGTCTTCTGAATTATTCTCATTTTGGATTATTATTAAATCTGGATTATTAATATTTTTGCAACAATCAGTAGTTGCAAAACGGTTACGATCACTAATATCTACATCATATACAAAGTCTTTTTTATTTGGCACATACTGCATAGGAATACTATCCTGTATGTTCTTTGTATCACAGTCTGTTACAAGATTATTATCAGTCTTCTCTGTAGAGTCCGAGTTTAAAGCGATGTCGTCAGTTGCTGTAATATTCCAAAAGTTGTCACCCGAATTATTATGGTTTTGAAAATACGGATTTTGATACCCAACAATTTGTATGGGTAGATTCATGATGTCGAGATTATTACTCGTCAGTTCATTGTTTGATTTGGTGTCGTATTTTAATTTTTCAACAGGTTGAGTTCTCTTTGCGGGTGGATCATCGTTCACGTTCTTAATACACATTGCTACTAAACGTTTACTTCTACTGGAGCTTGCCATCGTTTTTGCAACCCTATAACAATCAAAAATTGCGTTATTTGGTATTATTCTCTTTAGTATTGTATCGAAAAATAGTAAGATGTTAGCGATTCCAACGCATCAGAAAATAAGTCGTACGTCAAATTTTAGGAAGAATTTAAAATTGTCAATAACGCCTAACTCTATATTATAAACAGCAGATCCATTCTCAGCTGAAACGACTAACTTCACTTAAAGAAAAACCTGGTTTTGGTGAAATACTAAACTCATTAATCTGTCACGTTTATTATACGCTACTTGGTTTAAATTTTCTTTGCTGTACTTACCAGTAACCAGACCAACACACATTTCCCAACACTGTACTGCGGTAAATTACGGACTTACGACAAATTGCTACAGACTAAGAGATTCGACATATTGTTTTGTGCACTGATTGGTTCTTTCTATTTAAATAAAGCCAATAAGATTTTCCAGGAGAACGCGCGATGGTAATGTAAATATTGTTGGCGGGAAATCTCAATTTCGGTAAAATCAGACTTACGACATATTGAACTTTCACCGTCGAAATTTAAAATTTTGACACTGACAATATCTATTGTTACCTAATTGCGCACACTATGTGTTAGTTTTTGAAGAATTATTTTTCTTAATCCATGTAACCTGTGCAAATGCAATGTTGGTTGCATCGAAAATTTCGGTGGGCTCGTACTGTTTCGTGAATAACGGTGTATTATAGTAATTATAGGAATAATATAACTATAATCCACAGGTATATAAACGTATGTTTTCTCCTATAGAATTATTCAAAACTTTAAAGTCGTCGAAGTTAAGGTTAATTGCCAATTTCATAGGTACATCAATCGTCATCTGTTATCACTCTGTGGACATGGAACATATTTTCTGGAGTGACTGAAAATTTAGTTTTTAACTTAAGACAGTACATTTCCAAATACTTCAATTTGTCCCACTTCAAAATCATACAAAATTTTGACTTAAAAATTCCTATCGTGTCACTTTCATGACGACTTTTGTTTAAACTAGAGCCAACAGAAAGAAAATTGTTTCGAATTTCGACCACCAAAGAAGTTTTCACTTAAGCCGTGTGTCATTAACACAAACACCGTCTGTTACAGTTTTATTCGGACTGACAAATTATTTGTTCAAAAACAATTAAAAATCATCAAGAGGGGGCCTATACAATCAGGTAGCTTTCAATGAACACAAGGGGTTACTTCAGCAAATGATGAATCATTAAAATAACAAAGTTAATGATAACGCGTCAAAGCTAAATTTATTAACGTCCCAAAACACAAAATCAGATTAATACCAAAAAAGAAAAAAATATTTATTTCCATGAACAAACGGTCTCTTCAAGAACCAAGGGAAGTAGGTTCAGTGATCATCCCCAATCAAAACGATTGGTTCGCCCCCAAATAATTTCATATGGTCTTTTGTTGAAGTCGCGAACAGGGCCGCGCAGAGCCAAGACGTCGTCACAAGGAAAAATTGCCTTCAAGCACATACTTGAAGGCAATGGAGTCAAAGGGAGGACACTGAACCTACTTGTCTCAAGTTCGAAACGGAGAGTCGATAAAAGAAGAAGGCCCACGACCTTCAGCGTATTTCCTCTTCACTACAGAGGGAGGCGGAGGACCTCCTCTCTGGGAGTAGCTCAGCGCATCTCCCCGAATTCCTTTCCGCCAGGTTTCAAAATTATGGCATTCCGAGTTCAGAGCGTTGTGGAAGACCTTACCTTATTCGGCGACCTCTCCTTACAAAAAGTTAGATATTTGAAGATGCAGACTTTACAGCAAGTTATTTTCAAATAAAAGCTATGAATGTTGGCGTTTATTGGCATTTGTTATGAGCATGATTATGTGTAATAACGATCCAAAAAAAAAGAAAAACTTGAAAAAGTGGATTTAACGGGGAGTAAAAAATATTCAGTTTTTGTAAATTTTGCTCAAAAAGGAACGGCAACAGGCCTAGAATGTTATTTTGTTGTGGAGTTTTGAGACGTTATGGGTGGAATATTTATTTCGTTGTTCGGGAAACGACCGCCAACAATAGATTTTAATTGACAAAATGTGGACCAAATATTCAGTTCGATAAAGGAAAATATTTGCTTATTACGATTGCTGAGACAGAAACCTATGTTTCACGAAGTTTCACAGTAATGGAAGAGGATTTTTCTGTTGACGCTCTGGATATGTGTAGGTATACAACTACGCCCAGCTTCTTTCGCTTCCGAGGGCAGATTTTTTTTACGATATACAGATGGAAAATGTACAAGCCAATCTGTGGGTATCAAATATTGTCTATTAGCATGAATATTGATGTAAATCTTAATAAACAAATAAATTCATTGTGAGTGTTTTATGGCGTGTTTTATGACTTATAAAGCACTTTTATAGCCCACGTTAATTCAATTATGACCTTATAATATTATAGTGATTGTGGATAATAGCTATTTATTATACAAGTGTCTTATAAGTCACGAAAGAAATGTTTAAGTAATTTTTCTTGAGGGACTTATTTGCTGTTAACACACGTGTGTAATACATAGTTTTATCCTGCCTCTAATAGTTCTTAAAACATTCATCAAAACCCCAAAAAAATGACGTTCATTTGACGTTCAAAACTGTTGGCTTATGAACTGGTTGCTATGACAAAATAGAAAACCGTTGAATTATGGGTTCATAAGTCACATGCGTCTTGCTGGAAGCTAGAATTTTCAAGAACGAAAGCTCATGCCCCAAATATATTAAATCCGAATTCGTCAAAAAATCGTCCTGCGCAAAAAAAAATAAAAAAATTGTTTTCGATATGGTGAATTATTTGATAAGTAGGTACATGGTTTGATTTTTCTGATCATGGTTTTCTGATAATTTTTCAAAATATTCTCTGTAGCTCTTTGGCCAATAAATGAACAGTTTTTGAAAAGCATTGAGTTTACTATCTTGTAGCAACATTAAACTATTATTTTCTCGACTTTACATCCGCTCAAAATTAATTACTTTATGAGACTTTCGTCGTTTCTTACCATTTCTCGCAAAATCTAAGCCCTAGATAAAAAAATGTTCTCTTGCAAAATTATTGTTCTGTTTATTGTGTTCCCTACAGCACCACGTTCATATTTTTGTCGTAAATAATAAACTAGAAACAATTATCAATGTAAAATTTCGGAATCTCGCGCCCGCTGATCAACGTGCAGGATCCTCTATGGCCCACTTTCCCTCTTTTGAATCCCTCTCTCATCGTAAGTATTGCATCTCAGACAGGTCTTTAAAAATATTCGAAATTATTATTATATGTACATTATGTATAAGAGTTTTGATAATTTTGTGAATTACAATATTAAGACGGGCATTTAAATATTGGA
Source organism: Diaperis boleti (assembly GCA_963583935.1). Taxonomy (NCBI): domain Eukaryota; kingdom Metazoa; phylum Arthropoda; class Insecta; order Coleoptera; family Tenebrionidae; genus Diaperis; species Diaperis boleti. The sequence goes on from OY757244.1 coordinate 42,030,407, forward strand.
AAAGAATAATTTTTAGATGCGTTTCTCTTGTATAGTCATTGGAATCTTTGTAAGGAATAAGTATATTAAAGTTCTCAAAATAACACTTCTGTTCAGCGGGAATTAAAAAAACAATAAGAATTTTTTATTAAGAAATAAAACAAATCAAACGAAAGAAAAACAAACAAAAAATGTGTGTGGTTATGACCACACGATAGAAGTGATAACTTATATATGATTTGCTAAATTTAAAATATATGCCTTATACATAATATATGCCTTATACAGGGTGTTTCATAAGTAAACGGCAATCTCCGAGACTATGAATATCAACGATAGAGAAATGTATTGGGAAGTTTTTTATTTTCTAAAAAGTCTTGTTTAAAAATGCCGATATTTTTAAATGGACCAACAGAAAGACAGAAAATGAATTTGCACTAAAAAATATATGAAGTTATCGATGTTAGATCATGGCGAGACATTTGTCAAATGCGACGTTCATTCAGTGGCGTTCTATTATTATTACAAATTTGTCTTGTCGTGTTTTACGAAAAAAATGCAAAAAAATTGAAATTTGAAATTTTTTAGAAAAAACTGCAAAATAACGTTTAATTTTAATTACTTATAACAATTAGATGGATTTTATAAAATGGATTTTAATTCGGTAAATCAAGAAGAAAGTGATATTTTTATTTTAAAATATAAAAATATTTTAAATAGTAACATCACATTGTTCCTTTTTTCCTGATTCATCGAACTAGAATCCATTATACAGTGTGGATGATTTTCCATCAAGTTGGTTTTGGAAAATGTATCAAGGTGTTTTTAACCATTTGCCGCTTCATTGAAATGCACAATATTCACTGTGCACAATGATCAAGGAGTAAATCGTTGGTTGCTCACTAATTAATTAAAATAAGCGGCAAATGGTCTACATATTTTCCAAAGCCAACTTGATAGAAAATCATTTATAATCACCCTGTACGAATATTATTGAATGCGATAACTACATTGTGAATGAATAATGTTTAGTATTACCAAATTGTCGATAAAGGAAATTGTTCTCAAACAACTCGATCCTTAAGAAAACCGACGAGGGTGGTCAGAAACCCATACCGAATGTTTTTCGCACACAAAAAATGCATGAAAAATACTTACTCCAGGGCAAAGGACAATTCTCCAGAGATCACGGAATTTAAATTCTTAACTCCTTTAGGGGTCTCTCTGGGATGCAAAACAAAAATGCCGCTTGAAAATCTGCCGAGAATAAAAGCACATGGAGTTCTGACAGATTCAAAAATAGCAACGACGCGACACGACGTGAAAAGGCGACATTTTGAATAAATTACATTTTATTCAAACATTAAGCAAATCACAGTAATACTCTTAGGTAAATTAATATTTTCTGAGGATCTTGTGTTCATTGATTGATGGTCGGGTCTTGTGTATCAAGTCACAAATAATAGTAATTATACACCAAGGTTGAGAAGCAATTTTTCTTAGCCGAGCTTATTTTATTGCCCAAGATGCGAAGCATAGCGGGCAATAATAATCCGAGGCTAAAAAAAGGCTTCTCAACCGTGGTTTATATACTATTTTTTTCACTACTAGCACATTTGTTTAACTTTTCTTCAAATTTTAATCATGATAATGCGAAAGGTTAGAACGAATTTAACTAAGCTATTCATGAAAAGCAAGTAGAATAATGAAATTAAATCAATACCTGTCATTTCTATTTTTGTTTGTGTGGTTTACCTGGCAAATTTAACATTTGGCAAGAAATTCCAACTCCCCAGTTCTACATTGTTAAGCTGTCACCTATCATTAATAATGACAGAGAATGTCAAGTCAAAACATCAAGTACGGCAGTAACCATGCCAACATTGTCAATATTGTTTTTATTATCTACTAGTAGGAGAGAAAAATCCATTATTAGGTAAGGTACAGAAAATCAATTTCTGAAGCTTCAAACACGATATATAATGATGTTTTGTGAAGCTAGTAGTGAAAAAAATCTTTTTTTAAGACAGAAGAGTCGTAAATATTGATGAGAAAAAGCAAACATATTGCAACAAAATAGGTAATATTCTCATTTCAGAGACACAGTTATCAGTGTGGCAATAATCATCAAGTCAGACAACGTGTCTAAACAATGCATTTGAATAGCTCCCATCTTTCTGACGTATATCTGACATTAAATCAGAAAATTATACAAAACAAACAAAAGTAAAAAGGCGTGGTGAAATGCATTAATCCCGTGAATGCTCCACATTCCCCGGAATTATTAAAGCTTGAAAACGCAACCATTCCTCTTACCTTTTCAGGTAAACTTAACCACAAAGCTCTTGCGGTGGGATGGAATTAAAGCCGTGTTCGCCGTTATATTCTTGACTTTCTTGTGAGCTTCCAGACGGTTCTGGATGAGTATTTCCAAGCACAAATATAACATAATTAGTTAAATATTTACAGTTTGTAAACTAAAAACTAACAAGATAAAATTTTTGAAAATAAAATATAAATAGATTGGAAAGAAATGTGTAGGTACCTTCTTTAAACATTATTTTAAATATTTAAATATTCAAGCAGTATACAAAAGTTGCTTATTTTATAATTCCATTAAATTAAAATGATAATCACGTTCACGCAAAAAACGGGCGGGTTACAAGATAGCCAGCTCCATGGTCTACTAACGTACTTTTTAATAATTCACCCATTCTGGTGTGCCTGATGTGATAACATTCCTCCTGCATTCAAATGTAGATTCACTTTCAATTTAAATTAATTTAAAATTTTGTTTTTAACAATGAATCACACAAAATTTTATTAAAATTCAATTAAAACTTTTTCGTAGCAGTTATTAAGCAGTGTTTAGTAAAAGTTCCTCTCAACCAATCTCTTTCATTGACGTAATCTCTCATATTGATCAAAGTAAATTTATCTTACTTCACATGCCGATTCATCTTTTGTTACTGAAGGTTTTGAACGTTCGCTTCAATTCAGGTGGATTCATTTTATAATTTTGTAGATTAATATCGGCTAGATTTTAATTACATAATTAAAAATGAAACAAGTTATATCGATTTCAACAAAATGAAATATTTATTTTCTCAATTGTTTTATTCTAGATTGAATAAAGGTTTCATTTCACAAAATGGGAGGAAATTATTTTTCAGCCGAAAAAAATTAACCGTTTGTAAACTTTAACTTTTAATGCCGCAATGTAACAGCATTTGTTGACTTTAATAATTTGGGTCGATTTCGAAAGGACTCTTAAAATGGTGTTCCGTTGTTTTCCGTGTTTAGAGATCCCAGGTTACTCAGGTTTTTCAGTCTTTAAAAGTTTGCAGATTTCTAGATTTCTTAGGTTCTTCAATTTTTTGTATTTCACAAATTCTACCTCAGGTACTTTAAGTTTCCTGATTCCTCCAATTCTCAGATTTCTACGGTTTTCAAGTTCTTAGGTTTCTCAGGTTGCCTACAATCTCAGGTTTCCTAAGATCGTATATTATCAAAGATTTAAGGTCCTTCATATTTATGGGTTCTCAACTTAGGTTTCTGAAGTACTCAAGTTGTCAATTTTCTATCTGAAGTTTTCCTAACTCAACAAATTATACCATCATACCCAATGATTCGAGGCTTGCTAATTTTCGGTAATGACTTGCTAATGCCTGCGAAAAATTTGATTCATAGCACAGATCAATAACCTTTAAATTTTGATTAAACGGTTGTACTTATGGAGAAATCGAATGGGGCAAATGATATACTAGCACCAGTACGTACTTACACTGACGATTTTGAGGGTGTGATTAATTTATTGTATGACGTTTATAATGTTGTTGTGAACAAAAGCATCAAAAACAAATGTCGAAAAGTTCAGACAAGAATCCGGAAAGCATTGTCTCAAGTTTCTGAATCTAGTGAGTTTATTGATCATAGCGACCTTAATTTGCGGACTTTTTTTGTGGCCTTATTTAAAAATTTCCCGAACGCCTCTTTATAATTTACAAGAATTAAGGCTCAGAATCACCGAAAAAATTAATCAAATAAATATGAATGAGAACATGTGGATTATCTTGAAAATAGAAAATTATCGTTTTTACGGTCAAAACTGCGAAACATTGAAAAGTAAACGGTTGGTTGTTGAGAGGCCTCCAATACCTCGACCCATAATGCCATTTAAGATTTTGGGGCTAACATCCCCCTCGCGAAGAGGACGAAGCTCCGGAACTTGAAAAGAATCTCAAAAGATGTGCCCCTGGCAAATAAAATCGACCTGTTCGAGGATTTTTTAATCACAGTAATCAATTCGGAGAAATCTGGACTGGGGAGTTTTAAATGGGACAGCCTGTATGTTTCTACAGGCAGATTATCCACTCAATTTTTAATGTTACTTCATGCAGTTGGTGTTTTCTAAAATTGAATATTCCGACCCTAATTGGCTTTATCAAAATACACGATCTTTCGTCAAGTTAGTTTATAAGACACTTTCCTATTCATTGTCAGTACGTTCCCATATTAATTCTCACTTACCCAATACACAGTTCGGTTGTTCCAAATACCTACTCCTATTCCCTATGCAAATTTTAGGACATTCTCGACTCAAATAGCAAAGTAAACTAACATTATTCATCTGCGAAGTCAGAAAATTGCGGAATGAAATCTATTGTTAACGAAACTAACAACTTGTCGTTTTTCAACTCCGCTTTAATTTAGCTTTTTGTGCTTTTTAAATTAATAGCTCTGTTAACTGTTTTTTTGTCGTTCTCAATAGAAGTTGCCAAGTAAGTTTCGTTGAAAGCTCACATAACTATGAACTAAATTCGTGCTTTTCAATTCGATGACGCTCGCTACCACTCCATCGAAGAAAAATAAAGTTCACGATTCAATTATTACACTTTAAAATAACGTATTGACATGGCTTTGTAAGTTCCACTCGACCGGAATTAAAGCGAAATTAGGATATTAGACATTTCAATTAGCTTTGAACAATGTAATTTACTTTATTTTTAATTAATGAAGAATCGATGTCTACGAAATTATAAATTCTATCTGCTTAATTTGAAACAGACCTTTACAGCGCTCAACAACAAGAAATTATGTAAAGGGAAATTCTTTTTTAAATTTCTTAATTGAACCAGTTGGACTTGAGTTGTAAACAGTGAGTGATTTTCCTCTTGCATTAAACAGGATATCGCGAGGTGTAGAGCAAATCAATCGCATCGCAAAGAAGCAAAGTGTAGTTAATGCGAGAAACTTAAGACAGAGCGGAAATAACCAGTGAAATAACAACTGAAAACTGAAATAGTAATTTGTGTACCTAGGCCGTAAAAGTTAGCTTTTTTGGACGCATCTGCTGTTTGTGGCCGAGGCGTGAGTGAATATATTTTTTTAAGACATGATTACTATAATTAGTGGGGACGCGCGGGAATAGAACGACTAGTGTATTTCGGCGCATTGTGCTCCAGTCTTGTTTTTTAAAGGTACACACTGAGTGACATTTTGATCTTACGATAAATAATTAATTAAAATTTATACTAGCACCTTCAATTAACTGAAAAGTATTTTCCAACCTGTTATTCGATTTCCTCTTTTTGTTTTCCCACATTAAATAACTAGGTAGTTGTAGTTGGATGTAATTAACTAATGTGGACAGTTTTAAATACATGATCTACAATTTAGTATTGACTTAATGGTAAATCAAATACTCTAAAATGTGTAGAAATTACCGCCGGTGTAAATAGCAACACAAATTACACAGATCACCAATATTGTATAACACAAAGCCGCAGTACACACGTGACTATCACAATCACAGATGACCCCATCACAATGACAAAGACGGTCAAAAATCAGCTGATTTTAGACAGCAGCCAGCGACCTAAAGCAGCTGATGTTAAATCCTTCGGTTAGATTTCAAGAGCAAACGACAGATTTCATAAAAAATATCAAAAGTTTTAGTTTCTGACAGATCAGTCCCAAAAAAGTAGAGTTTGACAGATGCGTACAAAAAAGTAAAACTTTACGGCTCCAAATGAGGCCGTAAAATCACATTTTTCGTAATCATCGCCTAAAATACGTAAAAGAAATCCCAAAGCCCAGTTAAGTTTTAAAAACGGATTTTTAAAAATTATAATTATACTTATTTAAGGAAAAAATACAACACTTAGAATTTGTGCTCCGATTTGAATGAAAATTATACAGAAGTTGTATTACAAGGAACCATTGAAATGATTAAAATTTCGTCCAAGATTCCCAAGATTCTTGAATACGAATTCGAATATCATTTAAACTGTTTAAATTAATGTTCGATGGGCGACAAATCCGGGGACCTTGAGGGTCAAGGAAGTCTCTCTCTAGCTACGGTTGCAGTGACAGGACGCAAGTTGTCTTGCTGGAAGATAGGGTTTTGAAGTTGTACCTAAGACAGAAGAACTGGTTGCAGTACGTTAGCGATATAACGCAGAGCATATATAACAGGGATAAAAACTAGAGGTGCCTTAGTTCCAGAAGTAATGCCACCCCAAACTACAACCCCTGGTGTCCAGTGTGACGTTCACCACGGAGTTTACTTTTACTTTTAGTAAAAACCCGCGTGAGTTTACTAACATAAGTAAAAAGCGTCGTTCACAAAACTATTACCAGTTGAAAATTTTTGTTCAATTTTTAATCATTATTTCTTGTTTAACCGAAGAAAAAACATCCAATCTTTTGTAAATCGATTTCAGGGTGCTGAATTTTTTTCTCAAATCAGTATATCCCAATATGATACCTATATTATGAAGAATTGTTCTCCAAGAATTTTGCTCAACATATTGTACGAACTGAGTTCCAGATTATCTCGGTTCTAGAAATTTATTACGTTTCGTAGACTCATTTAAATCCGACAATTAAAAAGCGCAATTACGAATGAATTGGTGACCTTTTTGCGAAAGCCAAGGGAATGAATGGGAAACGGAGATAAAGAAATTCTCAATACTCGGATCGACCGAATTTAGTGTTTCGCTCATATCGGAGCTGCATTTAGATTTTAATTATTATTATCGACTGAATTTAACGAGATATTACATCAACCAGAATTCATAAGCGAGTAAATTTTGTGCTAGCAATTTATGTTCATTATCGGTAATAAATTAAACATTTCTTAAACAAGAATTTCATCATATAAAACGAAAATTAACTGGTAGTTGCAGAGAATGTAATGAGCTAAGTTGCCAACTTCTGCAGGAGGAAGGAGGAAGCTGCCAAAGTGCGAGATGAGATGGCAGATGGGAGGAAATACAATCATTTACCAAAATGCATTATAACTACCGAGTTTCTAACACTATGTGCTGTTATGACCAAACATTTCGTTGATTGAGGCATTTTCTTCTATGCTATCAACAATGCCACATCTGCTTGCCTCTTTCTCGTTCCATTTTAGTATTAAGTAGAAGTGCAAATGATCTTGGAAAAGTAATATTCTATTACCACATTCGTTTTGTTTTTTTGGTCCTCCAATATTACACGGATATTGAGACATTTCTTTCTTTATGCTTTAATGTGGACATTTATCCATATACTGCAATTCTCACAACCAGTAATTATTACTGGTGTATGCAATTATTTTTGACAATTTGGCGGGCGAGAGAGGTTACGTTTACCGATGAGAACTATACAGGTGCGAAAAATACAAAATTGAATGTTTGAAAATTCATAGGGCAACACACAAATCTATGAAAAAAGTTCTTACTAACACATGTCAAAACATTGTGCGTGTGGCTTATAGGGCTTTTTGAAGTTGATACCGTAAAGTGATTTTTTGTTTTTTTAAATCAATTTTGTAACGATTCTACAAAAATAATTCAAATTTTGCAATAGAGCTATACAGAAGAGTGGCGATAAAGTTCCGCACAAAATGTACGTTTTCTTGAAAAATTCTGGAACAGAGCACTTAATACATATATAAGTTAAATGACGACGATCTCGGCCGGCGCTTTGAATTTTGCGAACAGTTGATGTACGTGAAACTCGAAATGTGTTAATGGATGTGCCCGCGCATAATTTCGAGATTAAAGTCGAAATTTTGAGATTAAAGTCGAAATTTCGAGATTAAAGTCGAACCTTCGAGATTAAAGTGGAAATTTTGAGATTAAAGTTCAAATTTCAAGATTAAAGTCGACATTTTGAGGTTAAAGTCGAAATAATGAAAAAAAATAATTATATGTCCTCTCTGCGCCGTAACTAGTGATAGAGCCTATACCAAATGTACGGGAAACATGTTACCCTTTTATTGAATTTTACGGGTTTAATTTTAATTATTTGAATATGCGGTTATGAAAAATCGATAAAGGACATCTTAATTTAGGGTAAGACGGTATTAAAAAGCCCATATTAGCATTTGTTTATTGATAAAAAAATGACAAAGTTGCTTAATTTTTAGGAGTATAAATGAATTGCTTTGGATTTTTTTTTCTGAAAAACAGCACAATTGGTAAATTTCCAATAGACGTAACCTTGTAGCAAGAATTCAACTTTTGTTAGTAAAAAACTTAAGTGCCTTAGCATTGTTGTTCGTCAATAAGATTCAATAATGTTTGTCTGGAAAATTATTTTTGAAGTAAGCTTTAAAAAATCGTCGGTGAAATGTGTTATACCTGTTTCACAATGATGTTAATGTTAACGTAATGTTAGTGGTAATGACAATGTTAAGACTAGCGTGTTCATAATGAATGTTAACTAGCACTAGAGAATTTTTGTTTTTATGTTTACATTTGTAGGGTTTTAATGTTTGAGCTTTGTATTAATTGACAGGTTGTCGACTATAAGCTCTAAACAGTCTAAACTTAAAGTGCAAATAATAAGCGCTAAAAATAGTTCATGTCAAGTCTATGTTGTACATTGTCGTGCCTTTATTACACAAGAAGCATTAAGTAAATACAATTATTAAATTATTGAAAACATTCTCCTTTTTATCATAAATATATGGGTGATTTTGCACTAATTCAATTAATAATTCACTGTCAATCATGTTTCTTTCGAATTTCGCCTCCACAAACTTGTTAAAAAACTCGCTCGACGCATACGCGTAGGACAGCAATGTTAAGAGTGATGGTAGGATTTAAAATATTTTTGCTTTCTAACATGATGCTATGTTCAGGGTTACGTACTCTTTAACATTACCATTGGTGTCAACATCATTGTGAACAATTCCATTTTTTTATTAGGGTTCTAAATATTACGTTAACATTACCATCCTAACATTAACATCATTGTGAAACAGGTATTGACCTGCTAACTCCATTTGGCAGAATTTTGGAGGAGACTATTAAAACGCTTGAATTAAAACCAATTGGAGACAGCAGGTATTATTGAGAAAAAACATTAAACATTTTGTCTCAATAATACCTGATATCTTCAAATAGTTTAATAAAATTTTGTCAAATGGAGTTAGCAGGTTAACACATTTCACCGACGATATACAGAAAGCTGTATAATTGGGTAGGAACTTGGGTAGAGAATGTGGTGTAGCCTTGGAGCGGAGGATGGCGCATTTTACAGTGGTCAGGTATATGATGCTCTCGACAAAACCCAACCATAAATTGATAGAATTAGGCGAACACAAACACAGCAGGTTTTCTTAATGATGCTTTCCAGCTTCCGGAATACCGAAATTCGGAAACTCTCAAAATACGGACCGACCAAGACCAGTTATAGGTAAAACTACTTTTCAGTATTTATCAAATAAAGTTGTTTGTCTCTGTATAAACGATGCGACGAAGCAAATACAAATAAACAAAGGACATGATAATTATACATTATATGTATTTGTGTTATGTAAATTTTCAGATTCAAGGACAATTAGCAATTTGTCGAAAAAAATGTTTGTTTTTCGTTCTATATTCCTGCGATCAAAATGATTTATTAATTGAAATCATTTATAGAAATGAAATTCTTTGGCAAGAAACTAAAAATGTTTTTTTTTTAAATTGCATAACAGGTGGCATACAAAAAAGAAAAATTAACCTGTCCTAGCGATTAACATTACATAAAGCAATTAATAATTTAGTTTCAAACTTTATCATCACACTGTATGTATTAGGGACGAGAGTATATATAATATAATTCAATAAATTTCAATAATTGTTAATTATTAATTTGTTAATTATTAATTTGTTAATTATTAATAATTAATTATTGTTGTTAATTGTTAATATTGAACACGCCGCTAATGAATCGGAGTGACGTCTGCAGCGACTTGTCTCCACATTCAGTGAATCATCCCCGCGCGGTTTTAATTGCACATGCCAAAAATCAGGACAATTTTGATTCCAGCGGACTTAATAAATTGCGAATTCCACAATCTTGACCAGACGAGAAGTTTTAATTAACTGTACTCCGTTCCTCGTGCATCTTCCCGCAGTCTTTTTTTCAAATTTACAAATTTCAAAAAATCTCTCTCGAGCTGTAAAGATCTATCTTTTATTAACACACTCTCCAAATTTCAAGCGACAATCTTCAAAAACAGAAAAGTTATCTCCAACGCCCGGCAGGAATGTACATGCCGCAAGAGAACCCTCTGTCAGAGACATATGAGTGGACCACGAGTGGACCAGTTTATTACGGGTATTTTATGACGGCGAAGTCCCTATTGTAAAGAGATATATGGTCACCCAGGCCATCAATATTCATATTTAAAGGTTCCAATAAATAACATGGGTTGTTCGTTTGTCCCCAAAAGCAAAAGGACACTGTAATACCACAAACCAAATCCGACCCAGACATTTTAGTTCTTCTATTCTGAACGAAGTTGCAGGATCTCGCAGCCAACATTCAAGATTTTATCTCGCTTCAACATGGGAAGAAATTTGTCTCTCAGTAAATGAGAACCTTAACATCCGAGAAAAAAATAAAATAGAAATAACAAACATGTAGAGGAGCACTGGAACATTGTGTAGGTCGGGGTATAACAGTATTATCACCAAACCTCGCGAGGGAAACTGACGAGTTGCAGAAACTTAATACTTAATTATCGCTTAAGTGCAACGTTAGTTAAATAGGCCAATCTACGCCAAAGAACGAATCGGGATACTCCAATTTGAAGGGCAAGTCTGCGGGTGCTAACTGTGGGATTTTCTTCAACAGCATCCAAAATATGCTCCTCGGCCTGAAGAATCCTAACAATTCTTGCATCACCCACGTCATGTCTGCGCAGCTTGAAGCTGACGCTGCTGCGTAATCTTTACAAAAGGTGTAGGGTGTGGAGTTTGCCGGTTGGGGTAGCGCTCTTGGTAAATACGGGCAGCGGCTTAGCTAAACCTAAAGCTTCACCGTAGGCAAGCATCATGTCTTGTCATTTCCACATCCAAAAAGCTTCCGCCATTATTGACAATTAGATGACACCACAAAGAATAAGAATTGACAGCGAAAATGAAAAAAACATAGTAAAATAACGTAGCGTGACCTAGCGTGTCATACTCCTGTACTCGAAGAGCTACAGATCACTAAAATGATACAGTAATTATTTCAGGTTCGAAACTCATTGAAAAACAATACTAAAAATGAATTAAAAGAGCTAATCATACGTACGTGCTTAATCGTTCTTTACTACATTTAGCAGAAATACCCTTATCCATCAATTTCAGTAGTCTCTAATAGTGACTTGTAGGAATCGTTGTTTTAATTAAGAAAAAAAACAAATTTATTTTTGGAAAAATGAAAATGTGATCGAGATCTAATAAGTCTAATCACCAGTAAAATTTTGTCATCCCTTTATAAAGCCAACCTGAATAATGTTGTACATGTGGATGAAAAACAATAACATAACGTAATGACGTAATGTTGCGTTTCTAGGTTTGATTATTTTATGTACAATTTGTTTTCGACTTCTTATATTACATTATTTGCACTATTTACACATCTGGTAATTGGGCTCGTCTATTTATTTACCCATCGCGCGGCACCCCCACTGGTTGGTCGATGCGAATGGTCCCCGACAGCAACGTTGTTCAATAAATATATCGGTTGCATACTTCTATGCGACTCCATTGATGACATAGCTCTCGATACATTTATGGAATTTTTTCGACAACAATTTCAGACTTCCATTTCCAGAGCATCATGGATGACGTCATACTCTCGATGTGTACGGAATACTCAAGAAAATGATGTCACATTATATCGAGCACACCGCAGGAGTAAGTCATTGAGGGTCCACGCCCGTTACGGTAATAATATGAAGGCTGAGAAATTTTGAAACTCCGCAATTGGTATAAACTAAATTCTGAGAACTTGAGAAATTGTGAACCTGTGCTCAATAACTTGCCGATTATTCTGCGCTAATTTTCAATAAATGTTTCCTCGTCTGTTGAAAATCTTTTATGACACTTTAATATTTCAGTAAGGAGACCTTTTCAATAATTCTTGTAAAATGGAAATGTCTTACAAATTATTTAGTGTCGATCACAATATGGTAATTTCTGAGGACGTACCTACAGTTCCCGAACAAGCCCGATCGCTTGTGACGTCACAATGTTTATTTCTAGCAATTATTATCCCTAGCATCTGATACAGTGTTTCAACTTTAAACCGATTAAATCTTCTTAGTATCGTTAATATATTGATAAATTTGTCAAAAACCTTAACCTTAAAAGTTATCGTGCTTGTTTCGTCCCATTAGGAATCAATACTACAAAAACAACTCCCCAAAAAATGTTAAATGTTAAACGTCGAAACAAATATTGTTGCAAGCAGTACGACGAACTAATCCTAAAACAACATGATTAACCCGCCCCGTTAATGTCTGGATCCACTCAACCGATTGCAATGAAATTTTGCACACTTACTTATTTGACCACGTAAGCGCTCACTAAGAAACGGCTTTTCAAAATTCCATTCCAAAGTGGGGTAACAGGGCCCCTCGCCCCGTTAATGTCTGAATCCACTCAACCGATTGCAATGAAATTTTGCACACTTACTTATTTCACCACGTAAGCGCTCACTAGGAAACGGTTTTGCAAAATTCTATTTCAAACGAGGGTAACGGGGCCCCCGGCCCCGTGAAGGGGCCTCGCTATCTCCTGGGCCCCCCTGTCTCAAGGTGATCCCCTCGGGCCCCTCTTTCTAAAGTGGTCCCCACTAGAGCTTCCTTGTCTCAAGGGGGGGCCCGGGCCTCCCTGTCGGACATACATGATGGAATGACGGTGCTTGCCTTTTCTCCTCTCTCTCATAGTTGATCAACGGTACAGCTTCACCAACGTATCGAGTGCGAACTGACATTGTACGCCACGTCTCCAACAACTGGCGTAGGCTTAAGCCGTACGCTATGACAATAGAAAATGTTCCTTATAGCAGTAAACATCAGTACATTACCGACATGTCGAAGCCTTATGTCTATGGCACCTTCTGTGAGCTAATGGTGGTGGCAGAGGTGTTTCCATTCAAGTTTTAGCTGTACCGTGATGGAAATCTTCTAGCTTGCTATCGAGGGGAAGCTGAAGGAGTCAGAAGACTTAAGTTCTCTGGTGTTTACATTTTAGGTCACTTCGATGTTCTTATTCCTTACGACCAACCCACTAACACCACAATACCTTTTGATGTATGTATGCCTCCAGTGGCGTGGCTAGCAGTTGAGGCACGGTCATTTTTCCGAAAATGTTCACAACAAATCAAAGCAATTTTAGGTACCAGCCCTACATCAACACTAATATTTAAGGCAAATAAATACATCTGTCTCGTGAGTTCGTCACTGGAAAATCTGTAACAGATTTTAATAACTCCGTTATTGCAATCCACACCGAAATTTGTACGCCACTGAGCTGATAAACACAGCCACCACGTGCGTTGTACATGCTTACCTGTGGAAAGTCAAGGTGGGGTTCAAGTAATCCAGTTTTTTATACACATAACACTGTCTAACCATGTTTACACCATGTCCTTACGGTTTTCAATGTTCAAGATTCAATTCACCACAAAACGATTACAATAAAAATGGCAGACATATTTTTTTTCCACAACCACACGTGCTGTTGCAGTGTTGCCAAACCTATGCATAACAGAGGCATCAGCGTTCGGTACAATGCGGGTGCAATAGCACTGTACTGGTACTTTTCGCAAGACATGGCAATGTTGTAATTGTGTTAATTAGAATGTGACGCGTCGGCGGCATCACGAGAAAACAATAATAAATGACTCCATTTCTTATTGTTCCTCCTTGGCTGAACCTGATCCCACTGCCTTGCCTTCAAGTAAAAATTCTAAAGTTAAAAAACTAAGTAGTAAGAAAATCTGTTACAAAATATAATCAAACACATCCTGAGGTCCATATGCGTGCGGTAAAGAAGTACAATGTCAGCTATCCTGAAGGTCATAGAGGTACAAAAGTATAACGAAACCGATCTCGACATCAATAGAAATGCTGTAAAAAAATTGACGTTGACGATTTGAGTCTTCAGGGATTTTACATTTCGAGCCGCGTCTTGATGGAACCTTCGCGGGCTGAAGTATTGAAACACACATTGTTTCAACCAGTAGCACACTTTCCTGATAGATGTTAAAGTATGAATTAATCCTACTTGGTTCCGTTGACAGAGCTTAGAAGCAAACATACCCCATACTTATCGGGTTGCATTCTTCGGAAACGAATAACTTTCCGTCGTCTGCATGTTGCCCACAAACGATGTAGTATTGAGACGGCAAAAATTTAAACCAAAAAACGGAAACAACCCCCAAACAACGCGGATTAACGAATCTACCGAATGATGACTGACACTGACATCTGATCGTGAAATTGTTTACTATTCATAACATACGACTCATAACAGTCACGGCTGTTATACAAATTAACAGTACAAGAGGAAGTTTTTGATCATTGTTCCTATAGCAACACTTTTCAAATTGATTTATGAATTGTCTAAAAATTATGCTAAACAATTCGGTTTTTTTGTCGGTATTGCCGATGCTATTATCAAAAGTACTGAACCATATTCGGCCGATACGCAAATAACAGATGCGATTGATTATAAAATCTCGGCTCCGCCTCGACTTTACAACAATCTTGTCAGACTCACTCATAACCATCACGGCTGTTATAAAAATTAACAGGAGGAAACTTTTGATAATTGTTTCTAGCGCAACGCAAACAAAATTGATATATGAATTATTATAACGGACGTGGATCCGATATGACTCATCGCTGTACCGGCGTCATCAATTACTAGAATGAGCTGGATTTATACTACAACGTACTCGAGTATGGCATCATCTTTTGGAATATCCGGTACAGATCGAGAGCGACGGAACTATCTGGAGGCGCCTCGAAAGATTTAGGAGCCGGTATATTTATTAGAGGACGTTCCAGCCGAAACCAGTCTTAGTCGCGTCAATAAATACATAAAACAGGCAATCTTCGGAAGTCCTCAAGAACAGCTCCGATTTTAATGATTTTTTTTGTGAATGTTTTTATATATTATTTAAAATCAGAAACCTTTTAAAGTGGGGAAATAATTATTTATATACTTATACTACTTATGATATTTATATAAAAAAAAAACAATTTTTCATACAATACTTATTCTACAAATAATATACGAAAGTAAATTATAAAATTATTATGAATTGTGGATTATTTATTGTAGACATTTATAAAAAAATTATTAAAAATTGTTCATCAATAAAATTTAAGAATTTCCCTCGATTTCCATGGGATTCCCTGATCAGATCCTGACTTTTTCAGAATGGAACCACCTCAAGAGTATACCCTTTCAAATAAAAGAAGAATTTTGTAAATCGGTCCACAATTGACGAAGAAATCGGTGAACATACATGAAGTCGGTTAATAAAAGGGAGCGAAAATTTGAGGATTTTTCTCGATTTCCATGGGATTCCCTGATCAGATTTTGCCTTTTTGACAATGGAACTACCTCAAGAATATACCCTTTCAAATAAAAGAAGAATTTTGTAAATCGGTCCACAATTGACGAAGAAATTGGTGAACATACATGAAGTCGGTTAATAAAAGGGAGCGAAAATTTGAGGATCTTTCTCGATTTCCATGGGATTGCCGGGTCAGATCCTGTTTTTTACCGACTTCAAAAAAGGAGGAGGTTCTATGTTCGGCTGTATGTATGTTTTTTTTTTTCCTTTTATGTATGTTCACCGATATCTCCGTTAATTGTGGACCGATTTTGAAAATTCTTCTTTTATTTGAAAGGGTATACTCCAGAGGTGGTCCCATTGTCACCAAGTCCGGATCTGATAAAGGGCTCCCATGGAAATCGAGAAAAATTGTCAAATTTTTCCTTTTATGTATGTTCAGCGATTTCTTCGTCAATTGTGGATCGATTTTGAAAATTCTTCTTTTATTTGAAAGGGTATACTCCGAAGGTAGTCCCATTGACAGCAAGTCCGGATCTGATGAGGGGATCCCATGGAAATCGAGGGAAATTCTCAAATTTTTCATTTTATGTTCGTTCACCGATCTCTTCGTCAATTGTGGATCGATTTCGAAAATTCTTCTTTTATTTGAAAGGGTATACTCCGGAGGTAGTCCCATTGTCAGCAAGTCCGGACCTGATGAGGTGATCGCATGGGAATCGGGCGAAATCCTCGCATTTTATAATTATTATGAACTCTCTCGAATGTAGTCGTTCAATAATTATGCAGGTCTTTGCGTCTGGGAGTCATTATTGCCTTAGATTTTTCAGGTAGTAATATTAATTCATCATTGTTTTAGTATTTCTGGTTTTAATTTTTTATAGTTTGCGTCTTTCATCTTCATTTTCAACCAGCCGTCGTTTCCTCATTCGAGCAGCGTCCTTACTAGGTCTACCCATCACTTAAAATTGTAAAATAATTAGCTTTTTAAAAAAAGCAACCGACTTCAAAAAGCGAGAAATAACTCAGTACATGTATTATTACATGTGCTACCTACTGATCTGGTTGAAGTCGGTGCCAAGCCAAAAAAATAGGTAGTAGATAGATAGGCTGTCCGCTCCCGTCACATCGCAAGTCCCACCGCGCGCGCGCCGGAATGCGTGAGCGTGGGTGGGGGGCTCGCTCTGAGCAAAACATCCCAAACGGGCAGACACGTGCGGGGCAGACGTCGTTGACGGCCTGATATTGAATTTTTGATGCGCTATAACGTTGTTGATATATTTGTATAATGACAATAGGTTACAAATTTGTTAACCTCTTTGGCTTGGCACCGATTTCAAACAGATCAGTAGGTAGCACATGTAATAATACATGTACTGAGTTATTTCTCGCTTTTTGAAGTCGGTTGCTTTTTTTTAAAAAGCTAATTATTTAATAATGGAACCACTGTAAGAGTATACCCTTTCAAATAAAAGAATAATTTTGTAAATCGGTCTACAATTGACGAAGAAATCGGTGAACATACATGAAGTCGGTTAATAAAAGGGAGCGAAAATTTGAGGATCTTTCTCGATTTCCATGGGATTGCCTGGTGAGATCCTGATTCTTTGATAATGGAACCACTGTAAAAGTATACCCTTTCAAATAAAAGAAGAATTTTGTAAATCGGTCCACAATTGACGAAGAAATCTATGAACATACATGAAGTCGGTTAATAAAAGGTAGCTAGATAAATCATACATATTGTTTAAATAATATTAATAGTTATATCCCCGTTTCAAAAGGTTTCTGATTATAAATAATATAAAAAAAAAACAAAAATTAAAAAAAGAAACATCAAAATCGGAGCTGTTTCTAAGGACTTCCGAGAAAAAGGCTTCATTGACGCGACTATCTAGTGAGTCAGTCGTATCATCGAGTCTAGTCAGTCGAACCAGTCGCATCGAAGTCGAAGATCCGTGGGTCGAGTCGGCCAGTTGCTTTTATCTATCCGGAGTGCTGCGTGATGTGTAAATAAATAATACAAGAAGTAGTAAATTGTAAATAGTGTAATTAGAAGTATAAATAAATTGTACATAGTGTTCAAATAAATAAATAAATGGAACCCAGAAACGCTACATTGGTGTCAGGTGTGGGGTACGAAGATTTGTAAGAAATAAATAATCGATTTGAAAAAATACGAAGCTGGGCACGAAGAAAACAAAGTGTGTAAGGTTACTTGAGAGAGAGCTGGAGCAACGTGAGTTATAGAAATAACTGGAAGAAAATCGGGGATCCACAGAAGGCTGCTTAAGGACCTGGAAAGAAGACAGGTAACTGGTGTCACTCACTTTCGGATTAGATAATGGTACTGACTGAACTCGACTCACTGATGCAGAAAAAAAGGTTTCAATGGAATGAAAATTGGAGGAAAAGTTTTTACTTCGACGCAGATATCATGCTGGTATGTGTTATGGAACGCTGAAACTGTGCCCGAACGATTTGACTAGAAGACTGCAGCCACTATTGTAGTTGTAAAGGACGAGGATTAAACCGGAAATTGGTACCTTCGGAGTATGTGGAAAGATCTAAAAAACGACCTGGTGATTGGTTTTGGGATGTAAACATGCAGACCACGGTCGGACGGAATGCAAGTTGCACGGTAGTGACCTTGAGGAAAATTCTGCTGGGCCCAATGGTATTCCATCGATGTGGAAGATGGAGTCTGGACACGTGTGCAGGAGATGCGTGTGGGTCATATGGAAAGTGAGCACCTGATGGCTCCCATGGTTAGAATTCCGGAAGTTCTGGAGGAACTCCATGAGCGAGTACCTGGTGGACACCTGGGGGTGTCGACGATGTTTGGGGACCTGCGTGAGAGGTTTTATTTGGTCCCATGGTTAATGGTTAGAATTCTGGAAATTCTGGAGGCGCTCGATTTCCGAGTGGACACTTGAAAGTGTCGCAGAAATTTGGGAAGCCGCGGGTGAAATTTTCCTTGGAGAATTGCAGGATACTGAGAAGTGGAGCAGAAAGTGTGTAACTTGCGCTACAAGCAGGAGTCCATAAATAGGTCGAGGGGCATAGACACGTCAACATAGTGTGATAGTGTGTGATGTTCATTTCCCAAGAGAACAGGTATAAATAAATACATCAACGCCGTCCTTCTAACATATTCCATCAAGTGAGTTCGACCAGATGCCCTAATGAGTTAGAAAGCTATGACGGTTTCTGAGGCCATTATGAAAAAACAATCGATATATTTTTTCAACAACCTAATTGTTTAGTTTCCATCACAATATGGTAATTTCTGTAAAAATTGTCCTCGTCTGTTGAAGATTTTCTATGATACTTTTCAACAATTTACAATTATTTGCTTTTTAAATTCTTCTTGTAAAGACTGAATGTTTTACGAATATTTTAGTGTTCATCACTTACACTCCACACTGTAAAGTCTCTTCGAATCTCTTACGAATTGTTCCAAAAAATTAATTAAACTCGTTTTCCAGAAAAATGAAAAATAGAGAACACAGGAAACCGAAAACTGAAAAGCTAAGGACCTGAAAAACCAAGATACCGAAAATTTATAAAAGCTAGAACTAAACAGTCTGAAATATTAATAAATTGAGAACCTGATGTAAAACCCGTACTATATGTAAAGCTATAAAGTCGAGATATTGAGAAACTCAGAATTCGCCAATCTGAAAACCTGAGACAGTCGGTACTTCACAAACTTAGAACCTAAAAAAAACCGAAACATTGGGAGACTGACAATTGAGAAATACTGAAGAATGGGGAAGTTGAGAGCATGAAAAGTGGGCAATTGAGAATAAAATAAAGTAAAAAGTCTAGAAATTGAGAAGCCGACGATCTAATATTATTATGAGATGCTGAAAATATGCAAAATTGAGAATCACTGAAATTGAAAATTGTAAACCTGGAACTTTGAGAAATTAAGAACTCAAAATAATCATGAAACTTCCACGTATTCTTTTAAAATCTGCAGTATTGAGTTTAACATCCTATCCTAACATTCTGCAATATTACATAATAATATAATGCATTATTTAGGTTTATTGTTTTTAGTATTATAATTATTATAAGCTTTTATTTCATGTTATTTCTCATATATTATATACATCTTTTCCAACAATAACTTGACGAATAATGACATTATTCTCATGATATATTAAAATAAGATCCTTCTTAAATTATACCAATTACAATGGACAACTTGCATAAAATTTGGTTATAATCTTGAAAAATAGAGAAAAAAATTACAATTTCAACGGTGTTTCATTTATGATGATTGGTTGCTAAATAACTTCACAAATTAAAGTTTAAAACACGGCGGTTAAAAGCGTCCGGCAAACGGTGATACAGAGCGCAGTGAGTGGGTGACGTCACGCAACAGTAACTGCCGCGCGTAGAAGAAGCATTGTGTGGTCTGTTTATGAGCGATGAAATGAAAAATTGTCAAAACAGACTTTTTGACTCTAGCATGAGTTGTAGAAGTACTTGTTTGGTTTGTGTGTGTTTTGTGTTTAAATTAATACGCTATGGCTGAAGCCGACAGTAAATAGTATATTAAGTATGGAGAACGGTAAGAGTTTGTTTTTTGCACGATTGGAGTATCTGGAATAATACTCCTACAAATTTTTGATAATCGGCGCGAAGATTGAAACTCAAAATATTGGGTGGCTTTTCGATGGTTTCTATAGTTTTTTCCCAAACAAGTAAAATTGTGGTTTTTGGTAGAATCGTTGATAGTTCTGTTTTGGAAGCAAAAATTTAAAGTTAACAACTGAAGACAACGGGCAGTTTATGGGCGGAGTATTCAATGCTAAAGAGTACAATTTTTCTCTATGATACTATCGACATTTCTAAGTTTGCTACAATAATTATTGCTTATCTTCTAATAAAAAAAATATTGGACATAGACCGAGTTTTCACCAAAGAAGACATGGAAAAATTCTTGAATGAAGCACCAGACGAACAATTTTTAATTCAGAAGGTATGTTCAGATGATGAGCTGGCAAATTTGGGTTCTAATAAAACATTATTCTTGTATATTTGTAGGTAGTAATGAAAAAAATGGGGGGTCTCGGGCACTTGTAGACGAGAGGAATTATATAATATTAAAATATGAGTGACAGAATAAGAACTTGAAGGAATGTTTATAGTAAATGTTCCAAATACAAAAACGAATATTCAGCGAACGTTCACAGTTATTGATAGAGAAAATAAAGCAGTTCATTATTTGGAAAATACATAAGACTTTGATCAAGCAACGCAAGGTCAGATCATTTATTTCTGAACTACCGAAATGGTAAATGCACTGCCCAAGTCGTAGGAAAAGGCGCAATTGGAGGCTGGCCCTCAAAAATAGCAAAGTATTTAAAGTTGCAAGCAGCTGAAGCTTTTACTGGGCACTGGTTTGGACGCACATCGGCTACACTTTTAGTCAATAAAGGAGTTAATGTGCTGGGGCTAAAAAGACATTGCGGTTGGCGTTCGTCGACGGTGGCCGAAGGTTATGTGGAGGATTCCCTCCATCACTTCAGCGAAATACTTACCAGTGATTTCATTTTTAGAATTTATAAATTTACTCATTGCTTTTACAGATGCAGGACATTTTATTTCAAGATCTGCCTCATCCGAAATACCATCGGGTGAAGCAATAATGAATGGATAATGCCAACTTAATAGTAAACCACAATTTCTACATGTTTCTAATTTCCTCTGTACCTCGCAAAGAACTTGAGATTCGAGGATAATGCCCCTTTGCGTTGCTTCTGAAACTTCAAATTTGGAAGCTCCATAAGCTCGTATTTTCTACCAATGTTGCAGTAAAGGTCTGACAATGTGCAGCATCATAAGCTTTTGATGCAGTAATTCGAGCATAATGAGCCTAATGATTAAAAATTTAGCAATTGCTTTAAGGAATTGCTTTTTAGCAAAAGCAATTGCTTGACTAGCAAATGTTACAAGTAAAAGCAATTGCTAGATCTTCAGATGAATAAAATTTATAGGCAAATGCTGCCTTTCTTGCGTCTCTGTAGCAATTGCTTACTCAACGGCTAGACTTGTAACTTTAAATAGTCTCAATTCACCCTTTTTCTATTCATATCTACTGATTTCATTTTGGTGCCGAACATGCAACAGAGGTGACGTTGTAACTAAATTTTGTAATATGACAGATTCGAGTGAAAGTGATGAATTTGAGGTGGTGAGTGATGAAGAAATTAACAATCCTTTGTTATTTGTCCAGAAATTCATTCGTTCATACTCACGCCTCCTATTTCTCTCCAATCGTTGAAATGTTTATACTCTTTGTCATACACTTCCCTCGACTTCCATGGTATTAAATTCAATGAAGCTTTTCAGTTTTGTTAATAAACAATAAAACTATAACAACCATTCCATAGCTCCCTGCTTTTAATGTAAGCTAACCAAACGTCCTTTTGGGAGTTTTGTACTTATATTTTAGGAGCTGTACTCCGGAGAATAGTCGTACTGCAAATGTACTTCTTTTTTATTCGAATGTACTACCTGCACTCCTTCCTTTCTTTCGGTTCTTTAATTTTTCGGCTGGCATTCTCGTTTTGTCTCGGTTCTACTAGTAAGGTTCAAACGCATGCGGTACGTCATTTTACAAGTTTAACAACAGTTTCTTGAAAATTTATCCTCTACTTCATTTAATTTCATAAAAAGTTACTTACTTCAGTTTTCATATGAGTATTTTAGAAGAAAAAAGCTAGTGATGGATGTTCAAAAGGGCAGTCGCCGGAAAAATGATTTTAACGATAACTTAAAGGAAGAATTTCCTTTTTTGATGCTTCCACATAAATACCACGAATCAGCACAAATGTACAATTTGTCGAGCAAAATTGGAAGACCAAACAAATACACTCGTAAATACATAAATTCAATGGAAAATACAGTCTTGATTAATTTTGTTATTCTAAAATTCTTTAAATACAGTTAAAAAAAAAATTTATAACATGATGAAAAGACTCAAATAAATATAAAAGCTCACGTGTATCAAAGTCAGAGAATCAAAGTTGACTGTTCAAGCAAATGATGCAGGGGTCGACTTACCTTACAAATTCGTAAGCAATTGCCACACTAGAAAAAGCAATTCCTTACTTTATTCATCAGATTTTAAGCATATGTAAGCAATTGCTTCTATTTTTAAGGAAAAACCTTTGACTAGAAGCAATTCCTGCTCTTTTGAGCAATTGCTGGAAGCAAAAGCAATTACTTCAGTTTTTATTCATCGGCTTTCAAGCATTTACTTCGATTTTATAAGAAAAAGCAATTGCTAAATTTTTATTCATTAGGCTCAATGTAGTTCAAAACACAACGGGTTTTTAGACTGTATCATCGTATGTTTTTCTACCTTCATGCAAGCTTCTTCAGACATTTGTAACCTGCAGAGATTTAAAATCAGACGCATACACGCCAGAACTACATTGTGCAGCTCGTACGGTGGAGCGCTCTTACCGTTGCGTGACGTAATTTTTGATCGGCTGCGTTTTGATCACACTGCGTTTTAGGTCGCGTATTGAACAAAAATAAACAAATTACGGCTTTCTGTTACCGGATAGCTTTATTTGGAGAAAGTTTCGGGATAGAAAAAAAATCATGCAAGTTCCTCATTGAGGAGTTGGGTGCAAAAAGGGCACTTCCCGGGAAGTGCCCTTTTTGATAGCTTTATTTGGAGAAAGTTTCGGGATAGAAAAAAAATCATGCAAGTTCCTCATTGAGGAGTTAAGTGCCTTTTTTCTTGAAAATATTTGTTAATCTAAAATGACCCCATCTTTATGTACTGATGACGACTTAGTTCTGCTATCGTACACCAGATACCTGGAATCTGCTAAAAATGACAGGATTAAAAGTGCCGTTTTTGCATAGAATGCCAAATGACAGTTCCTTTTTTGTATAAAACGGCTCCAGTTCCACTGATTTGGTTTACTGATTAACTTATTGTTGATCATTTGATTTTTAGTGATTTACTGTTATCTATACCTGTTGTTTCAGCGTGTCTGAGTTTCTGGAACTTGAATTGATCTTTTTTTTTCATTTTATATTCTACTTTTTCACTCCAAAATTTGTTTTCAGTTTGTGTTTCAATTTAACATTACTGTTACCTATTCTATCTGTGAATGAATAAATAGTACCTTATTACTGCATTAAAAAGTTTTCCAATCCTACATTTAAGACCCGCTTTAGGCATTATATGCAAGAAGGGCATATTACACAGTCACTTTCTCTTAGCTTTTCATATATTTCAAATACATATAACGCCTTGCCATTGCTAACAGCGCGATAACCATATGGAAGAAACCTGTATTTTAAAATTCTCATTTAGAAGAAAACAGTTTTACAAATTTCTAGCGACCGGAACCTCTCCTCAATTATTTTAGATTAAATTTTCACCTTGTGCATATTGTGTACTTTTTAGTTCACTTCAAGTAGTCAACTCCTTCATACATCCACGAAACTATACCGTTAATAAATCATCTTGAACTCCTAAACATATTGCAAATATTACATTATCTTTAGGGTGCTTTGATGAATTCTTTTATCTCGAGTAAAAACGACGTTTTGAAATATTATGATTTCGTTACCACATTAATATTTCAGTCGTATAATAGTGAAGCCGATATGGTTCCCACATACGGCAGCTAAAAAACTAAAGCATAATAAATGGCCATGTTGCTTGGAGAAATATGTTTTAAAAATAGTAAGCACGACAGAAAACTTCCCTTCTTGAGATATCTCTTTCCCTGAACTCTTCCGCAACATAAAGTATTTTAGACTTTATTAAACGATTTTTACATTATTATATGCACAGGGGAGGATCAACGGATCGCGAATTGCAAACGGTAAATGAGGTTTTCACAGAAATTGCAATTCGCAGTTTGGACAGATCAATTATTATTAATTATACTGTCAATTATTGCTAGTTCTAATTAAAGTTTCATAATGATTTCGAAAAATATTTGGTCGGTTTGTGGAGATAGAACGCAGCAATGATATTTAATTACTCGACTGCACTCTATTAGTATTTCTACAGCACATGTTTAATTAGACTTCCACCGAGTGCTTCAAATTATTATAACTGATGACCAAAAAAACAAAACCTGATCCGTCAGAACAAATAATATCTGTAATACCTGCGTAACATCTGTGGCGATTACAGAAAATGACATGACAAATTAATGTAAAAGAAAAACTCTTGTATCTGGTTTTATGGCGACGCGTTTATTTACAAGAACAAAACGAAACCACTTTTGACACTTACCGGATAGTGAACGTTAATTATTCACATACGAACCAAGCACGGAAATGGTCATAATTTATTCATTTTTCCTCCTTTCAGACTCTTTTTACCATAATCCACTCCAGAAAGCGTTAAATTACATAGAAAATTCATGATGTTCTCTCTAAGTCTTGAGATTTTTGTGCCATTTTTAATTTCGTATTTCAGATCATCCAGCCATAAAGTCCACTTGCCTGCACATTAAAATACAAAATTCCAGTGCCGCTCCTACGATTTTTAGAAAAATTAATAAACTGACGTTTTTAAAAGATTTAGTTCTGGATTATTATTAACAAATAAAAAATTGGCTTTGAGTATAATTGAGGCCCTTTGTTCCAAAACTTGTTCTTTCGGAAATTTATGAAAATCAAGGTGGCAGAGGATTCTGATAGTGTTTACCGCACCGGTTCTATATCTAATATCGGATAGTGAGAAAAGTGGTTCTTTCTAGGCGATAAACGCATGTAAAAACACGTTCAGTTACAAAACGCGTTCTTTCGCAGAGTCTCTTCTGATGATACTTAATTCTTTCAGTTTCTAACCTAAGTATTCTGGATTGATAGACAAATAAATTATTTGCCTAATATTGATAATTAAACAGTTTAAACAAATAAATATTGAATATCAATATCTAGTAATAATAAATAACAAGAACATAAATTTGATGTTTCATCATTCATGCAGCATATATTATCAGTATTATGTGGTCATAGGTTTTTGAAAATTCGCGGTATCAAAACTGCTTTTTTCCGAGTATTTTTAAGTACATGACAAAACTCGTTCTTTCAAAATTTGGAAAGGCTCTATTTTTTTTTAAATAAGTAACTTTAATTCTCATTCTGCAAGTAGTTACGTAAAAAGAAAAAATAAGAAGTAGATACACCTTCAAGTTTTTTGGTAAACAGTTTTTCGCGTTTTGCCAAAAATCGCAACATAAACATAAAACCTAGCAACAGAAATGATGAGAAATATACCTGGATGGCCCAAAACCCTCTGACTGGTAGAATTAAAATGTTCTTTTTTCTTCAAAACCGTTTGAGCTAACCAATTTATCTTAATATTTATCAGGTCGATTTCTCTAGTTTTTCTAGGGCGCTCCTGTTCTGGGATATCTTGTTTATCAAGTGTGGAGAAAAATTCAGCAAATTAAAGGCATTAAAACTACTAAGCTAATCCATTTGAAATAATATAGCCAACAGGCCACTAAGGACGAGGGTGTGGCAGAAGCTCTAGCAAAAGTATTTGAAGAACAATAAAAAAAATATATTTCAGGAATTTGTGCGCTACAAACTGGAGGCAGAACAAAACAAGAACAATAACCACGAACTTAACGCTCTCATCACAATGGCGAATTAGAAGAATCTTCATCCACGTGCAAACTCTGCAGCCGGTGCCCCAATAGTATTCCATATGCAATTCTACATAAACTTTCGGCCCAAAGACAAGAATATACAACGAAATGTGGAGTGAACATCAATGCCCCCACTCATAGTCACAAGCCACTATCCTACCATCTATCAAACTAGGAAAACCACAAAATCAATCTCATTAACATGTATTGTAAACAATACAAAAATGTAAAAAAGAACTCACTAAACACCCACCTTATGTGGTCTTTAGAAGAAAATAAGTTGCTTAACAATAACCAAACCGGAATTGGGCAACGTCACTTACACTGTGGAAACTACAAGGACATAGTATTTATTAAAAAATTTCTGCAGAAACCACTCTGAATTCGAACTTATAAAATGAAACCCCACAAGGCTCGAATCTAAATGTAGCTCTCTTTCTCATAACAATGAACTCCACAACAGAAAACTTATCTTGGCAGACCACAGTTCTCTACGCCAATGGGAAGCAATCTTACAACAACCAATTGTTCAACTCCGCAAGGTATTACCACTCTTCAAGAATGGTCAGCCACAACATCATAGGAACTTTGTAACTCTAGCAGAAGCTGGTAGCATTAGCAGTAGCGGTTTTTAACAAAATCCATGGAAGTGCCAAACACGGTATTCACTACAATTTAACAGATACTTTCGTGGTGTTGACACAAATAAATCAATGCATAATTTCAGTATAATTAGGATAGACATCCAGGTATAGGAGGTTCGGAGATTTGTATAAGACAAATAAATAGCATTGACCTCCCCGAATATTCGATTTCCCCGGATGATAGTTTATCTTAGATAGACGAAGGTATTTTATATTGAATTGTATAGTAACGACTGAATGAGTGAATCAAAACTAATTACTATTGGATTACACGGTCGGCGAAGTATGAATATTATTGCGTACAAAAACGAAATGGAATAAAAACAACAGTATGAATTTCTTTTATAAATTATGTAATAAAATTTAATATAACAGACTGTTGCCAAATAATTGCGTTTACAATAAAATTAAAATTTAAATATATTTAAGTCGAACTCCACAAACTTTAACACAAAATTATAATTATTGGAACATGTTTCGGCAGAACACTACTGCCATCATCAGCCCTTAAACATGTTCCAATAATGGTAATTTTGCGTTTATTAAAGTTTGTGCAGTTGGGCTTAAATATATTTAAATTTTAATTTAAATTTACTCCACTTTGATTCATCGACATTCTTCTGGTTTACAATAAAATTTAAATTAATAAATTACTATCACAAATAATTTGGACATTTTTGTTAATGTCGTAAATGTGTATTAAAATATGCATGCTCTTCAACATTTAAATTATCATGAGTTAAATTAAACTGCACCGCCAACAGATTATTGTTAAAAGCACTTTAACACGAAGAAACTACAGCCGAAGCTCAAAGTAAAATTGATTAACAATTCATGTTCAGTAAGCATAACCTAATATTTTAAGAAATGCGATGAACTTTTCCCATTTGTTAAAAGAATATTTGAAGAAATGGGGTGTTTCGGCCAAAATTGAGCTAAAAAAGCCGAACATGTACGATTGCTAAGACCTCCCTAGCGAGAGTGTTACAAAGTACCGTTCGTCTAGCAGAAGCTGAGAACCTGCTACGCTATCGCTTATGCTTGGCAACTGCTAGAAGTTACAGAGTGCTTCCGATTTTCCAGCGTCAAAACAAAATACAACCTATTTTCAACCAAAGAAGAAGAAACAATTACAGGACTGACAGTTAACGACCAACAAATAGAAGAAGTTATCAGGGAACATTGATAGTCTTAACTGCTCCAAATGACTAAATCTCATGAAAACAATAACCAACCACAAATGGAGCTCAGGTAGTAAAAGGCTACTACACATCTATAGAAGCTTAATACGCTCCAAAATAGACTCTAATACTATTGTATACTCCACGGCCAGAACAACAAACATTAAGCCACTACCAACGTCACAAAACAAAATCCTGAGACTAGCTCTAGGTGCGAACAACACCAAAGAAGAGGCTCTATATTTTCGCCAGTGAGCTATCTCTAGAAGTCAAAAACCAAAATGACCCAACTATAACACCTTAGCAAATAGATTCGTAAGCCGTTTCAAACAAAAGGAGGTAAACGGGGTGAATGCAAAACCAGAAGGAGTCAAAGAAAGCCAAAGGCCCTCAACAATCTGGCAGCACATGTGACACCCCTCGACCGGATGTTTATTAAAGAAGCTGCAAATAAATCCTAAAACTAAAGAATCGGTAAAACTGCTCTTATCTAAATTTGGTGAGTCTAACTTAAAACACTAATCACTACACTATTGAGGCCGCGCACTATACAGCAGTGATGTCTAGCAGCTTGTACCAGGGGTTGCTCGGGGTCCTACAGCCCAGGGACGTATTCGTTAGCATTACCTGGGTAAATCCTTTGCTTTCATCAAGGCATGTCTTAGCATGTCTTATATTTTAGCGGTCGTCGTGACACTATACTCGAGCCGCTCAAGAGAGAGAATTGTAAAGACGCGTGATCCCCAAGTGATCGCTTCCTATTAGTTTGCGAAATCAATGAGGTATTAGAAAGGTGGGATGGAAAGGACCCGTTGCACACTAGAGTGCAGCGAAGACAACCCAATTATCGGAAGAACGAGACGTGTGTCATGAGAAGATCAACTGTAATGTTTTTTGAAGCAACAGGAAGATACCAAAACTAAATCTCATTGTTAAAGAAAAATAAGGCAGGAGAGATCCAATAATTAACAGAAAGATCTATTACATTACCATGGACCTGCGGTGAACTATGAACAGTAGTAATAGATTAATTTTACACTACTTTGATACAATTTCTACTTATTAATCTAACAATTTTCTGTAATGTTTGAGTGCTGCTGAGGCTTAGGGCCTTTTTAGCACATGACTCTATATAATACAATGAAATTTAAATTATGAGGCTTAAAACTAATATGTGTTCGGTGGTGTTTGTCAAAGAATACCAAAAAATGCGATTTTAATGGGGTGTCAGTCTTGTTGCCTCCTGGAGGGGTCTTCTTGTTCTTGGGGGTTCGTTTCTTGCGTTTACATCAAGTGTCCTCTATGTCTATAGTTCTACGGATGTAGTTTTTACGAAGTTTGATGAGTCGGTTTGTTACGAGGGTGGTTTTGGTTTTCTGATGGATTTGGTTAATAGAGAATGAGGGTTAAGTCGGAAAATTTGTCATGGGCTTGTTTCTAAGGCGGAGATTTAGAAGTAGTCGTTTCGTGGAAGCGTGGAAGCAGCTGGGATGTCTTCCGAAATGTTTTTTATTTTGGGGCATGTCCTGGAGCATGTAAGTTGGGACCCACTGCAGAGGGCGCATATAACCTGTGAGCAGTGTAAGAGTTGACGGGGTGATTTTGGGAACCCTTGAGTCACGCGTGGCCAAGGTTTGGAGGGTTCGCATCGGTGGTGTTTGCTGAATGCATTAAGCCCGTTCTTCAGGAGGTGGTATGTGGTGGCGCTGGAGTTGATGATGAGAAGATGCGTCACATTTTGTGATCTGTGAGACCGAGGTCTTCGATGTGGTTTTTTATGTCATTTTCACTGACATCAAGAGAGACGTCCCGGAGGACAATTGAAAAATGGTGGTTTTATTTGGGACGTTGATCTCGGCGGTTTTTGGTTGTGAGGTGGGTAATGGTGGTAATAGGGCATGGGGTGGCGGAGCGTAGTTTGGTGGCAAAGTTTTCGGGGAGGGTTCGGCTGGTAATCAAGAGGACCTTCTTATTCTAGTTGACCACCAACGTTTAGATGGTGGTTACATCGATGGTGGTGGTTAGAACCGTGTAAAACGCCTTTTGGGTAGCGAGGTTTGAGGGAATGTTCTTTATGGTAGATTTCATATAGTAATGAATGCCTGTCTAATAGGAGGTACTAGATGAGAGAAGAAAACAGACAAAAAAGTTCCCACTCAATTTCCTCAAAATTTAAATTTTGTGGCATAACAGCTCTATCCAGTTTGGTCTTCAACTGTTATACACTCACAGGGCACAAAATTCGATCCAAAAAATTAAAAGATAACAATTTTTATGGTCCCAAAAACAAAATAAAGTGCAATTTTGTTTGGAAAATTTAAGAAACAAATTTTTTTTTTTTGTAAAAACTTTAATTAATTAACTCAATTTCAATAACGTGTGTTGCCTCCCCGTGATTGAATTACAGCTGCCATTATTGTTGGCATACCCTCAGTGAGATGTTGAATCTCTTGCTGGTCAATTCCTTACCAAATTTGAGTCACTGCTACACTGAGGTCCCCTAAATTTGCAGGAGCAGGAATTCTAAATATGCAAGATGGGATTTATATCTGCATTTCGCGCTGGCCAAATCGTTTGGTGAATTTCAACTTCATCCAGCTAATTGTTAACAATTGGAGCTATGTGAGGACGGGCATTATCACACATTAAAACAAAATTATCGCAAATAAAGGGTGTATAAGGCATGTGTTCCAGAATCTCCCTAATTTACCTCACAGCATTCATTGTTTCTCCATTCACCGTCACTAACTCTGTGCGACTTTCCAAACTGGTATCATAATTGACCCTCCACCAAAACTGAGCCTTAATACAATATTGCACTGAGCGAACCTTTCTCATATACGACTCCACACTCTCTGCCGGCCATCTGGTGATCTGAGGCAAAATCTGGATCAGTGAAGAGAACTTGACTCCACTCATTAATTTCCCAATTTTCCTGTTTATGAAAAACAACGCAACCGCTCTTTGGGTTGTTGCCTGCTCAAGAGTGGTCCATTGGCAGATCTTCTTGCATTTAGACCTTTTTCCTCTAATCTTCTCACTGTTCGTGCACAAACAGAGACACTATGGCGTTTCGAGCACTAATAGCAGTTGGGTCTCTATTTCCCAATACCGGTTGGTGCATCTTTTTCTCCCTGATCCAGCTCTTGTAGTGTAGTCTCCAGTTTCTAGAAACCGTTGTAGAGCACTAAATCTGGAAACAAGAAGAACTCGTGCAGCGTAGTATTGCGACCGACCTTCTTGAATCATAGCAATACCTTGAGCAGCGTCCATTGGGTTTAAGACCATATTTGCTTTCAGAAACACTTTACCTTTGGACTCTTAAGAAGATTGCAAAAAATGTGACCAAAGAATGTAAAAACTGATATCAGGTTCAAACAAGTGTGGACAAAAACGTGACAAAAATTCTTGGACATGTTTATCTGGCGATATTTGTTTTTGTTGTTGCGCTTGAAATGACTGAAAGGAGACGCAATCCCTGTTTGAAAATTATCTGATTGAACGGAGGGATTACAATAAAGTTTTGATAAAAAATATTGATGGATCGAATTTTGTGCCGCTGAGTGTACAATGTTTAACTGCAGCTGCATAAATAAAAAAAAAAACGTCATCCATACTTTATGCAGTTTATACTGACAGAACAACTATGTCATTTGGAATGTATTTGAAAATTCAAACCAACTAAAATATATAACAGAATACGAAGAATTCATTATATTTATTTGCACGTTTTCAGTGAAACTCAGGTAACATTTCCGCAGGTTCAGTTTTAGTAATAAAACATGTTGAGTACTTTTACATTTACTGTAGTAGTTATATTTTCTTATTTAATAAATTCACAAAACGCTGAATACATGAAGTCTACAGCTTCTTGCTTAGTTAATATCTGTTTTTCAGTAGGAATGAAAACTTTAATTAAAATTAGTAATTACTCGTCAGATTTTGAGTTAATATGAAGTGCTTGAGAATGCAGTATATTCAGAATATCCGACACTTTAATTAGTTAAGTATTGTTTACAATAGCCATTTCTCCTATCTGCAAGTAAAGTTCTGTTGCGTACAACGAAACAGAATGTTCATTGACGGTGAGATTTTTTTTTTATTGTATGGCTGGTCAGACGGTTATTGATATTAGTTTATTTTTTATACATTTGAGGATAATTCAGAAATTGGTGAAGTTTAATATGTGCAAGAGAGCATCAAGAACAACATTTTTAACATTTATTTGTATGAGCACTGAAACGGCTTAAATCAATAATATACACTACATATTATTATTATATATCTCCCACATTTAAAGGAATTGTGGGAGCTCAGAAGTTAATAAACTAAATAAATATTTATTATAAGTAATAATTATTTATTAAACTAGTGTGGAATGTACGATATTACCTACGAAAGAAAAAGTTTAGCCCCGAGTCCGAAGCACGAGTGGCTAATTCTCCGAAGCATCCACACGAGTTTAATATTAAATTTTATCTAACCAACATCGCGATCTGCACCCCAAATAGCTTAATTTTTTAAATTGACATTTTTTTCAATTGCTATGCGTTCTATTGTTTCAATACATTTTTTCAAAAATTTGTCAAACTCTATGTGTGTGTATTTTTCATGGTTCAAGTTGGTTTTTCAAGTTCCGGCTAGTTGGTTGTTCTGTGGTTTCGCCTTCTATTGCACTCGATGCCCAAGAGGCATGTTTGAATACAAAATCAAAAGATATGTACAACAAAGAGGGTGAAAATCATAAATGAAGCTGTGCTACTGTGCTTACTGGCCACAGTCTGTGCAGATGGTCAGTGACTTTAATGGCAAACGGTGGAGGTGATCTCTTAAGTTTGAAGAGATTGGGTGGCTGGAAATCATCTACTAGAGCCGTGGGCTATATTGAGGATTGTGTTCCTAATAAAGTCGAAATAGCCAAAAGATCTAAAGAGAACTGTTTTAAGAGGAACTTTCGAACTCATCTTCTGGAACTGACATGCAAACGCTAAGGAATAAAGTCACATCAGCTTCCACTTTATCTTCGAATAATAATGATTCCCTTAATTCATTGAATATAGACAGTGATACCAATAGTACCTACATTATCTTTTAATATAAATGTTAATATTAATGTAAGCATTAAGTAATTAATGTTAATAATATAAGCGCAACTTATCTATGGCCTGGATCGACTATCGTAAGGCATTTGACACAACATCTCATGAGTTGATTATTCACTTGCTCCAATGCCTTATGGTACCCGATCCACTGGTGGGATGCATAAGACAACTGATGTCACTCTGGAAGACGCGGTTCTCGATAACATCCCGACGGGACCGAGTTCGAACAGAGTTGATATCGTTCAGAAGAGGAGTATTCCAGGGAGATTCCTTGAGTCCTCTTCTGTTTTGCATCTCACTGCTGCCGCTGTCCGTAGCCTTGCGCGGTGCAAGGGGTTATAGCTGTGGTACACCCGGTGACCGGAAGCTTAAGATCACGCACATGTTCTATATGGACGATTTGAAGATGTATGCTTCCGGCAAGCGAGAACTGACGCAGTCATTGCGAATAGTGCAGGAGTACACAGATGCTATTGGCATGGAGTTTGGTTGGGATAAATGCGCTCAGGTTAATCTCAAAAGAGGACGATGCGAGTATTTCGACGAAGATGCTCAACTCATCGACGGAAGCGTTCTGAGACATCTGAACGTCGGAGAGACTTACAAGTACTTGGGTGTGGAACAAAACCACATTCAAGCGTCACACAAAGTAAAAGAGTCTCTCCGCGGCAAGTACGAAAATCTACTCCGACGGATTTGGTCTTCGGAACTGTCGGGGAAGAACAAGATTTTTGCGACAAACATGCTTGCCGTTCCGATCCTGCTCTACTCGTTTGGAGCAGTTAAATGGTTGGTAGATGAGTTGAAGCAGATTGATCGGGATACACGCAAAGTGATGCATTTACAGCGAAGTCTGCATCCAAAGTCGTCCGTTCTGAGGCTATATCTTCCACGAAATCAGGGAGGCCGAGGACTTTTGAGTTTGGAGTGTCTTCATAACCGTATAATGTTGAGTACAGCCTGCAAAATCATCAAGAGTTCGGACCCCTTGTTGCTCTTTGTCAGGGAGCACGAGAAGCGGGGAATCGGGGCTTTTTTGTTTATGGCAGCACAGCGAGCAGCAGATGAACTCGGTCTTGACTTTGACGTTGAGCGAGCTCGGCCACATTCTATTACCGAGCTAGAGTTGCTCCGTCTTACAGCCCACGTCAGAATCTCTGAGCAAGACATGCTCATGAGAAAGCACATGGATAAGTCAATGTATAGCGTTTTCTTCAAGAACATGGAAAACCTTGGCTTATCCAAAAGGCATACATTTGCCTTTCTCAGATCAAGTGGGCTGAAGTCTGAGACTGAGGGATTCATTTGCGCCGCGCAAGATGATGTAATTAACACCTTGGTCTATCGCAGCCGCGTGATGGGTATAGAGGTCCCGAATGTAAGCTGTCGAGCTTGCCACAGAGCTCCAGAAACAACAATGCATATACTTGCGGCTTGTATATGCCACTTCGGCCTATATCCATCGCCACAATGCGATAATTCTCTAATTCTAAGATTATAGTGTAATTATTATTACTGTATTTTAAAAAGGCATGTAATTAACTGTTCGGTATGTTAATGCATTTTTGCACAGTAAATAATTGTCAATGTAAGTATAGTAACCAGTTGCACGGTAGGTTACACCAGTATTTAAATATATGTTTGCATAGTAAAATATAGCATAACTGCTATGTATTTTATTGCTTTATGCACAGTATAAAAAATGTTTGCTCGGTATAATAGTAGATTATTTAATGAGGATATAATGGTGGTTATTATACACGAGATTGGAAATTAAAATACGAGCCGCAGGCGAGGATTTTAACCATTCGAGTGTATACTAGCCACCATTATATGCGAGTGAAATACGACGTTTTATCTACAACTGCACTTTTAGAATTAAAATTAGAAATTAAACCTTGTTAAAAACTTGACGTTGAGAAAAAATTTCAATATTCATTATTTCATGGCCAGTTAATAATAATTCTTAAAAACCTAGCCCGACTGTCTGTGTTCAATAAACCTAGTTAAGTATTCATAACTTACATGTATAATACGTAAATTAAATCAGTTCTAGATAAAGAAATAAAGAAAGAATAAAACAAACCTTGTGAAAATCTTGAGGTGGAGAAGAAATGTCAACAGTTGTCAATATTCATAATTTCATGGCTAGTTAATAATAATTCTTAAAAACCGGGCCTGGCTGTCTGTGTGGGTATATACCAAAAGCGCCAGTTCTACCTGTAGTAAACTAGATGCCTGGAAAGGGTCATCAATCCGACCGTCCACTTGCGCCGGCTATCGGTTTAATGATCCACAGCGGGGTGTGGGTGCCCCGGGTTGTAAGTGACGTTATTAAATGACGTTATCTACACAATTTTACACAGATAAGGTGGAAACTACCCGTCCCTTTACTTTTCTATAAATAAGGACTTGTACAAGAAAAACTAATCAGTATTGACTTATTTCTGTTTTCATCACAAAACCATGATGGAATCTGTGTTGAGTAATAAAGAAGAAAAGTTAATTAGGTATATTTGAAAATTTTAAATTTCGTTCGTGTGGTTTAACAAGGCAGGGGTTAAAATAGAGATGTGCGAATAAAAGTTGTGCAGTTAAGCTCTACACCGATGAAAATTTGACTGTCTTAGGTAAGAATACAAAAAATGCGATTGTCAACAATTTTTAAATTTTTGTATGTTCTATAAAACCGACAATATTTCGCATAAAGTTGACAAACCAAAGATCACATTATATTTTCGAATATTTTATTATTTCAAACCAAAATTTATATAAAAATAAACAGTGTGTATACCTACGTAAACAACTATATAAACAAAGATTACAATTTTTATCAGAAAAAGTCAAATTATATAAAGCAGGACATATCCAAAGAATTGAATTTGTAAAATATGTATCAAACCACTATAATAAAATCATGTAAATTTTTCATATTTTTTTCTATACCTAAACTAAAAAATTACTCCCTTGATAAACCGATTCTTTGCTTGCCTACCAGACGTATTTATCATCATTACAAACAAGCAGCAAAAAAAAAACAAGAAAATCATTGAATAAACTTCTTTAATTCCGAACAGAAATGAACAGAAGTTGTTTTGTTGATTATAAAGAGTAAGGCAGGTATGTACCTACTTATCAGTACCACGCGTTGCGCCCTCCCGTAGAAGCAATTGGCGCAAATCGACCATGGGATTTTAGTTACCTGAGTTGGCTCCGGCGCAAAAGGACTATGACATTATTAAAATAATTATAAATCGGCGCATTCGGTCTATGCCCGTCTGTGTTTAATAGACCTAGTTAAGTATTCATAGTTACAAGTATAGTACGTCAATTATTAATCAGTTGTAGATAAAATATATTATTTAATACGTATTTAATTGCGTCACGCACAGTATAAAAATGTATGTATGTCGGGTAAAATTCAATAAGAGCAATTATTTCAGATTGCACACTATATTCTAATATACAGTGTGATCATAAAGTTCCACATAAAATTCATAATTTAGTTATGTTATGTGTTTGTTGCGAAAAAGGCTTGAACAGGTCGATTTTTGTTTTTAAATCGCTATCTTTCGACATAAAAATGTTGTTGATGACGTCATCTGTTTTTGAACAATGACACCGTGATCAATTTTTTTAAATGGCAACCCCCAACTTTTTTTTGGGTTTTCGGTGCATTTTCAATTCTCTATTCAACAAGGGTAAAAAAATGATACCTTTCATAACTTTTTTTTTTTTTAAATTTATGAAGTTTTACTTCAAAAAATTAAATTTTTATTCCTTGAAAAAATACTATTTTACTGCTAATCGTTTTATTTTACTACGTTAAAATACGTCTGGGAATGTGTCAAATAGTAGGCGGGTGTCAGTTTGAGCCAAATTTTATTAAATGGTTTTTCATTTTTCGTTGTTTGCTTTCCAAATTTATTGTTATTTTTCATTTTTGATATAAAACATAATTAAAAAAAAAAGTTATGCAAAGTATCCATTTTTTTCTCTTGTTGAATAGAGAATTGAAAATTGTATTGAAAACCCAAAAAAAAGTTGGAGGTTGCCATTTAAAAAAAATTATGACGGTGTCATAGTTCAAAAACAGATGACGTCATCAACAAAATTTTTATGTTAAAAGATGGCAATTTAAAAACAAACATCGACCAGTTCGAGCGTTTTTCACAAAAATAGTACATAACTAAATTATGAATTTTGTGCGGAACTTTATGATCACTCTGTATAAAATTCTCGTGTCACGGTGTTTGTGGTCAAACTCCTCCGAAACGACTCGACCGATTTTTATGATTTTTTTTTGTATATTTGGCAGGTATGAGAATAGATGATAAACTATTTTTTACATGGACATGGGGGCCCAGGGGGCCTTCTTGGGTTGGACCGGTTTTTATGAAATATGTTTTGTATGTTGGGTAGGTATGAGAATATAGGTCGTAAAGTAGTTTTCACATGGACATAGGGGCCTCTTTGGGCTGGACCGATTTTTATGATCTTTGATTTGTTGGATTTGTCTCCGCCCCGAATAGCAGAATAACTATTAAAACATGGATATAGGGGCCCAGGGGGGCCCCTGTGTTATTGATTCTGAGGCGGTACAAAGTTCGGAGGGTCAGCTAGTAAATATATTTAACATGATTTTTCCTATGCGAATAACATTTTACTCAGAAAATACTTAACATTTAGAGTTTTATACCGAGCGTCCAGTAATCTACTGAACACTCTTCAGAAAGTACTGAACATTCAGATTTTCATACCGAGCGTTCATGATTTTTACTATGCGAATATCATATTACACTTGGCAGTGTGGGTTTTAAACATGGGGCACGATTTTTTTATCGAGCAATTAACTAGATAACCATGACTGCTTATTAAATACATAGCGATAATAATACCTACTATGATTCTATTACTAATATTATGCATTAGAATTATATAATTTGCATTATCAAGTTTTACCGAAAAATGTAACCAGGCAAACGAATTAAATACTATGTGAATAATTTGTGGCGTTGTGTTTTAAAAACCCCAAGTCATGTAGACGATTAAGATAAGATGAATTTTCGAATAATTTACCCGCATATGGTCGTTTCGTAGAAGCTCTGCTGTGGTTCTGGAGATAAGCTCAAATCCAAGGTGTATCGGAAATATTCATATATGGTTTTCACTTCCATTCCGATATTCTGCCATTAAAACTAGATCACGTGAGAAAATAAATTTCAAAAGTTATTAACTCTCAAAGCGGTCATAAAATGTGTGTGTAGTTAGATTAGCCCATGATACGGCGCAATTTAGTGGCGGGTTATGCTCCAGACACTCCTCATTAAAGCTTTCTTTGTTAAAACTAAAAACTATTATTAAAGTTTGTTTGGCATATTGCTTATATTAAGTTGGAAATCCTCAAGCGGGTAAGATATGTTTAATATTATATTTTAGTTAAAAGACCAAGACATAATGATATTAAACCTCAATAGAAGCATGGTCTAAAACCTTAATTACCTTAGCCACATTTACAATGTAAATGAGACTGGCATGGCAACGTTACAAAAAACTAGGATGCAAATCTGCAAGTTGCTAATGCAAACTGAGCCCTTGTGACTTTATAAACAACCCATTCATTCCAGTTTGAATGCCCATCCCTCACTCAACTTTGCTGTATTTTCACGCTTATTAATTTCCCCAACTTACCATAAATTAAAAATATGCGATGTACAGCGGAGTTCGATAAAAAAGGACGCAACGTTACATCATGATTTTTAGTATTAGCCGGCTATATCAAGTCTTAAATGAACCGTTCATGTTTTATGGTATAACTTATTTTTAATGAGTGTAATATATCCGTTTGAGCAGTTCCTGTAATGCGCTGTTTTAAAAGTAAAATTGGATAATATTTTCGCTACTATGTATTTATCATTAGTATCTAAATCTGTTTTACCTTAATTACATCGCTATCAATTTTCAAGAAAATTATTGAACCATTCAAGAGAGTGTTATGAAATTCTATGCAAATATTTTACCCCGCGGTATAAGTCGCCATTTTAATTAAGCAACCTTTTCAAATAGCGCTTTTTTACATTCTTCGGCCCCTTATTTTCACAACTAGTGTGGAAATCAGAACTTGTCCCCTGAGGTGTTCTGGACTTCTTATATTACAATAATATGTACACTATTTATAAGTCACGTAAACGGGAGTGGTAAAGGCAACATTGATCTTTGACTCCGATTTTGACTGTGATGCGACTTGTCCCCGACTGCCCAGATGTCGATACATAATATTTCAAATATTCGACAATTATTTTAGGCTTCCATTTCCAGAACATCATGGATAACCTCATGCTCTCGATGTGAAAGGAATACTCCTGAAGATGATGTCACACTATCTCGAGCAGCAGGCTTCGCGTCCGTTACATACAGTAATATTTTAAAAGTAAAACATAAAGATTCTCTTTTAGATCCTATTTATTCTGTATTGTATATTGTATTTATTTCATACTGTGTCATATTTGTTAGTTTTACGTCAGAGTTTTGAGTCCGGAAAATGATACTTAATAATAATGTCTTTATTGACGCAGTTAAATGCTTTTACAGTGTAGATACATATGTACATTATTAACAGAACGAATAAAAACAAAAAAACGATTAAATTACTAACAATCTAAAACTTGCCTTAGCTGGCTTTTAAAGGCCGCAAGCGACTTAGAATTAAAAAAGTCTAATTCATCGTAGTAACGATTGCAACATAACAAAGAGGCATTTAATGGCGACCTCATCAGATAATTCGTTTTTGAGAAGCCTAATCCAAAACAAGGCGCCTTCCGGATGGGATATTGCGGTACATAAAATTTTAACAAATTAAAAATGTCAGAACAGTCAATTAAATTATTTAAAACTTTATATATGAAACAAATTGCAAAAAATGATCTTCTAGTTTCTAATTTGGACAAACTTAGGTATTGTAAACTGAGATCGTAACTATGTTTTACAGATTCAGGTAATCTCCATTTCACAAACTTAAAAAATTTATACTGAATAGCTTCAATTCTTTCTATATGACAATTGTAATAAGGTGTCCATATAATGCATCCGTACTCCAAACTTGATCTTACAAGCGTAACAAACAGAATCTTTAGTGTATTAACATTACGAAATTCCTTCCCATACCTTTTAATACACCCTAGAACTTTATTCGCTTCGGAAAAAATGATTTCATAGTGACTATTGAAAAGTAACTTGGAATCTAAATATATGCCTAAATCTTTAACCAGGGATACGGTTGGAACCTTTATACCATTCAAGCTGTAGTTTGGCAAAGTAGGTACAATTTTTTTTGAAAAATTTATAACATTACATTTGCTAGGATTTAACAACATGTCGTTATTTTTACACCATTTACAAAGGTAATCCAAATCGTTTTGTAATTGAACGACATCACTGTGAGATCTAATGCACTTGAAATTTTTTAAGTCGTCTGCAAATAGGCAAAAGTCATTTTTAAAGTTAATTCCAAGATCATTAATGAATAAAGCAAAAAGGAGAGGACCTAAAACAGAACCCTGAGGTACTCCCGAAGGAACACTGACTGTATCGGAATAACAATTAACAACTTTACCTGTTGTGTTCTATCAGAGAGGTAACTTTTAAACCACATTAAAAGGCAATCATTGATACCGTAAGCAGAAAGTTTATACAACAAAATGCTGTGATTTACTGTGTCAAAAGCTTTGCTAAAATCGGCATACAGTGAATGGACCTCAAAGCCTTGACTAATGGAAATATAATTTATATATGAAAATAAGTTTGTGATAGTAGAACGTTTTTGAAAGAAACCATGTTGTTTGATAGAAATTACATTTTTAAGTAAGGGAAACAACTTCTTAAATAAAATAGATTCAAACAATTTGGAAGGAATTGAAAGAATTGAAACTCCTCTATAATTCTCAACTAGAGCAGCTGAACCAGATTTGTAAATCGGTACAATATGTGAATGTTTCCAGACAGATGGAAATGTACCCGAATCTAAAGAAGAATTAAACAATACGAAGAGAGGCAACACTAATGAGTCCTTGCAATTTTTGAAGAAAACTGAAGGTAAACCATCCGGACCAGGACCCTTGTTTGGGCTTAGCTTTGCGAGGGCATTTTCGATTTCAACAACGCTTATGTTTAGTTGCCTTAAGTTTACAGAACATTCAGTGATAAAATTACAGTTCACAATTCCAGATTTGTTATATACACTACTAAAGTAAGATTTAAAAGCATTACATACATCAACATGATTTTCCAACAACGTGTTGTTAAATTTCATGGGTAAAGTGATATTTTTGTTAGTCGATTTGCTTTTTATAAATTTCCAGAAGTATTTGGGATCAGAAGACAGATTAAATTCAGTATTTGTTAAATATCTATGATATGCCTCAGATATACATTTTTTACATTCTGACCGTAATCTACTGAAATTATTATAATCTGCTTCATTCCCAGTAATTTTAAAACGCTTATGAGCCAACTTTTTATCCCTGATGAGCTTCCGAATGTTACAATCGAACCAGCTAGGATATGTAGAACTAAATTTTGGTTTTAACGGCACAAACATTTCACACGCATAAAATACATAATTGTAAAACATGTCAATAGCCTCATCAATATTGGCGAAATTGCAAAGTAAACTTGACCAATTGCAGTTGGAAAAAAAGTTATTAATTTCAAAATAGTTAGCATTGAGGAAGTCGTGTACAAGTCCTGTAAAAAAACATACAACCAACAAATCAAGCTGTTGTCATAGATACTCAATTCATGGATGTTTAAATTCTGAATTCCAATTTAATTTTTTTAAATGAAAACAATGATTTAGTATCTGTAGCATGAAATAAAACGCATTACGACATACGTCCGGAAACTTTTACAGTAACTTGTCTCAAAATTCCAGACTCGGCTCCTTCGTCGCCTCGTCTGTAAACATTTCGACTCGTTACTGTAAAAATGAATTTTCCGGACTTATAACGTAAATTACTATTATTTCATACTGTCCGGCAATCAATTTGCGTCCGGTAGGTGAGCTATTACAGTATCAGAGCCGGTAAGTGTCGCTAGGCAACACTTACCGGACAGTTTCATTTTTATAAATCAAATCTGACATTAATCTGACATTTTCAAACGTATTTGTCGGCCACTGATGAAGTTTTACATGTACAACAAAGGTGATGCGATTTTCACAAAATGTGATTTTTTGATTTTTGAAATGAAATAATGAAGAACAGGCTTACAGTATGAAATAAAATGCATTACGATACACGTCCGGTAGTTACTTGTAACTCGTTTAGACATTCTAGACTCAGCTCCTAACGTCGCCTCGTCCATAACTCTAACTCGTTGCAACTAACCTACAGGACTGGTAACGTTAAATACTATTGTATGAAGCTTTGGTACTATTACCGTAATGATCTTATCTCTATATATAAATGCGAAACTGATTTCTCACTGATCACCGCACAGCCCAGACCGTTGAGTCTTGAAGTGTGAAATTTGGTAGGAACGTAGTTTTTAGGGCGTATAGGCGCACTAAGAAAGGATTTTTGAAAATTTCGTTTCTAAGGGGGTGAAAATGGGGTTTATTGGTGTCTCTAGACTCCAACTAAGTTGAAAACGAAAAACGGTAGACAAGTGAAAATTCGTACCCGAACTCGCTTTTGAAAATAACTCGACCCCTTTTTGGCAATTTTCCAAAAAATTATTCACAGACGC
This sequence comes from Diaperis boleti, assembly GCA_963583935.1. NCBI lineage: Eukaryota > Metazoa > Arthropoda > Insecta > Coleoptera > Tenebrionidae > Diaperis > Diaperis boleti. Next base: position 42,073,564 of record OY757244.1, read on the forward strand.
CGAAACAGGGGGGAAAAAAGGAAAACGGTTTTTATAAAAAATTTCATAACTCGACAACTCGGCATGCTGAAAACGTGAAAATTGGGATTTAGACTCAGCTTTGAAAATAACTAGACCCGTGTTTGACGATTTTGTAAAAATTTCTTTACCGACCGAGAAAAAATTAGGGGTGGTTTACCCAAAATTCCTATAACTTGAAAACTGACAGTACTGCTGTCGTGAAAATTGGGATCTAGATTCTCCTTTAAAAAATACCGGACCCGTGTTTGACAATTTTCCAAAAAAAAAAAATTACCAACGGCGAAAAAAGGGGACGGTAAATTTGGGGGTGATTTTTCTCAAAATTCTTATAACTTGAAGGTCAAAAACGTTACAGGTATGAGGAATGGCACTCGGACTCTTATCTTAAAATAACTAGACCCGTGTTTGACGATTTTGCAAATATTTTATTACAAACCCCGAAAAAAGGGCGTAAATGGGGAGAGTAGCTTTCCTGAGAATTCTCATAACAGGAAAACAAATAGTGTTACATACGTGAAAATTGGAAACTAGATTCTCCTTTAAAAAAGACCAGACCCGTGTTTGACGATTTTGGAAAAAAATTATCAACGGCTAGAAAAGGAGAGGGTGGATTTGGGGGTGATTTTTCTCAAAATGCTTATAACTTGAAGGTCGAGAATGTTACAGGCATGATAATTGGCGCTCGGACATCTTAAAATAACTAGACCCATGTTTGACGATTTTGCAAACAAATATTTACAAACCTTGAAAAGGGGGAGGATAGTTTTTCCACAGAATTCTCATAACTCGAAAACAAACAGTATGACATATGTGAAAATTGGAATCTAGACTTTCATTTAAAATAGATTAGACCCGTGTTTGACGATTTAAAAAAAATACAAACCCCGAAAAAGAGGCGTAAATTGGGAAGGTAGTTTTCCTGACAATTCTCATAACAAATAAATAATAATAGAAAACAAATAGTGTTACATATGTGAAAATCGGACCCGTGTTTGACGATTTTGCAAAAAATAAATTACCAACTGCGAAAAAAGCGGGGGGTGGATTGGGGAGTCATTTATCACAAAATTCTTATAACTTGAAGGTCAATAATGTTACAGGCACTTGGACTCCCCTTTAAAAATAACTAGACCCCTGTTTGATAATTTTGCAAACAAATATTTACAAACCGCGAAAAGAGGGTGTAAATTGGGAAGGTAGTTTTCCTGAGAATTCTCATAACAAATAAATAATAACGAGCGTTCAAAAATAAACCTGGTTAGAGGAGGCTGGGCATTTTTATAACAGTGTACATTGCAATTGTTACAAAAAATAACTTGTCATTTAATTCAGTTTAGGTTAGGCAACCAGCACTAAATTCGGAGAAATGTTATTGAAATTGACAGCAGCCGTTTTATAAACCTTGTTTGCAAGTACGAAATGGTACGAAAACATGAATTTAAGACGGTCCCAACATATCAGAAAATGCGTGAGTTGTGCCAAAGCTGACCGGTGGGTGAAAGTGTCATCAAAGAAAGAATGTGCGGAGCATAGAAAATATCACTAAAAACACTTACATATTATGCTCTACACTTTCTTAATGAAAATTAGTGAGGCGCACCCTGATCTAATAACAGCTGCAAAAGAAAAGGTTTGTTTTTCGCTTCTGAAAGTCAAGAGTTAAAACTTCTACCTAACCATACTTTTCAGATTTGCGCATTTAAGAGAACAAGATTGAGTGTGAAATATGATAAAGTAACAAGCGAAACTGCAAGTGATTTCTTCCTTTGGCCACATATTAAAAATTTCAGGTACCAAGCATCCATAGCCGATGTAAGAAAAAATATGAAACTGAAGATTTTTTGCAAATTGTTTTTAATGGGATCAGAAAAAAAGCACAACTCTCTACAAGAAATATCGAAAACATTTTCACCATTAATTTGCTGTAACTGTTTTGTGTCCTAAGGGATTGTAAAATTCTCAATAAACATTTGTAGAAATTTGGTTAGAAACTGTCAGTTGATCATATCCTTTCGTAGAGTGTTTTAATTTCTACATTTTAAAGAAATAAAGGTGTAAAACCAAATCATAAAGTGTCCGATATCTAAAAATAACTCAATTAACATCACACCCAAAGGTCTGAATGCACGTTACTCTTACCGTAACTCTTTATTAACCGTTATAGGAATTTTGGAGATACCTGCAGGACATTGCAGCCCAAACCCCCAAATCGTGTCGGTCTATATAAAACCGCTAACCAATACCCTAAAACACTTGTGAACACTTCTTTAAGATGCATAATAATATTAATTATTAATAATATTGCAGCTTCTCTGAAATTTTGAGGTTATGTTATCTGTCATGGAGAGTTTCGTGTTAATCAGTCAAGCTCTACACTGTAAAAAAATAAAACAAAAACGCAATTTCAAAGCCTACTATAACCAGGTTTTTTATTGAACGCTCGTTAGAAACAAACAGTGTTACATACGTGAAAATTGAAATTTAGATGCTCTTTTAAAAAAGACTGGACCCGTGTTTGAGGATTTTGCAAAAAAATTACCAACTGTACAAAAAAGGATTATGGATTTGGGAATGATTTCTCTCAAAATTCTTATAACTTGAAGACCGACAATGCTGCAGGCATAAGAACTGGAACTTTGACCCTCCTTTAAAAATAGCTGGACCCGGCTTTGACGATTTTGCAAAAAAATATTTACAAACCGCAAAAAAAAGTGTGTAAATGGGGAGTTATAGTTTTCCTCAGAATTCTCCTAACTGCAAGACAAACAGTTTAACATTATAATACGTAAAAATTGAATGGTGCAGTGATTGACGAAAAAAAAAATATATTTTTTTTTAATTAAAACCTGCTTTAAGCGGTTGCACCAATTCCAAATATAAGCGCCAGTAAAGCCGACCCCAAGTTACGCGGGCAAAGCCGCGGGTAACTGCTAGTTATAGATAAACATACAGTAAAGAAAACATCAGATATAACATTATATCAACATTCTATTAAAATTGCGCATATTAATCTCCACATGAATTTTAAGCATACTTTGTTATAATTCACTAGCGAAATTTCCTTAGAATATCGGAATATATGACTTCCCCAAAGTTCGCCTCAATCAGGCTTTTAAAGAGGCTCCAATATGGTATAGATATTGCCATCGAAACTCAATGCCGGGGGCTAAAATTCACTCCATTATAATAATACTCCTATTCTATCAGTCTTTATATCTCGCAGAGGAATCGCCTTTGGCAAAAATGTTACACATTATTCTCTAGAAGCTCGATACTGATTTTTTTCCCTCCATAATTTCAATTTTATAGCGGCTGAAATTTGTGCCGTTACATTTGTGTTCTGCGTGATAGGTATAATTATTGTTTTCTGAATCTGTTGTATTTTTATCTCCAGATTTGATGACTCTTTGTACTACATCGAAAATTTAATTTCTGGTTCTTTGATAAACGATTGCACTTACTTATTAGTCGCGTCAATGAAGTCTTTTTCTCGGAAGTCCTCAGAAACAGCTCCGATTTTGATGTTTTTTTTTTAAATATTTGCTTTTTTTATATTATTTATAATCAGAAACCTTTTGGAGCGGGGACATAACTATTAATATTATTTAAACAATATGTATGATATTTATCTCAAAAAAAATAGTTTTGCGTTTTTTTTTAACAGACTTCAAAAAGGGAGGAAGTTATCAATTCGGTTGTGTTTTTTTTTAATGCTTGTTACCTCAGAACATTTATATATTTATATTTCATTTATGTTCACCGATTTTTTCCTCAATTGTGGACCGATTTACAAAATTCTTCTTTTATTTGAAAAGGTATACTCTTAAGGTGGTTCCATTATCAAAAAATCAGGATCTGACCAGGGAATCCCATGGAAATCGAGAAAAATACTCAAATTTTCGCTCCCTTTTATTAACCGACTTCATATATGTTCACCGATTTCTTCGTCAATTGTGGACCGATTTTCAAAATTCTTCTTTTATTTGAAAGGGTATACTCTTGAGGTGGTTCCATTATCAAAAAATCAGGATCTGACCAGAGAATCCTATGGAAATCGAGAAAAATACTAAAATTTTCGCTCCCTTTTATTAACCGACTTCATGTATGTTCACCTTCACCGATTTATTCGTCAATTGTGGGCCGATTTTCAAAATTCTTCTTTTATTTGAAAGGGTATACTCTTAAGGTGGTTCCATTATCAAAAAATTAGAATCTGACCAGAGAATCCCATGGAAATCGAGAAAAATACTCAAATTTTCGCTCCCTTTTATTAACCGACTTCATGTATGTTTACCTTCACCGATTTATTCGTCAATTGTGGGCCGATTTTCAAAGTTCTTCTTTTATTTGAAAGGGTATACTCTTGAGGTAGTTCCATTGTCAAAAAGTCAAGATCTGATCAGGGAATCCCATGGAAATCGAGAAAAATCCTCAAATTTTTCCCTCCTACAAGTATTGATGAACAATTTTTAATTATTTTATTTATAAATGTCTAAAATAAATAATCCACAATTCATAATAATTTTATAATTTACTTTCGTATATTATTTGTAGAATAAGTATTGAAAAACTAATTTTTTATATAAATATAATAAATAGTGTTTAAACAATATAAATAATTATTTCCCCACTTCAAAAGGTTTCTGATTTTGAATAATATATAAAAACAAACATTCACAAAAAAAAAACATTAAAATCGAAGCTGTTTTTGAGGACTTCCGAAGATTGCCTGTTTTATGTATTTATTGACGCGACTATATTTAAACGTCGTTATAGCTTGAACTGATTAATTATTATGGTTATTATTTTACGTCTATATTCATTAATTAAAATTAGAATTGCAAGTTTATAAATATTAGCCTTATAAATATTACTACGAAATACCACGTTCCACCTGCTCATTCAATAAACAAGCAAGAGATGGTATTGGTCCAACAATCACACCATATAGGTATTTACTTAGGCAGGAAATTTGTTAAAATGTTATGGTTGGTCAAAATCCATTTTCAAGCTTTATTTTTTAATTAAAATTTAAATATATTTAAGTCGAATAAATAATTTTTTATATTCTTTAAGGGCTGATGATGGCAGAAGTGTTCTGCCGAAACATGTTCCATTAGTAATTTTACAGTAAGTTATTAAAGTTTGTGGAGTTCGACTTAGATATATATTTAAATTTTAATTTAAATTTACTCCACCTAGATTTAAGAACATTCTTCTGGTTTATTTTTTAAGACTGACAACAGACACTTATTCCATCAATAATATATGTAGTACCTAAAAGGAAATAAGAGGAAAATCGGAGTATTTCACAATTATTATGATGGAGTTATACTCATAACTGTCATAAACAATTCGCCACTGTGTGTTATTTCCCCGTAATGGGTCATCCTATTTGTACTTTTTTGCTTCGTATATGAAAATATGTATCACAGATGCATAAAGCCTCACCGAATACTTGAAATCTGCAGAAATTTCAGTTTTTGTTGTTAGTTTTTATTCAACAATTAACACTGTGTGTCCTACTATGAATTGTATGAATATTAATGTCTTGTTGGAACTCTATAACATGATTGTCTAATAGTTAGTTAATTTGACTTATGAAAGTTGGTGATGGGTAAAAATGCAGCTAAATGTTGTGTAACATGCATCAGAGATTTCAATAACAATGTTAACTGTTGTATTACATCGCGTGCTGTGTGTTTACTGCAACAAATAATACAACTGCCTAAAGTGAGGTTCAAATTGTTGGAAGTTTTGTTTACAAACAAGGTGAAACAGCAATATATTATCTCATCTGGTCGTATATCAGCGACTGCTAGTTATAGACAACAGGAAAATATTGTTAACTTTAACTGGAATAAATTCTGTAACTTGCTTATACAGGGTAGGGGGGGCGCAAAAGTATGGAAACACCTGAATATCTCAAAAACTGTTAGTCCCATCTAAACCAAATTTTGCAGGCATATAGGGGTCTATAATATCTATTTGATGTAATTTATTCATAGTTGCACTGTCATTTGTTTTCGAGATACAAAATCAACTTATATTTTTTCAAATACCAACATAGGGTGAAAATAACCTTTTTGGAAAAAGCATTTTTTTCTGAATTTAACGATGTGCTATAATAATTCTACTTTTTGGCATTTGTCTGCAAAAAAAATTATGATATTTTTTTATAAATTATTATTATTATTAAACTCACGGCTGCAAATATTATTATTTGTGCTGTAATAAAATAATATGCCATCAAACCCAACAGTATTACTAAAAAAATTTGTTTTTTTAATGAATGTTCAAAATGTTGACCATTAATTTCTAGACAAAAATAAATTCTATTAACAAAACTCCTCATCTAAGATTGTTTCTGGTCTTACACAGCTTTTTCCAAATTATGACAGACGAAATGTACCTGCCGTAGCAACCTAGTTCCAGCAAGATGGAGCTCCACCCTATTTTAGTCAACAAGTCCGGCGTCACTTAGATGGGGTGTTTCCTGGCAGGTGGATCGGCAGGAGAGGGGCAATTGAATGGCCGGCCAGATCTGCCTCCTGATTCGTCACCTCTCGATTTTTTTTGTGGGGTCATGTAAAAAGTAAAGATTATGCCAGAAGACCACTTGATTTTGAAGATTTAAAGCAACGAATAAGAGAGGAGATTGCTAGCATCACTTCCAGCATGTTACGCAATGCGTTACAAAGTTTTGTTAATAGAATTCATTTTTGTCAAGAAATTAATGGTCAACATTTTGAACATTTATTGTAAAAGACAGATTTTTTAGTAATACTGTTAGGTTTGATGGCATATTCTTTTCTTACAGCACGAATAATAATATTTGCAGCCATGAGTTTAATAATAATAATAATTTATATAATTTTTTTTTGCAGACAAATGCCAAAAAGTAGAATTATTATAGCACATTGTTAAATTCAGAAAAAAATGCTTTTTCCAAAAAGGTTATTTTCATCCTATGTTGCTATTTAAAAAAATATAATTTGGTTTTGTATCTCGAAAACAAATGACAGTGCAACAATGAAAAAATTACAGCAAGTAGATATTATAGACCCCTATAATATACCTGCAAAATTTGGTTTAGATGGGACTAATAGTTTTTGAGATATTCAGGTGTTTCTATACTTTTGCGCTACCCTGTATATAAAATTGCAAAAACATGTAAATTTTAGTTTTTTTACGGGTTATAAACTGGAACTAGTGTTTTGCATTTATCTCTATCTTAAAGGGTTCAAACTATCCCTAATTTTTTTATTTTTAAACTAGCTGACCCTACAGACGTCGTCCTGTCCAGATTCCAATAAATTTTGTTTTTGGACAGATCGCGAAACAAACTCAAAAGTAAAAGTAAAACTCAGTTTTTCCCAAATTGTCCAATTTTCCGACCAACTTTTCCAATTTTTACTTCCCAAAAAAACCTCATTTGGACCTATTATTATTATTATTAATATTATTACAAATATTAAAAAAAAGCCAAATCGGTCTAGCCGTTCTCAAGTGATGGGCCTACCAAGGAACAGCATTTCACTTTTATTAGGTCTATAGATTTAGGCTGGAATGCGTTTTTCCCGACTTTTTTTTTCTATCATTAGTCATTTCTATCCCGGGAGCATAACGAACAAAACAAGAAAAAAAAACACCAAATGTGTCGTTTCTATCGCCAGTTATGATCGAGAGGGCATTATTTTTGCAGTTATTCCGAATTTTCCGACTTTTCGTACAACAATCCTATAGAAAAAAGCACTTTTAGTTTTTCCCGAAGATTCCAATTTTCCGGGCAACTTTTCGAATTTGTCTTTCCGTCTTATTTAGATTATTACGAATATGTGAAGAAAGAAGAATTAGGCAAATCGGTCCACTGTTGATGCGCTTATAAAGGAACAGTATTTCCACATTTACGCAGTTTCAGTTTTCCCCGTTGGTAATTTTTTTAGAATAATCGTAGTGGTCCAGGTAAGGTTTGTGAAGAAGGAAAGATTAGAAAAATTGCCAGGAAACTCGTTTTTCCGGAATTTTCCAACATTCCGGGAAACTTTTCCAATTTTTCGTTTCGTAAGAACCTGACCTGGACCGTTACAAATATTCTAAAAAAAATTGCCAAATAGGTTCAGCCGTTCTTAAGTGATGCGCTTACCAACGTACAGCATTTCATTTTTATTGTATTGATAGAAGGGTATGTCATGTGACACATCGTTGGAAAGCTTATTTCAGAGGAATTACCATGAATGTATTATTTTCTAATTTTGAGATATAGGTTCCGTAAAAAAAAATAAGTTCTTGTATTTTACGATAACACGTATTTCTTTCCTTGGAACAGTTTTTGTTAGAAAAACAGATATTGTAGGCAAATGTCTTACGTTTACTTAAGTTTTTACATAAACGTTGGTGATTTGTCTAGAGGCATTAGGTGCTTAATTTATATGTTGCTTTGGGTGAAGTTCTTTGCATCGAAATTTTGATAATGATCGGGTATGGTGACATAATATGTCGAAATCAGAATGAATTTGTTTAAAGAGCTACCACCACCTATTTGTCAAGGCACAGTTATTAAAATTGTAAATTTTACACCCAAATGCTGTTTATTAAACAATTCAAGTTCTTAAATAAATTAACCATGAATTGGGTGCCATTATCACACATAATAATCTGGGGGATCCCGTACACAAGTATGACTTGCTCCTCCAGGAACCTAACAATGCTGTTCGCATTTGTCTGTCGCAGTGGGTGGAACAAGGTGTATTTGGAAAACCAATCGGAAAGCACTAACAGAAAGGTATTGCCCCTCGATGACCTGGACAATGGCCCTATCAAATCCACCGAGACCAATTGCCAAGGCAACGATACCTGTTTTTGTTTCCCCATGAACTTCGGGCGATGATTAGACTGCTTCTGTGTCGCACAGATTTGGCAACGATACACAAAAGTTTTCTCTGAGGTTCTCATACGTGGCCAATTAAATAGTTGTTCAACCCGCTTAAGTGTTATATAGATGTGCAGAAGTTGGGTCGTCGTGGCATTCCCTTAATATCTTTTCTCTCAACGCCGCTGGCACCACCAGTTTCCAGTCTGGTGAGTTCCCACGCAATTCAAACTATATTGGCATATGTTTAAAGAGTTTGCCCTCCTTAATCATCCAACCAGAAAATTCTTCTGACATTTCCAAACATTTTGGTGTACCACTTATCTGGATATTCGGCCGGGTTACAGTTTAAAATCGCCGCCACCTCACAGGGTGCATGTGACAAGGCATCTGGTACTACGTTAAGTGTGCCCTTTCGGTGCTCCAAAATCATATCATACTGTTGCAGCTTGAGGGCCCAGCGTGCCAATTGACCTGTGGAAGTTTTAGTCGGTTCAGCCAAAGTAAACTATAATGGTCTATGAGCACCCTAAAGGAGAGAACGCACTAGACGGTCGCGGTCCCGTCGCATCGCGAGATGAGCTGATCGCGGTCTTTACAGGAGAGAACGCATTAGACGGTTGCGGTCCCGTCGCATCGCAAGCTCAACTGATCCCATTTGACAATTGCACACAATCCTGCCGGCGCTCTCCTCGTTGTTTAAACAACGGTTTCAGTTAAGAAAATTAGTTCCATGAAAGATGTCTTATTATTGGCTCTACTGTTTGAAGAGGAAGAAAAGTGCCAAAGAAAAAAGCGCACGAGATTTTGAATTTATCCAATTAATAGAAGCAGGCAAATAGAGGGTGAATTTCTAACTTTATATAATTATAAAAAAATATTACTGGACAAACAATGATTTTTCCAATACTTTCGTATGTCATCTGGAAAGTATAATGAGCTACTAAATATTATTTACGAAGACATTCAACTGCAAAATGCATTCCAACCATAGTACGCCATCATCAAAAACGCACGCACTAGACGTTCGCAAGCTCGTCGCGGTCTCCAAGATTCTTTCGAAACGATCGGAGGAGACCGCGATGCGACCGAGACGAGCGAGCGAACGTCTAGTGCAAATGCATGCATTAGAAAACAAGGGAAAGATCTTCACTGAGCGCGTTCGAGACTAGCTCAGCTCGCGATGCGACGGGACCGCGACCGCGTAATGCGTTTTAGCCTTAAATCTTACGCCCTCGACGGTCTGTACTTCTCAATTCCGAAAAAGCTGCCCAAACATTCCTTTGGGGTGACCGTGTATTTCTTTTCGGCATTGGCAATAGTACGACCACCCCTTGGTGCCATCATCCGATTCTTGGGACAATCCCAGATCAAACGCGTCACACTGAATTGTGAACGTTTTAGAGAAGTCGGGACTTACCAACATAGGTGCGGACACTTCGTCTCCCCAGTCCATGTCAAGCCTTACTGTTTTCGTTTGCTTTTAGTGAGAGCAGTGAGTGAGGAGAAATCTGCCAAGAATCGCAGGTACCAGCACCTGTTTATTTTTGTTCCTGGAATTATTAAATTCCTGGAAAATTAAAAAGGATCGACAATATTATTATGATATTCGTCTTTGAAGTTCTGGTGCTTTGGGGTAGACTGAACATCATGAGACATGGTAACAGAGGCAGAACGTTATGAGAAGCAAAACAAAAAACTGAGAAATAGGGCAGGATCGAAAACCTTCATAAACAACGGTTTAACAAGGAAAGAAAGAGATATAAGATAAGAGCGATTGCGAAGGGTGGAAGGGAAGAAGAAAGACTGTAAGAATAAGCTGTTGGAACACTTCAGGTAGAGGGCAATTGCCAGAGATGGAATGACGACACCGGGCGAAAGGAAGAAGGAAAAAACGGGAAAAGAAAAAGGAGACAACACAAAACTAAATAAGGTAGATGATTTAAGAACAAAAGGAAGAGTAAGCGAGAATAGTATTCAAGGATAAAACACAAAATAAAGAAGGAAGAAAAATAATATAATTTATAGAATAGGGAGGATATTTTATGATATACTAAGTGAGAACTTGGAGGACGATGCAGGGGAATTTGCGTACATGGGGCCCCGAGGAGAATCACTGATTGATTATGCAACAGTGAACTAAGGCCCTTGGTACGAAGTACGGAGATTTGAAATGGGAAACAATCATAAAACAATATGGAAAGAAGAAACAGACAAAAGTAAAACACATTGAAAGAGAAGCAGGAGAACAGAAAAGATTGAAAGAAGCGATGTCAACAAAGAAACTAGAATTAGAAATAGGAGAAAGAACGAGAAGAAAGTGCTGGTGGCATAAAGAATGTAAAGAAAAAAACTAGGCAACAGAAAGCAAACGAGGAAATGGAGAAATTGATCTAGAGAAGAATACTGGGCGGAACTAAAGAAACGCAAAGACACTTGTGAGAATACGAAAGAAGAAAAGAAGGGTGGAGAAGAAGAGAAAATTTGATTAATCAACAAAGAAGAACAGAACAGAGAACGTAAGGTGGAAAGAGAATAGATGTGAAAATAACTACCCAGGGTGCTAAAAAAAGGTGCTGCTACACTTAAGGAGGTTATATAGGGTACATTGAAATAGAACATTTTTGTATAGCAACCCCTAGTCGAAAATGAGGCGTTCTGTCTCTGGAGCATTCTTTTTATAGCAAAGATAATAAATTCATAACAATGGTTTAATATCGCGACCTCTAACATCGTTAGATAAATTTAGCCGTCGACACATAGTATCGCGTATCAGTTGTAACATGTCGTGATCTTGCTGCAGGAAAAGACATAACATAATCAGCATTTTCAAACCAACTGTCGCAATAAGCTCACCACTTGTCATTACGTGGTTCCAGAGCAATTTACCAGAAGGAATCTTTTACATTCTCAATCCCAAACCAACTGTCGCAATAAGCTCACCACTTGTCATCACGTGGTTCCAGAGCAAATTACCAGAATGAATCTCGGGCGGTAAGCAACATCATTGTAAACTCATCAACACACCTGTCGTGTTAAGCTCACCACCTGCCATCGCGTGCTTACAGAACTTAACACCAAGCGGATCTCGGGCAGTAAACAAAATGATAGCAAGCTCATCAACACACCTGTCATGTTAAGCTCACCAACTGCCATCGCGTGGTTACAGAACTTAACACCAAGTGGATCTCGGGCAGTCTTTCAACACTATTTTACAATTGTTTGAACATCACTTTACAATTCGTTCAACATCACTTTACAGTAAATTCAAATGAATCAACAAAACTCTGCTTCTAACAATAAACACAAACAAGCTAACAAGACTCTTTCCAGCACTAACAACAATTATCAGACTACATTCAAGCAGCCAACACAAACTGACAGCATTTTTTTTGTCCTGGTATTTCAGATTACCATTTGCTCGCAGACTTCCCTACATTAGATTTGTTACCGAACTGCTGACTAAAACCGCTTGAAAATTCAATCAACACTTTAACTGTAAGCGTCAAGCTTCCGATAAATATTTCAAAGCAATTTACGATTCGAAAATACCAACATCTTTCTTTCTCACATTGTTGCTTTAAAATCTGTCCTATCCGGGATTTGTCACCGATCAAATTACTGTACTGTAATAAGACACTTACCAATTCGCCAATCCGTTTTACCACAAACCCTTGAATTCAACCCTTTCCGTTTTCACAGACTTCACAATACCAAGTTATCTTAAACACCATTAACAAACTATGAATAGACAACAATGTAACCTGAATAGCACTCAAGGCAGCACGTCTCGGTCTGCCCCGGGGGAATACCGCTCAGTACTTCCCCACTCTTCACCACCTCAGGCATGCGCGATATATCAAGCGCGCTAACATGTAGATATCTAACGCTGTTGCCAGAGCTGTGTTCTAAAATTTAGTATAATATCTAAAAATACCAATAATATTCCAAATATTAAAATCATTGCACATCGAAGCGCGTAAATTCGAGTGAATTGGTGTAAATTTTATTACGCTCAAGTGCAATGATTTGCAAACTAAAATCTCTCATGTTTATTGATGTTATCTTTTCAACCTGAATAAAACATAAATCCAAAGTTGAACATTTTAAATTAGGGGAATTTATGAAACCTTACTGAAGGAAATTTGTCAAAGAAACGAGGCACCTGTGACACCCACACTTTGAGGGTTGCGTTTTAACGTCACAGAGAGCCGGTTGATCTTGTTCATTTTCAATTTACCATGAAACATATTTCTATGGAGTACAATAAGTCACAAGGGAAGGAAGTCGGGCAAATAATGGCTGATGGTAATGTGGTCGCAGTAAATTTTGTCTCCAATTTATCCAACACTTGAAGAATAATATGAAATTCGACTCCACAAATCAATAAATTATCTGATAAAAAATGGGAACTTGGTATGGTCTACAAATCCCAGTAGCTCGACTGGGTTGGAAGGTGAACAATTTACTTGGAAAAGTTAAAAGAGCCGCGATACCAGTCTAGAATGAAATTCTTATATATTTTATAAAAATCGGGTTGTTGCGTGAAAATGTAGAAAAGTTATAATATTTTGACGGAACACCCTAAGCTTTAGACTATTTTCACAAAGTAAACTTTTATTTCGTCTGAAAAGCTCGAACTTTCTTTTATTAACGCAGTATGTAAGCTTTTACGGAAGCCGGGGGTGGATTTTGATGATGCTGATTTATGGAATAAATAAGGAATCAATTTGATAAGGAGAAAAAGTTTGCTTTTTGAAGTAAAATTCCTAATTAAAGGAATTAGCTGCAATTAAGTAGCGGCGCGGAGCAGGAAATAAAATTTGTAGCAACTTTTGTGGAATCTCCGACAAAATTCAATTAAGGTCTCCACCTAACAGTTTGCTTAATACACATCCATTCCTTGGAAATTAGCAGCAATAACACACATTACAGATAACTTACAGGGAGCTGACAATAGTTTCAGTAGGCAGCCTCATCAGAACCACAATAGTGGGGCTAAGTGGGAAAAGGCAGGGAAACGGTGAGCTCTACAACCACCTGGGGGATCGCATTACACTCTCTAAACATCCCGCGTCTCGGAGGAGGTCTCTCCCTACATTTGCTTGATATCTAATACCCAAATGAACAGCTATAAGTAATAGTTATTCAATACGCGTTCGAGTATCTACACTACTTCGAGATTTCCTAGCGGGCCAGCAAAGCACACTGCGTCGAAGAAACAATCCCTGATGATCAACTCGCTGCAACTGAAAACAGAACCGATCTATTATGTTGAACAAAATAGTTTCAGTCGCATTCTTATAAGACAATAGTTATTTACGTAACCAGTTATGAAAAAAGGGACATTGTTCAACAAGCGTAATATTTGCAAAACGAGCGCCAGCGATTTTTTCAAATTACGCGAGTTGAACAATATCGCGTTTTCATAACGTGTTTACGTACAACGTTTTATCTAGTTCCGTAAATAAATCGTTCTTCCAACTAATTATTATACTTACATCGCTGTACATATAATTCGACATTGTCAACATCTAAAATCAAGTAAGTGTGTATTTAAAAAACATCTGTCATCAAAAAAATGAATGTTGATTCCGATTCCGAAATACCTTTAGATATTGAAGAAGGTGCGACTTCGGCCGTGTTGGGTTTAATACCCCAAAAGTCTAAACATCGTTACGATCTTACGTACAAGAAATTCGAAGATTGGTGTAAAGAAAGTTAATACCGTTAACGAAAAGGTGTTGTTGGCATATTATGATGGTATTGTTATTATTCTTGCTTCTTTTAGTGATTTCATAACATAACTAGTTATGTAATAATTTCATTACGTAACTAGTTATGAAAAATGTGACGTTTCATAACGTCAAAGAGTTATTAAAATTTGATCTTTTCATAACGGAATTAGATAAATAGTATATTTCGGTACAAGTACACTGTCAAGACACTTTCAGTGGCGAGGGCGAATTTTTGGAGCAGGAGGCGTAGACCGTCGTGAGAAGTAACAGCTCACAAGTATTGAACAATATTTTTTGTATTAGTTCAGGCAAAATGAGAAAAAAAGGAATTTACATTAAATTTTGAGGTTGGTTTTGGCAGCTGCCAAATTAAATACATATGCGCAAGATCAGGATTGGCCGGGTTATCATTGGAGTAGAATTAGAAATTCTATACTAAATACTATACCTAAAACTATAAAACACTTGTTGTTTTTTTTTTATATTTAATACCAAAAGCACCTAAACCTAAACCTGACAAATTTGAGAACCTTGGAAGAAACTAGCCGAAAACTGAAGAACAAACGAAGAATCCAAGAATTTATAAAACGTATAAAATAATACAAGCCTGTTAATCCGGTCCTAGTAGACATTCAAGCTTACAAAAATTCGTATAAAGTTGAAAATTGGTACAAATGTTGGGAAGACCATTATAAACAAAATGTCCCGTCCGAACTCAACATGAAATCAGGCTGTAATAGTATTTCGTTGAGACCTTTAAAAAAAGAGCAGACATACGAGCACTGCCCCGCAAACAATTGAATAGCAGACAGATCTTGCTCAAGGCCATACGAGACGAGTTTATCAAATGAGGGGCTGGTTTTCTTTTGAGTTGATATTCTCCGAATCATACAATTTTTACGTATTAGTCACACATACCAATTTATTTACTTATGTTACGCGTCCAGTGATGTACATAGGAGGCGGAGTCACGCATATTACGGAGAATACGACTTTCTCAAATTTTAGAATCGCTCTATCTCAAAAATAGTGATGCTTCGGAAAAAAGGGTAAGGACAATTATTTTTGTAGAGAATTGCATGTTCTACAATTTTTGGCAGAACTAGTTTTATTATCAAACTTACCGTTTGGCTGAGAAATCCAAGAAAACCATATTTGCGAACTTTGACCTTGAATAACATTTTTTACACACACAGGATCGATGCGGACTTTTCCTTTATGCAGATTTTTTGTAGGCTTACCACTATTTTTCGAGCGAACTTGACCGGATTATGTGCACTTTTTTTCTTTGTAAAAACTTCTTTATCGAGGGACTGAGTCCGAAAAACTGAAACGAAAATCAAAATGAAACTCTTTGGATGCAGGCAGTGAGTAAATGCGGATGAATGAAAGTGGGGACGGGTGTGAATAAAACGACTAGTGTTGGGTCGGTCTAGATGGTAGCTACGTCCCCCTGTCCCAAGGGAGCCCCACCTATTTCGACGATCACTACCTAGGACCACTATCTACTGGCTTGGGTTTCATGGGGCCGCCTGTGCCCTTGTGTACAAAGTTCGCCGGGTCAGCTAGTAAATATATAAATAAATATAATTCCTACGCGGTTTAGATTGTAGCTACGCCTCCTGTCCCAAGGGCCCCCTTGTTTTAGTTACCATAAGCCACTTGTAACATTTGTATCACAAAATAATTAAATAACCATTTTAACTGTATGTGCATATGTGGAACATCGAAACTTATTATATGGTTATTGAAAGCATTTATAATGAAAGAAAACCAATAATTAAAAATGGAGTACAATAAATAAAAAAATGGTTTCGTTAATAAAACAAAAATAGGTAAAGACAAAGTGAAAGGGCCATTTCTCTGCCATGACAAACAAAGTCGCCTGGCTGCGCATAAATTAACCTTGAAATTATTCTATGCGCCACTGGTGGCCAGTCAAGTTTCATCAAATCAAAGAAATTGTCAGATTTTCGCCGGCAACAAACTTAAACATGCATTATTTGCAGTTTCCAACACCGCAGACGGTAATAATTCTGGATTTTCTATCTCCATTTCTAAAATTTCCACACATTAACGGCACTTTGACAATGGCAAAATTGTTGTTTATATGTTGACTTCATTTGTTTTCAGAGACCACTATGTTTATTGGCATAAGTGACAATTACTTAATGAATTGAAATTTCAGAAACGGATTTTTATCCCCAGATTAAAAGCCTTTCGGTCAACGAAAAAATATTGTAATCAACTCGTACGTTAATGTACGATTAATAATCTCGACAATTAAAGGCACTCGCTCCCTACGGTCGCTCGTGCTTTAAACAGTCTCGATTATTAATCGTCTTCATTAACACACTTGTTTATTAAATAACTATTAAGTACTTCGAACAATATTCTTTTGAAACCAATGGCTCCTAACGCAGTCTGTATTCGTTTTCACATAGGAATAACATATAGATATACTTCGTCGCGGACTTTTCTATAGGCCTTTGATGCTCTACAGCTTTTCTATACAAAGCATTCGTATATCTCTTATTGTTAAAGCAGGGTACGTAAAAAACGAATTCTCTCAACAGTTGTTTAGTCGACTTACTTTGCAAAAGTGGTCTCCACAAAAAGCCCTTTTATTTTAAGGGGATAATATAGAGCCTATGTCCACCCTGAACGTCCATTCTAAATATTGGTGAAAGAATGTTTGAAATCGGATGAGTAGTAGTTTCGGAAATTACTTACACACGGGATTCTCGCACACAAATGGGAGAAGAGAGCGCGGGTAGAGAGGTGGCCTGCCGCCGTTTTCTGTGACGACGTTCGATCGGTTTTACTGCCCTGTCGCCGCTATAGATCCACATCAAAAGAACACCCAATAGTAATGAATATTTTACAGAAATTTTCTTGCAGTATGTTTGTTCAAGTTAAGATGACAAACCATGAATTTTTCAGCCATAATGATCCACTGCTTTTCAAAAGAAATCCAGTAGGCGATAATTCTCTTTTGTAGCTACAGTTGTCATCTGGGCATCGTGTAGTCATTTTGAGGAGCTTCTTTATTTTGTTCATTACGACTAGATATAGAAGATCCCCAAATTTTCGCCAACTTAGCGAGTTTGATAATGGGCGAAGTGAGCTTTTGAGAGGCCGGGTTGTCCTTTAGAGAAATAGCCATTAGGACGCAAAGGAGTTTGAACACAGTGGTAGTTTGTTGTCGGGCATGGAACCAGCAATACCGTATACGAAGAGCGAGAGGTACAGGTACAGGTCAGAAGAACAACACAACGGGAACAACAGTTCCACAGGGGCGATTACCGACCAGTGGTTTGAAGAGCGTGGAAGGCCTATTGGGATGCGAACCGTTTATCGCCGGATCAGAAGTTCTTTTCCTAAAGTCTTCATTTTGTGTTACCTCTCACTTCTGGTTACCGACGTGATCGACTGGCGTGGTACAGAGAACGGCTGAATTGGATCTAGAATGGAATACGGTTGTCTTTAGTGATGAATCTAGATTCTGTTTGGGTATGCATGAAGGCGACGTGGTGAAAGACGAGTAAACGAGCCAGAGCTACGTTGAATCATTTTGAAGACAATCAAGTCGATTTGTTGCCTTGGCCAGCAAGATTTCCCGATTTTTCACCTACTGTACACGTGTGAGATATTATGGTAAAAATCTTACTTCATTTACACCATCCTGCACAAACTTTAGCGGCACTTCAGCATGAACTACAATTATCCAAGGATGAGATACCTCAGAAGGAAATTGATCACCTCATTTGAAGTATGCTCAGACGTGTTAAAGAGTGCATAAGAAATAGTGGAGACCACACATTAATAAGTTTTCTCTTGATCTAACTGTTTGATTTTTCTCAAATATCCATCGGTTACTTAGCTAACCCCAATGCACATGTCTAACAAAAATAGTTGTAAAATATGCATTATTACAGGATGTTTTTTTTCTATGTCGCTTGGTATACTAAGCTGTCTGAACACCTCCAGAAAATTTCACGTGGATACATTAACAAATAACCGAGGACAGAGATCTTTCAGACCCAACCCATGATACGATGTAAATTGGCCGTTCCATCACATCAACTGTTCGCAAAACTCTAAGCGCCGGCCGGGATCGTCTTCATGCGTTAAGTTCAGTATGTTTTTTCTCTAAACAATTTACTAACAAATGTGTAATTGGCATCTGAGTTTAAATCAAGTTGTCTTACAAAAATCTGCGGGGTTTCTTCGGCTTTCAGTAAAATATTTACTTTAATGTCTTCAGGTACAGGAAGTGGCGCTCTTTAGGTAAGTCTCGTACAGTCACATGCTCAGAAAATTTTGCTCTTATTCCACTGTAGATCTGTCGATTTGGATTCTTACAATAATACAGGGTGGAAAGTTTAACTGGAATAAATTCAGTATCTTCACTGCAATTGATTTTGCGAAAAATTCCTGAAACACGTCAATTTTTGTTTTTAAATTGCTACTTTTTAGCCTGATCAGCTTTCTTTTGTTTTTACTCAGGGGGCTGTAACCACCCTTAAGTTTTTTTTTCAAATGGGAAGATTTGTCAACCGACACATCATTGGAAAGCTCATAAAAAAAGGAATACAAGCATGTGCTTTGTTTCATGTATCTCTATCTCATCTGAGAATAAGACCCTAAAAACTGTTTGTAGGATCATAGAACCAGTGTTCTTTCCTGATAATCTTAATGCAGAAAGATATCTACCGTTTCTTCAAGAAACGCTTCGCCCAGCTTTGGCGGACCCATTTAGAGATGAATTAGATCCAAAACTTCCATATGAGAGAATATGGTATCAACAGGATGGAGCTCCACCGCAATATTCGTTCTGCGTTATTTGGACGACATTTTTCATAATAGGTAGATCGGAAGAAGAGGTGCAATAAAATGACCAGCAAGACCACCAGACCTCACTCCTGTTGACTTTTTTTGTGGGGGTATCTTAAAAGTAAAGTCTACACCACAAAACCCGATAATCTTGAAGATTTACAACAACGTATTACCTATGAAATTCAGCAAATCACTTCTGAAATGTTGTAAAATGTAAGAAATGGGTTTTATTATTGTCTTGCATTTTGTCAAGAAAGACTTGATGAACATATTTGAACATCTGTTACATTAAAAAAAGAAAGAAAGAAAGAAATAGATTAAAGTTGTTTTTATTTATTCCTTCTTACATTATTAGCTGCAAAAGTAAAAAAAATATATCGTTGTACTCCTTTTTTTATAAGCTTTCCAATGATGTGTCGGTTGACATATCTTCTCATTAAAAAAAAACTTAAGGGTCGTTACAGCCCCCTGAGTAAAAACAAAAGAAAGCTGATCAAGCTAAAAAGTGGCGATTTGAAAACAAAAATCGACATGTTTCAAGAATTTTTCTCAAAATTAATGGCAGTGAAGATACTGAATTTATTCCAGTTAAACTTTCCAGCCTGTATAATTAATGCTATTTATTAAATAAATCATAGACTTCCTCACAATTTCTTATTCTTTCACCGTTCTCAACCATCATTAAAATTTCGATTCTTTCACGTTCCTTGTGTTTCCTTTTTCACACTTAACACCTTTAATAACAACTCACAGTTCTCGGATTCGAAGAAACTTTTTATGTTGTAACGTAGATACTCATTTTATTTTGAGAATAGCCATAATTTTGTTTATATTTCACTGAATCATTATTTGTTTTTTATACCTTGACAACGAGATAGATTAAATAGGCTATAATGCCCTAGGGCCTATAAATCATAATGCCCGCATATTATGCCCTCAAAAATTTTAAATGTTATTATTATTATTTATTTAAAGTTAAAAGTACAATTTGTAAATGAAGATCCACTAATTGAACAATTTACTAAATCTATACTATGTTTAAATGAAGAAACATTCAGGTTGGAGGCATCAGTTTTACCGAAAATTCTATTTTCGCCGGACGTTCCAGTTTCACGGGAGCTTCCAACTTCATAGATACAAGCCGCCGCAAACGAGGAAATTTAGCAAAATCAAATTCAAAATTTATATTTTTTTTAATGTTCACAAATTCAAATGCAGTGAAATATAAAACGTTGTATGCACCACGGGCATAACTCGATGTTTATAATTCTCGGGCAATTTACAAAGTCTCGGGCCGGAGGCCCTCGAATTTGTAAACTGTTGCCCTCGAATATAAACATCCTCATTATGTCCTTGGTACATAAATATCTATTTTGTTTCCAACTAAAATTACTTTTTTTTACAACTTTCGTTATTTTTTTTTTTTTCTAGAAAAATGCTTATGAAAGATACCAACAAAAAAAGATCTACCAGAATCCGAAAAAAAGTTTACGTTGCTATTTAAGAACATCGTTGGTGACGTCACTCTTCAAAACCATCTGGTTACAAAAAGTATCATTAAAAAAAAAATACGAGTGTGCTTTAGACCACACGACTGAAGTAAAACTTCAGTTCGCCAATGTGAAAGTGCTCTTAATTTATGTAAGTTTATAAAAAAATGGAGCTAGAGAATCCTGAATTAATACCGTCTGCAGTATTGGATAATGCATGTTTCAGTTTGTAGTCAGCGAAAAGTCGGCAATCATGTGTCGCGACTAAGATAAGTAGCGCAGTTGCAGGCAAAATTGACACACGCCAATGGCTCTGTCGTGAGCAGGGCGGGTCCACAACCTAAAAGACGCGGGCTCGAATCCCGTTAAAGCAAAAAAAAATCTATGAATTAATTTTTGTAAAATCGTTCGCTTCGCCCGATCACACTTTTCGTAACGCTATAGTCAGGCATTCACCAGCTTACTCCCCAAGTCAAGTGTCCATAAAGAAGTTTTACTTCAAAAAATACGAGTGTGCTTTAGACCACACGACTGAAGTAAAACTTCCGTTCGCCATTTTGAAAGTGCTCTTAATTTATGTAAGTTTATAAATGGAGCTAGAAAATCCTGAACTAATACCGTCTGCAGTATTGGATAATGCATGTTTCAATTTGTCGTCAGCGAAAAGTCGGCAATCATGTGTAGAGATTAAGATAAGTAGCGCAATTGCATACAAAACTGACACACGCAAATATGTGTATTGGGAGAAGTGCGGATTCACAACGGATGAGATGCGGGTTCGAATCCCGTTAAGGCAAAAATTCTTTCTGTGAATTAGTTATTGTAAAATCGTGCATTAAACAAAACTTCCGTTCGCTTCGCTCGATCACACTTTTCGTAACGCTCTCGTGACGCATTCACCAGCTTACTCCCCAAGTCAAGGGTGTGTAAAGAAGTTTTACTAAACTAAACTAAAATTGACCTGTCCGAGGAGTTTTCAAGAAAACGTCAATTAACAGAACTCTGAATTTTGTGCGGAGCTTTATCAACCCTGTGTAGATCACAGTACAAACACATTATTTCCGAGCGCGCCCACTTGTTTTAGAAGTGGTCTTAGATTAAAGCGGTAAGACAAGCTTGTAAGATCTACTTTACGTGAGGCTGTACTGTGCAAATTCTCAACAAGTCCGAGAGGCCGATACCTTGATTACATCTTCCTTCCTCGCCGCAGCTTAGTCCATCCTTAATCATATAACAACCCCTCGTTCGCCGAACACTTACATGTACGCAGACCTTCTGAAAACCCTCGGGGCCACCACTCTCAATGTTTAATTAGAAAAGCACAGTTCTATTTTGTGTACTGAAATGTCCGCCTTTGGTTAAATACAGGTTTGTTAATCGGTCCCGAATTTGCCTTTGCTGCTCCAGGAATTAGAATCCGGCTTTTATCCACTACCTACCTGCAAATATCAACACACGAGAGGTTAACAATTTAATATACTAATTCTGTTACAAAATTATTCACCTGGGCGAGCAGTATGCCACGGTACTTGGACGACTTTAATTAATACGTTTATGATTCTGTTTAATAGCTCTCAACAATCATTTCGACGCTGTAGTAGCTAATACTTGGTGTTGTCTACAAGTTTTAAAAATGGGTATCATCATTTTGATGTGCAGCAGTTTCTTTATGAAATATTTTAATTAAAATTTAAAATAACTTTAAACGGTAGTATGGGTAGTGTGGTAAGGCTGGTACTTTTTTATTTTGATTTGTCAAGGTTTTATAAACAGGGTGTCTTACAAGAACCTTATCTACTAAGTTTAATTATTCACAGATGACAGTCAACTTTAAAAAAAAATTGCACATTATATTAATAATTATAATATTTATTTTTATTACATTAAATGAAAAAATACAAATATATTTTGATCAAAAAACAATTTTTTTTCAAACGTCAGAAAAACGTGACATTGTATACGGCAATAGGTAATGACAAATAGCCATTTCCTTGTGATGGCAGGCAAAGTCTTCTAGTGGCGCATAAAGTCATCTGGGGGCGCATGAACTCGTCGGGCGGCGCATAAAGTATCCTTGAAATTACTTTATGCGCCGCTGGTGGTCAGTCAAGTTTTATCGAATCAAAGAAATTGATTAGATTTTCGGGGTTTAAAGAAGAAATTGCATGTTTTATTCGGAGAAAAGTGGATTTTCGTGGCTCGTCTTTTGCCACCAAAAGCCTCACTTTTGCTCCTAATAAAACAATCTACTACTTTGAAAAATCTGTGTGAATTAAATTTGATTAAAAAATATATACAGTGGCGGCCAGAAAATCTTGAACGGCATTTTTCTGTCATTCTAAAAGTTTTGATATAGTCTCTATTTTAATTCGACGTTTGAATTCAGTAACATATCGTAACTCTGAAAAAGCAGTTTCACGAGAGCGGTAAAATGTTCTTCGTTTTGATATTTAATTTTTATATCTTATATGTACTATATTTTTTTACAGTTTCAAATAATTCTATGAATCGATACTTTATTGTCAACTGATGCTGATGCCGTTACTACGTTACGTGTCATTTAGACGTATTTTTGATTAACATTTCATTAATAAGGTTATGAATCGAGATTCCATATAAAGACTGCTTTAGATCTTAAATGTCAATGTCACAAAAGATGTCCAATGTTGTGTCCCCAACCGTACATTAACAAGTAGGTAACTCTCGGAAGAAGGCTATAGAATATTGCGGCGAATGCATTCAGGAGTGCCTAAGTACCAGAAAAAAAAGTTTGTTGAGGTTGTTGAGACAGCAGATGTACCTAAACCGGCCACCTGAATTGGAGTTCGAAAATTGTATATAGTTGAAGTACTATGAGCTTTCGTATTCTAAAAATAATATATCGGTAATCTTCCGGAGCTTTAAACTGTAAACTCTTGAAACAAAGATCCTACATCTGACATTTACAAGCTTAAAATTCAAAAAATCTCGGTTCTGCGTTTAAGCAACAAGTATTAGACGCAAACGCACAGCTAATAAGTTAAATTGACCGAAATTTTGCACATTAAAGTCTTCCAACACTCCCCAAGTTGTTAATAGAGATATTTATTGTCCACAAACGACTCTGTGTTTAATTGGGGTATTTAGGTCAGCAAATTAGCATCAACTTTTGTCTGAAATTTGGCTTGATATTCTAATTGTTTTCGGTACCTTATCGTCATTTTACAATGATTTTTTATTATTTTAAAATTTAAATATATCTAAGTCGAACTCCACAAACTTTAATAAGTGTAAAATTACAAATGGAACATGTTTCGGCAGAACACTAACTATTTTGTCCAATAGTTTTCTTTATTCTGCATTATAAACTTCTACAAGAATCAGTTATCCAAAGTGGATAATATCAGTATATTAATTTTTTTTGGTAAACTTAGTTTTCAATGTAAGGCGTCGTGTTTGTTTGTGTGAAGCGGTAGGAATTTAATTGTAAGTTTACCTACATTTTTTAATACTGTTTATATCCAGTGTGTCATAAATCGCGGACATCAAGAAAATGGTAGGTTCTACTGTATTCAAGAAACAATAAACAAATCTTAAAAACTAAATAATTAGCAGTTTAAAATCTGAGCTATTGCAGAATTAATTCAAAATTGTGATATAATAGCAAAAGCTCTTCTTAATCGAATTCCATCTTATGTATTTATCTTTTCTTGCAAGAAACCGATACTGTCAATGATAAATTTAACTAATGTTATGAGGAAAAAACGTTTTTTCTTCAGTACCAGCTTCAGCAGACATATTAATATCGTGTTTGATGCTTGAGAAACTTATTTTCTGTACCTTACCCAATAATGGATTACTCTCTCCTACTAGTTGATAATAAAAACAATTGACAATGTTGGCATAGTTGCTGCCGTTGTTAATGTGTTGACTTGATGTTTGCTGTCATTATTAATGATAGCTGATAGCTCAACAATGTAGAACTGGGGAGTTCAAATTTCTTGCGAGATGTTAAATTTGTCAGTTGGACCACACTAGCACCATCACAACAAAAAATAGAAATAATTTCATATGCTACTTGCTTTTCATGGGAATCTTAGTTAAATTCTTTCCGACGTTCTGCATTATCATGATTATCATTTTTAGAAGAGTTAAACTAATGTGCTAGTGGTGGAAAAAATAGTATATAAATCACGGTTGAGGAGCCTTTTTTATCCTTGTATTATTATTGCCTGCAATGCTTCGCATCTTGGGCATTAAAATAGCTCGGCTAAGAAAAATGTCTTCTCAACCTTGGTGTATAATTACCATTAAAGTTGGCAAGACGGGAAAATTTCAAAACGTTACCACAACAAGGTAATAATGTTTTTGTATTCGTTTTGTGAAACACATAATGCGTAATGAAATACATAGCAACATACATAAATATTACATCATATGTATTTAATTTGTCAGCTGTCAACCTAACCTCAAAATCTGATGTAAATTTGTACTTTTTCTCATTTTGCGGGAACGAATACAAAAAACGCTGTTCAATACTCGTGCCCTGTCACTTTTCAGGGGCTCGGGCTGCAAAAATTTGCCCTCGCCCCTGAAAAGTGTCGTGACAGTGCACTCGTTTGAAATATACTATTTTTACTTTGCGTTCGTACTGAGGCTATTACTATACTCTTTTACGTGTCGTAAGAGACAAAAACGGTGTTATAATAATTCTACTAAAAATAGTATAATTTATTTTTTGAATATTGGCAAACTTGGCAATCCCAGGGCAATTCTAACCTACAATACTTCGCTGTCAAGTCCAAGTGGCTGATCAACAGCAACAGCTGTCGATGGGAATTGGCACTTGTTTGGGGGGTGACTTCACGTGCTTTTGGGGCACGCGATTTTGTTGTCATTCTGCCTGGAGGTGGTCAAGCTGGTAACACAAACAAGTGCACTGATGGCGTTTATCGAAGACTGTGATGCCACTACAATTGTGATGCCGTCGGTCAGGAAATGGTTGAGGGTGTTTGTGTCTCCGGTCAGTGATGACGCGGATAAGTGGATCCACTTGTTTGTGCGGCGGGATTTGATTCTAAGCATTTTTTGTATGGGGAGATTGAGATGTTTTAGGTCCCGAAAGATATAGCCTTCGTCAGTGTACACCTCGCGTGACTGAAGGTAGCATATTGCCCATCGTATTTTCGACAAAGCACGTATTTATGGAGGCGTACATTGAAGAGCTTAAGAACTCATTTATTGACGTTTCAAATTAATTATTTTTCATAGCCGCCTTTAATGCACCTAGCAAACGTGGCCATACGCCGCGAAATTCCCTAAATTGTGAAATTTGATTATTTTGTATAAAAAGTCGCAAAGTAGAAAAAATCCTGTATAATAACTCATTTATAAGGTATTTTGTCACACTTGCACTTTTCTTTTTCTAAACCCGTGCGTGCGACAATATGCTTATAAAACTCGTCTCATAATATACCCACTATTATTCGAAAAGCAAAGTAAGGTAAGCAAAGTTTTTTTGGCAGTTTCGTTTTCCTGTATCTTAAAAATTAGTATACATTTTAATTTTAAAAATGTGGACAAGATCAACTAAGTATATCAAATATATTTTCGGATTAAGTATAGCTTCTTTATAAATATAACGTTTTTCTTAAAACGTCTTGGTCCTGCGTTTAATAAAGCAACAAGTATTAGACACATACACAAAGCTATTAAGTTAAATTGCCTGGAATTTGGCACATTTAAGCCATGCAACACTGTCCTCAAATTGCTAATGGAGATATTTATTGTCCACGAACGACAGAGTGTTTAATTTTGCGTTGTTGTGTTTTAGTAATGTACAAACGTTTATTCGAATTGAGCCAGCAAAAAACTGCAAAAAGTCTGGGACGAGAATACGCCTGAAGGGCTTCAAAAAAAGTTCTTTAACATTATCGCTAAAGATTTGGCATGGCGTGGTATCGAAGGTGCGCCTGTATCCACACTACAAGAAAGAAACTGACAATTCTGAAAACTTCACTAACCGAATGGAATATAAACTAGTATTTCAATCAAGGAGGGGACAAAACTTGTCGTGATAGCAAATGGTTAGTTGAAGTCCTGATATATTAAAGGATACGACGAAAAGCTGATAGATACAAAAAGGACAACTTTCAATTACTGAAGAGGAAATATGTAAATGAAATTCCAATCATTAGCGAAAACATCAGTCGAACATTTGCAGCATCTCCTAGTGTAGATAAAAAATTATCTTTCTTGAGGATATAAAACTAGGACTCACTATAATATGGATATAATGAAGAAGATGTTATACACAAAAATCCTATAAGAACATTTTCACAAGCTCCTATTTGTTCAGGAGAGGTAGCGGTGGCTGACGTGGTACCGTCAGGCACTCCTGCAAAAAAATTCAATATTTATTTTGACATCAGACACCAGAACGAAAAGGTAAAAGGCAAACCGAAAGAATACAGTATTATGTATTTTTCAAAATTTAAATATAGGTGGCGGTTATTATTATTCTCATAATCTAAATTAATTAATAATTAATAATAATTAAATAATTAATTAATAATCTTAATTAACATTTTTGGGTGATATTCTTTGATTTCTGTAACAATTAAAACTGTAGTTTTTACAAAATGAAGAGACTTTAATTAATTGACTATTCAGTAAATTATTGAGACGGATAGAATTGATTTTTTTTGTAATTTCTAAATAATTTTAGTTTTGCACGCTATATCTGTGTGAATAGATGAGGAATAAAACGGTTTAACACGGATCCCGAAAAATATTTATATCAAACCTTTGAACGTAAAGAATACCAAACCAAGTTATCCTTCTATCTTTATTCCAAATTTGATTAGGTGATATTAATATGCTGATTAAAGTTATTCTAGAACCATAAAAACTGTAAATAAGCAAACGAATTGTTTCCGAGGGAGATAACAGTGTGAAAGAAAGGCGATAATTCGTCGGTTTCTGTGCAAACACTCGAGAGTGAATTTCAGGCGCCTATATGTAGTAAAAGGGGAGCAGGTTTGGTTTTTTAAGAAAATCCCCGGAGTGTTGTCTAGGAAATGTGCTACAGCCTGGCCGAGCGCCAACCGAGCCTAATTTATTTACGACCAAGAACAGCCAGACCACCAGCGGAATATTTTATCTCTAATCTTCATTTATTAAAATTGCTGCCCCAACCGACCACCTTTCATCCATTAATACGAAAGGGACGGCCGTTGACAATATTTTCTTTACAAGGAAAAAAGATTTCTTTCATTTTCATCAATGCGAAGACGAGACTTAAGTTTCGCCCTCATAAATGGGGTCAGCATTTTAAAAAGGATTTAAGCGAAAGCATTTCATTAGATTAGATAAAAGGGTAGCATTTATTGCGCTGATGCTTTTAATTCTGTTATGTATAGAAATATGCCAGTGCTTTTGGCCGTACTATTAATAAAGTATTCAATTTATTTTTTAAACGAGACCAGCTTGAAAATACGTAATTTTTCATGTAAATATGCGCAGGGCATAGCAGCTTTCAGGATTAAAAATGACTCCACATTTTTATAAATATAATCAGTCGTGTCGCAACTTTCCGCTCGGAGAATTCAATTCAGGCAAGCTATGGGCGAGCTCTCCATTATAGACTGCTCTACAAAAGTCGGGACAATATACGGAGCTAATTATACAGTACATTCATTTAAAAACTTACCACCCTTTAACTTTTCCCTCCCTCCCACATCCATTCATTCTATTTTTCTTGTTAAACACCAGCATTTTTGCGTTTTACACATTCATCTCTAAGTTTTTCTTCCACCCGTATTTTCCTAGGTTCTTTATCATTTCTGTCATCTTTCTTTTACTCCTTGCTACCACATCATCCGCAAGCGGCAGGCTTCACACTTTCACTCTAACTACTACCTAACCCCTGCTTGCGCTCCATTTCATCCAAATAACGCTAGTGACTAAAATTAAATTTTAAACACCTAAATTGGAACTGTTCGACAAAATTATGATTTTGGAGTTATGCACTTTTCACATTAGGCCGACGATATCTGCTACAATAAAGCGTTGAGCGTGCAACATTGCCTCACTCCCTGTGTTCGTATATCTGCTCCAAAATTTTTACCAGCCATTCAGTTACCCCTCTCTCCCTTTAGTTCGTTCTTTGTCAAATGGTCTAGGATGTAAACATTATCCATAGTGTTCTCTTTCCCTCTCTAAATCCTGCTTAACTGTCTGGTATTGCACTCTTTTCCTCTATCTCTCTCATCCTTTCATGCAGATACAAATGAAACAAGAACATCATAAATACTGGATACACAAATATTATACAGGGTGTTATCTTAGCAAATAAATTAACCACAAGTTTAATTCGTCAAGATAAAAAAAAAAACTCAATACCACTTTGATGAAATCTGCTATTTTTTGAACGTTTTTCTAAGTCCTTTTTTTACCCTACGCCTGTGAGTTCATGCACCTGAACGAATGATAAAGTTTTTGTGCAATAGGTGTAAACATACCATCTAACTTTCTTTGGGACAAAGAATTGGTTGTTTCGGTAGTAAATAATTCTAGTTATCAGTTGTGTGTCTTTGTTATGCCTGTGATGGATTCTTAAGCAAATACTTGTTCATTGCAATTTCTATGTTTTTTTCTATGGTGCAGTTGTACGGGGAAGTGTTAGGTAATGCAAACGAGGCCCGCCGCTTGTCTGTACATGGAACATTCTTCAAATCCCGAAATTCCAACGTCAGGTGCCTTTGTCAGAACAGTGCAACGTTTGCGTGATTATGGCAAATTTTTCTTTTCCAAATCCAGATTTCGGATAATCGCGTTTTTGAAACTGAACCTGAAATTTTGAAGTATTCGAAGATGTGCTTTAAGTGTCGGTGTGTCAACTGTTATTGTTTACGGCACGTTACACGAACAAGGATTATCCCTATGTAAGTTAGATAGTTTATTATTACTAGTCTACTTCAACATAATATGCATATTATTGTAGGTTAGTACAGGTTTCGATTTAATAGTAGATTATATTATTGGGGTTAAGTTGAGTAGCATGGGGTTAAGTTGAGTAGCATTGTGCTAGACTTCGCCCCTTAATAAAGTCATTATTTATTTAATTTATTTATTTATTTATTAAGAGCATAAGTTACGCTTTATGTGCTGAGCCTGGACTGTTGACCGACGAACGAAGTGAGTCGGTTAAGTCCAGGCGAAGCACATAAAGCGACTTATGCTCTGAATGATATATACTATTTTATCCGCAAACCTTACTCAGAAGCCCCCTTGGTCAGGAGCCCCCTTGGTCGAGTCCTCCCTTGATCGGGAGCCCCCTTGGCCGGGAGTCCCATTGGTTGGGAGCCCTCTTGGTAGGGAGCCCCCTTGGCCGGGAGCCCCCATGGCCGGGAGCCCTCTTGGTCGGGAGCCCCCTTGGTCGGGAGCCCCCTTGGTCGGGAGCCCCCTTGGTCGGGAGCCCCCTTGGTCAGGAGCCCCCTTGGCCGGGAGCCCCCTTGGCCGGGAGCCCCCATGGCCGGGAGCCCCCTTGGTCGGGAGCTCCCTGTCCGGGAGCCCCCTGGCCGGGAGCCCCTTTAGTTGGGAGCCCCCTTGGTCAAGAGCCCGCTTGGTCGGGAGCCCCCTTGTCCGGGAGCACCCTAACCGGGAGCCCCCTTGGTCATGAGCACCCGTGTTCGGCCCCCCTTGGTCAGGGGCGCTTGTAAATAGAACAGGCAGGAGCTTGTCGTTTCATTTACACGCGTCTCCATCCACTACCTCACTAGTTCACTTTCAATAAATTAGAAAACAACAATTTAGTAAGAATTTGAAAGAATTCATTGACAAGGTACAAGTGTCACTTATTTTATGTGATTAAGCACATAAAATAACACCTGTTGGCTACTTTATGAGCCTAATCACATAAAATGACACTTTTACCTTGTCAATGGAGGCACGTAAGTTGTCACTTTTGTGACGTTTGCGGATAAACAGTTTTTATTTCATACTTGTATCTAAAGTGACATTTTTCGGATTATTTTTGATTCCAAAAGTGGAACATTAACGTCCTAGTACTTTAAAGAAAAATTTTAAAGTCCTAGTACTTTAAAATTATACGTCAATCATTTCTTACATTGTTCCCGAGATTTTTGTGGCATCAAATTGTTCTTCACGTAATCTGCTTCATCTACAATGTCTTGAGGCACCTTAATTTTCTCCATTCTAAACGGAATAATCAAATAAAATATCCAAAACCATTCACCGTAACCCAGTTTTTTCGTTGTAATTTTTGACAAACGTTTGTTACTATGGGAATGTTAGTTCCCGCATATTTAATTATTTCGAATAATTTGTGCGAGATAAACACACATTTCTTTTTATTTTGACTTAGTTCAGTAAACTTGCAGTATGAAATAAAACGTTGTATTTACCTCGAACGAAGAAGTGTTTTTAAAGGTACTCACAAATAATTCCGGCCTCGGCTAGGCGCCTCGGCCGTAAACAACTTGCTCGTACTTTAAACTTCACTTCTCGTTCTAGATAAATAATATACTATTATCCGCAAACGTCACAAAAGTGACAACTTATGTGCCTCCATTGACAAGGTAAAAGTGTCATTTTATGTGATTAGGCTCATAAAGTAGCCAACAGGTGTTATTTTATGTGCTTAATCACATAAAATAAGTGACACTTGTACCTTGTCAATGAATTCTTTCAAATTCTTACTAAATTAGAAGAATGTTCTTAAATCCAAGTGGAGTAAATTTAAATTAAAATTTAAATATATCTATGTCGAACTCCACAAACTTTAATAACTGTAAGATTCCTAATGGTACATGTTTCGGCAGAATACTTCTGCCATCATCAGCCCTTAAAGAATATAAAAAATTATATCTTACAGTTATTAAAGTTTGTGGAGTTCGACATAGATATATTTAAATTTTAATCTTACTAAATTGTTGTTTTCTAATTTATTGAAAGTAAACTAGCGAGGTAGTGGATGGGGACGCGTGTAAATGAAACGACTAGCTCCTCCTTGTTTTATTTACCAAGGGGGCTCCTGACCAAGGGGGGCCGAACACGGGTGCTCATGACCAAGGGGGCTCCCGGACAAGGGGGTTCCCGACCAAGGGGGCTCTCGATGAAGGGGGCTCCCGACCAAGGGGGCTCCCGACCAAGGGGGCTCCCGGCCATGGGGCTCCCGACCAAGGGGGCTCCCGACCAAGGGGGCTCCCGGCCAGGGGGCTCCCTGTCAGGGGGCTTCCGACCAAGGGGGCTTCCGACCAAGGGGGCTCCCAGCGAAGGGGCCTCCCGACCAAGGGGGCTCCCGGCCAGGGGGCTCCCGGCCAGGGGGGCTCTCGGCCAAGGGGCCTCCCGACCAAGGGGGCTCCCGGTCAGGGGGCTCCCGACAAGGGGGCTCCCGATCAAGGGAGGACTCGACCAAGAGGGAACCCGAACAAGGGGGCTCCTAACCGGGGGCTTCTGAGTAAGGTTTGCGGATAAAATAGTATATATCATTCAGAGCATAAGTCGCTTTATGTGCTTCGCCTGGACTTAACCGACTCACTTCGTTCGTCGGTCAACAGTCCAGGCTCAGCACATAAAGCGTAACTTATGCTCTTAATAATATAATCTACTATTATTTCGATTCGTTTATGGGGTAACTTTTTTGTGCACCGTCATTTTATCAAATAACGGAGTCCATAAGCGGTTATTGGTTTTAGGGCTTAAACTATTCTTAATTTTAAGTCTGGTCTGGGAGGGTTTAAGTTCTACTTGTGGTTAAATTTTTTGCTAGGATTTCCATAACACCCTGTATATTTTATATGAACAGTAGTGGATTGTTCTTTTAAAATATCAAACATTAAGCTTTGTAAACCAGAAGAATGTCGATAAATCGAAGTGGAGTAAATTTAAATTAAAATTTAAATATATTTAAGTCGAACTCCACAAAAGATTCATGATACAATTGATAAATTACAGAGGGGTTCTTACCTTAAAGAATATTAAAAATTATGACGTTATTTTGAATTAAATTTGACGTTTTGAAAAGGTTACACGATTTTTAAAAGATTTCGTAAAAACAAAATTTTATAAAATGTAAAAATTAAATTAATTAATAGATTTTAAATTATATAAAAGATGCTGTATGTATACTCCTAAAAAATCACATTTTCATAATATCTGCTAATGCAAGGAACACTTTTTAGTTTGTATTACTTACAAAAGAACACTCTCTATATGATTGCCAAAAATTTTAAATTCCAAAATATGCTGTACGTAACCTCTTTAAATAGGACATTTCGATATCTGCTAATGCAAAGAAACCTTTCAGATTGTGTTACTTATATTAGAACACTAATGCAAAGAAGATTAAAATTTAATCTTCTTTGCATTAGTGGATATGGAAATTTGCTTTTTAAAGAGGAAGACGTACAGCATATTTTTAGAATTTAAAATCTATGAAAGTCATAATTATACAGAGTGTTACATGCGTTTGTTACATTTTATTCTACCAAATGTACATGATAGAAGTTGCTTATAAGCTATTATAAATTGAAAAATGACATGTTTGCTTTAAAGGAAAAAAATTGAATATTTCGATAAGAGATGGAATTTGAATATAAATTGAAAAAAGAAATAGAAAACTTTATAGAGAATTGGCTTGAAGTGAAAAATTCTGAGCGAATTTGATAACAAGAGTTTGTCGTAGAAACAGAAAACTTAAGAGTACAAAATAGATATTCTAAAGACTAAAAATAAACTAAGGAAATATGAGCAGAAGATTTATATAGATAGATGTTTTAGAAAAAGTTGTAAAAAAATTGAAATTTTGAAATTTTTCAGAAAAAAACTACAGAATAACGTTTCTTTAGCTTATTAGTATTGAGTAGTAAGTATTGCTGTTTACTAACGAAACACCTGTAGTTTTGCGTTTACACGGGTAGTATGACACGTTTTTATTATACTCCAGGGATTTTTCTTTTTCATGGCGTCTTTTATTGAAATAAAGATTGTTTTCAAATTTGGTAGAGTTGTAGAAGACATCTCTTTTGTATTTCGATCTACCAATCATAATATTGTTGTAGAAGCGCGCTACTGTTTTTCCCTTTTTTACTTTTTTTGATTTAAGTTTTTCCTATTAATCCGGAGAGTTCCCGTAGAGTGGGTTTTTCTTTGCAAATCTTTTCGCTAAGACTGAAATTATTATAAAAAAGTGCAATTTATTTTCTAATAAATGTAGCACTACATCTGCTGCGTGCCCAATACGGTCAGTCTCCAAGACTGCCGGTATAGATTAAATATTTTAAAATAATACCACTGTGCTCCGTGAGCATATAGAATATTTTTTGAAATGTATTGACGAAAACTTCCGCTTCACAGCACGTAAAATAGAATAAATAATAAAATTGTTGTTGCGGATAATAATTTTTTTCCAATTTTTTTTATAAAAATAATTCACCAAGGGTATTTTATAAAGATGGTCCTCCGGCTTGAGCTCGTGTTTTGATGGTTTTTGGGAAAAATGGAGACATTTATCGAAATCAATAGAAAATAGTCATGACTCATCGATTCCCGGAAGCATGGAATATCGAATAATCGATCTGTTGCCAATAATCCTTCAGTTGCGGCAGACGTATTGTTCTCATATGGAGGACTACTCCAAAAAATATTTTTATTTCATCAGTGGTCACTGGCTTCCATTTTGAAGTTCGAGCATGAAATGTGTCCTAAAGCTATGTTCTAACATTATTTTCTGCGTGGAGATTTGTTCGTTTTACCATGATTTCGTAAAATGTGTTGTCCACAAGGAATTCAAATATTTCGATGGGTTTGTTACCTGGAAGCAGAATAATATGTTTGTAATTTGTAAGCTCCTAATAGGTACAACAGGTGGTAAAAGGATTAAGATAAAAGAGTAAAATTTTTACCTGGCAAAGGTACCAGCACCTAGTTTTATTTTTCAAAGCTGAAATTCTGCAAAATTGGATTATCCGTCCAGACAGTGCCTGAAAATATTCCTCTTCATCTTGGGTTTCATCACCGGCATGTTCGATTTCGTCCTTTTCATCACCTTCTACTCCGATCAGTTATCAGACTTGTCTTAATCTACATCCAGAAGAAGGGCGGATTCATGAAAGCCTTCTTCTGAATCATATAATAATTCAGAATTAACAGAGTTCATCATCTGTCAAATAATGCTTGAATTGTGTCATTTTCATCACCATTTTTTTTACCGTTCCGAAAGGAACACATACACAAAGCAACTGAGATGCGCCTATGCCTCGAGAGTCCCACGTAGAAAGTCACATAAGCGCAAATATGTGTCTTCAGCACTGAACGTGTGGAGCTCCAAGTTCGCTAAAAAATCAAAAGTCAGCAGAAATAAATGATATCAGAGTGAGAAAGGTAAACGAAACTTTTCTAAAACATACATATAATAATCAATATCATAATAATATGGGAAGAGAAGCGTATACCGTCAATATGAGAAACAGCTTTCGTAATACCTCTGCACAAACGAGGAGATCGAATGGTATGTGAACATTATAGAGCAATAATTATAAAATATTTTAGAAAAGAATAACCTCCATAATAGATCTTACAATCTTACAAGCTTAATTCAGAAAGAGAAGAAGCTGTACATAGTGTGTAAATAAATAATTTAACCCACAATCATGGAGATCTGTATAATGATAATGAAGAACTTAAGAGATATGCAATGAAAATTAATTTCAAGAGAGCCGAATAAGTGAGGCTAGTTTTTAAGAGACGGATTACTTTGCAACAAACAATTTATAATGTAATGCATTATTAACTAGAACTAGCTAAAATAATGTCGATTTTATAATATTTTATGTTCGACTGAATGATAAAGTTCGCCTTATGGTATAGTTTTGCGGTACCTTTTTATAGTACTAGTAAAATTAAGTACATAACTGTATTTTCAATCCTGTCAACATAAGTATTCATTTATTTACAAAATACACTATTGCTTATAATAATAATTCTCGATATTTATAACACATTTATTGTGGCCACAAATACTCATTCCAACAACTTCTTTACTTTCTACTATAGCATCAGAACTTCCCTGGTACAATTATAAATTAAAATTTAAATATATTCAAAATATGATAAAATTTTCATCTAGGACGGTCTGACAAAGTGAATGTTTGGGATATTAGAATTAAATAGTAGATTTTTTTAAATTAATAACCAAGATTTGGGTGAGATAAAACAAATAAATAAAACGTCAAATTTAATACTTTCAAAATAACGTCATAATTTTAAACATTCTTTAAGGTAAGAACCCCTCTATAATTCATCAATTTTATCATTAATCTCTTGTAAAATTAGGGCTGAAGATGGGAGTAGTTTTCTCCCACATGTTCCAATTGTAATTTTACGTTTATTAAAGTTTGTGGAGTTCGATTTGATTATATTTAAATTTTATTCATCGACATTCTTCTCGTTAACAATTATAAATGATCGATCAATTTTGGTTTTACAATCTTCGACAAAGGTTATCAATAATGTCACTAATTCCTGCCGCTTGGAGCACCGGCGAATCCAAATATGTTTCAGATGTCAAAAGGCTAAAGCATTCTTACCTTGTTAAATAAATGTTGCTTATTCTCAGCTTTAATCAAAAATTCATCAATGTGGTTCTTAATATCAGCGACTTTTAGGCTTATACCTTACACCCTTCCGTTTCAAAAAAAGCATGACACTTGGAAATTTACTAATGTAAATTCCTTCAGATAGCTTTATAGTTGATCGTAGCAAAGAATATTTGCTCTATAATGATGAACTTTTATACCGACAAAGATCGCTGTTGAAATATGTTGATGTTGCCTTTAAAGGTCGTTTTAATTTCCTTACAACACCACTTCCGATATGTACTGTACGTTTCTTCGTATGAATGCCTAGATTCCACTGGTAATAGTGAATCCTTAGCAGCAGCAGCAATATTTGTGATTTCTTCCTTATTAGAAGTCTTAGAACTGCACGCTTGCATCATGCATCGGTCAAAATGTTTACAAACAATATACTAAACAACTTCGTAACCAAAGAGCAACATACACACTCACTTGACTTATTTCATTGAATTTATGATTGTTTTCTTTAAAATATAAAATTTAACTGATGTTCGCTTTATATGCAATTCGTACATAGTTAGGCTTCATGGGCTCGCTCAATTTATATACAGTATGTCCCCGGATTGAGTTTACAAGAGGAAAAAAATTTTTATTTTTGATTTTATGCCAAAACCTCAAAGGAATAAGATTTTTTGCTTGTCCTGAAACCAGCAAATCTGTAATTAAAACTTCATTATTCTGACTCAGTGGAAAGAAAACTTAATTTTTCTC
Organism: Diaperis boleti; assembly: GCA_963583935.1. NCBI lineage: Eukaryota > Metazoa > Arthropoda > Insecta > Coleoptera > Tenebrionidae > Diaperis > Diaperis boleti. Next base: position 42,110,873 of record OY757244.1, read on the forward strand.
TTAATTTTAGACTTATAATTTTTTTTCTCTGCTCTTTAAATCCCACCACATTGGCGATTTTATTTTTTTGACAACAATGTCTCGTTGACAAATGAGTTTACGCAAGTTAAATAACAAAAATGTTTGTGAAAAAAATTATTTTAAATAAATTAAAATTAATTTAATAAAAAAATGGCAACTCAAAGAAACACCTTTAACATAAAAAACTAATTTTTAACAAGAACAATCATTATTCAATTAACCCCCCATCCATTTCTGGGCACAATTCTACTCCAAAACGATAGCTTGCCTTCGTAATAAGAAAACTTTAAGATTAAAATTAATCATTACCAAGTCCAAAATCAAGAGAAAAATATACGTTTCTTTCAACTCGGTCAGAATAATGAAGTTTTAATTACAGATTTGCTGGTTTCAGGACAAGCAAAAAATCTTATTCCTTTGAGGTTTTGGCGTAAAGTCAAAAATAAAAAATATTTTCCTCTTGTAAACTCAATCCGGGGACATACTGTATATAAAATATAAACTTATAAACTTTTGAGGTTGTCCATAAAGACCAAAATTATGTACTTATTACATAAATAGCTATTACTTATAGTAAAAGTATTAATTAAAGAATTTAAAAAAAAACCCATTCTACATCCGATATATTTCACGTTTAGCACTTACTATATCTGTTCTGTACTAATTAGAATTTTGAAAATAATAATATTCTCCATTAGTATCAGTTAACAATCCATTTTCCGTTACAATATTTGACACATTTATTGAAACTAGTGATCGCCCGTCAGATGAAATTCGAGTGGTATGTATTGGATTGGTAAAACACCGAAATCCACGTACGTTCAACAGCGCGTAACTCACAGACCCAAATATACTCAGTGACATTAGAACTGTTCACCCGGAAGGAATAATTTCCACTTTGTCTTTTTGACAACAGAATGATCATATTTAAAGCTTGTTATGATAACCATTGCAACGTTTTATCTTTGAAAGTTTTTGAAAAAAAAAAACATTAATGTCTTAGTTTTGTGTGAAGAAAACGATTTATCAGACCTGATAAGTACAGGTATATTCAGTTGTTGTGTCTCCGCCTACTTGTGTTAAGAGAGTTTTTGCTTTTCGAGAAGTTGGTTTGTCCTATGTTGTGTTAGTTGCATTTCAATGACGGTAATACGCATGTGTCGGGTGTGCACAGAAGAAGGTAGAGGAACACGAAACAGACCGACCGACAGGTCAACCGAGGCGTAGCACATAGCGTCAAGATAGGAACTAGACAACTCTATGAGACCGTTTTGCTACTACGCGCCAACTCTGTGACCAATGGTCGACTTGTGTTAGTATGCGAACATTATATCGCCACGTTTGAGCTTTTAGACTTTTTTCATACCGTCCACGATTAGTGCTTCCTTTGGCTGCGGAACACCGTCGTCAACGTTTGGACTGGAGCAGAAAACGGTAGCGTGGGGAAGCAGAATCGAATATGTCTAGGCATGCATGATGTATGTAAAGGGGATTTGCTTTTGAGAGGCATGTGTACGGAGGACTGTTGGAGTAATTGCATATGGAAGTCGATCACCTCTGGTATTTAATCGAGGCAGTATGACGGCTGCGCACTATGTCGATGACGCCCTATGAACCACTTTATTGCCTTATCTAGATAATCGTCCACACGTCCTTTTTCAGCAAAACAACGTACACCCACATATTGCTCCAAGAATTTGGCGTTAATGTTTTGCCGTGCCCGTTCACCGGATTTAAATTCCATAGAAAATAATTGAGAGAAGACTGTCCACTTTGAGCCATCCTCCACAAACTTTGGCACGGTTAGTCAACGAAATTCAAGTTGCTTTATAGAGTTTGGGAGACATTTACGGAATTCTTGTTAAATGTAATAAATAAGGCACCAATTTTCAAAAAGATTGATACCAAAAAGCACCGCAGTAATGGTTTTAGTTATTTAAGTATGGATTCTTGTTGTCTTTTTATGAGAAACGAAATGTGTTTCATCTTGTGTTAATGAAGAGTTTTTTAATACCTATAACTTTAGATATTTCTGTGATATATCTACTTTTGTAGAGCAGTTTAAACAGCATAAAAACCAGAACCAGTATATACGAGACAAAAGGACTAAATTATTGTATAAAAGTGGAAAGAATTGCGGTTGATTTTGGTAATCAGTAAATTCACAGTCATAAAGTCATAAAACATCCGGTCCGGTGTGGAGAAAAGCTCTCTGTATTCTGCATTCGTAGCTTTTGTGTTGAAAAGCCACAATGCTTTGTGTCCAGTAGTCCAAAGACCGGGGCTAGTTTATCCCCGCTAGTAATTCCTTCTTTAATTCGGACCGCATTTTCATTATATGCTCCTTTTAGGTTGTTTATTGGAAAAAAGCTCCCGTATAATTGAACAAAAATCGTCGTTTTTAGATATTTATTACCGAAAAAGAATCTACTGGCCGTTTAATAAATGCCAACCTATTAAAGAGGCGGATTAATAATGCATTTGGCTCCAAGGATGAAAATAGCAGAGAAAACTGGCCAATTTAAAATTTAAAGTATTCATTTATTTTGTTGGAACGGGATAATGTTAAGTAATATGTTTCATAGTAACGGGATATTATCGTAAATGAAAGCTTTTTCAACGCACTGCTTCTGTTTTCAAAAAATGAAATAATACAACCTATAACTCATGTTCGTGACACGTCATTTTTCTCTTTTGTAAATAAAATGAATAGCACCGGTGATGAAAAATAAATTCTTTTTTACGACACACACCGCCTCTTTCTATTTTATATAAAAATAAAAAATGAGGAAAATTAATTTCACAATTTCGAACGCTTTCGGACCATAAAGATTTGCTCGGCCCTCGGTGCAAAATTTAATTAAATTATGGTATACTACAAAACAACTGTATAGAGACCCATAAGTAAAAGAGCAAAATGTGTCAACTTCTACAAGTCTCCAAGTCGGTTTTTAAGAACGAAATCTTCCACACTATCTTTTTCAATCGATAGCTGAATTTCGAAAGCCACTAGCACTAAAAAGTTTGTATTAAAAATTACAGCAAACGCTGCTTGAAAGATGAGGTGTAGGCGGGAAACCAGCGATTAACACTTGCTTCATAGAATAGCTGTGTTCTTAACTTGCATAAGGCTTACAAAATATTATGTTGAATTTTCTAAACAGCTACAAATTTTCACATAAAATTTATAGCTATTTATTATACAAGTGTTTTATAAGTCACGAAAGGAATGTTTAGCGACGAGAGTTTGCTCGAGTGGCCAATTTTTCTTGAGTGACTTATTTGCTGTTAAGGCACGAGAGTAATACATAGTTTTATCCAACACCTCGTTCTGTAACAGTTATTAAAACATCAAAACCAAAAAAATAATAAAATACAGCGTTAAAAGGTAACTTATGAACTAGTTGCCATGTAGTTGCTATGACAAATATAAAAACAGTTTAGTTATGGGTTCCCAAGTACACTAATGTGTTATAGACCAAACATAAATATAATATATTCAAAATCGACATTATTATGACTTCATAATAAACAGGTGTTGGATAAAAATTATAACTTATTTATGTTTACTTTTAGCATATCCCCTAGGTGTACTAACCCGGCGCATCCACCACTATTGCAATTATGGTTCTGATAACTTATTTGCGTCTTAATGTACATCTTAGCTAAAGTATATAATTTGTACTACAAGAGAAAACATTTTGTTTTGAAATCAGGAAATAATGCAATCCTCTTAAATGGTAATCAGTAAGAAAAACTGGAAGAATTTGTATGCACTTTCGAGACTAGAAGACTAAAGCAAGTATTAGTAATTTTATAGCAGTGTGCAGGTGCGTTTGGTTTAAACTTAAATCAAATAAAGAATATACCGATAAAAGTGTATATCAATACTCCAACAATTAAAAACAAATACAAAAAAAAAAGATTAAATTATATAAAATTTTATGTTCACACATCGATTTTCTCTCAACTCAGTAACAAGAAAAGTCAAAATAAAAAACCGGATACCATTAGAAAGAGCCAAAGTTTTAACACAAGTAGCTTGTGCTCCTGGAAGCGATACCTTCAGTTTGAAAGAATCGCCGGCAAATGCGACTTCCACCTCCTTTTCAAGTAAATATTACGTGATCGCCTTACAAAATAGTGACACATTCGAGTAATTGTATTAGGCTTTGTGGTGTCAATTTTCCACAAACCTTATCTATGTTCTTACATAGCCGCTCGTCTTAGTAATTAGATTCTCTCAAAAATGGGTCGATATCTACACACCTCAAGTTATCTGAGGCGATAGTCGAAACACAAGAAACCGACCCTTTTCAATTTTATCTATTTCTGATTACTTGTGTTCCCGATTTGGTCCTCAAACCTTTTATCGACTAACATAAAATGTGTTCTACATACTAATATAAGACGTGTGTGGCCGTCTTTTCTTTTCATCTACTTCTTTCACACCACATACGTAATTCGATATATTATCTGCTTTGTACTTCGTTTCTTGCTTGAATTCCATCAGTACGTGGATTACTTTGCTCTTCTACGAACCTTTATAATGGATTTTTCAAAGAATTATTCTCTTTCGTAAATTAAGCATTTTAATTACCCATTGTCAGGAACATGCTACAGATTTCCTATCGCATTCAATTTAACTTTATTGGAATTTGTCACCAATTAAACTGCTATTAAAAACTGTTTTACTTTTATATCTATATTGTAACGTCTTATTTCAGAGTAGGGGAGACCGGGGTTCTTTGTTACAGGGGCAAGTTGTTACATTTGATTTTAAAAGCGCGCTTTTTTGGCAATAGTGAAAATTGTCCTGTAACAACGTGCAAACTTTGTTTAATTGCAATCACTAACTGAACTTCCTAAATCAGCAAATTTTAACAATATATGCTATTTATATCTTGAAAGCCGTATGCTATGTCAAGCAAAATATACATAATTATCAAAAATGTGGAGATATAAACAAATACTCAACCCGTAGCAGCAATTTAGTCTACATTCCGAAGTGGAATTTGTCACTAGTTGGCAAAGGTCCTCATATTACCTCAATAAAACTCTAAAATCATTTGCCCGTGTCAATCAAGGAAATCAAATTTTATAACAAATTTAAATGCAAAGTGAAATTATTATTTACCCAGAGAGCCATATACTCACTCGATGAAGATATGGATCATAGTTTTTATACTTCTAGTGACGTGTCCTCTTGACGTATATGTATTCGACGGCCCAATATACAATGTGTGGCGAAAATAAATTATTATTATTATTAACTCCAGCAGCTTCGCTATTTTTTTCAGAGAGAGACTCAGAAATGGAGAATATTTCCAATATTTGTCTATTGCCTAAAATTTTGAGGTTAAACAGAGACGGTCCTTTTAAATTTAAAAAATACAAATGGGGTTATTTGACACAGTATCCTTGGGGTCAGTTGTTATATGTAACAATATTACTATGCAAATTAATTGTATGAAAAATGCGCACATGAAAAATGTACCAAAGCCCCTAATCATTTCCTTCAGTGTCCCAGTTGTAATTCAGACCACGATTTGGAATAATTTTCCTTTTTTGACCTTATTCAACTGTTAGTTAAGTTTTAATTTTGAAAATAAAGTTGTATTTTCAGTTCTATCAATGAAATAAATATGAATCAATGTTATAAGTATGTTAGAAATAAAAAATATGTTTTAAACTAAACTGTTCTTATATAATTATGCACATAACAACTTGCCCCAGATCTGTGACAACTAACCCCGCTCTGGGGTCAGTTGTTACAAGTTGCATTCCCATCTAAAGTTGTATATGGTTCCTTGTGCTCAACTTGGAATGAAACCGTAATGTCTACCATGTAGAGAAAGGATCAGTTAATAATAAAATGGCAGTTGGTTTTTTTTAACTTTGAACAACTATGTAAAAAAAATCAAATGTAAAAATTGTAACAAGTCTCCCTACTCCCCGGTCTCCCCTACTTTCAAGCTAAATTTAAAGTACGAAACTAATATTCGTTTATAAACCTACGTGCTTCTATTTCACCTACCTTATCCTGGTGCATATAATCGCTCTTACAATAGCTATTTTAAAAGCTAGATTCCTCTCACGTCTCCTAGAAGAGGAAATTAAAAAGAGTATTGAGAAAAAAGTGACTGCAAAAGAAAACAAACAAGGCTCGCGTTTCCAATTTCGTCGTTGGCGTTTATGCAATGCATAAAAAGTCCGCTGATCTCGTCAGAAATTTAGGTCTGGGAGGGAATAAGCCCCAAGAATTCCGTCTGTAAATCCTAGAATTCATCGCATTAAGTGTTGTTACAAGAGTCGGATAAAGCGAATCTTAGAAAGACAACTGTCACATCAAGGAGGGATCCATTAAGACTTCCAGCGTTGTATGTCATGACGTCATATCGTTGTAGCGCCATCTATTACCTAAAGTGACAGACTAATGCCGCGAATTTCAATCCGTTTTTTGTGCCGTTAACATTGTATTTCTATCCACAATAGCACTTAATGCCTCCGATATAAACGCTTTTCGTTTTAATATGACGTTTTCCATTTCCCACTTCAAACGTTTTCGTGATGAATCTACTTGTCTGCAGGCAACTCCCTTCATTGTTCGCCCAAACTATAATTCAGTTTTTAGACTTCAACTAAATAATATTTTATTATCCATTGTTGCTGAGTTGCGCTGTTATTAATTTAAAAAATTAGACCGACTGCGGGGCGAATTGAAATCAACGGAAATTGAAACCAATGCTGTTAGAGCATCGTCATTAATATTAATCCGAATCACCAATTCCTGCGGATTGTGTACCGGGAAAACAATAAAATCACACGCTCAAGCTGACGCAAATAATAATTTTTGCACAACTACATAAAACTTGAGTCAATCACGAGGAATCTACTTGAATTTAAGATAAAGGTGAGTCATATAAATTAAATGTTGAAATTAATTCATAATGAAAACACCGTAACTTTAATTTAATAGTTTGAAGTTTAAAATTTATTATTAACTAGGTGACCCGTCCCGCGGCTTCGCACGGTGATTGTATTTTATTACCTTATTTAATAAGGAATGGAATTTTTAAAAGTCGTTGCTTAGTGAGCGCCTACGTGGTAAAATAAGTAAGTGTGCAAAATTTCATTGCAATCGGTTCATAGAATCCAGAATTTCGTCATGAGTGAATCAATGATATTTGGCTACTGGGTGATTCACGAAGTAGAGTAGATTTAAACCTCAGCTTATACAGGCCATTTCAATCGAAACGAGCCACCCTCAATAACTTTCTAGGAAAAGAGATTTAAGAAAAATCTAAAAACACGTCAATTTTTATCTAGAGGGGGACATGTTTTGATGCAATAGTAAGCAGGCTTGGCGCAACCCCATACCCCTGACAGGAGCAACCTCGATTTTTAAAAAAGGGAATAGGGGTCGAGTAACATGTCGTTTGAAAGGTCTTTTAATTGTCTTTTCAGCCACATAAGTATTTTTTATTTACATAGTCTATAAGTTAGTAATTAAAATAAAACAATTTTTTAACGGATTTGTTTTGTATTTAGACATGCTTGCAATTATTAACAATAAAAAGCTTGCAATCAGCAATGTTAGACAATCTGTGTTTTTGTACAATTATTTGCGTATTTATTATCTTATCGGTTTTTGGCTAGAGCTAGAGAACGCATTGGTCTTTCAACAGAATGGAGCACCACCTCATTATACTGCGCCAGTACGGCAGTTCCTGGACAATAACTTCCCCGACCACTGGATTGGTAGACAAGGTCCTGTAGAATGGCCACTTAGATCGTCCGATTTGACTCCCCTAGATTTTTATTTGTGGGGACACCTCAAGTCCAAAATTTATGCAACAGAACCAGCTTCTCTGGAAGATTTGCGACAAAAGATTATCCTGGAATCTCGACAAATAACAAACGTAACCTAAAAAGCGTATTTCATAATCGTCCGTATGACTATGAGTGCATGGAAGTCGATGGGAATCATTTTGAACATTTCATATGAAATCAAATTTAGTATTCAATGCTACAGTTGCTTTATCGCTCAGGAAATTAAACACGACTATTTTTTTTCAGTTTATTTATTTACTTTTTGTTAAGGATTGGTATAAATGAGTATGGATGACGACAAATTTGATTACAGCATTATTCAGATCAATAATAAATTGTCTAATAATGTTTATTGCAAGCTTTTTATTGTTAATTGCAGGCATTCCTAAATACAAAACAAATCCGTAAAAAAAAATTTCATTTTTAATTACTAACTTATAGGCTATGCAAATAAAATAGCTATTTATGGTATAAGTGAATAAAGACAAATTTCATCCACGAAAAAACAGCTTAGCACACGAGCCGCAGCCGAGTGTGATAATGTTTTTGAGTGGATAAAATTTCTTTATTCACGTGTATCATACAATATTTATTCCAATTTCGTATTTTCAAAAAGGTTTATTTCTTAGATAATTCATTTACATAAATATTAATTGTACTATTACTAATTTAATGAATACTTAAAGAAGGAAAATTGACTCTACTTTCATTAAGTACAATGGAAGTTAGGTTGACTCTCTTTCGTCATGGTCAAGTGCAGTGGATGTTCCAGGCCTTTCGTTTGAATTTACATCTGCCAAAATTTTTCTTGAGGTGGATATTTTTTGAGCAACTGATTTGTCTATATAGCGTTCTGAAACTGTAGAAGACTCACGACACGAGCACAGCAGGAGCGCGGTAGTACAAGTGTAAACCAGCGTTAAGCTGGACACCTTTACTTTCTTCGATTTTTCGAAGAAAAAGGCCAGCAGAGTTTCCTCGTTATTAACAGTTTTCACGTACTCTTTTTCGTAAACTAATTTTGATTTTTCTGGCAATAAATTGGATACTGCAGCCGCAGCTTCGTTCAGAACATCTTGTGGTATGCTTTCTGGCGGGTTATTTGCCATTTCAAACACACTTTCAGAGTCTAAATTGGAGAATTTGAGAAATTTGCGTGAACTCTCATATGTTTTATATACAAGCCATGGATAGCAACGAAAATTTCAAAGGTAGTGCAAATTTTAATTTTTTTACTTTATTCGTGTTGTCAATAGCAACGTGAATAAAGTGTTGCTATAAACATTTTATTGGAAAAAAATAATTATGTGGCCGAAAAGACAATTAATAGTATATTGAAACACAAGTTTTGTAATAGTATATTATTTATCTAGAACGAGAAGTGAAGTTTAAAGTACGAGCAAGTTGTTTACGGCCGAGGCGCCTAGCCGAGGCTGGAATTACTTGTGAGTACCTTTAAAAACACTTCTTCGTTCGAGGTAAATACAACGTTTTATTTCATACTGCAAGTTTAATGAACTAAGTCAAAATAAAAAGAAATGTTGTGTGTTTATCTCGCACAAATTATTCGTAATAATTAAATATGCGGGAACTAACATTCCCATAGTAACAAACGTTTGTCAAAAATGACAACGAAAAAACTGGGTCACGGTGAATGGTTTTGGATATTTTATTCGATTATTCCGTTTAAAATTGAGAAAATTGAGGTGCCTCAAGACATTGTATTGAAGCAGATCACGTGAAGAACAATTTGATGCTACAAATATCTCGGGAACAATGTAAGAAATGATTGACGTATAATTTTAAAGTACTAGGACTGTAAAATTTTTCTTTAAAGTACTAGGACGTTAATGTTCCACTTTTGGTATCAAAAATAATCCGAAAAATGTCACTTTAGATACAAGTATGAAATAAAACTGATATTAAGACACGAGTTCAGGTTTGCAGCACGACTGCCGTAGGCAGGAGTGCCTGTAAAGAACGAGTGCTCTTAAGTTTTACAAAACAAGTTTTTCATGTAATTTTTCCTAATTTGCATATTAATTTAATTTTTTAACAAATAAAATCAATTTTGGTAATTTAGGAAATTTTGTTAAATTTAGATTTTTCTGTACCTGACGTATACTTGAGATGACTTACATGCAACCTTAACCACAAAATCACACTGACATTTCGTTCAGTGCAAGGTTCAGTGTGTCTAACCAATGGAAACAAAAATTCTAGATTTTGGGTGCGTTAATGGAATATTAACGCACTCAAAATGAGTGCGTTAATAGCTTTGTTACAACAGCAAATTAGGAAAAAGACCTTTCAAACGACATGTTACTCGACCCCTATTCCCTATTTAAAAAATGGAGGTTGCTCCTGTCAGGGGTATGGGGCTGCACCAAGCCTCCTATTTTTAGATTTTTCTGAAATATCTTTTCCTAAAAAGTTATTGAGGGTGGCTCGTTTCGATTGAAACGGTCTGTATATGTCCTCTAAACGTAGTTTTGACGGTATTTAGAAACGTTTAATATAAAGTTGAAAAAGTAGTGGCAACGAGCGATGTACTCAAAACATTTTGATAGTCGCTCTAGGTTTTTATTGACCAACCTTTTCCGACTGACAAAAACCACTCTTGCTTTCAATTGAAAAAGATAAAGACTCACCTAGGTCAAGGTACCATTTATAAAAATTGTTCAAAATGACGACCGCCGTTATGAATGCAGGCTTGGCATCGCCGAAGCCAGGGGGCTACCACTGACATCGATGACTGAGTGACATGGTCTAGTTGGTTGTGTACATTACATCGCTGACTTGTCACCATCTCTGCTTGTCACAGATGAGAAAATTCTGGTGCATTTTGTAACAAATTTTATGAAAGTGCTATTACTGGAGGGGTGTCAGTTCAATTAAATAGTGTAATTGGACCACAGAAACAATGGAAAGTGTGATGTAAGGTTGTTTTACAATAACTTAGGCTTAACATCAACATTTTTCTTAAATTTATATACACATCAATAGCAGCGTTCAAGAATGAAAAATAAAACGGCGGAGAAATAAACGCTTCCATACACATTGTAAAATCTTAAAAAAACAATCATTCAAGTACTAAGTAGAAAGTGTATGTTTACTTACTTTTGTCTAAACCTTCTAAGGTGTTCTATATTATTCAGGAACTTAACAAAGTCATTCTCCATTTTGTCTTTAGCTGTTTAAGGGCACAAACTATACAACGAACTAATGTTAAAATACGGTTTAAATGCAATCAATCCAATGCACACTACCACATAAACTCGTAAACAATAACCTTACTCTTCCTTAACGACCCCAAGGCGGGGAATAAACACTGAATCAAATGTTTTTTTTTTTAACTCAATATTAGAGGTTTAGTTTATTTACAACCCTCTCAACATTTTATTTGAGTATTTAGATATTACATTTTCCAACTCACGCGAAATGTCAAATTTCACTTGCCACTCATTAAAAGTCATCGATTATTAAGCGAAATTTGCAGGAGATTTGTGTTTGTATTTGTTTACGATGAGAGATGTCAATAAAATGATGTCACTTTTGTTAGTGTTATGTCAGCTGAATCTTGTTGTTATTAGGGCGGCAGATTTCGCAGATGGTTTGGGTTATTGTTACACGGTTTTGATGGGAGTCGCATAAACAAGCTGTTTCATATGGCTCCAAACAAAACAAACAAATGGGAACGTGGGGACCACAACATAGATTCTTTGTGACCAATACATTTTCCGGGAAAATTCACATTTAACCACCTTTAACTACCGTTTCCATAAATTATTCTAGCCGCTGAAGCGTTTCCGTGAGCTTACCCGTAAACAAGTACGATATCGGTTCTTTCATTAAATGACAAAACCACCATTTTTCAATGTAAACAAAGAAATGTGTACAAAAAGTGCAAAATCTTAAACACAAGTAATAATTATTTTTTTTCACTACTAGCTGTAGAATGTACGATTATATAGTTCGTAGAGGAGGTGTGAAGTTGTTTTTCTTTCCTAGTAGTTAATAATTTTTTCATTATTGACCAGTAGTTAATAATGGGCAGAGACCGGATTTGATGCAAACTGCATATCGTTTATTATTATTTTATCTACCTACTTAACAACAGCGCCCTTCGATTTTCACAAATTCCACCAGCTGCAAATATTAATTAACTGCAATTTATGCAAAAAAAAAGAAGTTAAATTATTACAAAAGCACAGGTATGCATTGTGCAGGTTTTCACGAAAATCCGGTCTCTGACGGAGAAATGTCATAGAAAAAATACATAACCTTTATTTTTGATAAAAAGCGTCTAGCGGGTGGCAGTCACAGTTGATCCTGTCCAAATTTCGAGTTTCACGTACAGGAAAATATGACCTTCTTGGAGTAGGTTTCTTTAAGGGTTTGAACGCGAAGCGCGAGCCAAAATTTGCAATGATCCACGGAAAAAACAAATCGTCGGTGAGCTACTAATACCATCTATCTACAAATTGCGAACTTTACAGGAGACACAAAAAACTTACTTAAATGTTTATTTCTTATTTATAAGCAGATTTTTTATTTATTTAACGTTTTCAATTGAAATATGGAATAGCTGATTGATATTCAGTTAAGAAATTGTTAAAAATACATAATTGCATGCACTTAGGAGATATTTCTCTTTGGATGAATGTCACATAGTTGGTATTGTTGCACAATAAACATTTTTATTTTCAATATTGTGTTATCTACATGATAAGGAAACGAAACGAAATTGGGTAGTTGATAGATTTTAGAACTTCGTATAATTTCATAAAACATTTTTTTAATACATTTTCAAATACAATGCAACAGAACATGCAACATAACTTCATAAACATTATAAACAAATTTAAATGCTAAAGTGGAGAACATGGGAAAAAGAAACTATCCAAGAAAGCATATTAATGCGGGATAGTATCGTAAAAAGCATGACAATCAGATGTTAATACGCTTTTTAAACTCTGCAAATGCTTGAACTTCTTTTCTGAAACGGGTAACTTGTTTGCATTGAGCCTTGGGTAATTTGTTATAGGGGCAACTATTTTCGCTCGTATTGGCAATGATGACCACTCACCATCTTCAAACGAAGTTTTTACTTCAAGCATACCGTTAGAAGTATATTTTATTTGTTTTAGATCAGTTACTGTTGGATCGTCCACTTTTTTACCCGGTCTGATTGATGAGTATCGCAGAAATTGACTTTTAGAAAAATCTTTGAAGAAAGTATGATCAACCATTAACGATTCATAGGGCTTTGGCTTTCTTCGTGCTTCTAGTGTTGCTTTTAGGTAATCACTGGGTAACTGAATGATTCGGTTCTTCAATTTTCTCTCTACACAACTATGAACAGAGTCACACTCCATCTGAGTGTGACCCCGTTCTAAGAACTTTTGTGTTATTGTTACGTCATGTAATATCGAAAAATTTAACAACGCATTTGACATAATGCAGTTCCGATTCTGGTACGTGCATCCGTCGGAAAATATTACAATTGGTAATTTTCTTTGTAAGCAGTGACGTTCTAAGTAGTCTAACAAGCAAGAAACGAAGGTTGAGGCACACAATGAAGAATCAATTTCAGTGAACCAGTAGCACGTTGCGTCGCTGGTGCCACAATCAAAGATGGTAAAATTATGGCAGCAAAGTTTCGTTTTAAAATAAAGATTGCTGGCATTAAGGTAAGGTGCAACTTTCACTGCCTGCAAATCCATTGTGAGCAGAATAAGTTCGTTATTCTGGGCTTTTTGTTTGTCTCTATCTTTTTCGTCTCTTGCTTGATCCTTGTTCAAAATGTGTTTTTTCCAAACACATTCTTCTACATTTTGGACTTTATGTTCGCAACATAGATCACACAAATCTTTTTTGGGGCGAAATAGCGCCAAGTTCTCTTGATGAAACTTTCTTTCGAATATTTTTCTGCATGAAATAGGCAATCCTTTCTCCGTACAATAATTCTTGTAAATTTCATAAAGATTTGATAATGATTTTATTTCCTCATCCAAAAAAAGCTTTGTGGAGTCTCTGCGTACGTAGTGTGAAGGTACTTTTGCCAACTGATCAAAAAATTCTTTTAAAGGATTATCATAAGATAAAGATTTTCGAACACTATAGCTATTTTCTCTGCGTGACTGGTTCAGATTTTCTTTTCCGGTATGCATTGCTAGCACTGAATTCTTAACCCAACTCTGGACTGTGAAAGGTTTTAGAGCAAGTGTATTTAGAAACATTTCTCTGCATACAGTCCAGGTGTTCTCACCATTATTTAGGGTATATACGAAGGTTCCAAGTCTCCTAGAGTTTTCACCGCTACTTTTTGTACACCTTTTAGTGACAATTCGAGAAACATGAGATGAAACAAATACTTTTCTTTGATCCCACGTCATGTTTTTCCAAAATTCTGCGAATATTTTGTTTCTTGTATCCTCTGAAAATTTGCTGCAAAATCTGATCTTTGATGTTTCACATTTTTTTGACGCACAACGTGGTCCAAGTTTCCTGGCACTTCTCATTGTATTATGTTTCACTTTTCCTTCTCTTGAGCGAATGTAACCTAAATACGCCTGTCCTGTCATTCTCATCTTCTTTGCTCTATTTTTTTTCCACTTTTCTGGATTACCATTCTTACATCTTTTTCGGCCTTCGTTCATATTTCCATATTCGTTTTCGGTCTCAGTAACGTACTCACTTTCAGAAGAAGAATCAGACTTAGGAATGTCAGTTTCGGAAATATAATCTGCAACATCTTTATCAGTTTCTTTAGATGTACCGGCTTCACATTTGTTTTGAACAGCAAAATTATCGATGCTTGATAATATGTTATGTTGTCTGACGTTTTCTTCTTTGTTAATCATATCGTATTCATTAGAAAGTGAAATGAGGCAGTGACTCACATTATCACAGTCAATGTTTGTATCATTGACATTAAGACCCTCATTTGAAAATGAAGTGAAGGAACGACTAATATCACAGTTTTTCGTAGTCTCATTTGGTTCTTTATTACTATTGACATCAAGTCTATCACAGTTGAGAAATTTAAGTTCCTGGGTATGATTGAAGTCAAAAATGATGGGCACAGATTCTATATCCAGTGAGTCTAAATCTATCAGTTGATGTTGATGTTGATGAACAACTACTCCAGCTTCTTGTCCATTCACTATTTCAGTTTCAGTAACGTTGTTGTCGACTTCGAGTTTTTTTTCATTGTTATGTACTTGTGCAGCTAATTCTAATATTTTCTCTGTTCTATTAGACATTATTTATAATTCTGCAATCAAAGAAACTAAATTAAACATTACGAAAAATCAAAAATCGAGATTTTAATTGTTACTTCTCAATTATGTACTTGTTTTTTAAATCTAATAACATCTATGTTCACGCAACAAAACAGAAGTTGCCCGAACTGTTTAAAACCAATATCACCTATCTGAACGACAATTAATTTAACTGCTTTTCGCAGTGATTACATTAGATAGCATCTCAAAAACTTCACAAAGAGCAGACTAAAATGTTACACTAGCTAATGTGCATATTTTAACCCCCAGACCAATAACCAAATAAGCCCAGAGAGTCATTTTGTTGGTACCTACCTTAGCAGAAACACCCACAGTCAAATTTTACACAGTAACTGCCAATACGGTTTCAAATAGGAGATATTGCCATGCGCAGTATAAAGCAGTTTGAAATAGGAGGTATTAGAATACAAAGATTATGTACATTGCTGATTTTTTTAGCATTTCGGCGCTATTTCTATTCGACCCGCAAGAAAATTTTACAGGTTATGGTGTATTAGTCTCATTTTCGCTAAAAATGCAGATAGGAGGTATTAGTAGCTCACCGACGAAATGTTCACAGACGGCAACGTCTATTCAGGATTAACTGTGACCTGACACCCGCTAGACGATTGTATTTTTGATGCTTTATTTATTTAACGATTTAAGCTGCTAGTAGTGAAAAAAATAATATATAAACCACGGTAGAGAAGCCCTTTCTCAGCTTCGCAACTTAATTCCCTCGATGCTTCGCATCTCAGGAATTAATACTGCTTAGCTGAGAAAAATTACTTCTCTACCTTGGTTTATAATATACTATTATTGATTATACGACATTGAATTCGATAGAAACAAAAAAAGGATGAACTTTTTGCAGTCATTGCTATGACGGAACTCTGATTGTCTATCACTTTTTTGTGTTTTTCTGAATGATAAATATTCAATTCTGATCGCCGTTTGCTTTTACCAATGGTTTTCAAATGGTTTGGATAAGTTAAATTTTATGAGAACTATGTAACTTTGACCTACCGAATTATTGCATAATCTCATTCATTTCTCCAGAGCTATTAGAGGTTTAAATTTTTGCCCCACTTCATGAATCACACTGCATATAAGATATAAATTAATTACACAGGCTGTTTCAGAAATAAGTGCAATAATTCAAACCAGTGGTAGAATCAAAAGCAACAACTTTTCTATACAGGGTGTTATGGAAGTCCTAGCAGAAAATTTAACGACAAGTAGAACTCGTCAAAATAAAAAAAATATATCTATAATTTTTTTCGCAAACGCTCCCTTACGGAGTTAAAATTAAGAATAGTTTGACCCCTAAAACCAATACCCGCCTATGGATCGACGTTCATTCATTGTCAGGAGGGCACAAAAACTTTACCTGATAAACTAATCGAAATAAAAACTGTTTAAATGGAAACATGTACTCACCTACCATAATATGCATAAGTAAGTTAGCACGTAATAATAAACTCTCTAACTCTGATCAGGGATAAATGTTGACACACCGACATTTCGAATACAGTTCGAATACACTTTGAAGCACATCTTCGAATACTTAAAAATATCGGGTTCAATTTCCAAAACGCGATTACATCTGGGACGTCCGAAATCATAATAAAATAATCAGCGGGAACAAGAATCGAGCACACAACATAACAATACATAGCGGCGCGACACTCAACTGATGACTAAAAATACTATCAACGACAAATTTTTTGTCCCAAAAAATTTAGAAAGTGTTTACCTCGTTCGGCAAAAATATTCTAACGCGTTCAAGTTTAAGTCGACAATGGCGGATGGTGAAGGGGTAAGAAAAATGTTCAAAAAAGTTGCGGATTTCAGCGTGTAAATCAAGTGGTAAATAGAACAAATGTTTATTTTGACGAGTTCTACTTGTGGTTAAATTTTCAGCTAGGACTTCCATAACACCCTGTATAAACGACTTTTCCGAAAACTCACATTTTTTAGCATTTTTCAACCCTACAAAATTAACGACCCGCTTATGGATATTTATATGAACTTGACCTACTGAGAATCAACTGTTTTTTTCCCAGCCTGCTTATCAATATTCAATTTTTTAGTTCCGTTCGATTTATACCTGAAGTCAGTTAGTCGAAAGCGAGGGTGGCCGGCGCGCCGGTAATTTGTTATTGTATTTCACTTTCGTTGCATTGTATTAATGGACATTAGATTAATTTAAAATTAAAATTTAAATATATCTATGTCGAACTCCACAAACTTTAATAACTGTAAGATTACTAATGGTACATGTTTCGGCAGAACACTTCTGCCATCATCAGCCCTTAAAGAATATAAAAAATTATGACATTGACGTAATTTTGAATTAAATTTGACGTTTTCAAAGGGTTACATGATTTTTAAAAGATTTCGTAAAAACAACATTTTATAAATGTAAAAATTAAAAATGGATCAAAGAGAATCTGGTAAGTTTGTTTGAGTGAAAAATTAAAATAGTGAATTAATAATGGGATTATTGAAGTTATTCTGTTCATTTAAACAAGATCTGTTAAATAAAAATAAAGATCCATTAGATTACAAATCATCATCAGGTGTATACAAATTAAGCTGCTCTACTTGTGAGTCATTCTACATAGGTCAGACAGGTCGCAAAATATCAGACCGTATTAAAGAACATTTCAGGCACATCTATAACAACACAGATCTTGATCCTCCACCATCAACACCTTCTTCTTTCGCCAATCATATATTAATAACGAAACATAGTTTTTCACCATCAAATTCCAAATTGATTCATAAATGCAATAAAGGCCGGAAATTAGATTTTCTCGAGACTTTGGAAATAAGGAAAGCCTTGAAACTGGAAAAAACAGAATAACTTCAATAATCCCATTATTAATTCACTATTTTAATTTTTCACTCAAACAAACTTACCAGATTCTCTTTGATCCATTTTTAATTTTTACATTTATAAAATGTTGTTTTTACGAAATCTTTTAAAAATCATGTAACCCTTTGAAAACGTCAAATTTAATTCAAAATTACGTCAATGTAATAATTTTTTATATTCTTTAAGGGCTGATGATGGCAGAAGTGTTCTGCCGAAACATGTACCATTAGTAATCTTACAGTTATTAAAGTTTGTGGAGTTCGACATAGATATATTTAAATTTTAATTTAAATTTACTCCACTTGGATTTAAGAACATTCTTCTTGTTTATTAGATTAATTTACTGAGTTCAAGACTGTTTCGCTTCCCAGTTGCCGTGCCTGATTTATGCCTTGTGTTTCTGTTTTAAAATGGTGAAAATTTGTTTGGAATATCGCATTATACCATTTGGGAAATTTTGAAAGAGCAACAATTATTGTATTCCTATCATGCACAGAAAGTAACATTTTTACAGTCTGAGGATTTAATAATAGATAATCATCAGATAAGGTATTTTCAACTTTCATAATAGGCACGTATGAGTAGACGAAAATCCACCTGTTATAAGGCTCCAGAATTTTAATTTTTCATACAAAATCACATCACGAGCATTCGATTTTCATGTAGAGACGTTTCCTAGGTCAGTTTTCAGTTTTTTAGTGTATGACGCCGAGCGGTTTAGATTAATAATTACAGTGTTTTTTGTCCGGTGTTGTTATCATCGTTCAGGGGTTCAGTGGCGTGTAGCGAAATTAACGTCAAAACTTCAACTAATTTTAACAATATAACTACGGGGTTTAGGACAAAAATTTATTAAGAAACATTGTTGACACTGATGAGTTCTATTATACTGATTAAATTTATTGCACTCATTGTATATGCAAAAGAGAAGTGGTTTATAAAAAACTTGTGAAGCGATCCTTAATTTACGGGCTACAGATAATATGAAAATATGAAAAGGTGTATGTATCTCCTCTCTGATCTATGCATAGAAGTAGTTCATCATTAACAGATATGGTCTGTATGTTAAGAAGGAAAAGACTGAAAAACCCTACAAAACCCTATTTTGTTTAACTTCCAGATTATTATCTTAGGATAGAGAAAACATTACCACATTTTTTAAATTTCAAACAGACGTGACGTATAGATTCAGGCAACATTTCATTCTTGCCCTGCTGGAAAAAGAATATTTCAAGCCTTCAATTTAGGCAGCGTTAGGTGATCAATCATTTATTATTAGTCATCGACAAAGGCTAATGGATGAATTACTACAAAGTTTCATTTTTTTACGCACGAACTGTGGAAGTATATACTTGTAACGAGAAATTTTACAGCGGTTCAAGGTTGAAAAAAAAAAGGAAAAAAATGCCTAATTAGAAATATTTCTTTCGTGATTACGGGTAGACGGGTAGGATATGATTAAATTTGATGTAAAACGTTGGCAAATTTTCACATTACGCTCAACTGCACTAAAAAGAATGTTTTATTAAAAATTCTTAAAATTGTTTACCCTCCCTTGTTCAGCTAAACGGAATAACGTTTTCTTTTTATTTAGATTTCAGCTGAAAATCCTGTTAGGCTTAATGATTTCTACTTAAGTATTGAATCGTTTTTTGTTTAATCACACCACTCTTCATTGTGTAGTCCAATATAGAACATCATAAAATTGGGTGGAATATAGATGTGAAACTAACTTATTGTTAAAATTTAAATATATTCAAGTCAAACTCCACAAACTTTAATAAACGTAAATTATAATCGGAACATGTTTCGGGAGACAACTACTCCCATCTTCAGCCCTAATTTTACACAAGATTAATGATACAATTGATGAATTACAGTGGGGCTCTTACCTTAAATAATGTTTAAATTGTGACGTTTTGAAAGATTAAATTTGACCTTTTGAAAATGTTACATAATTTTTAAAAATTTGGAAAAACAACATTAATTGTTTAAAGTTGTAAAAATTAAAAATGGATCGAGGAGAATCTGGTAAGTTTGTTTAAACTATATTTGAGTGGTATAAGTGAAATCATTATAAGTGAAGGAAGTGACATTTGAGGTTAAGGTAATGCTGAATGGAAAAAATTTATTTAAAAATTAAAACAGTGAAAGATCCGTTTTCCAATTTCAAGGCTTTCCTTATTTCCGAAGTCTCAGTAAAATCAAATTTCCGGCTTTTATTGCATTTGTGAATCAATTTGGAATTGGATGGTGAAAAACTATGCTTCGTTATTCATATATGATTTGCGAAGGCGGAAGGTGTTGAAGGACTAGGGTTTAGATCTGTGTTGTTATAGATGTGTCTGAAATGTTCTTTAACACGGTCTGAAGTTTTGCGACCTGTCTGACCCATATAGAATGACGAAGAACAGTTCAGTTTGTAAAAATCAAAAAATTCCCAAATTCCCTTTTTAGATTTGTTAATCACAAGAAATAATAATACTTTTCAATTTGACATTTATAATAAAGAAAAAAATTGCGTAATACCTTTTGTCTCTTGTCATCCTGATTCTCATAAATTTGCAGCTTTTCATTCCTTTTTCCACCGATTATTTTGTATCCCATTATCAGATTCATCTTTTCAAACAGAATTTAATAATATTAAACAAATTGCTTTAACCAATGGATATTCTTTAAAAACCATAAACAAATTATACTATATAATTATATACTATAACAAATACACATACCACTTAGTTCCGGTACAATCCAGCTGTTCAAGTCGCCATGCTCTCATTGGCCAGATGAGTCATGTCTGTACCTACTTCGGGGCTCTAAAGTTCAATAATGAAACGAAAGGGATGTGTTTCGCTGGCGGAAAAATCTAATTGCCTCAGGAACGGGAACGGGAGCGTGAACGGGAAAGAGTATGTATTCTATGTGAAAACGAATACTTCATGAGCGAAGCCATGATGGGCCAACTAGTATTTAATATTTATTAAAGTTTGTGGAGTTCGTCTTAAATATATTTAAATTTAAATTTAAATTTACTCCACTTGGATTCATCGACATTCTTCTGGTTTGAAAAAATAAACGTTTTGCCTTTTCAGGGCAGTCTATGGTAGAGCTTTTTTTTAAAAGGCTTTGTATAAAATTTCTGCTGGGTACCAACCCATTTTTATTTACCTCAAGAAAGACTTAGTTAAGTTCCTCAATGTGTCACATGAACGCGGGAGATGGTTTTGACAATCCACCCTCGTTGAGGTAATCTATCCACGAAAAATCTGAACTCATTGAAGAACTTAACAAGGTAGAATCCTTCACCTTGTGGCAAATAAAGCCTGCTAGGTTCTCCAACCCATCATACTGGAGCTCATTTAGTTCATGAGTGAAGTCAGTACCTGCTGGAGTGGGAATACCTAAAGGCGGATTTAATTTTTGTATAAAGGTCCCACTTAAGGGAATATCAGGAGTATCATCTGATTCAACATTAGAATAATCAGAATATGCCCCCTCATTTTTACCCAAAATATAGGACCGTAATCGATACTTAAATTCCAAACAAGTAGGATAATCCTGGAGACCCTTAGCCCTTATTACCCAGAAAAAGTTTTCAATAATATCTTGATTTAAACGTCGCGTCAACAAGTAATCTTGTTGGAAACGACGATTCAAATCAGGTAGAAGCATTTTTAATGCAGAGTTGCTAATAAGAATTGCTAAAACAATGGATATTGTTAAGAATTAAACAAACTAGTGCATGTTGTGATATATTACCCGTTTGAAATGGTAATTTGCAGCGGCTTCCTATTACCTTGATACCAGCAATGGTAGTACTCATTTGATCTAATATGGATTTCTGCTTCTCCAGAGCTAATGGTGCTATTCTCGTCTATATCTCTGTAAGTTATAGACTATAAAGTGAAATCGTATTCTGTAAGGAAAATATTTCTCTATAAGCTATATATATATATATATATATATATATATATATATATATATATATATATATATAGCTTATAGAGAAATATTTTCCTTACAGAATACGATTTCACTTTATAGTCTATAACTTACAGACATATATATATATTCAATTGAAAATATTCAATTTCTACCGATTTGACTATTTTTTTTTTAATAATCGTATTGGTCCAGGTAAGCTTTTTAAAGAAGGAAAGAGTAGAAAAGTTGCCGGGAAAATAATATTTTCCGGAATTGAACCTGACCTACACTATTACGAATATTCTAAAAAAAAAGCCAAATCAGTACAGCCGTTCCCAAGTGATGCTCTTACCAACGTTCAGCATTTCATTATTATTATAATTATCGGATAATATTCCAAGCAAATTAGACTTTTTAGAAGAAATAATTTATAAAGTTTTGAAATTTTGGTTAACTCCTAGCGGGGACCCAAATAAAGATCCGAAGAGTTTTTTGCGGCGATTATCTCGAAAACCCTTAGTGGGAACAAAAAATGTGTAAAAACAAAATTCTGGAGCACGTTTTTCTGTACAAGGTCCATATTGAGTAAAACATTTGCAATGAATTGATATTGGTCAAATTTTTTTTATACCTGTGCATTATCTTTTTCGAGCCTCAATTAACTAAACTTAATAAATATGCATTAATTGTTATTATTATTATCATATCATTGAAGAGGCTGTTTGCGAATATTTCATTGGGAGAACTCATCTCTAGTCGTCAAACATCGGTAAAGCCGGGAGGGGAGAGGTGTAATAGGGGTAAGGCCCATCTGTCCCCAAATCAGACTTTTTGGAAGAAATAATTTCTAAAGTTTTGAAATTTTGGTTATGAACTCCCAGTAGGGACGCGAATAAAGATCCGAAGAGTTCTCATCCTCTCGAGGGGAGCTTCATCCCCTTTTGCCCAAAAACCGCCCCCGAGCGTGACCTCATG
Source organism: Diaperis boleti (assembly GCA_963583935.1). Lineage (NCBI taxonomy): Eukaryota > Metazoa > Arthropoda > Insecta > Coleoptera > Tenebrionidae > Diaperis > Diaperis boleti. The sequence continues at coordinate 42,133,793 of OY757244.1, forward strand.
AAGCTTTTCCCCATTTTCTTCTAAACGGTAACTCCGACGAGAAAATGTTACAGAGCCTTTTCCAACGTCATTTATGAGCGTTGGGTGGAAGATAGGCAAAAACTTTATAAGACCAATTTTATGCAGAATTTAATGGAGAACATAGTAAGTCCTATAACATCTTCTGGTCGGAGTTACCGTTTAGGAGAAAATGGGGAAGAGCTTTATGAGGTCACACTCGGGGACGCTTTTTTGGGAACAAGGGGATGAAGGGGTGAGAACTCTTCGGATCTTTATTTGGGTCCCTATTGGAAGTTCATAATCAATATTTCAAAAGTTTGTAAATTTGTTCTTCTATTCGGCGTTGTTTCGTCTAATTTGCTTGGACTATAATGCCATTTCGACGTATAAATTTTACAGCTGACAGCCTTAAAACATTTAAAAATGCCAAACGTTGCTCTGTAACTGCAATCGGTATAGAAGTGCTTAGAGAATACGAGTTTTCTATAGTTTCTATAAGATCTTTAAGAAATGCATTTATAGAGTTCTGTACGCTACAGACTGTAAGATTTTATAGACTATAAGGAATTTTTAGAGAATAGCACAATAAGCCACAGGCCCGATTTCTAGTCCTCGTGTCACTGATAGGAGTGCTTACGTTGAATACGTCGAACCAATCATTAACCTGTAATTTGAAGGAATTTTAATAAATGCACATGTTTTATAACACTATGTTGTAACTACCAGTTTAAAAAAAATCTGAACATTCAATACAATTCATGTCAGGTGGTAAAAAAGCCGGACTACCACATCTGTATATAGCCTGGGACATTGTGTGAGAAAATAGCTTGGCAGCAAACTTTACTCTCTGTCGTTGTGCTCGAGTTACATTAAGTTTTTCTTTGGTCATTTTATGGGTAATCTTCAAGTCAGAATTACCACAAGTACCTCTTCAACGATCTACTTCTTTATTGTTTTGCCGCCTATCAAAAAACCATGGTTCACAAAATCAGCCAGGACGAACATTTTTTCTCGAGTGACAGGATTTGTAAAATATGGTTTATTTTAAGATATTTTCAAGTCAGTGTGAAGCCCTCCATTAGCACCACCTAAATTTATTACCACCTAAATTAATAGTGACCTGAATTCTCTACAAATGTGATAATGTCCTCTAAGATTTTAGTAGTCATTTTACAATCAAAGTCATAAAAAATAGGTTGCTTCCAAGCTTTATACACTCCCGATATCATAACTACTTGCACATAATTATAAGGCTGCAGTAGATGGTCATTTGATTGGTCATACACATATTCACGACTAATCTTCATTTCGCCAAAGACAATGGTACAGACCTTTTCTTTTTCAGACATGTCCGCATACTCAGCAAACTTCAAAACATTTCTTAAAATGCCAGAGTTTAACTGTATTTTTCGTAACCACTCCTTCAATGTTGAGACTGCTGGGGATGGAAGGCCTTTTTTTAAAGATAGTCTGTATGGTCTGGGACCAGCAGCATATATGGCTATGGCATTGGAAATTTCATCAATGGACCACTTTATTCTCCTTTGTCTGGCAAGTTTTTTTATCTGATTTGTGCTGAATACCTTTTTGACTCCAATTAACAGACTTTTTAATTCTTGAATTTCTGCATTGGCAGAAGCTAATTTCTTTGTCATGGCATCCAGCAGGCCTCTTTCATGTAAATCATGATCAGTTGAAACTCTAAATCAAAAAAACCTAAAGCAAGAAGAATCTAAAATTAATGAGGGGAGAAAGTTATAATGAAAATTAATAACCAGCACCTTTTATCAGGATAACTACATCCAGCAACTATATCAGAACTACCCTCTATTATTACTTCATTAAAAATGCCATTCTTATTGGCATTATAATTCTCCTGACAATTATTCCCAATACCATCACCATGGATTTCTTCATTCCTATTTATGAAAAACTTACCTATTAACTTAAAACGACTAAAAAAGCATTTTATGTTAAAAGAAAAGGGAGGTAACTATAAAAAAACAGAAATGGTTTGTGTTAGAAAGAAATATTGAGATCCTAATGCCTTACATAACAATACACTTAGCTTTTATTTTTAGCAGTTGTGGGCGCAATAATTATCTCATTAATCAGTTGCCTTCTTTGCCTTTTATCAGCAAGAAGCTTTCGGTTTTGAACAGATTTAGAAGATGATACTTGTTGACGTTGGAGCAGATTTTGTGTAGAAACTGCATCTTCTTTCAAGCCACGATAATGTTTAGGAGTGTACTTTAGAAGTACTTGCTTTAAATTTACGATATAATCACTCTCTCGGAAATGTTTTGAACAAATAACAGCGGTTTTTTCATTAAATTTGTCACTTCGCTTGGTGGAGAGGATCCATTGTTTACACAAGTCAGAATTTTTTTGATTTATCAGTGGGATTTTTTTTAGACTTGTTATTGGACTTACATCCGAATACGGCACAACGCATTTTGAGACGATTTTGATTGATATTACTCAAATAACACACAAAAACACACTATAACCTGCGAAGCACCATATAGCAGCACTGCAACTTTTGTAAAATCGGTCGCGTAATTAAGGACCGCCCCTTCGGCGCAGCATCCTATCTCTAAATTTGTATAGTGGTACACGACTGCCATCTGGCACTGTCGAGAATAGCACTGTCGTTGAGCTAAGGTGGGTTCGAGGACATAACGGAAATGAGGGGAATGAGAGGGCCGACGAGCTGGCTCTACAGGGCGCGAAGGGAACACCGGATGGTACCGAACCGCCCATCCGACCGGCCAACCGCTACCTCTCAAACCTGATCAAAACCGACACCCATTCTAGACACTATGCTAGATGGGAAACTACAACAGGCTGCAGACAAAGCAAGATTTTGATCAAAAATCCTTGCTTTTAAAGAGCCAAGCTGGACGGGACACTGCAAGCTAAATAAACACCTCCACGTGATGGGGGTGGTAAACCACCCAACGTGGAGGGGGTGTTCAGAGGAGGACGACACTATCGAACATATCCTACGGGAATGTCCGGCTCTCGCCTCGACCAGAAAGTCCATACTGGGGGAGACATGGCCCAGCTGGGCCTATTTGAGGTGTACCTCGTCTGGAACCATCCTAGCTTTTTTCGACAATGTCGGATGGCTGGATGAGAGACAGGAATGAGGAATAGGAGGGGGTGACACAATGGGCCCGCGGTGTGGTCTAAGTGTTGGTGAGTGGAGCAAATTCCCTCACGCCCCTCAACACCTAATCTATCTATCTATCTTATCCAGATTGTTTATTAAGAGTAGAGATCCATTAGATTACAAAACGTAATTCGGTGTATACAAAGGTTGAAGGGGGTCCATTTTTACAAATTTGGGTTGATGATAAAATTAAATGTTTGTAAATTAATTAAAACACTTTTTGGGGGGGAATAACATTAAAAACATTAAAAACATTAAAAACATTAAAAACATTAAAAACATTAAAAACATTAAAAACATTAAAAACATTAAAAACATTAAAAACATTAAAAACATTAAATACATTAAAAACATTAAAAACATTAAAAACAGTAAAAACATTAAAAACATTAAAAACATTTAATTTCGGTGTATACAAATTGAACTACTCTTCTTGCGAGTCATTCTATATACGTCAGACAGGTAGCAAAATTTCAGACCGTATTAAGAGGGGGGTTCAACGTTTGTCACACGCTAGGTGGCGCCACGGGTAAAAAAACAACAAGGGTCCCGTTTTGTTAAGTTTTACGTAAAAGTATTGATATAAATAGCATTTACTTATTATTAATAGATAGTCGAAAGTTGTCCCTTGGACCTAATGCCATTTTTTTGGCTGGTGATGGTCAATAAACTCGGAAATAAATTATTAAATTCCATTCATTTTTGAAATTTCATAGTAACGAAATTAGATGAAACTCGTTACAGACTTGGCGGAAGCTTTTAAAAAGTCACTGCTAAACCCAAAAGTAATCAACGTTGCGTTTAAATCGAAATATCTTGACAGAATTGACCGAAAATTTGCCAGCTTATGTCTGACCTATCATAATTTTGCTGCAATAGTTTGACTACTTTCTCAGAGATGGGGCACAAGCGAGACGCAAGAACACAAAATTTAAGAATCCTATGGACCCTGTGACGGTCTTGATTGTGACACTACTTTCTGTGCACGCGAAAGAAGAAGAAAGTTATAGAAACGTATGTCTGTGAGATATCAGACGCAAAGAGGAACCGGCAAATGCGTGGGTACCTATTGTACTCGTCACGTTCACTGTTTTGTACCTGACGAGTTTCGGGTAATTACGGTATATTTCCAGAAAAGAGGGTGCGGATGGTTTTGCCTCTGACGAAATATGCGACTTATAATCGAACAGTAATAATTATTAATTTAAAAAAATAAGAAACCGACTTCTTAATTCCAGACTTGACTATTCATAAAACTAATATTGTATGGTTTCGATCTACCGACAGATGAATTGATATTATTATTTTTTATTATGTAATTATTGTTATTTTTTTCCGTTGTATATAATGTGTTATTGTAGCAAGGTACATAATTTGTTTTTATGTTTTACTTAACACCAACTTCAAAATTATAAAACAATTAATAATAAACAATAATTTACTTAAAAAACAAACACCGGTGGTGTCTGCTAAAAAATGTATTCAAAGTCAAAGGTCCAAAGTATTGTTTTGCATCCTTTTCTTAAACGGAAAGTGTTAACATAAAAAAAAAACATTCTGCTAGTTTGTACATAAATAAGGAACAACTCGAAACTAGGAAGGTATTATGGAAATTAAACAATAATAAGCGTTTTTTTTTATTATCATTGGGTGGGCCTTGGACCTATATGTATTCATTTCATAATGTATGTAAACCTTTGGTATGTTAACTTCCCGTGAAATTTAAAAGAAATTTAAATGTCTTGATCAGGGGTGGGTCATGTCTACCAGTTAGGAAATCCCAGTGTCATAAACCCTTACCTGACCCAATCTAAAATCGTAAACAAGGTTTCTTTATTCAAATCTTTTTAAAACCTTCATTCCCTCTCATACAAGCTTCCATTTCATAACATGCTTTCTGACAATAACGACATCACTCAGTTCAACCGTCACAATCAGTAAACGAAGCTATCAAAATATGGAAAAGAAAAACATTAATTTGGATAAAGCTGAAAATTGGTTCAAGTCTTAGGTACACTATAACAAATAAAATATCAAAAAAAGATCAGACAAAAGTTTTAGATCATGCAATTATTTACAAAAATTGTTTCCATACTTTTTTTCCTACGAATCACACCATTCCTGTGATATCGCGATTCCAAAAGTTGAAGAAGTATTCAGGATTCATTTGATACAAAAAAGCGATCTATTCGTAATGCATACTAATATTGTATGGTTTGGTTGGATTTACCGACAGATGAATTGATAGTTTTGGTTATTATTTATTATGTAATTATTGTTTTTATTTTATTTTTTCGTTGTATCTTATGTGTTATTGTAGCAAACTATATAATTTGTTTTTATGTTTTACTTAACACCAACTTCAAAATTATAAAACAATTAATAATTACATAATAAACAATAATTTACTAAAAACAAAAATAGCTCATAATAGTCAGGTCAAAACAGACATTTCAATTCCCATTTGAAAATTTTGTTGAATAAGGGAGGGGTCGTCAAAGGACTGTTCTGCCGTAGCTAGCGGCAAGATGGGTTCTTCGGCCACTTTACTATTTATTAGGGTCTCAGGTAGACTTCGCTGTAAAAGATGGAAAATATTGGAAAACACCCCATCTAGAGTTGAGTAGTTCCATCGAGTGGTAAGTACCGTTACAATATTATTTTGTTGAATGTGAACAATGGGGGCCATCTAGTAGTCAGTTGACGTTTTACATATTTTACCCTGGCTTCTAACCTGAACATGTTGAAGTGGGCGTGGTCGGACCCCGCTCTTAAAGAACAACACAGATCTAGACCCTATAGTCCTTCAACACCTTCCGCCTTCGCAAATAATATATTAATAACGAAACATAGTTTTTCACCATTCAATTCCAAATTGATTTACAAATGCAATAAAAGCCGGAAATTAGATTTTCTTGAGACTTTGGAAATAAGGAAAGCCTTGAAACTGGAAAACGGATCTTGTTTAAACGAACAGAATAACTTCAATAATCCCATTATCGATTCACTGTTTTAATTTTTCAATTTTTTTTTTCCATCCAACATTATTTTAACCTCAAATGTCACTTCTTTCACTTATAATGATTTCATTATTTATCACCTTTATATCAATTTTAAAAAATGTTGTTTTTCCTGTAATTCATCAAGTTTGTGCAGTTTGACATGAATATATTTAAATTTTAATTTTAATTTACTCCACTTTGATTCATCGACATTCTTCCCGTTTAACTTATTGTTGGTGATTGGTTTTAGACATAAATATATTTAAATTTTAATTTGTTTAGTTTTGTTTTATCTCTTTCTGTTACTTCCACCTGCAGAAGGGTAAGTAAAATTAATTCTCAATCCAAGATATGTTACGAGAGTCGTTCAAAGCAGTGTATTCTATACTGTATCCACAGGCCGATAGAAAAGAGGTTCGTTTTTTGTATTACTTTTATTTAATTTCTTCGGTCATTTCAGCCTAATACGGCACCGGTTATCATTTTTATATTAATCCAATTCCATAGCGCACAGTTTGAAGTCAGTTACAATAATTTACATAAATTCATCCTCATTTAGAAAAATACAGAGATTTGGTTTATTATATAACTTGACTAAAAGAAAGGTGAAATATGTACATAAAGTTTCCTTTTTGCCACAGTAAAGTTTTATTGTGGAAAATTGTTTCTAATCATGGAAATGTTTTGCGCTCATGGTAGAGTTTGTCCCCGGTGGCTCAAATTACCGAAAGTGCTGCAGAAGCTGGGCTCATAAACCACTAAACTGAAATGTCGTCAATCTGTTTTTCACTCCCCTTCTATAACATCTATCATAAAAACTTTCTAAACGATTTTACTGATATTGAAATTTGATTGGTAAATTGAAATAATTCATCAGGTGACTAGTTTACAGACACCGTGTTAAATCCGATTTTTTTGATCAGAAAGAATAAATTTAGGTTTAGATGAAGTAAAGTCGTCCATTCGATGAAGAGATAAACTCCATCAGCTTTTAACGAAATGAAATCTTGTAACGTCATTTCAAGAATAGTGCGTTTATTTACTTACCCTCAACGGGTAGAAAAGGATTAAAAATTTCCCCTCTCTATCCTTTCAAGCAATGATTAAGTTCCTAGCAGAAAGCTCTACTCACGAATTCTTTAATTGGGATTAATATCACATACAAACTTACTCTGTATTCGTTAAAATCCAATTAGATGTTGAGCTTTTTACTTGGATGGTTGGCAGGAAGTACACTCGGCTAATTTTCTATTACTATTCCAGCTATTTTTCTTTCGGATGGCTCTATTTGTTATCCTTCTTCATATTCTAGACTTTATTCTGAGCAATTTACTTCCGTAATAAGCAGGCATATAGTTATCCTGATTGAGATGTGTTGTTTCTGGTGGTAATCTACAATGACGGCAGCAAATGAGGCGCCATTTAGATTACGCCTTTTGTCTGGTGATAATTTAATAGCGAGTAATCATTTTATTGTATAGATTAGACTAATATTCTAAAAAATGTTTTAACGTTCTTTGTTATTTATACATTTTACAAATATCCAAGTCAGATGCATTTCTGGATAAAATATACATAGTAATGGATAAAATATACTTATTAGTACTTAAAACGTCAATCCACGTTTATCATTATTTTTTTATGATTATTTCATTCATCATCGTTTTCGACCAGTCGTAAGACTTTTTTTTAATTATAGTGACTGTTTAATTCATCTGTCACTTAATGTTCACCAACCAATGAAGAAACTTAATTTTAGTCATATCCATGGTTACAAAAGAATTGCAGAGGTTATTGGACTAGTAAAAATTGCATCGAATATTGGACTAGTGATAGAAATGAATATTTTAAACAAATGAAAATCTTTATTTAAACTTTATTTACAGCGAAAATGAACACAGAAATATTATTTTGTCGCAAATTGAAACGTACAATTCGAAAAACTGACATTGGAAGAGTTTTGTAACAACAATGTTTCTGCTTGCTAGCAGCGACACTGGATCTCATCTTCTCCACTATTTGTCGATGGTGTTCTTTGAGTAGTTGCAAATAAGACTTAATGGAATTTATTACTGTTGTTGTGCCGAGTTATATTCATTGACTGTTTTATTAAATAGTCCTCCGAATACGATTCATAGTCCATGTTATGCAGATCATTTTTGCGGTGGTTTCACTTATGTCAACGGCGCTTTCGAATTCGACTCGTGCAAGAACTCGTCAAATCCATATCCCAGCGCAGTTGACATTCGTAGCACCATCACAAAAATAATCGACATAACATTGACTACTCATCGTATTAGAACTGATAATTCGATAATTCGTTATGTTTCGTTTTCAAATGTTTTTATTTCTAGGGCAACGTTGAATACTAGTGTCAGATTTTTACTTTAATGTCAAATTTCAACATGAAACGTTTGGGGAACAGTCTTTATTAATGAAATAATCTTACCGAATTACTTTCGTACTTCTGAAACAATCTGTTGTAATACTCAAGTTAATTAAAACGCAATACTCATGTAATTTTTTGACAAATTAAAATGTCAAAAAATGACACTTTGTATTACAAATCGATAGTTTCGAAGCACTCATGTAATTACAAGTAATTACACTTTTATAGGCTTGCTTATACTTTTTGTATTTTTTAAACGATGTCAATTTTGTAGTAACAACTGCGTCATCATTCAGAATGAGGTGCATTCTTTCACAATAACGAAAGCGACTGTAGCGCCATTGTTAAAGTGATGTCGATAAGGCAATGTGTTCTCTCATGCCATTATGTACAGGTGCTACAAAACGAGTCACATTGTCTGCCCCTACGACATGACGGTAATATCTGTAATATCCAGAGTATAATGTTCCCATTTAGTCAAAAATACCCATTTATTTTTGGTCGTATTTTAATCTAACATGTTCGTAACGCTCGCAAATAACGCACGTTTCTGAAAATGTCGTAACCCTCTATTAAACAGTAATTACTGCAATACAATAGAATAAGGAGAACTTCTTCAACTGATAACCGTCAGAATATTTAACGAAGCGTTGACGATTGAAGAGTGTCAAATTGCTCTGGGTTGAAATTTAATTATGGGGTAAAAAAACGTATTGACTTTGGAAGACCATTCCTGCCGCGCCTTAATATTTCGTCCCAGCATTTAATTTTGCAGCTTGTGGATTTAGAAAGAAAAAGTATCGTCTCTCCTTAACTTGAACACTCGTCGTTAGTTTTAACTAGATTTCAACAGCATTTAAACGAGTTAGTTGCCAATAAAGGATCCGATCTGCGGTAAATAGAATGGAAATTTTGTTTATTTTAGAGTGAGTGTAACAGATCGTTGATTAAATTGTCTCTTAAAAGGTCGACTGGTCTTTAATGAATAAAACCAGAACTGTATTTGGGGTTTTTATGGGAGCACAATACAAGTAAACAACACTCACCATAATCATGTCTAACCAAATTCTAAATTCTAACCTCTAGTAACGGTAAATATGCAAGTAATAATAATAGTTATTGAATAAAGTCGGAACTGCATTTTGGGTTTTTATTGCAGTAAACAACACTTACCATAATTATTATTTGCATCGTTCTGTACTGGGTCACGGTTTATTAAAATTTCCAAAATCAGTAAGTTGTATTAATCGAAATTTCAATTTCTACTCCACACATGCTTCGATTTTTGTTAAGGTCTGTAAGGCAAATAATGCAGAACTGTAATAGTAAAAATCCAATGAATGTTTATTGAAGCAACCTACTGATAAATAATTGGATATAGATATGTATCCTTGTTTTATATTTTCTTCAAGACTTATAAAAAGCTTAGTGTTTCATTGTGCTGTTAAAACTTCAAATGACAATAGTTATCAAAGTTTATAGTTTCTTTATAAATGAGTACGTGCTATTAGATGTCGCAGTCAATTTCTTTTTACTAAAGAAATAATACTTATTGCAATTTTATTGTAATACTGAGTGTAACTCAATTAGTACATTTTATAGCAACAGTACAAAATTTATATCTTCTAATACATAAAAATCAATGTTTGTTTGTGCATGTTATGCTCTATGATCGTTATGAAATGATCGTTATGAAATTTTGACCACAAATAATATTCGCAATGAGCAGTAACATTTGGATTGACGACCCCAATGTGGCACCTCTTTTTTGTAAAAAGAAACATTTAAACTTCAAAAGTGAAGTTGAGGGAGAAGTACCAAAATGTATAATTTTGAATGTATTAAGTTTCTTTACTATTTCAGAAAATACTTTAAAAAGCCAAAAAAAAAAACAAAATAAACCAAAAAATCGAGACAAATGAAAGCCTATGGGGCAGCTGAAACCCCCGACCAACCTGAAAGTCGTATAGATTATAAAAAACTGCTGAAACATCTGACCAAGATAGCGCACGACTCGAAAACGATCGAATAAGATCTTTAATATCAAAAATAGTATATTAAAGTATGAGTGCATTTGCATTGCATTTCTGGTTACAAAAACTTCTATCGTAGCCTTGCCCCCCCACGGATGAAAATTTTCTAGCAACTTCAATATTAATAACTCGAGGTTTTAAAAGTGAGATCATATCTGCCATGGTAAACAAAATTATTCTTGTACATAGTTTACCCGACTTATTGCTCACATTGACCGGTCAAAATATGTTCAGATTTTCTGCAATGCCTAATATGAACTAACCGTATCCATATGCGGAAATATACAGGGTTGAAGTTATCGGTTTACAGTGCGCGGGTGTGCTTAAACCCTTGAATAAATACTGTATAATTGTCAGGAAATAGAAGTAAAACCGGGTGTCCCAGAAATAACTACATTAATGTGGGGAATGTGGGGTTTCCGAGAACCTTCTTGTCCTTAGTGGAGGGGCGTCCACCCAGAGCCAATTGAATCAAGGGCAGTTGGACTTAAGGCGTTCGTGAGTAAACACACACTCTTGTCGATCCGGTCTAAAATTCTATTTTCCAGTGCGTGTCGGTGATGCCCTAGACGACAACCGAGCCAGTGACTAAATTCTTACTCATTGACATTGAATTATCTTTACTTCGTTTATTCATTAAATCCGTTTACTTTTCAACTTTTAGTGAACTACCCCAAAACCCTTCAAAAAATTGGAGACTCGTTCGCGATTGGATTAACGTGGCAGTTTTGGCATTTTAGACTGTGTGGTGTGTACTGAGTCCAACTCAAATTTGACGTGTTATTGACGATTTTCGCCAGGCAGTTGACGAAAAGTTTTCAATTCTGACAACCGGCAAGTTCGGATACGATTAGACGGAAATCGGGAATTCTGAGTTTGTTTTCAGACGTAAAAACAACTGGAATAACGACGTACTGTGCCGTGCTTGACCAATTCGACGAACTGAATCAAAACTATCGCCGCGAAAAGTGAAGTGTGTTTTTGGTATTTCTCGAAACATTAGACGAAGCCGTTTGCCGAGACGAAAGACAGCTGAGTGCGCAAATCAGAAGCTGATCAGAAGAGCGCTATCGTAAGTACATGGCATACCTAGCGATAAGAGAGGCCACAGCAAATGCCTCAAATTTTCGGGCTTTACGTTTGCGACGGGGACTGAACAATTTAATGAAAGACTCGACTACGTCAAAACAAATTGCACCCTCGCCGAGTTAACAAGAATTGCGACTCGTCCAAAATTGATCATGATGATTTGACGATTGATGATTTGGCGGAATTAATATGCAAAAGTTTCGTTAATATCAACGACTTTATTGAAGAAGAGTTAGACAGCGAAGAAGAAGAGATTTTTGAGCAGTCTGACAATGAAGAAAGAGAATCTACTAGGACTAAAGTAGATTGGCAATGAAGTTTAGGGACATAGAGTGTCTTATAAAGCCGTTTGAAAATGATGTGGTGGAAGCATTTATCGAGGATATAGAAGACCTTTTTAAAATGATGGACTTGTTGGAGCTCGACCAATTTGTAATCCATTCCAGCGGAATTCATCAAGAGCGAGAAAGACGTTAATTCTTGGGAGAAAATAAAAGCTCTGTTGCTCCAGGAATATGGAAAAAAGATGAGTAGTGTCGAAGTTCACGATATGCTAACAAAGAGAAAAATGGGACGTGATGAAACGGTGCAGCAATATTTTTTGCGAATGAAAGACATGCAAAAAATTTAAATATTGAAGACGACTCTCTCATAGAATATGTGATTAGGGGCATTCAAGATAATTCATCGAACAAAGTGGTATTATATGGCGCTATGACAATCGAAGAATTCAAGCGAAAACTCGACGTTTATGAAAAAGTTGTAAAAGAGCGACTACATCACAGAGTTTTGGGAAAAATCTGAATAGCACCAAGACCACAAAAGATACACAAAACTTGTTTGAACTGCGGAAATATTAAACACTTGTCGGCAGACTACAAAAAGAAGAATGAAGGATCCAGATGTTTTTCCTGCAAGAGTTATGGCCATAAATCTTTAGAATGTAAAAAAAGACAAAGAGAAAAGAAGAGAAAAAACCTGAAACTTTAACACCTGCAGCAGTCGGATGTTGTTTACCAAAGCCAACTCGAGCACCACAGAAAACAATTAAGATTAACGACGTAGAATTGAACTCATTGATGGACACCGGAAGTTCAGCAACCTTGTTAAGAGACTTACTTCAACATCCAAAGCTATTGAAAATTGTGGGGCCTGCCCATAGTGAGTATTTTTAAGTTGAAAATAACTTCTCTGATGATTATGTATTATTAAATCGTCAGGCTGTAAAAAAAATTCTGTACGTGATAGAGACACAATTCTTGCACTTTTGAAAATAACACGACTGGTCGAGCCCCGATAAACTGATTAATCATTGTGTTTCTCAACAGGTAACTCCACTCGAGTGTGCAAAAAATTTTGAAGTTTGATAAGAACGCTGGCTCTTCCGAACAAAAACATTCAACACAAACATTCACGAACAAAGGCTCGTGAATTTGAAAAGTTCAGAAATGTTAAAAAATTAGATTTCCAAAAAGTGGTAGATCAAAATATTGTTGCTCTCATCGAGACACCCTGTATACATGAAATATAAACCTTCTAAAAATGGTTAAGTACATGTGTGTAGGTACTTACCACTCCTTTAATGTACTTTTCTTATCATCTTTGAAAAACGTCATAGAAAGGTCATTTTTACGAAATTTTGTATTTCGATATTGCACTAGAACAAAAACTAGTGCAATAACGAAACTACTACGAAAAGTAAGTACTATGAAAGTTTGGTGCGTTTTCTTCCAAGTCTTTCGAAATGGGAGTTGTTGAGGGGTACAAATTTTAGTTAGGACAGCGTAACGTGTGCAAAATGATATAAATAATAAGGTATGAAATATGAAATATGAAATGTGAATCAAAAACTAAAATATACAAAACATTAAAATCAAATAATTATAATATTTGAAACATAAGATGCAAAACATGAAATTCAATGCGATATAGAACATGTGAAATTTGAAATATGTAACAGAACCAGAAAAATGAAGAATGGTTAATGAAATGAAAAACATCAGACATGAAATATTATAATAATAATAATATAATTATAAAATGCAATATGAAATATGTGAGATACGAAATATAAAATCTACAATTTAATATGAAATAAATTAAATTTATTAAATAAACAATAATACCAAATGCAATATGATTTGTAAAAAATTTAAAATAAAATGCGAAATTAGTTCATGTGGATAAAATGTATAACGTGAAATATGAAACAAAATGAGAATAATGAAAACCTTACACACAACTCATAGTCAGACATGAAATTTCAGACATAAATGTAAATCATAAAATTTAAATAATATACAGCAATAAATATAAAACATTATGCAATTTGAATAATATGACATGAAAAGTAGATGAAATTGAAAAAGTGGAAGACCAACTACGAAAGATGAAATTAAGATATAGATATGAAATATCAAACGAATAATGAAATATGGATAAACATTCTAGTAGTGAACTTGAAATAAGCTATGGATGAACAGAACATGCACATGATGCAATTTTAGGTTATTCAAAATAAAATGGAAACTTAAATCATGAAATAAAATATTTATGGAGCATCAAATATACAAAACATTTGGAATTTGTAATAATTGGAAACTGGAACAATGAAATATAATTTATGAGATACAAAATAAAAATTCAAAATGATTCGAAATGTGAAATAAAGGGAATGCAAAATACAAAAATTCGAATAAAAAACATAAAATATAGGTGAAATATAATAAATGAAAGAAGAAATGCAACGGAATCCAGAACATAGAAGATGAAATTAATGTGAATATGCCATGAAAATGATAAAATGTAAAAAGAGATATTAAAATAAAGAAATACAAAGAATAAACAATATAACCCGAATATGAAACACGAAATGAATTATTAAATTCAAAACATCAAATATGAAATATAAAAGTGTGAAATATGAAATGTGAAATGCAAAAAATGAAATTTTAATAATGAATGAATAATGAATGAAATTGTAATAATAAATCATTAAATAAAATAAATACGGAATATAAAGCATAAACTTTAACGGAATTTAAATCTTAAAGGGGCCTATTCTGTAATTTTTAGAGGGACGTTAAAATTTTAGCGTCCTTTAAAATTTTAAATTTCAAGCCCTGATTCATCAATATACAAAACCTCAAACGAGAACCACAAAGCACAGTGCCGATATAATCCGAATTCGTATCGAATCATAACGCGTGAGCAACAAAATTCGTGATCGCAGTTGGCTAAACGTATATCGGTTCTTTTACTTTACTGTTTACATTAATCGTCAAATCACTTTTTACACAATTGTATCGATCAAGAATCGACTCAAAATTTTGGATTCAGAGGCTCCTACGATCACGAATTTTGTTGCTCACTCGTTATTATAATCCCACGTTTAAAGATTTTATCAGAATTCACCATAACAATGATTTAACCTGTACTTTCAATTTTTTTTTTAAGTTATTACGGAAAATATAAACATAACAACATAATTCAAGAAGACAAAGAGAATGATGGTCCAGACAATATAAAAATTGAAAATATTGGTATGTCGGAAATTGACCCTCCCCCTCTATGCTCACTCGAAAAGTAACGTTGACTTCATCACTTCCTTCTAGTGATAAAAAATTATTACTCTATTAACTCGAAGAAAAAAAAATGACTTTATCACTTCGTTCCAGTGATACAACAAAATTATTACTGCCATGAACATCAAATTAACTCAATCACTTCCTTCCAGTGATAAAAAAAAATTACTTCAATTAACTCAGAAAACAAAATTAACTACATCACTTCTCTCCATTAATAAACAAAATTAACTATGACAGCACTTCGCTCCAGTGATCAACAGAATTCAATGTATCACTTCCCTCCAGTGATAAACAAAATTAACTACATCACTTACATCCAGTGATAATGAAAATTAACTACATCACTTCTCTCCAGTGATAAACAAAATTAACTACAGCACTTCGCTCGCTCCAGTGATAAACAAAATTCACTTCAATACTTACATCCAGCGTTAAAGAAAATTAACTACATCACTTCTCTCTAGTGATAATAAAATTAACTTCATCACTTACATCCAGTGATAATGAAAATTAACTACCTCACTTACATCCAGTGATAATGAAAATTAACTACCTCACTTCTCTCCAGTGATAAACAAAATATAAACAAAATTAACTTTATCACTTACATCCAGCGATAAAGAAAATTAACTACCTCACTTCTCTCCAGTGATAACAAAATTAAGTACCTCACTTCTATCCAGTGATAAACAAAATTAACTTTATCACTTACATCCAGCGATAAAGAAAATGAACTACATCACTTCTTTCCAGTGATAAACAAAGTTACCTTCATCACTTACATCCAGTGATAAAGAAAATTAACTAACATCACTTCTTTCCAGTGATAAACAAAATTAACTTTATCACTTACATCCAGCGATAAAGAAAATGAACTACATCACTTCTTTCCAGTGATAAACAAATTTAACTTCATCACTTACATCCAGTGAGAAAGAAAATTAAGTAACATCACTTCTTTTGGTTCGGTGCTATTAAATTGCACCAAAAATGCGGAAAATCATACTTAGCGTCCCACGTCATTCTAGGGTATGAAATCTGCGACAGCCAGGTGGATGCTCGACTTTTGAGTGCCCTTCTCAAGGCGATAGTCGACGCAGCATCACCTGTAATTGTCTTGTAGCCCATGCACGTAAATCTGCAGTCCAGATCAAATTCAGGCAGTTGTATGTTACTGTTTATCATCGGAGACTGATGTTAAAACAGCCATTTCTTTCAACAAATCCAGGGCACCTCAAACTGCAACCCCTTATGTCGTTTGCACCGCAGTTTCCGACAACTACATACTTCCTACTGCTTACTGTCCAAAAAGTGCGCTAGTAGATCCTCGAATATAGGTGTGCAACTTTACACCGCTGACCATTGTGACTTTTCGGCTTGTCCTTGTGCTTTAAAACACCCGCACCGCCTGGTCCCGTTCTCCTCTACCACCGCCAAAACATCAATCAACCAATCTACATCTTTCTCAGTTTCGAGATATATGCGAATTGATACAAACAACCGCTTGATACAACATTTACAACTGCACAAATCATGCCGTACACACTCAATCAAAGATTACCAGCCCTCAAATCAATGTGCCGAAATCATTGATATTCAATTATCAATCATGTGTGTCCCATTACTTTGACTACATGCGCCCGTCAACCCTCCGAAAATAACTCGAACTACTTTACGACTCTACGACAAGACCAACAACATCGTTCTTCATTGTTGAGAAAAAATGTAAACAAACCTTCAACCCATGACATCCCCAAACCAAATTTTAATGAAATTCACAATCTATACTGTTCCAATTTCTACAGCAATGATGCGGCTGCATCGAAGTTGCTATTTTTTTGTTACGTTTCTTTTCCACGGTTTCTTTGTTCGATCCCAACGAAAGCTTATTTTTTGTTTTCATTCTCGTTTGTCGCGCACTCCCAATGTGTTAACATGTTTATGACACGTCACCGATTTCGAACTACGTACTATTTGGATCTTTTATTGCTCAGATTTTGCTCGTCTATTTGTAATTACCTATACCAACATTGTCGTTTTCATTAAATAGCACGTACCTAGTCATCTTAGTCATAGTCGTAGTCATCTTTAAAATCTATCCCTACCGGGATGATTTATCACCGATCAAATTAATGTACTGGAAACACTTAGCAATATGTTTTACGACAAACCCTTGAATTGAACCCTTTTCTATTTCTCTCAAACCTCGACTTTGTATTATTACGTCAGTCCTTTCCACGAAAACAAATGCGACGATAGGTTTCGATACCAGCCAAATGCGCATTTACTTTGTCGTCTCAATTAAGTACCACATACTCATCAATGGAATGAATCCATTCCCCCATGTCGTTTTCCAGAAGATTGAATTCCGCGACGCGACTGTTATTAGTAACTGAAGATTGGATCTGGATTCCTAACAACTAGTTTATTTATCCCGGCGACAATAAAAT
This sequence comes from Diaperis boleti, assembly GCA_963583935.1. NCBI lineage: Eukaryota > Metazoa > Arthropoda > Insecta > Coleoptera > Tenebrionidae > Diaperis > Diaperis boleti. Next base: position 42,151,518 of record OY757244.1, read on the forward strand.
TATTGCCCCCATGTCTGCCAACCCCGTGGTCTTGCCCACGACCTCTTGGAAGTTGTTTTTCAGCCCTTTCATCCCTTTTCCGATGATGTCGTTCGGCACGGCGACTGCTCGACCTTGATTTTCGTTTTTCAAACAGTCAGGAAGAATTACGCAAGCTACCAGCTCTAAAAGCCTAAATAAACCCACCAACACGGCCACTAGGCACTTAGGTCACTTTCCCACTTTTGATGTCGGAGATTGACGCTCCCCCTCTATGCTGGCTCACCACGCAGTTTATTAACAACTATAACAACAAAAACCCAGAGATACTGCAAAACAGGTGATCCCGGGTGCACGTCTCTCGTGACACTGTCCGTTGCGTCAAGTGGTCTTCCCAGTACTACCCGATTCCACCCAAGTGTATGCAACCAACTTGGCGTTTCACAATATCCCGACAGGTAAATATAGCAAATACGGACAAAGTTCAATAAGGTTATTGAAAAGATGTACAATTGAAAAATTAAACGGAAAAAGAGGAAGAAAATTTGCAAAAAAAGTCATATTGTTGAAGAAAGTAAGAGTTTCAATACTACCTTGAAATGGCAGGTGAAGAAAACGTTTCGTTTACAAATATAATCAGGTTCAAACTAAAATAAATGGCTTTCGAAAATCAACAGAATATGATCAAAAGTTACACGTAAATAAAGTACTTTATTATTGCTATTGCACAAAATAAAATTACGTTGATTAACTTCAATAATTCCGAGTATGCATCATATGGATCGGGTGGGTTTTGATTGATCCCGATATACGAACCACTTCCGTAATTACAAAATATGTTCTTGAGAAACAAGTTTGCTATGACCTAAAGGAAAAATGTAATTTACATACTCCTTTCTATTACATCCCTGTTGCATAATACTGCCATGGACCCGTCATTACTACACCCCGTGTGTCAACAATAGACTTGGTAAAGTTGTGTGTCAAACGAAATTGTAATTATTAACTTTCTATAACAATTCTGAGACTGATAGCTTAATTATAATTTGTAGTATCGTGCGTTCAACAAAAAACTACCTCAATTGGGCCATGGATTAAAAAGCGTATGGCGTAGATGGTGACAGATTTGTCACCTAACATCTGACATTTGACATGTCAGATTATTAGATTGGGAAGGTTTTTATGGTGGTGCCTCATCCACGCGGCCAGATACTGAACTCAAGCCCCCGCACACATGACTTGAAGACTTGCTTCGTCGTCGATTTTTGTTGAACGCACGGTAGATTATAATTGAAATGTAGGGTAAAAAAAAAACACCTGTTATAATATTGTGCATTAGTTAGAAAATTTCGGATTTGGGTTCAAGGGATTATTTTGCAACATTACACTTGATTAAAATACAAATGCTAGATATAACCGATTCTTGACGAGTTTAGCATTATCTCTAGGAATGCCTTTGCTCAGAGCGAAAGATCAGGTGCGTGTTTCTGCAGAATAATGCCGAGAATTTTGTTTACCAGCCCGAGAGAAATAGAACATATTTCCAAAGCACCACTTGCATGTTAAATAATTAGCTTGAGAAGGGTGGCAAAGGACGATACTTAATTGAAGAATTCATTAAAATGTAGTCTAAGTGAAGGGGATAGCAACGTGTCTTTGCAGAGCTTCTGTCTAGAAATTAACAGATACTTTATTGCAGCGCAGGCTGTTGCGAAATGTCATTAAACCTGGGTTTTATGTGTTGTTCACTTGTAATCACTGCTAGATAATTCGCACTCTATTTCCAACGGCTCGGATGGTATTGTTGCACAAGAAATGTAATTTTCCTTCATATTTATCGCTACATTATTTTCGTTCTCCTACATTATCGTGCATTTTAATTATTGTTAGGATTACGAAACTGAATAATGGCATTCCGTTTTATTCAGATTTAACGCAGCATTTTAAAAGACATTCTATTGAGCTCGGAGAATACTTGTTCTGCATTTTGCTGGGATTTCAAGTGACAGATTTTTATAATTATATGTAGATGCGTTCCAACGCCTTAAAAGTCCAAATTACATGGCATTTTTATTTTATTGGCTATTCCTAACTGTATTGCTGATAATTTAAAAGGCAAGAGAAGAAATATGGTTATATTTTAGGAAAATTATTTTACCAGATAAACTTGGTACTCAATTATAATGGAAATGGTGGATATTAATAAAGCAGAACTACAAAATTTATTGTAACGCCTGTTAAAATGATAAAATTATTAAGCCCATATCCTATCGACACAGAAGATGGGAGTTTGCACTGTTTCATTTTGGATGAACTTCCAGAGTGATCATCATAATCTTTCTCCTGTTCACGTTGGATGAAACAACATTGAAAGGCAGATTACACTTATCACTTCAGATGATTGTTTGGATGCTCAATATGACGAATGCAATTGAGCCTCAACACTGTTGGGAAACTTCCACGACACTTGGGGTTAACTACAATATTTCTCAATTCTTTTATTACTTTTATTTATTGAGAATTATTCATGAAATAATAAGTATGACCCTATATAAGCACATGCTGATTTAAATCATGGTAATAGCGTAAATAGTTTTTCAAATTAATGACCATGTTGGAAAAACCACTTTCCACTGACAGATGGCTCGAATGCAGAGCAAGGAACCCACCTCAGAAATCCGGAACAACAACAATTAAACATTCGCATTTGCCGAACCAAGTGCAATTAAAATGGTCTAAATTAGCCCATTAATGTTCTCCAGCAACGAAAGATAAATCTTTTCACTATGAAACCGGCAAACCACCTCCATATATTTTAATATCTTAAATTCCCTTTAAAATAATTTGCGCCAAGTTATCGAGTTAGTTAGGTCATCAAATTCATGGTTCTGCCAACATGCCACTTAGCATATTATAGAGAAAATTTATGACAGGTTTTTCGATGTGTTTGCGTTTTCAAGACTTCTTGCATTAATTTTATGAGAAAATCAACAAGTTGTTAAAAGTTAAAATTCAACTTTGGAGAGGTGCTCCAATTAATTCTTGTACGAATCTTTTTGAGACCAAAATTGTAACTCTTTTTGGGTGGTGTATTTTTGAAATAAAACATTGATTTGCCCGCGGCATTTACAAACTATACAATAATCAACCTCTTGCAAGAGAAACTACCGAATGCAAGGGTAAAATTTAGAATCGAACACTGCTTGATTTCTGGGGGCATAACACATAAAACCAAACTCCCTTAAAGACTATTAAGGGAACGCATGGGACAAAATACAAAAAAAATCTTATAAACGTTCGTGTTCTTTGCGTCTCCGGGGGCGGATATCCAGTCACCGGATAAGAGGGGAATTTATAATGTCTTAAAGTGTAATAGAAACTTATATAACATGTTCTTGTGACCTCAAGCCTTTGTTTTCCGTTTATATCACCATTTAGTTATTTACAACCAGATAGTCTCTCCTAAGTGTACTTAAATTTAATTACATCGAGATTTATTGGATACGTTTAAAAAGGAGAACAAATAACTCCGATAAATAGTGACAGACTGTAAGTTCAAAAAACAATTCTATTGTCTCGTGGAGTATATTTATGGGGCGAATACATTGTTGCAGGCGTGCGAGCGTTAAAGGACATGCACATCAAAGTGCCGGAAGCCGTAAGAGTGGGAGATTCCGTGACATTGGGTTGCGATTACGACCTGGAATCTGCAGCCCTTTATACCATCAAGTGGTACCGGTATGATTCCGAATTCTACAGATATGTTCCGAAGGAGTCGCCAGCATCGAAGGTGTTTCCTACTCCATATTTCATGGTCGATGTAAGTACCCTTATTTGTACAAAATTTTCTGTTTAGAATTTATGTATAATATTTACACACTTATGATTAACAGTCCTTTGAATCTAGTAAAGAACTTCGTAACACTTTTATTAGTTTTAAGTCAAATGTGAACACCAGGCTAAGGCAACAAAAGATCGTTCTCAGATTTCGTCGGTGTATTCGCTTTGTTCCCGAATTTTGTCGGTTTCCGAAGTTTGAGGCAAATAAATTATTGCTAAGACAAATAAAGCATTTGTACTCTCATTAAATAGACCTGTCTTTTCATAAGATAGACAGAGACTCTCCGGTCACTTATGGAGGGTAGTGGTCTTCAATAATTTTATTGGAGATAATTAACAATAAGATTTATTTTCTTGCCTTCCGGCTTTGAAATTTTTTCCATCAAATAATAATATTAAGTAAATAAAACTATGTATTATAAAACAATAACAATAGCTAAATTAATTTTAACTTTTTTCTGTTTCTTCTGTCTTTTCCTGTGTTCCTTCTGGTTAATACTCTTTTCATCTCGCTTTTCATCCAGCTTTTAGTCCTTTCCCTTCTTCTCCGAACAGCACTTTCATCATGTTCTCGCACATACTTGCATCATGTTCTTTATCGATTTTGCCCCTTCTCTGTACATAAAATATAATGACTAAAGTAATAAATATAAAAACGGTACCCGTCGCGAATACTATTTGATAAATCTTTCCTTAAACTTAGAACTGAAATAACAAGTCCTCTTTATTATTTTAAATCGTCACGTTAATAACTTGATAACAATAATATTAACATTAAAATCAAGTAATGCTTCGTTATCTCTGCTGGCATACGCTTACAATATGAACATTTGTGAGAGCTATATTATAAAGTTTTGGTTTTATTTTGGCTATTCAATTAACCGCAGAATGCTAAATCACATCGTTTCAAGGTGAAGCATAATCCAATCTGAACGCAAGATTGAGATGAGCCAGATGCAAGTAATAGCATTAGCAATCTCGGTAAACTTGAGTCATTTGTAATGCGAGACTTAAAATTCCATGCATATTTTATGTCATGTGCTCCGTCTTCGCTATTTTTTAACAGCTTTCCTAAATAAATTTTACACATCAAATTAGGAGAACTTCCTCGTATTCATTTATTAATTATTGTTATATGACATACTAAAATGATTATAATACACTCCGCAAAACAATAATTACACTAAATAATGTATACAGGGTGATTCACGAAGTATAGCAGATATTTAAACCTCAAAATATCTGGTTGAAAAATTCATGGCAACCAGCGATGCATTCAAAACATTTTGATAGTCGCTGGATTTATTTTGGGCAAAAAACTTACTACTTACGATACAAACTATTGTAAATATTTCGGTCTTTATTGATGAACCCTTTCCGACAGACAAAAACCACTTTTGCTTTCAATTGAAAAACAAGACTCACCTAGCCCAACGTACCATTTAAAATTTTAAAACCATATATCTTGTGTTTTTTACAGTTAGAATTTTTTTATATTTTTCTAGGTCTCCTCATATAAGGGACTGTCACAGGGTTAAATAACTACTATACTTCGTGAATCACCATGTATATAATTTGGAGAAAATTCAATTTAGAGCTGGTGTGTCAAATGTTTAAAACGTTGGTACAACAATTTGTTTAAAGATAGATTATTTTTAATTAAGAGAATGCAAGCCATAAGTTGTTTTTCTAGCAATTTATCTCACGAGCAGTAACACTACTCCAAGATTATCAGACCTAAGAGGTCGCAAATTCAATAATACCGATACGCCGTATCTTAAATAAACATGGTTCTGGAACGTTTTAGAGAAACTCTCAGATATTGTAGACCTGGTGAAGGTCGTAAAAGAGTGATCATTTTCTTCGTTTAATTTAACTCCGGACAAGACAATGCGCTGCATAATGTTTCAGCCTGAACTCCGGGATTTCATACAAACAATTTTAAATTACCTTAGAAAAGATAATATCCGCATCAAAGTTACTGCTCGTGCCTCGTTTCTCACCACAGAACGTTGAGTTGCCAGATTATAAGTTTCTAGAACCAACTCGGAATAGAAGCAAAAAATTCTATCAGTTTTATTATCCGCGTGTAGATTTATTTTATACTCGTCAGATAGACGTGCATCTCGTTATAGAAGGCCGAGTGAAGGGTTTATTTGGTGTAATTTTAAGGCTGAAAGTAGATTTTTTTGGAGGCTCAGTTATGGTTTGAAGCGGCATTTCATATAATGTATAATATTAGCACCCATACAATGGAAAAGACTTTATTTTTGTGCACGATAATGCCCAGCAGTATACGGCCGCAATAGTGCAGTCTCTAAGGAAAAGAAATTCTTATTCAAAGTCTGAAGTGACCAACAAGCTAGGAGTCCTGACTTAACTCTGATCGAGCATATTTAGAACCATAACGGGTCCAATTCGGCAACGCAGAATGCGCCTGAGGCAGCTAAATCAACTAGAAAATACGCTAGTAGAGGAATGGGAAAACTTACTCCAAAATTTATTAATTTAAGAGTATGCCTCGACGTTTGTAAACCGTAAGGCAGGCACGAGGATAATGTACAAGATATTAAGTCTTGTTTGAGGAAGTACTTTTGTGTAGAAATAAATTTTCATGGACTAAAAGTGATCACGAAAAGGCAGATTTCTCTGCAGCACACCTCTCAAATATATTTTCACTCCACGAGAACACTGATGCAGACTTGGACACAGTCCCAAATGAAGCCCTACAAGGTCACGAACACTTAACCCCAAAGAAAAAAGATTAGAAATATGCAAGTTAAACAACAAGAAAGCTCCAGGAACTGACAACACTGCAGCTAAGCTTTTAAAGGAACTACTAGCCAAAGTCACTCAAAATCGCACAGATAATTATGATGCCAAAACAGGAAAAGACTTAATATATAAATCAACCCATAAGCTTCCTTCCAGTTATATCTCAACTTATATATACTTGAACCAGATCAGCAAGCAAGGCCCTCATGTGTGAATCCTAAAACATCAATTTTGTTTTCGACAAGGGCCCTCTACAGTGCAACGGAGCCATGGAATTATCAAAATAATAAATCAAAGTATGGAGAATAAGCAATACTGCACACCTGCTTTTGTAGATGTACAAGGTGTTACAAAATGATTTTTACCTAGTCATTTACATGTAAAAAAATTAACTAGATGAAAATCGTTTTGTAACATCCCGCATTGCGAGTTTGGCGATTTCTATATAAAATCAAATTTCAAATTTGATTAAACACATTTATCTGGTGAACGCGAATTTGAAATAAAAGTCAATAGCTCTATTTCAACCCCCACCAAATCAAATCAGGGGTTCCACAGGGCGGTATATTGGGGCCCCTGCTATGTGTGGTCTACAAAGAAAACGTGCTAATGTCAAGAGAAACCAAAATAGGAACCTTTGCAGATGTTTGAGGATGATCCTACACGCGCCACATCTACACTACACTAATATTTAAACATCATCGAACTGTGGTTAAATAGGTGGAAAATCAAAGTAAATGAAACCAAATTGTTACATATAACGTTTACTCTCAGGAAATGCACCTGCCCTTCGCTATATTATTTAAACCAAGCCATTATTTCACAAAACGAAACAGTAAAATAATTATGTAGGCATCCACCTTGATAATAGATTCAATTGGAAAGAACACTCGCAAAAAAAAAGAGGAAGCAAATGGATTTGAAGTCTAAGGAAATTAATTGGCCCATAGGAAGAGAATATAAGATTGATAACAAACTGATTATGATATTGATTATGATAGGACATACGGGATAGAACTCTGGAAGAGCGCCGGCTAATCTAACATCCGAATTATCCAAATAAGCCAATTTAACATTCCAATAGTCATAGCTCATGCACCTTGGTATGTCCCAAACCATACCATATATACCCACTTCAAAATACCACACGTAACCAATATTCCAACCGTTTATATAACATTCCATGGAGTAATAGTTTACTAGCAGCAAGTCGATAAAGTTGACCATTGAGATGCTTTTAAATTAGGTACATAATTTTAAATTACTAAGGAGTATATTGAAAATTTAATAAAGTATTCCCATTGGTCAGTTAGTTTATGTTTAGTTCAGAACTATGAGGTCCAAATAAAAAATACAAGTGAATTTGATGTCTAGGAAGCTCATAAAAACTAGTTTTGAACGCACTTTTTGATACACCCTGTATATTCATCTACTATTGATTTCTATTGAAATCAGTCACAACTAGTGTAATAGCTTATGACAAGAAAGAATTCAACTGCTCTGATACAGATATCTTGGTTCGATTGTGGATAAAGTTTGTAAAGTAATAAAGTTTGATTTAAAAAGCTTAATAGCCAAATTTCAGTACGATGATGAAAGCAAGTTTTCAACCGATTCCTAGAAAGATAAATGAAGTTTCCTTTTTCTAGAATTGGCTTTACCGTATAAAACTACCGTTATTCAATAGTTCAATAAACTCTGATATGTTTTATACAGGGTGACTTTTAAATGGTGGTAGAAACAAAACCACGGCGTTATAGAAATATGTAGAAGACGTTTTCGGTGATTTTCATTACATTTATTGCAAGATTTCATTTTTGTTACTAACAACCTAGAAGTATAAATATAGTAGTATCTTACAGGTGTAGTTTTGTAGGTACCTTATACCATTGTTTTCGGTGACAGAAATCAAATCTTAATCACAAGAGAGATAAAGCTGTCAGTTCTACTCACAAGTGAGTAAATCCGACAGCTGTCAGTTGTAATTAAAAATTGTAATTATTAATTGTAATGTAACGTAATTCTCTGCCTTCCACTTCACGAACAGATCATACTCTTTCTCGTACATATGTCTCGACCTTACCGGAAGCAAACTGGAAACAGTGACTTCGACGTCTAGTTGAATATCTTTCGGTAGGAAGTCAATTTCTATTACTTTAGTGAAAATTGTGAAAAAAAAAACGAGACTGTTTATTTCATAACTATAACAATCACAGGTCACTACGGAAACTACGGAAATTTTTATACAATGCACCTGTAAGATAAACCGCCGTATATCACACGTGATCGAAATGTCATTATAAAGCTCGTGAGAAGTGCCCCAATCGTGCGCAAGCGCACTCGCGGGTCAAAATTCTCACTCGCTAATAATCATGCATTTCTATCACTTATAATATAATGTACTATTTTCTTCAAGCGCATCAAAATGTTTATATTTTGGTATTTAACGCAGTACTTAGAACGACATCATTGTGTTACTACTACAATAATGAACATTATAGTAAAATAATATGAAAATAATTGCTGTCAACATAGAAAATTGTCTACAAACAGTGTACATTAGTGTAATTAGTAACAGGATATTAGTAATAGCAGGGGGGTTATTTTTATAAAAATGTATCACATTTTTTGTAAATTTAATTATGGAAGCTTTATTTCAAACATTCAATTTACAAAATCACTCCAGCTTGTGACAATAACTTTGAACATTCTCACTACAGTTGTGCTCAACACCAGCAAGCAGACAGGCATTTTGTCGTTTCGAACATTTGCTGTCATCAATATAATCTTGTGTCGCTGTGGAACTCTTTCACCCTCCCAATAATTGAAATTAACCTGTGTTACCTCCAGCATCTACATAATATAATATACTAGCAGTTACCCGCGGCTTTGCCCGCGTAAGTTGGGGTTGGCTTTACTGGCACTTATATTTGGAATAGGTACAGCCGCTTAAAGCGTTATAATAAATATCAAACAGTAAAAAAAACACGGGTCTAGTTATTTTTAAAGCAGAGTTGAAGTGCCAATGCTCATGCCTGTAACATTGTCAGTCTTGGAGTCATAAAAATTTTGAAAAAAAATCACTCCCAAATCCACCTTTTTTTCCAGTTAGTATTTTTTTTTTGCAAAATCCTCAAACATGCCCACAGTTAACTTTAGTCAATTTTAAATGAGAATCTAGATCCCAATTTTCACGTATGTAACACCGTTTGTTTCCAGTTATGAGAATTTTCAGGAAAACTAAAATCGTCAATCACGGGTCTAGTTATTTTTAAAGGAGAGTCCAAGTGCCAATTCTCATGCCTGTAACATTGTCGATCTTCAGGTTATAAGAATTTTGAGAAAAATCACCCCCAAATCCACCCTCCCCTCTCGCCGTTGGTATTTTTTATTTTTTTTGGAAAATCGTCAAAGACGGGTCCGGTGTTTTTTAAAGGAGAATCTAGATCCCAGTAATACTGTCAGTTTTCAAGTTATAGGAATTTTGGGTAAAACCACCCCTAACATTTTCGCGGTCGGTAAAGAAAATTTTGCAAAATTGTCAAATACGGGTCTAGTTATTTCCAAAGCGAAGTCTAAATCCCAATTTTCACGTTTTTAGCATGCTGGGTTTTCGAGTTATGAAACTTTTGAGAAAAAGCGTTTGCTCCTTTCCTCCCCTTTTCCGCCGCTTGTGAATAATTTTTTGAAAAATCGTCAAAAGCGGGACGAGTTATTTTCAAAAGCGAGTTCGGGTACGAATTTTCACGTTGCTACCATTTTTGGTTTTCAAGTTACGGGAAGTCTAGTGAAGCCAATTAACCCTATTTTCACCCCCTTCGAAATGGAATTAAAAAAAGACTTTCTTAGTGGGCCTATGCGCCCTAAAAACTACGTACCTACCAAATTTCACCTTTCAAGACAACGGTCTGGGCTGTGCGTTGATCAGTGGGAAATCAGTTTCGCATTTATAACGAGTGAGCAACAAAATTCGTGATCCTAGGAGCCTCTGAATCCAAAATTTTGAGTCGATTCTTGATCGAAACGTTTGTGTAAAAAGTCATCGAGTAATGTGAATTGACGATTAATGTAAACAGTAAAGTAAAAGAACCGATATACGTTTAGCCAACTGCGATCACGAATTTTGTTGCTCATTCGTCATATCATAGACCAAAAACGATATAATTCGTGCTATTTCTACCAACGAGCTGGGAAGTACCTACATCTATTTTGTCGCTGACAGAAGAAGAACCTCTCTTCAGACACATTTTTGGGCCTCAAAGATATGCAACGACGGATCAGTTGCAATGCACACATTTCATTTCATTTCAGTGATAATAAAACTTCTAGACTGGTCATTCTTAGACGCAACTTTATTGACGATAACGTATTCTCCCACATCTCAAACACCGGATTTTCATCAGTGCATCCCTTCGGCATGCTACAGGTACGCCCGTCAGTAAAGCAACCTTATTAACGATGATGAGTTTCGGCACATGTATTTCTAATGAAAGTCAGAACTTATTCACACGTGAGGACTTTAGACTTCTTAACTTGCTTCAAATACTCATGCAATTGGAAAATTTTCGACATTCTTAACTCATTTTTCGCAGTATTGAAATCTTTGTTTTAAGCGAATTGGGACAAAAAGATTCTGAAAGATCTAGTAAATATCCCAGCATTACGACTTCATTTATTGTTTTAACTGTATTTTCATTCATCCATTTTTCAAAACGGACGTACTCTTTCTCGTACTCACATTTTGATTTTGAAGTGACGATACTTTCTGCAGCTTTTTCAGCCCTTGAGACCACGCAGGATACTGAACTCCATTTAAACGAGGTGGTAAAACGTTAAATTCAATTAGATGACCACCTACAAATCCTGCCAATACATTTATACGAAACCGGTGTTGAAGTCGGTGTTCTCAAATTAATGGCGTGATAGTTTTCGTCCGCCGACACAGGACTGTTATGCCCCTTCCCTTTGAAATCCTTCTCCTTCATTTGTTAACAACTTATTTACAAAATTTGGTTGTTTTTCATCTTTTTGTAACAGCCACCTACAGAACACTTTCTGACGAGCAGAATCACTACGTTACTGTTTTTTCAGTATTCGCCACGCTGTGAATTAAGAAACACCATGACGTATATCAAGTCTTCTAGTGCTAATACCCGGTTTAGCTTCAACCGTGTGCAGAATTTACGTCTAGGATTCGGCTGGTCCTAACACGTCCACGATCTTAAGTTTGGGGCTTAAAAGTTCTATCAAATGCTGAACGTTTTTTTTATAAATGTTCGGGTATCAAGAGCTAGCCGTTGGCGAAATCATTCCATGTAAATTCGCCTCGATGCTGCACCATAAATAAGAACTATATTGGTACGTTAAATGTTATACATTGCCACTTTTGTTTACAATTACGATTAATTAATAACTGTCAAACTGACTTCTTTAAAACGAATGTGTATAGATAGTAGTTAAAAAAATATATCATAATCATTGGCATATTATCATGAAAATTGTATTCAGTTTCTTTTATTTTTTCTTGTAGGATATCGCAAGGTTAGTTAATTAACTTAATTAAATTTAATTAATCTCACTAACCTATAATTTAGTTATCTGATGTTACTACAAATTAAATTTTATTTAATATAAACTTCACAATAACCATAACCACAAAGTTTATTAATCCTCGTTTTTTGCGAATATTACTATTGGTCATCAAATTCAAGCTACTAGAACTAGTTGATATTTGTTCCTTCAAAAGCTTAACTTTCAAAGACAACTGCGGTTGAAGATAGATTTTACCAACAAAACTATCAAGATATTCGATTTTTGTTCTTTATTTTGTTCCTATTTTTCGTCCATTAACAGTCTGTGCAGCAAATAAACCATTGGTGATATTAATAGTCTAAATATTACTTAAGCAAGAGGTTAATAATAGAAAAGATATAAGAAATGCTGTTAACAGCAGGTTCATCTCAAACTTTGGCTTTATTTGAGATATATGACGTTTAAGTCTTTTTATTTACACCATAGGACCGTTTTGGGATTGAACCTGGTCTTCTTTATAATATAGAGGAAGAGCTTTGTGTTTGTCCATTGTTCTGACAAAAACAGTTCGTTTACATGTCTTTGAGATGGTTCAGATCTCGAAAGTCTTAGTTGATCTATTCTTTTTTGTTAACTTTATCTTTACGAGAGTAGGTACTGTTACGACCAAAAATGGCGCAACGTTCTCTGATAAGGTTATATAATGTAAATATAACAATGGAAAAATGAAAATGGAAAAGATTTAAATATAAATTATGACAAAATTTAACGAGTTGATTGAACAATAATATACAGGCTGGTCCAACTAAAACTTTCCACCTGGAATATCTTGTAAATATGAGAACTAGCTGGGAACAGCCGAAATAGGTTAATTTTATTTTCGAGGGGGACATGTAACGCGATATATCCAAAGCTTTAGATGACACACCCCTAAGCAGGGGTGATAACCCTCTAAAATTTCAAATGGCACTAGGGGTCAAAAGTTGCATCATTGCCACTGTACTTCAAGTAGCTTTGCGCATGGTAGGGTTTTTAGTTTTTACCAATCAAACGCACCATACCATTGGCCGACATGAACTGTTCTCGAAGCATAATTTCAAATTTCTACAGTTCAAATCCGCCAACATCCATGCAAATGTACAAACGATTCTGAAATTTAGTTCGTACATAGAGAAGCATTTCGGGGGTTAATCTTCATCGAGGATATGTTGACGGACTTCTCCCAAGTTGCATAAACCTTGCTCTTCAGATGACCCAAAAGGAAGATATTAAGCGGCGTTAAATTTCGGCTTCGAGCAGGCCACTCAATAAATCTTCCTCTGCCGATCCAGTGATTGGGGAATCTGTTATTGAGAAACTGCCTCATAGGAGCGTCGAAGTGTGGAGGTGGCCCATCTTGCTGGAAAAACAAATTATGGTCATCTTCTAAAATTTCTGTAATCATCAGATCAAATGCGTTTTCCAACATCTCCAAATATCGTGGTCCATTTTCCTTAACAAAAAGGGGACCAACGATATGATCACCCACTATGCCACACCAAACATTCAATTTTTGAGGATACTGAGTGTTAGTCTCGCAAAATACGTGAGGATTTGTATGACTCCAGTGCCGACAGTTATGGAGATTAACATGACCGTTTAGGAAAAATGTGCACTCTTCAATCGTTAGCGCATAATGTCAGAAAATCCAGTGCGACGGTCGAGATCGTCTTCATTCAATTCATGCAATAGTTTTATTTTGTACCGAAAGTACTCATGAGCCTGCGAGTAACACCTGAAGTTGTCTAGAACTGATATTAGGGACGAGTGCTACATGGCCCAAAACATAAACTTCCACTCTTCATTACGGGTCTCTCATGCTTTTTGTCGGCCACAGATCCACAATTACCAAACTTTTGCAAAAGCTCAATAACGTAAGTGTGGGACACATTTTTATTTTCCTACCGTTCATTGAATATTCCGGCTGTTGTCCTTACACAATCGTTATTTTTGACGAAAATCTCCACAATTTCCACTTCTTCTGCTGTTGCATACACCATCTTTTGTAAACACTTGATTGAAACTACGCAAGGTTTCAAAGAAGAAGACAGCATGCTTTTTGTAGTGAAGATAAAGGTGAAAAATAAAGATTATAAGACTAAGAAGAACAAAAAGAAGAGTCCGAGGATTCGACGTACCGATCGTAAAACGAAAATTACTTCACCATTATCAACAGTCTTATTAGATACGAAAAGTTGCTATTTTTGATTTTGTAAACTTCCCCACATTATTGAAAGTTTGGCGGGGAACGTCGGGTATAGAAAAAAACCCTACCATGCGCAAAGGTACATGAAGTACATTTGCAATAATACATATTTTGACCCATAGTGCCATTTAAAATTTTGGAGGGTTGGTCACCCCCGCTTAGGGGTGTGTTATCTGAAGTGTCAAATATATCGCGTTGCATGTCCCCCTTGAAAATAAAATTGACCTGTTTCGAATTTTCACAGCTATTCCACATCATTACAACATATTCCAGGTGGAAAGTTTTAGTTGGACCATACTGTATAACTGTAAAAGGTGACAAAATTAAAGGTGACAATTGAACAAATTTATGAGATGTAAAAGATGACGAAACTAAAGATCTTAGTGTGAACAAAAAAACTAGAAAAGAACGTTGACAAAAAATGGAAATATTTATTTATTTTATTTTTATGCCGTTGGCGACGCCTGTCTGGAGCTGAGTGTTTCTCCAACGCACCTTGGCCCCCTTAACTTTACATACAGCGGAACACTCGAGGTTTTCTCCGTTTGAAGAATGACAAGGAAAAACTAAGAAAAGCAGTCCCTATGAGCTGGTGCCTAAATAGATTGGGGAACAGTTAAATCTGCACAGTGTAAAACGTCGGGACCTTACCCTCTTCCGATTTTAAATTGCGATATCTGTCGTCCCTTAAATCTACTGCTAATACTATTTGTTTCTATAACTTCTGCTAGTTATTATTATTAATCTGAAGGGGCGCATTTCAGACCCCGCTGCACTCAAGCTCTAGCATATTGTGCCCTATTTAGCTACTTTACTTCATAAGAGCTGTGATGTTAATGAACTTTTGCAAAAGCTCTATGGGCATACGTTTCATGTCATTCGGTTCAGCCTACGTCAACCCGAATTGTCGAGGTCTTCCCGCCTCAAGCGCTGGACACTCGCACAATGTATCTAGTGGAGTTTTTCCCTCCTCTCTACACATCCTACAATCAAGATCTTACTTTACCCCAGTTGTGGTGAGATGCTTCATGAGATAGCAGTGTCCCGTAAAGAGTCCAACTGGCCCTCTATAATCATCAGCGAATGCCTATGTCCAGGAACGTCAGAGCGCTTGCTAAGTTTCGCCCCTTCCCAGGAAGTGCTTTTTGCCACCGTCCGAACTAGCCATTCCTTGGTGGTCTGGTCAGCGCAGGAGGCATGCAGTTCTCGAGCTTGAACATTAGCTTGAGGAACTATAAAATTTTGTTGGTTTGATGTAGACGACCTATCATTATAATTGATTTGCGTTGTAACTTTTCTAGATCAATGGGAAATAATTTACTTCATGTTCGTTCAGCGATTTCGATGCGCAATTGGTTTATCGTTTCAGATTAGTCCCTGTGATAAAACTGAACCAATAGCAAATTGACCTGCCCTGTATCGATTGTCAAATTGAGCGGTTTCTAAAAATCTGGATATTGTAACAATAATAATTGTTGTAACATTACTTAGTAAATGTGGAGGGTTGCAGACTTTGAACGTAGTTTCCGTTATGTGCGGATTGATATCGTTGTCCTTTCTCAGGCATTTGGTTAAAGGTTGGGTGATCGTTGCTAAATTTAGAATAAGTTTGCGACAATAACCGACTAATCCCAAAAATACGTTTAATTGTTTTTGGTTTAGATCTTTTTCGAATTTGGTTTTACATCCGTTGGCGTTACAGAATGTCTCAAAAATTCGGCTTCACTATGAAGAAATTCGCACTTGACGGCTTCATTGTTACTTTTACGTTTTTTCATCTTTTGAATACTAGTGCCAAATTATTTAAATGTATAAACCAAGTATAATACAAAAGTACGACAGCGCATGGGAATCGATACTACAATATTAGACACAGTAGAAACAAAAAGTCCACGGTGGTACGGACATGTCAGTCGTTTGGACTGTTACAGATGGCCAAAGAAAATGCTGCGATGGGAGCCTTTGGAAAGAAGAACGTAGAACAGGCAATGTTAGAAAGAAACCTGCACGAAGAAGATGTATCGAATCGATATAGATGGAGACTAAAATGTGGAAGACGACAATAGTTGTAATAGTTGCAATTATATATTATAATATAAACCAAGTATATTTTTCCATTCACACCGGGAAACATATTATTATCCATAACACGTTGGAACGTTGCTAAAAAATGTTTTAGTCAAAAGGGTATCCTCAAAAACTTGTAGTGCTATTTTCTACGCTAAAAGCAGTTTTTTAGGTGGTTGCGTTTGACTTTTGAATTTGGTGAAATCCTAGATCCACTGTAGTGAAATAGTTACGTCGACCTAATTTATCAAGAATATCTGAATTATTAAGAATAGGATATTTATTTAAATTTCTATTATCTATTACTGTGTGCCATTTTGATTTATCGCGGATTTTAAATTGATAGTTCGTTGAACTCTATGAAATTATCGAAAAATTTGTGATATATCTGAATCTTTTCCGATGCCGTTATTTATAATTATTTAAAATTAAAATTTAAATATATCTAAGTCGAACTCCACAAACTTTAATGAGCGTAAAATTACAAATTAATTAATTATGATAATCATAATTTTTAAAATTCTTTAAGGGCTGATGATGGCAGTAGTGTTCTGCCGAAACATGTTCCATTTGTAATTTTACGCTCATTAAAGTTTGTGGAGTTCGACTTAGATATATTTAAATTTAGTCCACCTGGATTAACAACATTTTTCTGGTTTATAATTATTTGTTGGCATTTGCAGTTCTTTGTACCGATCAATAATAATTATTGTAAATAAGGTGTTCTTCGTGTACAGTGAGTTCGGTCTTATTTAAATAAGGAGGTTTGTTATCATCTGAGATAAGATTTTGTTATTTATTTTCTTCCGTTTTCGAAAAGAAACATTGGATTGTTAGTTCGATTTGGTGTTAGTTGTTAGTTCGTTAGTTGTGGCGTATGATTTTGCGATGTTTGCACGGTTCGGGGTTGACACCTGAGATAACACTTGATGACATGATTTATTTATTAATTAAGAGCATCTGATCTTCGGTAAACGTTGATAATTTACTGGCAAGGCAAGATACAATATTTTGTAATCTGTGACCATATTGCAAATTATTTTTGTTAGGTTTTATTCTACTGACCAAAAGTTCATTATTTAAAATACTCCGGTAATCTCCGAAGCTGAGCAACGCCTTTAAGTTTATTCTTTACAAGATTATATAAATATTCATTAAAATCTTCATCGCCATCAACAGTCGTCTTTTGAACAAATTATTTCCATAGTAATAAATCGATTCAGATTTGCACGCGTAGGTACCGTCGAAATTGGGTACCTACTGACTCCAAAAATTTATTAATTTTATTAAAATCTACTGTTTCCTTTGGAGTTCCTGGAGTAGCCATTTCTTTATTTTCATCGGTTAAAATTAAAACTTAAAATAATTACGTTTTGAAATAATAATATAAATTATAATTATTATAAAATTATCACATTGCAAAAATTGATTATGCCTACGATGGTACTATTTTTACCGTAAAATCACATTACATAGATAAAATGGTAGGAGTCGAACCTGAGGCGTAGATTTCCTGACAAGTATTCGCCCTCTTGATGGGAAAAATTATATTACATATAAAAGTGGAAGGTATTCACTTCGATAGTGCCCTTTCCCAATCCTACCGACTGCGCCAATTAACAAATGAATTTATTACTGTAAACACTAATAATAGGTTTGATTTAACACATTTGCTGCGGGTCCAGTTTGCAGTTAATTGACTTGGTAGCTGATAGTTTTGTAACTTAAACGTGGTAAAAATGATATGAAAAACCATTGTTTATTACTATTTTATCATAATTCCTTTTTTTTTATTAATTAATTAAGTTGATTTGGAGTTCGAAGAGGTAAGATTCTCACAGCACCCCACTATTTCCGGAGAAGCGTATCTACATAATTATTATTCAACGTGCACGTCTATTCCAAAGCAGTGCCTTTGTATTATTTTACAATTTAACCTTTTTATCACTTTGTTACCTGCCACATTAGAGTTTGGCCTAGAATGGATTAATTTATTGCATAAACTTAATTTTTAATTTCGCTAGAAACTGTGAACTTTTCCGGAACTTTATTCTTTCGACATTTATTAATCTACCTCCACTTATTTAAGTCCAGCTTGATTCTCGTAGACGTTTGAAAAATAAAAAATGAGAAATCAGGTCGAAATTTAAGTAAAAAAGAACATTTCCTTTATGATCCCAGAGAAACGTGAAGACAATAAAATTTGTTGACACTTCTGAACTTGATAAATCGGTGTCCGAAGCATGGACGAACAAAGAGAAAATGTATCCTGACATATTCGTAAAAAATTGTTTCGTCCTTGAATTTCCTTATAAATGTGATACGGACCAGCAAATGTGCACGTGTGTGTGAAATAAAATTTATCTTTTGATCCTTGAAATATACCTTTTTTAGAGAAAATCAAGTTTCATTTTCAAATTTATATAAACTTATCATAGAGCGAAACATGTCCTAAATTGCGGAACACAAATAAAAACAACGTGTGCTCGTATTTGCAATGGCAAGATGTCATTCCAACATTACAGGAAGATGGATGGTGCACAAGTTTACTTTAATCTGGCCTTATTTAGGAAAGAGAACAGCTAAGACTCGAGTTTTAGTTGACAGTTGAAGTGGCTGCAAGTTTTTCCTTGACAACAGTTGATCCGCAGCTTCCCTTTTACAAGGTTTTATACTTTCTGCTTAATTCGACGAAAAAAATTAACGCAAATAAAGTAAACTCGGGAAAACGCCTAGAAAATATTAAGAACGTTGTTTAAAAAGCTGCTGTTATTGCGTTCACGCCAGTGATTTATCGTGTAATTATTTCATAACGTCATGCTCGACATGTGTTGCCACCATTTCCCAAAGACTGAAAGATTAAAGTTTTACAGCTGGTCTGCAAGCACCAAAAATTCTGTGTTAAACATTGCCACCTCCAAGTTTTCTTGAAAATTTATAACTTGCGTTTTTATAGAGATCTTTTACTAAAAAATATTGGACTAGATTTAACCCTACAAAATTATACTTTCTTTTTTATTTAACAGGTTCCCTGTCCACAATGTATTATCACGGTCAAGCAGGCCGCACACTATCGCGGAACGGAATGGAATGGAATGGACTGCTTTATACGCTGGACTGTCCCGAGTTTTTTCCTATGTTAATTCCATGTACCATATATGGTACATTGGACTCCGTTCGATTCCTATACATTTATCCAAGTCCAATGAGCCATATGTAAGTCATAAACATATACCACATAATATAAATAATGTATATACCATTTATAAATGTGTATATAAGGGATAATTTTGGTTTTGTAAAAAGACAATTCATCAAGATTGTAGTAGAGCGTACGACGGTAAAGTTGCAAAGCAAACTTACCGAACTTGGCAACGACCATCGCGGTAAAACAATAAGAAAAAGATGTTATGGGTGTTATGAAGCTCTCAGGAAAGAAGGACATTTATCCAAGGAAGCAGCAGATGTGAGATGCGAGATGTGTAAACAAGCCTTTTGTATTAGCTGCTTCAATATAGCCCACAATTTTTTTTTTTTTCAATAAAAATATTTTATTTTGTTTATAAATAGTTAGGTACTGAATAAAAAGTTTTATATTATATTTTTTACTTATGTCTATGGTATTGATCTCTCCAAGTCCTGTGAGCCATATGTGGCTCACACAAAACGTGACATTATGTGTTTACTTCTTCTCTCCAATTCATTTCTACCGAGTCCCAATGCAAAATACTCTGGTACATTTTAGAGTCCACTACTAAATAGGTTTGAAACGGGACTTGGGGTTAAGGCAGTGTGAGCCATAATTATATGGCTCATTGGACAGGGAACGTGTTAATTTGTAAGAAATTTGTCTGTAGGATAAAAAGGCGTTCAAATATTTACAATCACGTTCATCTTTCCGATTTTCCAAAAACTATCAAACTCAAGTTTTTAATTAATGAGGTACCAGGGGAAAAAATAAAAAGCTAATATGTAGTTAAATGATATTCTCAATTGCAACGTTTTGGTAGCATAATAACAATAATAATTAATACAAATTAAAATTAAATTAAACAATATACAATTAAAATTCAGAAGAACATCTAAATATTTAGTGTTACTTTTGAAACTTAAATTTCTTATATTTTTCTATTATCCCTGCATAGTGGCTACTCAATCTATTCGTATCACTTCTAAAGTTAACACAGTTATGGCATTTGACGTAGAACATCTCGCTGGTGTTACGTTTAATTTTAAATTAAAATTTAAATATATTTAATTTTGTTAGGTTCTCTTTCAAGGATTTTATAATCTTCAAAATTGAAAAGGTGTCCATACATCCATATTTGCAATTTCTGACCTCCTCCTCCTGAGTGAGATGATGAGATTCACACGCACCTTCTCACCCTCTTCAAGTCTTAAGTCACTTAATAAATTTTCATTCAAAATTCAAAAATTGATGAGATTGTTTCAGACCCCTCCCCCACTCATTTTTCCTCACGTAATTAATTGACGTCCTTTAATGTCATGTAGAATATGTAGACATAAATAAACATAGAAAAGAAATTATACAGGATGTCCCAGAACTCGAACTCACTCCCCAGACAAAACTCGGCCATTCTGTATAATAGACAAAAGTGTATACATAAAAAGAAAATGTCTTATCTGATATTTAATACAGAAAAGACACCAATGAGCGTTCATCGAGGTATACAGGGTGTCCCAGTACTCGCGCCCCAGAGAAAACTGGAGAAATCTCCCTGATGCACAGATAAATATTCCTAAAGAAAAAAATTGTTAGCTCAAATGGTATTGAAGAAAAGAACATTTTAATTTGACCAATCAGAGGGTTTTAGGCCATCCAGGTATATTTCTCATCATTTCTGTTGCTAGGTTTTATACTTATACTCAAAGCCTATTTTTTATTTGTTAATGATCCAGTCAACTAAATGTTTCAAAAACGTCAGTGTCAAAATCAATTGATTACATCGCTCTAACCCCTCAACAGTGCTCTCTAAACATGTATTCTGTTGCTGATTATATGGAAATAATTTACGGGGAATGTGGACGAAATGCTAGACAAGCAGCGAGGATGTTTGCCAAGAGGAAAATCCGCACGCTTTTTTTGAAAGAGCATTCCAGGAACGATTTTCAATAAATTTGTGGGCAGGTCTATTAGGAAATCGTGTGGTATGTCATCGATTGATTGAGAAATCATCACCTAACTATAACCTTCTTCTTTAGGTTGGACCTTTTGAATTTCCTTCCCGTTTAACTGGGCAAATTTATACGAATTTCTTGAACACAACTTCCCAATTTGTTGGAAGACATGCCCCTTGCTTTTCGCATTAATGACTGGTTCCAGCACGCTGGCCACACCACACTTCAGCCGAGAAGTTTTAAATCAACAATTCCCTGACTGTTGAATAGGTCCCCACATTTAAATCCTCTGGATTTTTTTCTTTGGGGACACGTAAAAAATGTTGTCTACAGACGTCCCCTTAGAACACAGGAACAGCTCAGGGGCCAGGTTCAAGAAGCTCTTGCCACAAGTACCCCTCAAATGATTACAAACTCTAAGTTGAGCCTTTTGCGGCAAGCACAGTTATGTTTAGAGATGAACGGTGGGCATTTTGAACACTTGATCTGATTGCTTTGTTGTCCCTTTTTGACAATATTCTTTTTCTGTTATAATTGGTTTGTATATACCCTGTCCTCTTGTTTTTGTAGTGGTACATAAGTCTGTGTACGTTAAATAAAAACGGTTCTTTCAGAACCACCATTTGTTGTTTTATTAAAAAAAACACTAAAAAACATACAATGGCAAGGGTGACATGGTGACATCTAACTTAACCTACGCGTTGGCACTTTGGCGTGGATGTCACTCCGACAGTACGATAGCCTAGCAACAGATTTATGTTATACCTACACCTGGACCTTCCCTTTTTGGGATTGGTGAGTTGAAAAAGTGCAACAGCGCTGTTATGTAAGCCAAAAATTTGTCTTTGTTTGCATTTTCGGGATCCATATTGTCGTCGGCATTTGTCAGTTTCCTCTGGGGCGCGAGTTCTGGGACAGCCTGTATAGCAAACGAAAATATTTTTTCGCTTAAAATACACGGCCCAGTGTACAATTTTAAAATATCTTAACGGCTAAGTGTTAATTACAACTTTTATATAGTTCTATATAGTCCAGGAGGCAATGACGATTTTCGGTAGTTATTTTCCGAGTCTGTAAACATGGATAGAATTGTTCGGTTAGTAATTTTAAGCAAAATTCATATCATTATATTTAAGGGGAGAGGGTTCTGATGGGTTGAGGCGGAATACGCGTCAGAACATACGAATACATTGCCCTTTTTTTCCCATGATAAAAATAGTCCTAGTAGTATGAGGTATACTGAAGTTAAGTAAAAAATATAGTATGGCTAATTTGTGCGAATGGATAATATGTCTGGCAGGTGAAAAACTGAAAAGTTTGCATCAAAAAAATTTCACTCATTTTCGCATTCATAAAAATTTATCAGATGATGGCTTATATTATAATAACAGCTTAAAATACAATCTGGCTAATGTGGTACACCGCCAAAGCTTTGCCACACTCGTCTAATTACACTACCCGACATTTAAAAAATTAAAATTATAACTGCAGTGAAATCACCTAATCTGGGGTAATTATGGCCTTCTGAATCTACAAAGGTCAACAGATCTATTCTATCAGGTCTAGATTCCGACTTAACCGAAACATTACGTTACAACCAATATGCAGTATTGATATTTTTATTACTGTATCGTGTTTAATTTTCAGCTATACTAAAATAGTTTACAAATTATTATTTTTTAATTACTAAAATTACATCTGGCGCGATGTTAGCAACGACAAAATTATCTGACAACTATAAATTTATATTACAAAACGAATGAATTGCTAAAAGGTCAAATCATGAAAAAAAATTGTCAAATTTTTGTCTTAACATGACGCTCCCAGGTGCCAGGCGTACCGCATGCCAACCTGACTTCGATAAGAAAAATAAACCAAGCGACCTAAAATTCTATCTCGAAAACGTTGCTTGCTCTCGTTCTATTATGTTGTAACCAAAATATGCTAAATAACACTTAAACTTAAACAACAGACTGTTGCATTTTAAGCAGTTTTAACAAACTGAAACGAATTTTAAATACTGAATTACATAATGTGTCAAACAACGTAATCTGAGTCACATGAGCCCACTTAATTTTGCACCTTCCAGTGTTCTATGCTTGTAAGAGAAAAGAAATTACAATGAATATTATTATATACATAAAAAAAATCATAATTATATTAATTATATTATTATAATTATAATGCTACTTCGTAAATGTGACGGAATGGAATACATAAATATATAAGATCGGGTATCATATAGTTATAATGAATGAAAGGTATCAGAAATTGTGATCGGTTAGAAAAATCGTGTCGGTTAGTGTTATCGTCAGGCGCGCTGAATTCGGCTACCTGGCTTGTGAGTCTGGCAAGGACTTTGTGATTGTAAATATCAGCCAAACGTGTATTTTCTATGAAATTATCATTTAATAAATGTATCATGTGACAAATTTTCAAAATCGGACAAATAAGAGCAAAAATTTTCTCATTTTGAAGATGCCGCCAGACTCATTTGCAAATTTCATAACTTAGCCAGACTTATTTTTAATTACAGTTTATGATTGTATCAATTTATGTGATAAATTTCAATCCTAGAAAAATAAGGGTTGCGGATCCGCAAAATCGGTCAAATTTTAGAATCCGCAAATTTTCAGCGTGACTCACTTTCCGCTATCTGAGATAAGCGAGACTGCTATTTTCATAAACTTTATGTTCCACTTTAGTAAATGTAAAATATTTATTACTGAAAAAATAAGTGGAATTGTATTGTTTTTTTTTTATTTTTTGAATCCATCCAGAAATTTTAGCCAGACTCAAAAATCTTGTTTTTTTTTTGTCACTAAGAGAACAAATTAATTAATACACACCGAGTAGGAAAATACGTACGAAAAAATTTCACTGCCTCCTGGACTAATAGAGACCACATTATGACCACAGATTCCTTATGTAAATGCTGGAAAACAAACGGCGTAAACATTGGTACGTTTTTTCACAGACTTTTTCAATACACTTTCCTGCCGTCCTACTTTAATTCGTCATTGCAAACTTTCCTAAATTTTGTGTTACGTTATGACTGATGGTGTTTGTCTCCGAACATCGATCCTCAAGAGTCAGAACGTGTGTGTAAGTGAGCGGAATGAAACGGCCGGAGGACAGTGTCAACATGCAGACGGGATATGTGTGTGGATTACCGACACTTTATCCTGTCCCTTCCCTTACTTATTGTAGGTATTTATGAATTCACAAACCATATCCTTTATGAGGCGCTTTTTAAATTAACTTTTATACAAAGCGCTGAGCTTTACACTCTTGGGCAGATTACCCTTAATATAAATAAATATGTAATTTTTGTTTAAATTTGATTTTTGATTCATCAAGGTACAATACATAGCACATAATATTATGTAAATATTGTTGTAAAAATGCTTAACTTTGGTTGTGAACTCATTTCACGATTCTTTGACAGTAATTACAGTTAAGTAGGTACAGTCAAAATTGTGATTACATATTATAATAAAGTTTTTGTTTAAAAATTACTAATGAAATTTTATTTAGCAATACTCTTTATATGCTTGTTTATTTTTATTTATTTATTTTTGAGAACATTGAGGGCGATAACTCGTTTACATCAGTTCCAAAAAAACTCTATTGAGAGCCGACTTGCTGTCGTGGGAGAGACAAAATTACTGTTCTGAATAGAGAAGTGATGGAGGGATGCGTCAGCGCCCGTCGCTACTGTCACACTGGTACAGTCTCCGTGGCCAATTAAATTGTAATGGAACCCTTGTTTAACTTCGTTAATTAGACTCTTTTGAATCTATGGCAATGAAAGAATACTATTTGATTTTTATTTGCAACTAGATGATTTTATTTTATTAAGTATTTTATTTAATACTTTAATAATTTTATTTTGCACCTGTCCATTATTGCTTTATAATACCTTGGCAACGGTAGCTATTAACAGCCTCATAATTTCCGAGGGCATTATAGAGGACATTATGGATTATATTGCCCGCTAATTAAAAAATACTATTTTGTTGTTGTTTAAATAAATTAGTTATTTAGAAAATATTTATTTATTAGTATAGTACATACAAATTAATTAATCCTTTTCTCTTCAATCAAAATCACATTTTTTTTTATGAGCCAGAAAAAGATGAGATAGTTCCAAGTTTGAAGTTCTGTGAGTTGACCGATGATGAACTCCTCAATGTGTTGCATTCGTTTTCATTCGGAACGATAACGGACGCAGTTTCTTTTTCGGAATGGACTATCATTGTGTCAATAATTCATCATCGTGTTTAGACTTCACCGGCAGTAAATTTTCTTTGACTTGGTCAGCCTGTAGTAACACATTTTGTGAAATCTCCACAATAATTATTGTAAACACAACCGTTTTAAATTTACAGCACCAACAGTCACGTCAATTCACACAAAAATGCAGCGTCGTCGTTTCCTAAAATAAACAACCCTTCGAAACCTCTTAAATTTTCCGTAGCAACTGCATAGAAGCTCACTATTCAATAAAAACTAAAAAAACATGCAAATTAAAGTCATTTTTTAGTTTAAAAGGGGTGCAAAATAAAACGTTGAAGACGGGTGTTATAATGATATGCCCTCGGTCGGCGTACTTCCCTCGGGCCAAAGGCCCTCGGGTTGTACACTGCCGACCTTGGGGCGTTATCAACCTTATAAACACCCTTGGTATCTTAATAACTATTGAAGAACCGTTTCTTAGTGAGCGCCTACGTGGTAAAAGAAGTAAGTGTGCAAAATTTGATTCCAATCGGTTCAGTGGATCTAGAGATTAAGTCCCTCGCCCCGCAACCCCCCTTAGGGAGGGGATTTTGAAAAACCGTTTCTTAGTGGGCGCTTACGTGGACAAATAAGTATGTGTACAAAATTTCATTCCAATCGGTTCAGTGGATCTAGAGATTAACTCCCCCGCCCCGTTGCCCCCCTTTGGGAATCTATTTAGTAGATCTAGGGATTACCTCCCCCGCCCGGTAACCCCCCTGTGGAATGGAATTTTGAAAAACCGTTTCTTAGTGAGCGCCTACGTGGTAAAATAAGTAAGTGTGCAAGATTTCATTCCAATCGGTTCAGCGGATCTAGAGATTAAATCTCCCGCCCGATACCCCCCTTTGGAATGGAATTTTGAAAAACTGTTTCTTAGTGAGCTCATACGTGGTAAAAGAAGTAAGTGTGCAAAATTTCATTGCAATCGGTTTAGTAGATCTAGGAATTAACTCCCCCGCCCCGTTAACCCCCTTAGGGATGGAATTTTGAAAAACCGGTTCTTAGTGGGCGCTTACGTGGTGAAATAAGTATGTGTGCAAAATTTTATTGCAATCGGTTCAGTGGATACAGAGATTAACGGGGCGGGGGGCCCCGTTACCCCCCTTTGGAGTAGAATTTTTTAAAACCGATCCGGAGATTTCGTGATGAGTCAATCAGTGAGTGGTATTTGGATTTTATATATCGAGCGATCTAGATAATTTGTAATCGAGTCATCCATGAATTCGAATCCGTGTGTCTTTCGCGATTGATATGCTTAATTGTGGCATCTAAAGTTACGTCACTGAAGTAGTTTAAAAAATAATTTTGAGGTTTCAAAAAATTTAGGAAATAAAGTTTTAAGCAAATGCGAAAAAAATTTTGCCTCCACAACCAATTTTTTTATTGTTAATTTCAATTTTTCGCCAGATGAAATCCCAGTTCGGTGTAACCTTAAACACTGCCATCAAATGTCATTATTAACCTCAAATTTCAGTATCTTGCCTTGTTGATCCCTGTTGTGTTATTTTTGTCTAGTGAAACAGTCTCTCTACTCTATAAAATTAATTGTTTTAAGAACTTCATTTGTTCGCTGCCTAAAAATGGCATTTTCATTAGAACACGAAGCGTTTATGGTCGAGTCGTATTTTCGAAATGGGTAAGAACAAGATGCATGGAAAGAACTTCGTGAGCAGTCTCCCGATAATATCGTCGATTATGCTCATTTCTCCAATACATTAAAGCCTTGTGTTACCCAGTTTCGAGAAACATCCACTTTAGAAAGAAAACCAGGAAGTAGTTGATCAAAGGATAAAAGAACACCGGAAAACATTGAGATTGTCCAACACGTAATGGAAGAAGCCCCTAGAATATCCATTCGGCAATTGGCACAGCAAGTGGACTTATCATATGACACATGTTAAGTATTACTTAAAAAAGATTTAGTTTTATATCCATATCGATTAACATGTGCACAAGAACTGCATTAAGATGATTTTCCATTAAGGGCTGCATGTTGTCAATGGTTCTTGAACACGTTTGACGATGATTTGTTGGAAAAAAGTTCTTTTCAGATGAAACATGGTTTCATCTAAGTGGATACATTAATGCACAAAATATGAGAATTTGGAGCAGTGAAAAGCCACATGTTTATGTAGAGGCCCCAGTACATCCACAAAAAATTGGTGTTTGGGCAGCAATTAGCCGATGACGTATAATAGTATTTTTTGATTATCATTACTCGTTATTTAAACCTAAAAATTTTTCAATCCTCCTTCAGGTCACCTAACTGCACTTGCATATCAACAAGTGATTTTGGGAAACTTATTAACGAACTTCATAAAGACGAATTGGCACCTGCGGACTTTTTTATGGCCTTATTTCACTTATTCCATTTACCGAACGCCTCTTCATAATTAACAAGTTATTCAAGGTGTTAGACGAAGGCCTCATTTGTGCTTAGACCAAAATGGAGAACATTTTCAGCATTTATTGTAACAGTTGAATGAAATAAATGTATTTTCTTTAAAATTTTTCGTATTGTTGGCAATAAAATCCTGTTTGAGAATTTCCACCATTTTATCTTTCAATTGACACATTATTTGACATTTACAAGTGCAGTGTAAGTGCACGACATACGTTTTCGGATTCATGGATGAGTCGATTACAAATTATCTTGATAATATTCTTAATATAAGTTAAGAATTGTGTATATAGGTACCATCGGGAGCATGAAATAGTTAACACCCTTATTTATAAATAATTTATAAACAATATCAGTGGCGGCGTATGAATTTAGAAAATGTCACTTGTGTCAGAATATATGGGTAAATTCATGCTTGAATGCACGCCTCTGTTACTGTCATTCTGACGTCTGGAATAAATTCACACTGGACAAAATTGCAATAAATCAACTTCTAGATAAATGTGGGTGTAAACTATTCAAGGCTCCCAATCGTAGGGGAACGTGGGACAGAACGGGGTAGTAGGGCGGAATGGGAAATCAAAATAAGTAAGTAATCATGGAGTCACGTAAGTTGTTTCAAAACTATCAACGGTCACAGAAATGTGACATAACCGCACATCTGTTTATCGAAGAGCATTCTAGAAATATTCGTGAGTGTGTGAAATATTGTCAGTGCTTACAAATTTTAAGTAAGCATCATCCCATTTAACCTACCTTGAATTTGCTTTTTTGGCCCAGTTCCAAATAGCTAGTCGGAAAAAATTTTTAGTTATTGGGGCGGAATGAAGTGGAGCAGAATGGCTATCCCATTCCGTCCCATACTTATGCAGCAATTATTTGATATTTATTTTAGTTGTATTTGATTGTTAAAGATACATGCAAAAAGTGCGTACATACAAAAAGAAGACCAAAATGGTCTACAGAAAATATGGAAAGGGCTGTGGAAGCTGTAATGTAGGGGAGATGGGATTTTTACTGCAGTACAAGAAACAAGAATCGTTTCACATTTAATCGTTACAGATGCAAAAACTGACTGTGGAGTAACAACAAAGAACTACGCCAATTCTCATACCAACTCTCAGAGAAAAATAAATTGAGTCGTAATTTTACTAATGACCTCCAAATGGCTGGACTGGAAGTAATACTGGAAGACAGGTAGGGGCGTTAACTTCTGCTGAAGGAAGTAAAACGGTCACTGCTGAAATATATATCTCGGCAAGTGGAGCCTATTATACATATGCCATCAATGTTAATATGTACCCGGAAAAGGAAACAAAAAGATTTTGAAGATAGCCCACGGGAGGATGGGCTGAAGTGCACGATCTTCAGTGGTTTACGAAATTTATCGAGTTTTCGAAAACAAAAAAGAAAAGTCCTGTTTAATTTCAAAGTCATAGAGTTAGCAAGGAACAATGCTCTGCTTTCCTCCACACTACTCACATTGACTACACCCTCTCGATGTTGCTTTCATGAAACCATTAAGTTTATATCATGAAGAAAGTGGTTAGAAACGCACCCAGGAAAAGTTATAACACTACGAAATATCCAAAATCTTTGGTCAAACTTTTCTTAACTCTTCTAATATGCGGGCTGCGTAGAATGAATTTGAAAAAACGGAGAGTTGGAATGCCAGTCCAAGTATGTTTACGGATTTATTTTTCTACCATCAATAACTACAGATATTGAATTAGAATCTGCCCAAATTGATGTTATTGAGAAAGACACATCGCCAGGACAATCACTACATAACCGTGCCAGATTCAATCAATCGAACCAGCTCCGTTACCTCAGAAGAAAACCCACCTGCACAGGATATGTATGTTTTAATGGAGGCTAATGTTGGAAATGACATGCAACTTTCCCTTAGAAAAGGCACAATAATTATGACACTCCAAAGTTTATCTGCGCTTGACAAAGCGTCGCTGCTCATGGATGCCAGATAGTGCAACTACAAAAGACATCACTGCATTTTCAACTATTTTTCCAAAACATGTCAGTGGATGGAAAAAGTTATAAGATAGCTGTAATTTTGACAGTCTCCGTGCAACTGGAGTTGCAAGAAGATATTGAAAAAGCTGAAAAAATAAAAAAGTAAAGGTAGCGAAAATATTGAAAGTATTCAGCGATGCAGGTAAGAATACGAAAGATAAGCCTGATAAGAACTTCAACAAGGAAGGAAAAGGAAAAAGCAACTACATGTAACTATAGAAAAGACTTACAATAATTATCTAAAAATAATGTTTTTTTTATTATACCTGCATCAGAATCGCCGTTTAAAGCACGCCTGAGCGTGCGAATACAGGCGATTAAAGCACGGCGAGCTTTAAAGGTTGTCAAGGAAATATAGGCATCATTATAACTTCATCAAATTTGAATCTTCTTTCAGCTATGGGTCTTTTGACTTCGATGGTAGTATTTTGGATTCCGCTTGTTCGGCCAATGCTTCTATATCGGGTGAAATCTCGTTTTAACTCATTTTTCCTGGAGTTTTGCTAACACGACTAAATGCAATGACAGACGTGGACGCAAGAAAAACGTGAACAATAATTGTCGTAACTAATGGCAATATTATTACGCCATTTCGATTTATCACGACAAAAAATATTTCTAAGTTTTTAGTGCTTAATTTGTTTCCAGTATTGCTGGTATAATAAAAAATAGCGTAAAGTATTCGTGGATAACTGGTCTTTAAAACACTTGCTCTATTTCGAGCACTCCCGGCTACGCCGTCGTGCTCAAAAACTCGCGCGTGTTTTAAAGACCTTGTTATCCACTCATACTTTAATATACTATTATAGTTCGATACTGTCAGAAATTTCAAATTTTCGCTTGTGTAAACACTCTCGGTCATGCAATAATAAAATGTCAGATAAACGTCACACTATTTTTATGGATTTTAAGCAATTTAAAAACTTGCCAGGATTGTGTCGAACCATTAAACGTTATATTACACTCGTTCAATCTATATTATGAATATGATTGACATCAGTCACCTGCGTCATAGCTTGATGAATGAGAGTAGTAGATATTACGGCGGTTCAGATGGTAGTTACGCCCTCCTGTCTCAAGGGGGCCCCCGATTGTTTTCACGCCCCCTGTCTTAAGCCCCCCCCCCCCCCCATGGTAGCTACCCTCGTCTCAATTGCCCCCCAATGGTAGCCACACCCCGTGTATCAAGGGGGGGCCTTAAAACACTGGCAAAAGAGCAACGCAACGAACGACTTCGAGCTAATGCTTTGTGAGAAAAACAGGCGCGTCAATTTCTTGTTTTTTTACTTATGGGGTCACCTGGATAGTACAACTTAGCTACAATGGCACCCGCTAGGTGGTGCTATCGAGATCTAGATTTTTGTATTTCCTTTAAAACAATTTTCCTTAAAGTCCCTACTGGGAATTCAACCCAGAACCCTTCGTTGAGCCATACGAGCCTATACAAATTTCCTTTCACTTTATGTATATCGATTGAGCCACATCGTCTATTGTACGGTAGTATTTTTAAATTTAAATGTTGTAAAGCGGGAACGTATGAATAAATAATATGCACATGTATAATTTTAGACAGTGTGGAAACTAACTAACGTATAAATTCAGAATATACGTCATAGTTCATATAAGGTTTTTCGGGAAATAAAATCCGGGAAAAACTGAAAGTGCTTTTCTCTATGGGATTTTTGTATAAACTGAGCACTATAACTCACGATTCGAACGATGGATATGCCTAATTTTTTGTTTTGTTCGCTATGGTCCTGGAAAAGTTTTCAGGAAAATAAAATTCCGAACAGTTACAGAGGAAAGTGTAAATTCAGAACTGCAAAAATAGTAAATTGCTTTATTAGGAGCGAAAGTTAGGTAGGTTTGACAGACGCGCCACGAAAAGCCACTTGTCTGCGAATAAAACACGCTTCTTTTTCTTTAAACGCCGAAAATCCGACAATTTATTTGATTTGACTGACCACCAGCGGCGCATAAAGTAACCTTGAATACTTTATGCTCCGCCTGTTGACTTTATACGCCGCCAAATGACTTTATGCGCGGCTAGACGACTTTGTCTGTCATGGCAGTGAACTGGCCATTTGTAGTTACCTATTGACGTGTACAATGTCACGTTCTTCTGAAGTTAAAAAAAAAAATGTATACATTCTCTATCACAACTGACAATGAGAACGACATATTTGGTTGATTCTTTTTTGTTTTGTCTCCCGGGATAGAAATAACTCAATTAAATGTTTTCAATTGACTATTTCATTCACAAGTTCACGAGTCCATCATTTTAAACAAAAAAGTGTTTCATATTGACAAAATTTCTAATTTAAAATTTTGCTGGTGTTGTTCAACCAATAGGAAGCGAGAATGAAGCAACCAAGCTGTTTTTCAGCGGCAAATTTTCTTTTGTTTTCTCGCTAACTTAGAAACCGATTTTTACAGTAATTTTTACCAACGTCAGTTGTAAAAGATGACTAACTGCTCCAAATATTTAAGATTCGGTGATTTATCAATAATTGAAAACATTAAAAAGCATTTCTAACATTGTAGGTACCTCTAAATACGATTAAAATTAAAGCGTCAGTGTGGCAACAGTTTACCGAATTTTGCGAGCAGCGGCTTATAATTTACTTTCGACAACAACACCTCAAAAAATTGCAAAAATATTACAAGATTGGGTATTCAACATGAAAAAGAAGAACGGAAAAAACTACAAAGAAACTAGTGTCAAATCAATGTGGAACACAACAGCATTAATGGTCCAGGAAAAATATTTCATGGATCATAAGATCAAAATCAATCTTTTTTCTGATATCTGTTTTAAGGAAGCTAGAAATGCTCGTGATGCCAAGAAAAACTTCTTCAGGAAAATTCTGATACACGGAAATTGACTGTCGAAGCTCTTGAATTACACAAGATTCATGCCATGGCAAACAGCTGTAATGAAGAAAATTCGGAAGGGTGACATCAAAGAAATTTTTTTCATGTTTGTTCATTCGAGCTTGCGTGGCGAGGCAATAAAGCTCTTTTCCAAGATGAAATAGATAATGAACGCGAATTTACTGGTCGCATTGAATCCAATTTTTTCAAAAACTACTCAAGGTGGGTCTATAGCTTTGGCTTCCAGTAAATGGCTTATAAAAAATAAAGAAAACGTTAGTCTCTGTCCTGTCAGATCACTTAAATTTTTTTAGAGTATCGAGGTTAAAAAATAAGCGATACGCTGTTCTTGACTGTTAATCCTGCTTGGACGAAAGGTTTGTGGTTTAAGAACTCACCAATAGGCTTAAACACCCTGGACAAAAGAATCTGGGAATCTGCACTTAATTTTGGATTTGACGCCACGAAGTTAAAAATAACAAATCATTCTTGCAGATCTTCTGCAATATCTGCTTTGGCCAAAAATCAGGTTTGAGAACAGCAAGTAATTAAAACCCTATCTTTAGCTTGACGCAATTCACCATGACAATTTAGTTCAAAGTTTGAGAGGGAACAGTAATGACTTGTCCAAACAAACTTCTAAGGATGTAGAATGCAAAGAATGTAAAAGAAAATGTTTATTATTATAATTGTTCTTTTCACATAGGCAATGGCGAATAAATAAGAAATATTTTGGAATTGTTAACATTTGCATTTAATTTAATAATAAAATTGTGTTTCTTGTTTAAATTTTTATTCGTGAAATAGTCATGTCGAATACCATTCGTGATATAATTTTGCCTGACAAAATCTAAAGATTATTCTACTCAAGTTTGGTGCTTTGGGCAATTTCGCTCGTGACATTGACAAAAAATAACTCGCCTGACGGCTCGTTATTTTTATATGTCAATGTCACTGGCGAAATTGCCAAGCAACCAACTTTCTTAATAATCATTAAATTTTGTCGGCAAAATTCTATCACTTATGGTATTATATACGAAAATAAATATCGCTAAAATTTGGAGAAATTATTATTATCAGTTAAAATGATGTGTAAACAAACCTGTCCGTTTATCTCTCAATCTTCGCAGTAACCTGGTCAAACGTATATCTCGCGCAATGTTAAAACAACGACATCCTAAGTTTATTGAGCTTTATGAAAAATTGTGAAGTTCCTTCATTAAATTTACATGAGACAGTGATACTCTCTTTAGGAGTCAGTCTTCCATTTATTTTTCTTTCTTGGTTTCTTTAGTGCTATGGCCAACGCTAACGCAATTAGGCATTCTTCGTCCAAAGCGACTGGACTGTGCACGACAGCAATGAAAACTCAACTAAACTGTCTAAATACAGCGTTATAAAATAAACTGACAACTGACCGTCTAAAAGTACCTTTGATTACGGAGAAACTGAATCAATAAGCATTGTAATGGTTATACAAATCTCACATTCTGAGGGCTAGATCACAATCAGTTGGTTTCTGGGCCATTTAGGCGACTGAAACAAATCGTCGTTGTTATTACGAACGGGCCTATCTCGATTTTTCCATTTGTTCGGGAGAGCGGTTTTAAAATTTAGACTGGCATAAGTAATCTAAACTAATGCGAGAGAGCAAAAACTCTGTTATATTGAGGTACGCCTCTTTGTCATAACATAAAGAACACCTTCTCAAGTCTTTATATGGGTATACCTTATTTCCGCAAAAAATCGAGATAGGTCCCTTTGCAATAACAGCGACGAAATAAACACAGAGAGAGTATGAAGGTATTACTTCCGAGTAGGTAAAATAGCAAGTGTTCAATTGAAAATATATTTGGTGTAGGTCATGATGCATATTATTTTTGCCATAAGTGCACTTTAGGTTGGGTACACTAAAGTACATCCTTGAAAATTTAATTATTTTAATTATAAATATTGTTGAGTGCTCCTAATGTCCCGTTATGGCAAAAATAAATGTGCATCATTTCCTGCTCCAAATATACAGTATGTCCCCGGATAGAGTTTACAAGAGGAAAATATTTTTTATTTTTGACTTTACGCCAAAACCTCAAAGGAGAAAGATTTTTTGCTTGTCCTGAAACCAGCAAATCTGTAATTAAAACTTCAATATTCTGACCGAGTTGAAAGAAACGTATATTTTTCTCTTGATTTTGGACTTGGTAATGATTAATTTTAATCTTATAGTTTTCTTATCACGTAGGCAAGCTCGCTTTGTTTTGACAACTTTGTGACAGCTTACTGTCGTAAACGTTTATAAAATGTTGACTTTGGAGCAGAGAATTTATTTGATTCAATGTTATGGTACGGGTGAGCAAAGTTATCGTTCTGTTATTGAAAAGTTCAATGAAAAATTTCCCAATATTCAAGTTTCACGTATGGGGACCAAAAAACTGCTAAAAAAAATTTTAACAAGTGGATCTGTTAAAAATTTAAAGAAACAGAAGAAACTGTATTATGAAGACGACGCTGCTACCCTTTTGGTGTTGGAATCTGTGCAGGATCAACCAAACACCTCACACCAACTGGGCATTTGTAAGTCCCACATTCAAATGATTTTGAAAGAGAAGAAATTTCACCCATACAAACCGATATTTAATCATACATTGGAACCGGGGGATGATGCAAAACGATTATATTTTTGTTTGTGGATGGGAGATCAAATATCGAGAGACCGAAACTTTTATCGCAGAATAATGTTTTCTGATGAGGCAACATTTTCTACCAATGGGACAGTTGTCTCACAGCATGTAAGATATTGGAGCGATATTAATCCGCATTTCA
This sequence comes from Diaperis boleti, assembly GCA_963583935.1. Taxonomy (NCBI): domain Eukaryota; kingdom Metazoa; phylum Arthropoda; class Insecta; order Coleoptera; family Tenebrionidae; genus Diaperis; species Diaperis boleti. The sequence goes on from OY757244.1 coordinate 42,187,502, forward strand.
GAATTTTAAAAGGTCGCCAGTATTTTGCCAAAGTAAATGTATGGTGTGCTGTTGGTTATCACGGGACAATAGGTCCATACTTTTTATAACAACGTTAATCAGCACAGATATTTAGACATGTTAGAAAATTTTATTAACGATGAACTTGATGCTTTAGAAATTAATTACCGGCGTACAATGTTTTTTTCAGCAGGACGGTTGTCCAGTATTGTGGTCTGCCAGAAGTCCCGATTTAACAATTTTAATGTTTAAAACAAATTGTGTATAGTGACAACCTACCTAATAATGCTGAAGAATTAAAAAATCGAATAATGGACGCGGTGGCATCATTGTCCATCGAAGAAATTCAAAGTTTCAAGGAGCTTCGTTTTAGAGTAGAATTGTGCGCAGAAATGGGTTAATTGAATAATGATTGTTCTTGTTAATTTTTTTTTATGTTAAAGGTGTTTCTTTGAGTTGCCATTTATTAAAATTAAAACTCATTTGTCAACGTGACGTCGTTGTCAAAAAAATAAAATCGCCAATGTGATGGGATTTAAAGAGCAGAGAAAAAAACTCATAAGTCCAAAATTAAGAGAAAAATGAACTTTTCTTTCCACTGAGTCAGAATAATGAAGTTTTAATTACAGATTTGCTGGTTTCAGGACAAGCAAAAAATCTTATTCCTTTGAGGTTTTGGCATAAAGTCAAAAATAATTTTTTTTTTCTCTTGTAAACTCAATCCGGGGACATACTGTATATTCAGTTGTGTAGCCATAGATAAGAATCATTGTGGCGAGAAAGATCTGTAATTTATTAATAAATTAGAACTGTTGGATTTGTTGTGGATTGGACGATGATAACAGATGCCAAAACACCAACCAGATCACCAAATTACGAACTCATTTTTCTAAGACACCAAATTATTTTGCCGATTATTTTCAGCTATCACAACAACTCTCAAGCCTATAGTCCATATAGTGTAGGCAACCAGTGGCCTCACTGGTGCCCAGTTCGCAACATTTTTAAGGCACCGAATTTAAAAACGTCCCAAGAAAAAAGCTTGTTATTATCTTTTCATCTTAAGTGCAACACCCGGTATCGACGTATTCATATATCTTGAACTTACCAATTTTTATATCAAAAACGTTAACCAACCTTCTGGTGTACCCACTTTTTGTATGACTTGGTAATAATCGAATTTTAAAAGTGCTGTATGAAAAAAAAAAAACACTATTATCGTTCGACCCTGTCAGAATTTTTAAATTTTCGCTTGTGTAAACACTTTCTGTCATGAAATAATGAAAATGACAGATAAACGTCAAACTATTTTTATGGATTTTAAGCAATTTAAAGGTTTTCCGGGGTTGTGTCGAACGATAAAACGTCGTATTACACTCGTGCCTGTGTAGATTGAACGCTTTATGCCCCTCGGGGTTCACAAAAGCACAACCATTTTTACATAAATATAACACAGATTGCTTAAATTTTAGTTCTCGAAGTAGACTGTACAATTTGGAACGTCCCATCTTTAGTATTTCTTAATTTTTGCTTACTGCTTTATACAGCGGATTCACTATAGGGATTTGATTTTTAGCAAAATAAGAATGGACAGTTTGTCAAATGAGATATTTTTGGTATTTATCTTAGTCGAGGAACTCTTTGTACCAGCGTTTGCGTGGGTCTTGTAGATTGCCCTTAGATTTTTTCGTAAGTAAGATTCTAGAGTTTTTACTGGACACCTCACATAAAAGCCGAAACGTATATTAATCTTAGATTATGAAATTCTTAGATTATTACCAGTGTATTCTTCAGTTTTTGCCATACAAGATTGTATGATCCACCCTGGAAAATCTTTTGTCAAACGCTCTTACAAAAAACTTTTTTTTTCTCTGCGAGTTAGCAAAAAGAAAAGAAAACAAACTTACGCCTTTAATTATTTTTCATAGCCGCCGTTAATGCACCTTGCAAATGTGGCCAACCGCCGCGAAATTCCCTAGATTGTTAAATTTGATTATTTTGTATAAAAAGTTGCAAAGTAGAAAAAACACTCTATGATAACTCGTTTATAAGGCATTTTGTCGCAATTACTCATTTAGGGCACTCCTCGCTATGCTCGTCGTGCCCTAAACCCGTGAGTGCGACAAAATGCTTCTTATAAAACTCGTATCATAATATACTATTATAAAATAAACTGTAAGTGTCATCTATGTTAAAAAAATTATAAGATATGTATGACATCACAAGAAAGAAACCTCATTTAAATTAATTATTAATTCTTCAGTTCGGACGTCAATTATTGTAGATTCATTTTCCACATACATACATATTTTCAATATTTATTACATGCCAGTAATAAATCTTCTTTCATATTTTAAGGATATTTTAGTGAAAATTTCTATGCATATTTTGGCCTGTTTATCGTGGTCTTTACTAAATACCAGATGGGGTACATGGTTCGACGCAGCATTTTTTTTATGCGGATAATTTTGCATATATTAAAGATATAGTTCTCGAAGTTAGTGATTCTAGCGCCGCTTTGGAAAATTGCAAAAAAAAAATAGTCAAAAGTACAGAGTTGCACCAGCACGTTGCATTACATTTATTAAGCCAAACTATATAGCTTCGTCTCAAGCTCTATTCACAGACTAAAGTAAAGTCTGATTGCGACAATAAAATTTTCGAATTTTGCCCACCTATTAAATTCGAATTTGGCACCACTGTGAGATGGTTTCATTTCTTATACAGTACCGTCACCGTGTTATATACCAAGCAAAAAGTCAGACAGACAGAGCACAGCAGAACAGACACATGAAAATTCCCCACTGTAACAAAATTTTAATTTTCGGTGTCATTTGTGAAATTTTGTTACAGTGAAATGAACTATTTATTACATCTTCATATAGTTCGAATGTTTCTATAGAAAACTTAACAAATACCTAAATCCTTTCATGATGGATTATTTATCGGTCAAATTGATTGCTGTGATAATTTCCACACCGATGAGGCGTGGATGAACCCATAATTTTAGGGAAATTGTTGACGTATGCATCAGCGCATTGTAAATATTTTCGTACGTTCATTGGTCGGAAAATTCCCAGCAAACAACAAAAACTGCAAATAAATTGGCAAACTTTTTTAAGTGAATTAACTCGTTAATCTGCTTCCTCATTTACTAAATATTTTGGACGTATAGTACGTGTTGATTGGCATCGATGTTTTCACATGAGCGAATATGGAAGCCAGTATAAACATAGCAACGAGGAGCAAGAAACTAGAATTAATGAGGTTTGCTCTGATTTTGCATAGTTGCATCTGAAAAGTTCCTAAGCGAATCTGGCCAATTGTGTAAAGCAAAATTAGTTCTCGTTACCGATAAAAAATTAGCACAAAGGTGTCAAACATCTTAAGCGGCGAATCTCATCACATCGTTCCGTGGTAAACGAGGTGGCCCACACAAAAAACCGTCCCTAATAAATCTCTTCAGAAATTAGGATTTCGGCTTGGGTTGCAATACATCAATTAACGTCTCAACAATTACCAAACAATTAAAACGGGTTTTACTTGTAAAATCGGGACCGATACACGAGTATAAATCAATAAGGCTTTTGTGTGGAGCACAAGCCATTTATTTTGACTTAAATTCAGCAAGGATAAAAGACATGACAATAGTCCGTTTACCGTTGTCCTTTATGTCGTTCAGCCTGCTGGGAGCTGTCGACTATCATCAGTCATATCCTGACACTTGACGGGTAAACCCCTCTAAACTGATGGCCTCTCCTTTGCACTGCTGCATCGCCACAGGTCTCACGCCTCATGCCTCCTGTCAACGATATCCTTCAATCAATACATTATTTTGCGGTCACATATCAATTATACTGTTATGCTGAGATAAATTGCCCTGGCTTGTCCGGAGCTTTAAAATATTGTGAACGTCGCATAAGTAGGAGAAAGGAGCTCTGAAATCATTTCGAGGCACTAAACTTTGGGTCAGTGGATGAATAGGGCCTTTTAAATGGTTGGGACGTGAAAGTCATTTCTAAACTTTCTCACGTTTTTTTACTGTATTATTATGCGTACCAGTTCTTTATTTATGATTTTCCATTATCATGTTTCTGATCTTATTACGTATTTAATTTCGAAATATTCCGCTCGTAAATAATAGTTATATCTCCCTAACGTGTTTGGAAAGTGAAAGTGTGAATGCGGGAATTTTTTTCCAAATATGTTAGGTGCAATAAAGCCAGTCAATCTAATCTCGAGTTAGAAATACAAAACTATTTCTGATTCTTTTAATATTATTAAGGTGGATTTTGTTTCGTTCATATTAAAATTGGATAAATCAAATTTTTTCCAGATTTGGTAACAGCTCAGGTAGTTGATCATGTAAATAAGTCCCAAAACATAATTATTATAAGACGTTTACCTGAAAATGTGGATGCTATTCATGACAAAAAATTATGTCTACTGAAATTGGTAATCTCCAAATAATAAGCCCAAAATGTTAAAAGTCTATACCATGATTCAACTACAAAATCGTTCTTATAAAACAAAAATTTGTTGTTAACTACGGAATTTAGTAATCTACGTATTTCCGATATTAAAAGCCCCCAGCAAATAAATGAATGCCTTAAATCTGTTGCGAAATGAGTTAGAGACACTAATCTTTGCTCACTTTATGCTAAATTTCACGATCTCCTTTCCTTTATTGTTTCTAATAAACTTGGTTGAAACTTGGTTAGTGGTAGTCTGTACATACCCAAAAGATCTCTCGCATACAAACAATTATAGACTTAATGCTTGACTGAAGTCTCCAAACTCTGAATTTGAAGTGTTGGGTTTATTCGAAAAACTACTACTAACATAAACTAACAAGAGGTGGGAGTAGGGTGTAAAGTGGTACACGCCTCAACCAAGTTGGACTTAAGTATACAGAGTTCTATGGAAGTCCTAGCAAAAAAATTAACCACAAGTAGAACTCGTCAAAAGAAACTTTTTTTTTATCTATCATTGTTTTCGCAAGCGCTCCCTGTCAGAGTTAAAATTAAGAATAGTTTGACCCCTAAAACCAATATGTACCCGCCTATAGACGCCACCTTCTTTGATAACAATGATGCACAAAAACGAAGCTGCCAAAACAGGCAGATGTTAAAGTAGGTTAAACGTGTCAATGTTGAGATCGGGATTGTCAAGATTTTTTTGGTCCATGTAAATTTTCGTTTGGGGCAACTTCATGCCAGATATATTTTTGAACGGCTGCTGGATACGTCGCGCCCGGGTCTGAATCGACAATGGAGGACGACATTTCGAGCAATTTTAGTAAATTCTAGGTAAGATTCACATGCATAAGGTTTTATGGAGCTACTAAGAACCTAGACTTGTTTTTTTTTCTAGTGAACATCATTCCAGTGACCATCAAAATTTTCGGCCGTCCATATTTTTTGAGTTGATGGAAAATAATTGTCTTTGGTGCTAAGTCAAGCTATCCCCAGTTTAAATATTTGCATAACTTTTGAAACCTGTTGACAACTTACTTAGAGAATCTAAGATCTTCTAAACGCGAGAAAATCTCAAAACGAAATGTGGTCAAAAAAAAATCTTCACCAGATACGTAGGTATACATATGTATATGTATACAAATCAGAATTGGAAACAATCGTAATATGTTGTAATTTTATTTTAGTCTGTTATAAATTGCAATATTGAATATATTTTAATGCAGTAATTTAATTCACTAATACAAATGCATTTACAAAACAAATACCTACAGATTACATAAATGAAATATTTTCTCCGGTTAAATATTATTCCATCATGTATCCACATAAATGACAAATATTGTGATTTTTGCAATCAATCGAGATTAGCCCAATGCGGAACCATCCATTTAACAACATAAAAAACAAACATACATAAAAGTATACTTTTTCCGCGGAAGCTATGAATGCTGACTGCGCAATATACAGATTTCATCAGTGCCGGCCAGGACCGGGATTGAGCCAATATTTCATACGAATATTACCCTGGTGCCGGCTAAGTTTACAATAAATAAAATCAAGCACCGAAACGTTATAAATTTGTCACCCGCTTAAAAATATTCACAACGCCATGATTTATATCACCCCAACTGAAAATCCCAACATTTCGGATTCCTTAACGTTGGCACCAATTTCTCGCCGTTATAGACTGCAGTGGTATAAGAAATGGTTTCCTGTTCCGCAGATTGTGAGGGACTCGAGAAGTTGGGAGCAGTGGATGTAAATATGTTTAAGTGAGTTAGGGGAATATGCAGCCTTCTCGTGGAAATATTTAAAAATTTTATGACCAGAATAATTTTACACTTTGTGTCTGTAAGATTTCTTTGGTGTGGCAAATTTTTGGTGCCTAATTTATACTTTAGTTTAAGCAAATATAGAGCTATTTTTATTTTGGAGTTCTCTGTATACATGGCTACTGTAATTCTGGCAGTATGCGTGAAGTTGATCGGAAGATCTGTAGTCGTCTATGATTTTAGTAAACTATGGGAAGGTAAGAATATTCTTTTTGCAATACCTTACAGTTCGTGGGCTGTAAGTAAATATTAAGTACCAACATATAGCTGATGTTAAAGAATTTATGTATTTTCTCTATTCGCGCCTGAGCTCCATTCTGGATGGTATAGGAGAAAGTGGAATCATCTCTATTATTCACTTCAAGAAATCAACTGGCCTCTCTACTGCTGACTGGAAAGATTTTGTTGGCCATTTGTATTTTATTTGTTACCGATTCTGCGCCATAGCTTTCCGCCACCGTTAACGACTTCCATCCTCCATTGCAATTTCACTAGGAATTTTAGCAAAAATATTTCGCCCAACTGGTTCATTCAGGCACTTTGCGTTATAAAATCTCAGAAATAATCTTTTATTTTCCGTATTTTGTGGTCTCAAACTCATATTTTTTAAATAATTCTAAGCATCGAAAATTCGCATTATCCAGAATAGAGTAACTTCTGTGTTGATGGTTTTTGAATCAGGTATTTTAAGCAGCACAAACTTTCCTTTGTCTATGATGTTATAATATACAGTTGTTATTTTACATAATTCATCTTTTCGATAGGCCCCAGCAATTTCCATAATAGCGACCACTTTCTTCATAATATTATATTTATTTAGGCGCTTTACTCAAGAATTTGGCAATCTCTTCTATAGTAAATATTTCACTTTTTTTGGACGATAACCAACATCTTTATTCTTCAAAAATCCTTTCAACTTATTTGGAAATATCGACTTTATCGTTAAGCGAAATCGCAGAAATCAGCATAGCAAGTTCGATAAGGATGAATACTTTTTAGACCTCCCCAGAAAATACGCCAACACAACTGTCTACACGGGATGATTATTTTTGAGTTTTTTGGTAGCTGTGATCCGCATGTAACACTTGCAGCCTTTTTAATATCATCCATTCTTCTAGTTTAGAGCGGATTTCACAGAATAGTACAAAATTTTAATAAAGCGTTGATTTTGCAACTAATGTTAATTTAGTGTACATTTTTTTTGTTTTCTATGACACAAAACAAACGCCACACATTCTTTCATTCTTTCTTTACGTTAATTGATTTTTGATGGAAATTAATTAATCAAAACGTGTTTTACTTTTCCTTATTTGTGCAAGTATTGCAAAAAAATAGCTTACTAACCTCAAACTGTAAGTCTTTTTGGTCTAGAATGCTTAGGAAACTTCGGTTTCCCAATCCATTGTCGACCAAAAAAGATAATCTTACAGTTTGCGGTACATAATATACTATTATACTTTTATTTCTTTCAAGATTCCTTAAGGCACCATAAATGCAACCATAAGGTTAACGTATCACAACGGCCGAACAATCGTCCCAGCTATATAAATCAAAATTTAATTTTCAAGCCATATACAATTATACAATGTGATAGAGTGGCAGTATCAGCAGTGGTGGGTGGAGGATTGTGGGGTTGTAATCGCATAAAATACTGCTCTAGTGGCGGTGTAATAACCGATATCGGTGCACATCATGACATTCTTTATTGCTCCGTGTCTAATATATAATTCAGCAATTTTATACTTGTGTTCTATTGGGTGAATATTATATATGAGAATGCAATGATACTGGTTGGATAATATATGTTATTGATTACAAATAAAACACCGCAAAACTTTGTGTTTGCATGCATTACAAAGCCGCAGATTTTCGGTGCGAAAACCCGCCATTATGCCAACAAATTTATGCTTTAATCAATAATTATCGCCATCGCAGGGGAAATACATCTTTTTTTTCCTGAAGTTTTGCTCCCTTCGGACGTATTACGTATAACAGTGCTTTGTTTAAAGCTAATTTCACTGTTAGAAGTAATGTTTTCCGCTCAATTAAAAACTTAAATCCTACATCTCTTTTAGTAAATGGCGAACTTTACCCGGATAAAATTAAAATGCGTTTGATTTATGCTTCTCGAAAGTTGTTCCATTTGAATATTTCTACTGCATTATTAAAGTCCACAGAGGGTGTAATAAAAATTCCCATCCGCAGTTGCAACATTCAATCTATAGACAGATATTTTATGGCAGCGCAACCGGATTACCGAGAAATATTGTTATTTCCATGTTGGTGCCAGTGCGTATAATATTTGCACCCAGTGCTGCCAACTTTTCCAATCCCTCACAATCTGCGGAAACAGGAAACCGTTTCTTATGCCACTGCAGTCTATAATAGCGAGAAATTGGCGCTAGCGGTAAAGAATTCAAAATAATAAGATTTAAGTAGCGATATAAATCATTAGGTTGTTCTTGTTGGAATAGAAATAGATATTTATGCAAGGAATACGAAAAATAGAGGTACAGAGAATTGGAAACGTGTTGCATACCTTTTTTTCTCATCGAAAATAGTGAAAACTTAGTGTATCAAAATTTACTATCTCAATCCACTGCGGAGTTATTATAGGATGATGAAATTGACGATTCTATTAAAAAAAAAACAACGGGTTGCACTCCGGGAGTGCCGGCAGAAGTGAAAGCTTGAACATTAACGTTGTGCATTTTTGAATATTTTGGAATGGTTAGAGAATAATTTCGCACGAATTGCTTTATTTATCAGTATAAAAGTACTATCATTTATGTGGTAAAATACAATATTCATTTATTGCGCTATCGTACACAAATATAACAATTTATATTCATTAAAAATTTAACACTTCAGAACTATTACAATTATTACTTTACATTAAAAAGTTTATCTCTCAGAAAAATCAACTTTCATCCATAATTTCAACGACTCTTTCACCATCATCATTACCAGCATCATCATCGCCAATCTCTAAAACTGATACAATAGGTTTATGGTAGCTGAAGTAAGAAACGAACAATTTTGATTCGAATCTATTTAAATGTCTAATAAAGACCGCATTAATAGTAGTTTTGTATTTCGTTGTGCTAAGATTGCGATCATTTGACATCGTTAAACCAAATTCATTATTCAAAAATTCAATTAATTGTTGATTTTTATCGTCTGCAAAGTTTATGTTGAAATCTCCACTAAAAATCATTGGCAAATCATCAAAGCTTTTCCCAATTTTTTTTTTGAAGCAAGGCAGATGCGTCATGAGAATAAATGAATAAATTTTCATACAAGAAGTCTCGTAGAGCACGCAATAACTTATCTGGAGAAATGTAAACGGCAACCATAATATTGAACTGATTATCACCAGAGTGGCAACGACTTATACACATATCGCCGATATCAGAAACAGTAGCATTAAGGGTATTGGTCGCGACTTCATAAGACAGAGAGTTTTGCCTACGTCAAATTTTAAAGAAATCTATTTCACATGTCACATTGGTTTTTTCACTCCTACGCATTAATTGCTACACAGTGCGAGGAGAGAGATGACTGCAGTGCAGTCTACCAGCGCAGTTGTTGTTATGAATATGCGGAGTGACCATCCAGAAATGACTGACCGACTAAGGGTCCACATGCGCTATCGACAGGGGCGGACTTGCCCCAAATATTAATAGATATTGCAATTAAAATTATAATGGGACAGTTCAAGTTTATTTCATAGTAAAAAAATATCAGAATTCAAGTCTATATGCGTAATTAAATAATAATATATACAAATAACTGAACATACCTTTAAAATCATATCATTTACCTTTTTTCCAACATATCACTTCTCACAGAACTGATGTCTGAAGAGACCGTAGGTATGTTTTCACTACAAATAATAATTATAAAATGAATCACATGGTTTTATAGTTTTACCTAAGCTGTGTTTTTTTTCACTGCTTTTAATTGCGCTAAACGTCTATTTTTTCGATGAGCGAAAGGATTTTTTTTTATAGCATTCTTCCTCAAATTTCCGATTTTATTATTAGAAAAAAATAAACTAATAAAAATTTAAGGACAAACCAGTTTCGACACTAACATCTGAAACTCAAGTGACCATAGATCACTAGGCCATAATTCGGATAGAAAATTTTTCATCGCACTACGAATTTTGGAAAAACAAAGAAACCATTCGGTTATTTCAACAATGATTTAAGGATGTGTTTTTATAATCGAAAGCAGCTTCGTACAAAGTTTATTTCATAACTGATTTTTTTCAAGTTTTGGTTGCTTTTGGTCTTCTCATTACGGATTCAACCTGTTATCAGATAAGATATTTTTATTTTGAGGGACATTCTACTTTAGTATTGATCATTATTCAAATGTTAAACCGAAAATTAAAGTGCTAGGTGTGTTAATGATTAAGTAATTCCAAAACGAAACAATAATTTTTTGGACCATCTAGCGTCTTCTTCCTATCCATGTCTAGTTATGCGATAAAAGAGTGGGCTGGCATGACGTTTAGGAATGTTGTTGTGCAGACAAATAATTTGTGCAATAATGAACTGCGTTCATATTTTGATAAATAGCTACTCCTCCCGCTGGACGATTATTTCTTCTGAAACTCGCAACAAAGAGAGGGGGATATTACCTCTTCTCCTATGCCGCGCCGGCGCGGCGGTCTACTCTCCCTCCGTCTTACGAATTTTCGATCAGGCCACGTCCTGACGCGAGTTTAACAATTTTTACCCATCCCAAAAAGTGCTCACTGCCGCTAAAGAAGTTTTCACTTCAAAAAAACGAAATACGAATTTGGCTCACATGCCTTATCTGCATCCTAAAAACTGTATCATTGTAGCAAAAATAACTATGTCGACAATAATTATAAAATAATCTTACATAGAATTACATTATAATTGCTTAAACTATACATGTTATAGCTGGACAGGTATAGTTACCATAATTATATCTTGTGATATCTTTTTATAAACATAATCTTTTAATTGTCATTATCATACAATATTACTACAGTAACCAACATTTTTATGGTGGCAGAAATAATACTTCAAATTGGAGAAACTATAATTTGTAGTTCAACTTACGGCGTAACGTAATCGTAAGAAGGAGGTGTAGTGGACGGAAATTTTAAACACTATGAAAGCAGCACTATATATTACACAGAAAAATATAATGTTTTATATAAATCGTAAACCTAAATTAGAAATCTAATCTAACATCTAAATCTAAAAGTTAAGTTTCCGCTACATTTAGGCAAAAATTAACATTTTTTTTTTTCAAAATAATATGAACTAAACGGTATTAGACGTAGGTATGTCTTTTCTCATTTTCTTGTTAGCATTATCACACGATACTGTCTGTACAAATCTTTTCAATATTGTAACACAATACAAAAAAATTACTAAGAACATATTATTATTCTAAAAACTCACCATCATTAACATCTTCTTGGCGAGGAATAAGCATAACTTCTAGAGGAAACAACACGTTGAACTGTTTGGCAAATTTCAACCGGTCGCCTATCTCGGCACAAGGGCTTTAAAATCAGATGATGTGACATACATTGTCCTAAATGCCTCCTCATCAATTCTCTCTTCTAAAGCAAAACAAATTAAAACTAAGACCGACGGCACTTTTTCCTCGTACGGTGCAACACGGCAACGCATGTATTACTTATCTTCAAATTTCTTGACAAGATTGGACAAGCCCCAATCTTACAACCACACCACCACTTGTTCCATTTCTTATTAATTTACAAACATAAACATAAACACCAAATTTAAAAATTAACATTACATAATATTATTGTTGTGATTACTATATTTTATAGTTGGCACTGAAAAATTCGGCTAATCATAATAGTATATTGAAACACTACTTTTGTAAAACTTATATTAAGACACGAGTTCAGGTTTGCAGCACGACTGCCGTAGGCAGGAGTGCCTGTAAAGAACGAGTGCTCTTAAGTTTTACAAAACGAGTCATGTTATTTTTTCTAATTTGCATAATATTAATTTTATTTTTTTCCAAATAAAATCAATTTTGGTAATTTAGGGAATTTTGTTAAATTTTGATTTTTTTTGTATCTAACGAATACTTGACATGACTTGACATGGAACCATAATCTCAAAATCACACTCAGATTTCGTTTAGTGCAGGGTTCAGTGTGTTACCAATGGAAAAAGAAATTATAGATTTTGGGTGCGTTAATGGCTTATGAACCCACTCAAAATGGATGCGTTAATGGATTTGTTACAACAGCAAATTAGAAAAACTGTATTACAGGGCTCGTGTTAGCCGTTGTAAAATTGCTCCTTACTGGCTGGTCTTTATATAAGACGTCTCAATAGCAACCGGAATTTGAAACCGTCGTATCTCAACATCAAATCTGGCTGTAATACGACACTACACAATTAAATGGCGCAATCAGTGGAAATGCAAAAAACAGCAGGATACATTGCAACAAAAGGCAGAAGAAAGAAGTAGATAGAAACTTGCCCAGAAAATATATTTATTACATTTTACCAACATAAGGGTGTGTAGATAAGACAGCCCACCCCTTTCTTGAAGTGAAACTCGGGCTCAGACTTGGAGGGTAAACCGGTGAATGCGTTACGAAATTTGTTCCAGGATTGCTCGCCTTCGCCTTCAATCGCCTTCGATTGCCTTCACACTGGGAACTTGTAGAGTAAACCGGTGAATACATTACGCTCGTTCATTATTATTATTATTTGTTTCCTTATTTATCTTATCGCGAGCCTCTTGTTTTTGTTTTGGAATCAAAACGGTAATTTCAGATATGCCTGAAAATGAAAATTATGTGGAATCATCAATAGTATATTACATCATAAATCATGAAAGTTATCTTATATTAATTGACGAAAGAGCATATTGAGAGTACGATGCCAAAGACCGAGTACTCTTAAACTCTTGAGTCAAGCAACATTGACTCATTTTTATTTGAAACAATTTACTACTTTACAAAAATGAGGACTGCAATAACAAAAATGAGGACAGTAATAGAGTTATTACACTCTTCGTACTGTAATGATCAACATTCAAGAAACAAAATTAGCATCTAATGATGCCATTAGAGGACGGTTTTAGCTAAATAAATAAAAACTTCATAATCAAAATCAATCTGAAATATTGAGTTATTTAGGAAAACCGATAAAACAACAAATGTAATAATATTATACTTATACAAAGAACATCCCACGTAGCGGATTTGTTGCTACTTGGTGCCAAACTGGGCTCATTTTCTCGCATACATTCTCTTATTTATATTTGGTACTAGCTTAGATTTACGTAACATTCAAGTTGAGGTATTAAGAGTAACATTATAACGAGTGAGCAACAAAATTCGTGATCGCAGTTGGCTAAACATATATCGGTTGTTTCACTTTACTGTTTACATTAATTGCCAAACTTCTAACCTATTTTCTCTGACTGTCAAAAATTTGAATTTCTGCGTCAAAACTGTTGTCTCTTTCAAGCCTCGTTTCCGCTGAAGAAACATTGAGGAACTTTGTGTTTCCCTTTGTCGCGTGTTTAGGAAACGTTTGGCAACCACTAAGGAATTGGCAACATACATAAACACTGTGTTTCCCTTTGTCGCGTGTTTAGGAAACGTTTGGCAACCACTAAGGAATTGGCAACATACATAGACTTTGTGGTTCCATCGGAGTAATTGAAAGTCGCCTATAGTTGTAGCTTGATAAAGCGCAACTCAGTGTTTCCACTGATGTGAAAAGTTACAGCAAAATGGAGGAGGAAGACATGTTATTACCGCGTGTCGATTTTTCCTTTGATGTTACCGCTAGAAATGGAAACAATCAACATTTGTTTCCGAAACAATGAGAAAGATTCAAAAACATTTAGAAACATTTTCGGAAACAATCAACAGAAACACAAAAGTTGCTCAATGTTTCTTCAGTGAAAACGAGGCTTAGAGAAGAAAGTTAGGACATTATAACTGCATAATGTTGAAATAACAAGTGACTAATTCAAATTTATTCCCCCCTTACAATGCTCAAGATACTCTATTTCAAGAGGATGTAATACAGGTCCTGCAATAATGAGAGAATGCTGCCGTACTAAGCGAAAACATACGTATCTACATCTGGATTTCAAATGAGAAAATTGCAATTTTGCATTTCCACTTCTGCCAACCCTTTTCAATTTTAATTTGTTCAATACAAATTTACCAAGTTTTAAAGAAAACGGTTTAATATAATATTTATATAATATAATATAATTTACATAGATCGTTTTACTGTACTTTTTGTTTTTATTGACTAAAAATCAGATACGCTTTTTTTTAAAATAAAATTAATTATAATTTTTATTCCGGTAATAATGCTACCACGATGCGACATGTTCAAGAAGATTATTTTTACCCCACGAATAATTGCTTTTAACGAGTCTTTTGTCTCTGTTGGTAAAAAAAAATATCATGCGTGTGAAACGAAGCTGTAAGTGGACGAAAGATGGAGGATATAACTTTTACATTTTATGTATTTTTGAGAACTCCTCGGGACACTCAAAACATTACGTTTTGGCTTAATAATAATTGCGCGGCGCAAAACAAAAATTTGGGTTTATTTTCATTTCTGATATACAGTGTGATCAAAAAGTTCCGCACAAAATTCATAATTTAGTTATGTAATCTTTTTGCGAAAAACGCTCGAACAGGTCTATTTTTGATTTCAAATTGCCATCTTTTGACATACAAATTTTTATGATGACATCATCTGTTTTTTAACTATGACACCGTCATTAATTTTTTTAAATATCAACCCCCAACTTTTTTTTGGGTTTTAGATGCACTTTTCAATTGTTTATTCAACAAGAGTAAAAAAGTGCTACCTTGCATAACTTTTTTTTTTAATTACAAGTTTTACATGAAAAAATTATTTTTTTATTTCAATGCAAATGCGTGGTGAAATGGCGCAGATTAGTCCAGAAGTGATTGAACGAAGTGTTCAAAACGTTAAAACATGTCTGGGAATGTGTCAAATAGTTGGGTGGTGGAAATTTAAACACTTGCGTTAAATTTTATTAAATGGTTTTTAATTTTTCGTTGTTTGCTTTCCAAATTTATTGTTATTTTTAATTTTTTAAATAATAAGGAATAAAAATTTTATTAAGTGCATCCAAAACCCAAAAAAAGTTGGGGGTTGCCATTTAAAAAAATTGATGACGGTGTCATAGTTCAAAAATAGATAACGTCATCAACCAAATTGTTATGTCAAAAGATGGCAATTTAAAAATAAAAATCGACCTGTTCGAGCGCATTTCGCAAAAACAGTGCATAACTAAATTATGAATTTTGTGCGAAACTTTATGATCACTCTGTATATTATTAATTCTAAAGACGTCAGTTGCTCCAGAATAGATTTGAAATATTTTGAATCCGGACATACGTTTATGTCTGCAGACTTTTTCCATCATCAAGTAGAGCAGCAGCTTCAGAAAAAAATTAAGTGTACGACTTTGGAGACTATGTCGTCTGTGTGCAAAACACATACATCGAACAGAACTAAAATTATTAATATGACCGAAACCAGTAGAGATCTACAATATAAAGAAGTTTGTGAATATAAAGTTTTGAATTTTTTAATGGCCAAATAACATGAAGAAAGTACAAATATGCCGGAACCCCAACCAAAAATGTTTTCATGAGGTATTAATTCGGAAAAAAAAAAAATTAAATTTTGTCACTTTTTGGGAACATTTACCTGTTAATTCTAGTAGAGTTATACTTTAGATGATTCAATAGATTATTAATTTTATCTTGCGTTATTCATTTTTTATTTATGTTTATAAATCTTGGACGCAAGAAAGAGCAATGTAGATACGTTATTTGTGCTTAGTATAATGAAGAGAAATGTAGATACGTTAAATTTTATTATTATTTTTTAAATGGTTTGCTTTTTGTAGCTGTACTTAAATTCATAAAATATTATCATTTATCATGTTTGCAAGCGAATAGTACTGTTTTTCACTTTTTGTAAAAAATGTAGTTACGTTATTTTCGCTTAGTATGGCAGAATGTAAGGGTCCCCCCAAATCTACCTGGGACATCTCCCGGAGACTGCAAGCCAGAATCTTCTGAGTTTCAGCTCCTACTCTAGCAAGTCCAATGCAAAGGTTGTTTTCAGTCACTACAAATCCAATAAGAGTCAATTTTACACCATTTTGACATCTACCTAAATTATACTGTTCCTTGTTCTTCAGTATCTCCAGCAGTTGCTACACTGAAAAAAATGAATTTGTTGTGACAACAAATTTTAATTTGTAGGAGAAAAATTTGTTGTCATAACTTATTCTTTGTTATCTGAAATGATTTTCTTTTTATTGCTTTGTTAGGAGAACAAAACTTAACAAAAACGTGTTTGTTGCCACAAGTAACATAAATATTTGTTGTGTCGAATAAAGCGTTTGTAGTGACAACAAATTCTAGTTTGCTATCAGTACAAAAAAAGATGTTGGTGTTGCTTCCCGGTCATCTACACCAATCAGAAGCGTAGCTCCAGAAGATTTCCTGGAATTACCAAAATGGAAAGAGAAGGGCTACTTTTCGGTTGCGTATGCAGATTGCATCCATGTGTCAGTATTAAATCGGATCAGGTGCTTGTGTTATTTGTTTTGGGCAGTGTTTTTTTTGTGATAACTTGGGTAGATAGGTATTGTATAGTGCAATGATTAACCTAAAAGGTGATGGATTATGACGCTGTTATTTAAATTTATTTTTAAATTTGCTCTTAGAATCATTCCATAAGTATAGTTTTGTGAAAATAATTATATGTGAAATTTGAATTAATTTGCATTTCTGGTTTTTAAGAAATTAGTTGATATATCAAGTTCGGTTTGTTGTCAGGCGACCCCAAGCATAATGCTCGGAAGAACGAAATTATCTTGTTCTGCTTCTCGGAAGACATGTTTACTTTTCAATGCAATAACTAAAACGAAAACTCATTAGTCAGTATAATTACCCGTTTATTTGGAATAATGGCACTTGGCCCGAATATTATACATTTCCAAGCATTTAGATTTTGTACAAAGTTACTTTATTTTTATTTTTTTTTTTAGAAAGTTATTGTTTTTGCAAAACTTTCTAAAATGAACATACTATTTTTATACCCAATGTTCAGAAAAAAAAACTCACCCTGAAGGTCACAAAAAATAAGGGGACAGTACCTACTTAAATTGTTTGCTTTTAGAATGTCGAGTGCCAAATTTGATTTACTGGAAAATGCAGTAGTTGGGCTGCTTCCATCTGAAGTCAAGGTATGTATTTAGATCTATTTAAAAAAAAAAATAATAATTGCGGAAATTGTAGGAAGTGTATGTTTCACAAAGCCTGAGAAGGACAACTAATAATTAATGGGTGGAGAAAGATCGAAGACTATTTCAAAGATACTATAACAGTCGGAGAAATTTACACACCAATGGACTTATTCCTAAATTCTCCTCACTTCGGAAAAAAGGAGTAATTTGTGCGACTTCAGGTACACAAATTATTATTACGAGTTATTATTTCTATTATTTTTTTCTCGTGTAGATATTACAAGTTTATTGACAGAAGAAGAAGATGAAGTGAAGTGGCTAATGAATTGTATAGACTCATGGACTGAAGTAATACAAAAATGGCCAAAACACATATAAACAACGATTAAGCTATATAAATATATCTATTTGTGACTACATGAACATATCCCCAGCATTGAAAACTAATCTAGGTTATAGTTTAGTAAGTTTATTAATTTTTTTCAGTTTATCTATTTATTTCAATTGAAATTCTTATGTTGCAATGAGAAACAGTCATTAGTTTTTTTTTATTATAGTATTTTTTCTTTTGATTTTTTATTAGAATTTTGTTTTTGATTTATTTTGTTTTTATAGTTATGTACTATGTATGTATGTATATACATTTTTATAATTCCATTACAATATTTGAATTTTTTTAATCTTTCTTTTATAAAATAAATAGCAAATATAATGAGGATAATTTTACTAGTGAATCCATCTTCAAAGCTAATACAAAACTTTTAAGTTATTTATGCAAGAAAATACTAATATCTATTTCTGATGTCAAATATGATTGTTATTGTTGCAACAAAGTTGCTGATTTAAAAGAATTAAGGCACTGTTTATGGTAAGTAAGCTCAAACTTAAAAAAGACAAGTCATTTTTTCAAAACTTGTTTTCTTTTTCTGAAATTACGATTGTAAGTGATAACACCAAGTGAGTGATACTTTTAAATTTTTATATACAGTGTAAAGTTTCTTATTTACTTGTTTTTATTTATTGTTCAATTTTAGTATGAAATGAATTAAAGGAATTTTAGTTTCAGTTTTTCAAGGATTTCATAGATCACGGTGTCTCAATAACGGAGCATCCTGTAAACTAAAAAAATTATTAATACTACAAATACTGTGTCTGTAGCTGGAAATAATACGTTTGTTAATACAACAAATTCTATGTTTGTTGCTGTTGGTAATAATGTTTGTTGACGCAACAAATTCTGTGTTTGTTGCTGTTAGTAGTATTATCTATGTTAACGCAACAAATTCTGTGTTTGTAGTTAATAGTAATAGGTTTGTTAACACAACAAATTCTGTGTTTGTTGCTGTTAGTAATATGTTTGTTAATGCAACAAATTTTTGATAACAAATAAAATTTGTTAGGACAACAAACTTTTTTGTTGAGGCTATTTCCACAAACAAAATTTGTTGGGAGTACTAACATGTGAGTTATCGTAACAAATCTTTTTTTTCGGTGTACGAAGCCTCACTCACGGACATGAATTTAGGTGGCATGTACTCCTTCTTCTTCTTTGTTAAACTCTCTAATGTGAGAACAATACTGAACAGAGCTACCCAACAAACACAAAGTGTGCAACTTATACCTATAATAATTAGAAACAATCCTCTCATAAAAACTGTTTGGTTTTCAACCCTTAGTCCAATAGGGAATTGGGACAGTCTCCTCAAAACTGTACAACTGTAATCGACAGCATTCAAAATTGAAGCATTGTGAACCACCTTCGTGTCAACCCTACGCTCTCTTGCCCTCAGCACCAGGTCCGTGTGGGTCGTGGCCCCAAACGGGTCTCCAACCACCAGCAAGGCAACGTCTGTAGTTTCTAGTAATATAGACTGGAATAGATTGTTATAACAAAATTAATCTCTTCAAGTAAGCCATTATAATTGATGTGACCGTTAATTAACTATAAAAAGAAAACACAGATTTAAACACCGAAAAAAAAGATTTGTTACGATAACTGACATGTTAGTACTCCCAACAAATTTTGTTTGTGGAAATAGCCTCAACAAAAAAGTTTGTTGTCCTAACGAATTTTATTTGTTATCAAAAATTTGTTGCGTTAACAAACATATTACTAACTGCAACAAACACAGAATTTGTTGTGTTAACAAACCTATTACTATTAACTACAAACACAGAATTTGTTGCGTTAACATACATACTACTCACAGCAACAAACACAGAATTTGTTGCGTCAACAAACATTATTACCAACAGCTACAAACTTAGAATTTGTTGTATTAACAAACGTATTATTTCCAGCTACAAACACAGAATTTGTAGTATTAATATTTTTTTTAGTTTACAGACAGTTTAGTTTTGAAAAAATGACTTGTATTTTTTTAATTTGAGCTTACTTACCTTAAACAGTGTCTTAATTCTGTTAAATCAGCAACTTTGTTGCAACAATAACAATCATATTTTACATCAGAAATAGATAGTATTTTCTTGCATAAATAACTTTTAACTTAAAGTTTTATATTAGCTTTGAAGATGGATTCACTAGTAAAATATCCTCATTATATTTGCTATTTATTTTATAAAACAAAGATTACAAAAATTCAAATATTGTAATACAATTATAAAAATGTATATATGTACATACATTAGTACATACCTATAAAACAAAATAAATCAAAAACAAAATTCTAATAAAAAATCAAAAGAAAAAATACTATAAAAAAAACCTAATGACTGTTTCTCATTGCAACAGAAGAATTTCAATTAAAATAAATAAATAAACTGAAAAAAATTAATAAACTTACTAAACTATAACCTAGTTTAGTTTCCAACGCTGGGGATATGTTCATGTAGTCACAAATAGATATATGTATTTATATAGTTTAATCGTTGTTTATATGTGTTTTGGCCATTTTTGTATTACTTCAGTCCATGAGTCTATACAATTCATTAGCCACTTCACTTCATCTTCTTCTTCTGTCAGTAACCTTGTAATATTATCTACACAAGAAAAAAATAATAGAAATAATAACTCGACATTAAATAATTATTATTATGTACCTGAAGTCACACAAATTACTCCTTTTTTCCGAAGTGAGGAGAATTTAGGAATAAGTCCATTGATGTGTAAATTTCTCCGACTGTTGTAGTATCTTCGAAATAGTCTTCGATCTTTCTCCACCCATTATTACTTGTCCTTCCCAGGCTTTGTGAAACATACACTTCCTACAATTTCCGCAATTATTATTAATTTTTTAAATAGATTTAAATACATACCTTGACTTCTGATGGAAACAGTCCAATTACTGCATTTTAAAGTAAAACAAATTTGGCACTCGACAATCTAAAAACAAACAATTTAAGTAGGTACCTACTGTCTCCTTATTTTTTGCGACCTTCAGGGTGAGGTTTTTTTTCTGAACATTGTACAAAATCTAAATGCTTGGAAATGTATAATATTCGGGCCAAGTGCCATTGTTCCAAATAAACGGGTAATTATGCTGACTATTGAGTTTTCCTTTTAGTTATTGCATTGAAAAGTAAACATGTCTTTCGAGAAGCAGAACAAGATAAATTCGTTCTTCGGAGCATATATGCTTGGGGTCGCCTGACAACAAACCGAACGTGATATATCAACTAATTTCCTAAAAAACAGAAATGCTAATTAATTCAAATTTCACATATATGTAATTATTTTCACAAAACTATACTTATGGAATAATTCTAGGAACAAATTTAAAAATAAATTCAAATAACAGCGTCTTAATCCATCACCTTTTAGGTTAATTATTGCACTATATAATACCTACCTACCCAAGTTATCACAAAAAAAACACTGCCGAAAACCAATAACACAACCACCTGATCCGATTTAATACTGACACATGGATAAAATCTGCATACGCAACCGAAAAGTCGACGAAAAGTAGACAATAGCGGCCCTTCTCTTTCCACTTTAGTAATTCCAGGAAATCTTCTGCAGCTATGCTTCTGATTGGTGTAGATGACCGGGAAGCAACACCAACATCTTTTTTTGTAATGATAGCAAACTAGAATTTGTTGTCACTACAAACACTTTATTCGACATAACGTTTTTGTTAAGTTTTGTTCTCCCAACAAAGCAATAAAAAGAAAATCATTTCAGATAACAAAGAATAAGTTATGACAACAAATTTTTCTCCTACAAATGAAAATTTGTTGTCACAACAAATTCATTTTTTTCAGTGAATAGAGTCTACGTCTTTCAAGGGCCATAATACCCAAAAATGAATGAATTTTATCTGGACTTATAAATATTTTATTTAAACTAAGTTTATACGTTAAATATTTAAGGAACTTATTTGGAATTTTTTCAATACGTAAAATGTGGCAGTAATAAAAGGGGGACCAAATAACTGCACAATATTCTAGAACAGAGCTAAACAAGATAATAAGCAATCTCGCATTAGAAAAATCAATTGTCCACCTTTTAATACAGCCCAATATTTTGTTGGCTTTAGCAATAATATGGTCAAAATGGACCGTAAAAGTAAGTTTGGAATCGAGATAAACTCCTAAATCCCGAATAAAATTAACTACTTTTTGTTTGTGATTATTAATACTGTAGGCAAGAATACTGGGATTTTGCTTCCTACTAAAATTTTTAACAAATCATTTATCCAAGTTTAAAGACATATCATTAACATCACACCACAAAGATAAATTGTAAAGATCAATTTGTAACGTTACATCCGTAGCAGAGTTTGCAGAATTAAAGAGTTTTACATCATCAGCAAACAGTAAAGATGAACACTGATATTTTTGAACAAGATCATTAATATATAGTAAAAGAGAAAGGGTCCAATATTTGAGCCCTGAGGCACACCCGAAGTAACACAGTATACAGCAGATTTCTCATTGCCAACCTTTACTTGCTGATACCTTATCATTAAATAACTAGTTAGCCACGACAACAGGCTACCACCAATACCATAAGTATTAAGTTAAGTTTTTGTATCAAAATAGAATGGTTGACTTTGTCAAACGCCTTACTAAAATCTGTGTAGACTGTATGAACTTCATTACCACATTCAAAATTTACAAAAGTCATAAGATTTGTTTCAGTTGATCGAGACTTATAAAAAGCATGTTGTTCAGGAATTATAATATGCTTGAACTTAAATGCAAGATGTTTAGTTACTATAGACTCAAATACTTTTGACAAGATAGAAAGCTTACTAATCGGTCTATAGTGAGATATTTGATTTTTGCTACCAGACTTATGAATCGGAACAACACTAGCAAGTTTCCACGCAGATTGAAAAACACCTAGATTAAGACATAACGTAAATATTACAGACAGGGGTTCCGCTAGCGTACTGGAACAATTTTTAAAAAACAAAGGAGGTATATAATCAGGACCAGAACCTTTAACATTCAATGTAGATAAATGCAACAATACCTCATCAACTGAAACACTCATGTTATCTATGTTAACAAGATTGGAAGGTAAAAACTCATGACTTAAGTTACGTGGTGCGTTATAAACAGACTGAAAGTGCGATGCGAATGCATTTGCTATTTCAAGATCACCAGTAACTTTATGGTCATTACAATACATAACATTTGGAAAGCCAGATGAATTTCGATTATTATTTATATACTTCCACAAAAATTTTACATTACACGTAATGGAATCTTCCACCTTGTTGATATAATTGTAGTAATTAGTATTAATTGCTCTTTTACAAAGTTTCCTAATTCTAGAAAATTCTCTGTAGTCCTCTTCTCTCCTGCTTAATTTGTACTTTTTATGAAGTATTTTTTTCTGTTTCAGTATTGCAATAGTATCCCCAGTAAACCACGTAGGAAAACTAGATTTTACGAAACGTTTTAAAGGTACATATAGTTCACAAGCGTTCTATAAAATACTGTAAAAGTTATCAACAATAGAGTCAACATCATGTACATTGAAATGATATAAAATATGATCCCAATTTATATTAGAAAAGTACTTATTTATCGCAACATAATCGGCAGTTCTAAAGTAATAATAACAATAATTAAAGCCATTTTGGTTATCACCACAAATAAAATCGATCGCAAAAATAAAGGGCGGATTACTAGGGTCAATTTTTAAAAGACTATCACAACAGTATACACTAAATTTGAAAAACAAAGATCAAGAGTGTTTCCCGAAACATTTACAGTATCATTTAATTGTGATACATCACAAATTAGATTCGCCTTATCAGACGTAACACCAATAGGTACTAATCCTAAAATATCATCATCAAACTCCCACGACAACTCAGGGAGATTATAGTCACCTAATACAAATACTTGATTGCTAGGATAATTTGAGGAAACATTTGTTACAGATTGGACATGCTTTTCATAAGATTCAAATGATGAGGACGGAGGAAGATAAACCACACCTAATACTATGCATTGTTGGTCTTCGGAATGAATTTTCACCCACAATTCTTCAACACTATCAGTATGCACTAACTGATATGATCTGTATTCCTTCTTAACTGCGATCAACACTCCACCACCAATTGACTTATTACTGTTAGGCAGATTTCTGTCAGTTCTAAAAATCATGTAGCTATTATCAAAAACTTTTGAATCAGATATATTAGAATGCAGCCAAGTTTCAGTTAACACAAAAATATCATAATCTAAATCCTGGCTTAATAAAGAACGTTGAAGATCCCCAAGCTTCGTACAAAATCCTCTAACATTTTGATAATAAACACACTATTTTTTCCCTTGCCGCCCGATATAATCTTGCCACGGGATTCGAACCCGCGTCTTCTAGGTTGTAAATTCGCGCTTCATTCTATACACCCATTTGCGTGTGTCAGTTTTGCATGCAATTGCGCTACTTATCTTAATCGCTACACAACATTGCCGACTTTTCGCTGACGACAAACTGAATCATGTATTATCCAATACTGCAGACGGTATTAATTCATGATTCTTTAGCTCCATTTATAAACCTACATACATTAAGAGCACTTTCACAATGGCGAACTGAAGTTTTACTTCAGTCATGTGGTCTAAAGCATACTAGTATTTTTTTTAGATTATTTGATTCTTAATACTGAATTACTGCATTTTGGATACAGGATTCTGCATTCCAGATATCGAAATCTGTGCATAGTAGAACTCGGTGTGAGCTTCCATACTAATGCCACCCTATATCATTATTGAGCCGCCACCAAAATTGATATTTGGCACAATGTTGCACTGAGCGAATCTTTCACCAGGCCTACGCCATACTCTCTGAAGGCTTGAGACAGAATCTTGATTCGTCAGTGAACAAAATTCGGCCCCATTGTTTATTGCCCCAGTTTTGATGTTCCTGGCCAAATTTTCTCTAGTAAGGAGAAGGCCATGTGCAGTTAATTCTGTTTTCTTACTGTTCGTTCACTTACTGCCACACCCCGCACCTCTTATAACTGATTTCTTGCACAATCAGCAGTGGTGTCCCTATTTCTCAGGATTGTCAAACTTAGAAAATAGTCATCACGGTGAGTTGTAGATCTTCGTCTTCCCGATCCAATTTTTCTGGTGTAGTTTCCAGTGTCGCGAAAACGTTTTACAGCTCTTTGGATACTACATCTTCATACACCAAGCACACGAGCCGCATAATGCTGCCGCCGCCCATCTTGGATTAAAGCAATTGCCCTGGGTGTGTTGAATGGATTTAAGACCATAATTTGTTTTTAACAAGACCAATTTAGTTGTTCTTACGGAAATATTGTGTTCAAATTGCACAAAAAGTGGCAAAAAGTGAGGAAAGAACTAGACCGCAAAAATTCTAAAAAACTTAAAATTCAATCGAATCAAAAGAAACTTTTATCGCTTGCCCTAATACAGAATATTGTAAAATATTGATTGAGCACTGTTTACAGACTGTTTGACATAATAATGTCACATATACAATAACGCATTTTTTATTTAATCTTTCTTCAAAAAAAAAAAGTTTTTTATGGATCCAATTTTGCGCCGGTAAGTGTATTTACCAGAAACTTTTGGTGACTTGATCCGCATGGATTTTTTAACGGAATGACAAATTGATAATTAGGACTTTGATTAACAAAACTAAAGCGGTCAAGTTCGTTACCCGTAACCTTAACTATCTTATAGGTATATTCACCATTAATGGTCCGTGTTATAACTCTTGTAGGGTGCTCCAAACTGTCTCATTTTACAACTTTCTAACTGTGCACATCTCTCCAACCACCCACAATATTGATTTACAACTACACGCGTCAGTTCTTATCGTTCATTCATAACATTTTGGAACAGTAATCTGTTTTTAATCGCACTCATTATCTCGGCAACTCAAAGAAAGCTTCTATTTATCGCGCTTAAAATGCTCCCAATAAGCTCGAGCTTTTGTAGTTATTTATTGCCCTGCTACATTGCATTCCGAACCTTCTCGTCTCCTGACAAATTGCCATTAATTAAACAATAAATATTTTTCAGGATTTTTCGGTTTATTTTTCGCAGATGTGAAAGGGTTGGATCGTTTATTTGCCCGGAATTCGTCTGAAAACAGTTTCATAAATTCCGCTGCGCAAGGTCTTATTCCCTCCGGAATAAGACGACGGCACCCCAGTAGCACTTCAATATCAAAACACGGATAAAAGAGGGAGGTTATGTAGTTGTGAAAACCGCAGCGGACATTTTTTACTCACTTGATTGATTTATCTTTTTCGCACACTGTGTTTGTGACTTAGATTAATTAATTTGATCTTTACTTCCGGAAATCCTTCCTACGTATAGGATATCTCTGTTTTTTCTATTCGTTCTAAGCGAGAGAGGTTCTGGTTTATATCTTGTTAAAGTTTCGCCAACCCTTTACGATTTTTTGCCAACTTTTGTGTTTCATTTTACCGCTTTCTCCTCTTGCTATATGGATATTAATTATACCGGTATAAAAACTCTCTTATCCTTCGCAGTGCTTACACTCCACTGGATAAAATCAATGCACACGTTTTCGTGTGTGTATTCTTCATATAGAAATAATGAGACGACCTAAAAAACTTGGCAAATTTGTCTGAAACTGGAGCGCATTATCGCAAATGGGGTTTCTACTAATAAGAATTAATTTACCATAAACTTACTGAACTGTGAAATTGTAAAAGTGACCAATGCTAATACGAATTTAGTACTATTGAATAATAAACAAGTAAAGTGTGCTTGGTGGACCACACACCAGAAGTGAAATTTTGGTTATTTTTAGTTTTATAGGTAGGTTTTCATAAATAGCAAAATTTAAATTAATTTTGAACTTTTTATTTGCTAAGTTATTTTCCATTTCAGACACATCTGAAATTACTGTGTCTGAGTCCAAAATAGAAACAAAAGGCCTATGATTTTCAGCGGCACGCAGCGATACGCGTAGAGAGTTAGCACAAATTTCGTAACACATTCGGGGCCGGTTGTACAAGTTCGAGTAAAACTTAACACCCTTCAGGTTAAACTTTAGGTTGACAAAAACTAGTATTATATACAATGAGTTTTCTAGCCGTGGTTAAGTTTACTTCGACTGGTATTGATAGGCACAAAAATTACTAGAATTGTCACTGTTATTTCATATTTGAACCTTGTCTGTTAATGTTGGGTCACATCTGTAATGATATTTTATCAGAATGTTATGTTTAAACTTTTTGTAGGACTTCATTAGAAAATTTAAAGAAGTTGTAGAATGTAAGAAAACAGATGCTAGAACAGTCACCTAGAAGACGAAAAATGCTGCGTGGGAACAAATTGCTATTGAATTCAATTCAATGAGCGGGACCACGCCTAGAAGTACAAAAAAATTAAAAGACAAATATTTAAATTTAAAGAAAGCTACAAAAAAAAATCTGACCACAAAATAAAAATGTTTAAAATATCTTCAAATACATATTTCGAAAACATCCTCCATATTTGTTAAATGAGCTCTAATTGCAATAAAAACGAACAAACAACAAGTACAACGGATAATCACGTTTCTACCGCGTTGTCAAATTGCAAATACAGCTCACAGAACATACAGCTGTCGAAACTCAGCTGATCCTTCGATGAGTCGGTGCTATTTGCGCATGAGTAACTTCCTACCTAAGTTTTTTTAAGGGCTACGTAGTGGAACTAGTGTTTCGTATTTCTTTCTATTCTAAAGAGATAACTATCCCTATTTTTTTATGTTTGAATGGAATGTTATTTCATGTGAGACATCGTTGGAAAGCTTATTTCAAGAGGATTACAATGGATGATAAGATAAGATTAAGATAATACGTATTTCTTTCCTTGGAACAGTTTTTTTTTGCAAAAACAGGTATTGTAGGTAAATTTCTTATCTTCTCTTGAGTTTTTACAGAAATGCTGGCTCTTCTAAACTCTTCTAGTATTTTTTTCCTTCTGTTTCCAACTTCGATAAACAGGATGTTATGGAAGCCCTAGCAGAAAATTTAACCACAAGTAGAATTTTTTATCTATAGTTTTTTTACAAGCGCTCCCTTAGGGAGTTAATTAAGAATAGTTTGGCCCCTAAAACCAATACCTGCCTATGGACCCACGTTCATTGATTGTGAGGATTCACAAAAACTGAACCTGATAAACGAATCGAACTAACCTATATGTACTAACCTACCATAATATGCATAATATTGAAGTAGGTTATTATGTAAATAAACTTACATCAGGGATAATCCTTGTTGGTGTGCGTGGGGTAAATAATAAAAGTTGACACATCGACACTTCGAATACACTTCGAAGTACATCTTCGAATACTTGAAAAATTTCAAGTTTAATTTCCAAAACGCTATTACATATGGGACGTCCGAAATCTGGAGCTAGAGAAGAAAAATTGCCATAATCAACTTTGCACTGTGTTCTCACGACCTCATGTTGGAATTTCGGTATTTGAAAAACGTTCCATACACAGACAAGCAGCGTTTGCATTACCTAACACTAACATTCCCCGTACAACTGCAACATAGAAAAAACATTTTCGTGGAAATTGCAATGAATAATTTTTTGTATTTGCTTACGAATCGAGCACAGGCTATAACATCGCGGCGCAACTGATAACTAAAATTTACTATCAACTCAAAACTTTCTGATGCGTTCAAGTTCATGTAGTCATAGGCGGAACGGGTCAGAAAAATGTTCAAAAAAATTACTGATTTCAGCAAAGTGGTAAATAGAAAAAAAAATTGTTCTATTATTGCCTATTCAAAATTTATGTTTCTTCCGAATCTGTTTTGGTCTTCTTCTTAGTATATTTGAGGGTTTTTTGAGCTTTTTCCTTTTGGTTGAAATTTTTCTGGTTCTACATACTTTCGCATTTCGTGATTAACTTTTGAATATTCATCCTTCACCTATCATTCATTGTTATTTGTTCTTAATTTGTTCACCCAAACTATTACCTTTATCTTTTGTCCTTAGTTTGTCCAAGGGTTCTATTGTAATCGTTTTCCATTTCTTTTTTGTCGTTTTTTACTTATTTCAAGCCCGAGACAAATATAATATATCTCGCACGACGTGACATCCAAATTTCTGGCCGCAGTCGAATACTATTTTTCTTCATCCCCAGTAGGCCGCAAAACCCTCTGTTCCCCGAGCGAAATGTGGCTGGAAAGACAGTTCTTTCGGCTAGGTGATGAACACAGTTAAATTATACACATATGCATAATCTGTAACCCTCTTTTTTACCGCTTAAGAGTGTAGAAGGATGATTCACACCTCTAGACTCATCACCCATCTACGATTGGACCGTGGATTGTGTCGTTCACCTAGTATTATTAGAAAAAAAATTTTTTTTATTATTATGCCCGACCAACATCTGAATGACTATTTTTGACACGTAAAAGGAAAAGTTTAACATTCAGATAAAATATCATTTCAGATGTGTGACCCAACATTAACAGACAAATATCAAATAACCTTCGGAAATCTTGGAATTTCCAACAAACAGGTAGGTAGGTAATAAACAACCCTAATATTTATGAACTACGGAATTATTCAAACTCTGAGCGAACTATCCCTGTTACAATCGCCAAATAATAGTGACAATTCTAGTAATTTTTGTGCCTATCAATACCAGTCGAAGTAAGAGAAGAAAACTCACGGCTAGAAAACTCATTGTAATACTCGTTTTTGTCAACCTGAAGTTTAACCTGAAGGGTGATGGTTAAATTATCGGAGAGTTTTACACGACATTGTACAACCGGCCCCAAATGTTAGGTACCTCTATTCTTTTTTTACAAAAAAAAAAAAATCTATTAGGGCTCTAACTAAGTGAACTACGCCAAATATTCAAAAACTCTTTTTCGATGCCTGTTAGCCTGCTTACCTAACCCTCTTAAGTACACGTTGTGCATTGACCTCCTAGTAACGGCGGCTCCTTCACTTAGGTCACCTCCCTAAATAACAAAGTGAAAAAGGCAGTATCAGGACTCTTTGTTTTGTGGAATATAATAATATAATTATTGCAATTAATTGATAATGTTTGAATTTTCGTATAAGCAACCGTAATGTGTATGTCTATTGAGTTTAGTTTTGTGGTTGTCGCGAAGAATTTTATCTATTACGGCGGAGATTCTCGAATTCGCTCGGGTCAAAGCCAACTCATGCCCTCGTTAACCGAACGCTTGTAGCCGAGTCCGACAAAAAAAAACCGTTGCATTTCTACATTGTACTAAACAAGGAAACAATACGTTATCGTCAACAGCCCAAGAGTGCCTGGCGGCAAAATCATTCTTGAGATAAAGATAGAAAGTCGGACGTCCGACTAACTACTAGTGTTGTGTACTGTTTCATCTTCATCATGGCAGTAGTTCAAACAATAAGAGAACTCCAAACTAATAGTAATAATGATTTAAATTTTGAGAAAAGCTTAATACAAATTGTCCTCCACTCCCAAAACTGTAAATTAGACAAACAAAAATGGTGAACAGTTCTCCAACTATTTATAAACAATTTCAGAAAGTGTTAAGTTATT
This sequence comes from Diaperis boleti, assembly GCA_963583935.1. Classification (NCBI taxonomy): domain Eukaryota; kingdom Metazoa; phylum Arthropoda; class Insecta; order Coleoptera; family Tenebrionidae; genus Diaperis; species Diaperis boleti. The sequence continues at coordinate 42,218,101 of OY757244.1, forward strand.
AAAAATACTGTTAAGCTATGTTAAAATATAAAAGATATTGTTGATTTGAATGAATTTGTAATTTCATGACAATTTTGCAAATGCGAAAGAGAGGAGAGTGGAACTGAAGCTTAAGTAAGTTTAAATAAATTGTATTTTTGAAACACTATTTTTCACATATAAAGGTAGAGCTAAAATTCGAAATGACCCTCCTGTAAACTGAACCACGAGCCGCCACTGCCTCCTAGTGTTACCCGGGTTGGCTGGCAGCATCCCTTCACGATACCAATTCGCATCCCGAACGGCCCTTTTCCCAAGTGGTAAGCATCGAAACCGTACCCCAGGTCGAGCAGCTGCCCCCAACGGTTCTAGTGGGATTTCCGTCATTACGGCCCAGCCGCCTCCTACGTCCACGAACCGTGGTGCCCCGAGTATAGTGATTACTGTTTTAATATAAGTTAGACAATACACATTTATATAAGGGTAGATTCCTTGCGACCTTGACGCTTTTGCTACTTGCGTTGGTCGAGGGCAGTCCAGCAGGTCCTCGAAACGAAAAACATCACTAGTTTTTTTCCCTCTGGCCTTGCGCTGACCCCGTTACAACATCGTACAACATTTACAAAAACCACCCTCGGACATCCCCTTTTCGGTAAAACTGGATTTTCGCACAAGTTCAACAGTTATCTGCAAAAACCATACATCTCTCAAAAAAAATGTGTGAATGTAAATAGTGGATTATATTCTGTACATTATTTTACTATAGAACAATATTTTTCAGAAAATGCCTACTCTCAACGTTATAATAGATGTACTTTGTTTTATTAGGAGTAAAAATGGGACTTTTCGTGGCAAGCCTGTAAGTTTGATGGACCAGCTCGCGAGGCCGGCAAGTACAGACGAGTACGACACCGAAAATCGAACACGAAAAACAAAATCTGACAGTTTACCAACGCCAATGACATGAAATTTAATCCATCCATGGCCATTACCTATTGACGTACCTATACAATGTGACGTTTTTCTGACGTTTGAAGAAAACATAGTTATTTACTGCTTTTTCGACGATAATAGGGTTCTTGGATAAAAAAAAGTAAAGCCACAGATACATACCTTAGGGGTACATGAGTAATACCTCATTTCAGTTTTTTCATTTAAAAGCCGCGTTAGGAAGTTATAACAAATTTAAGTTGAACCTAGCAAAGTTCGCGCGGAAACGGTATGTGACTTCACTGGTCAGTAAACAAAGGTCGGTCAACTTGGCCCCCGACTTTTAATTTTTGAATATTTTATTATTGTAATCAATTGTGCTCGTTTTGTGCCCAATTGTGCCGCTGTTTGTTTCAATTGTGCTCATCTCTAAATAACAAAAAAACGCGAAACAAATCCGGGGGCCAAGTTGACCGTCAGCCCCCGGTTTTTTTACGTTTTTTTTTAAAATATTAGGCTTATTCAATTGTGCTCGTTTTGTGCTCAATTGTGCCGCTATTTGTTTCAATTGTGCTCCTTTGTAAATAACAAAAAAACGCAAAACAAATCCGGGGATCAAGTTTTTTTTTTAATATTAGGCTTATTCAATTGTGCTCGTTTTGTGCTCAATTGTGCTGCTGTTTGTGTCAATTGTGCTCCTCTGTAAATAACAAAAAAACGCAAAACAGATCCGGGGGCCAAGTTGACCGTCAGCCCCAGGTTTTTTTACGTTCTTTTTAAAAATCTTAGGCTTATTCAATTGTGCTCGTTTTGTGCTCAATTGTGCCGCTGTTTGTTTCAATTGTGCTCCTCTCCAAATAACAAAAAACGCGAAACAAATCCGGGGGCCAAGTTGACCGTCAGCCCCCGGTTTTTTTACGTTTTTTTTTTTAAATATTAGGCTTATTCAATTGTGCTCGTTTTGTGCTCAATTGTACCGCTGTTTGTTTCAATTGTGCTTCTTTGTAAATAACAAAAAAACGCAAAACAAATCCAGGGATAAAGTTTTTTTTTAATTGTTAGGCTTATTCAATTGTGCTCGTTTTGTGCTCAATTATCCCGCTGTTTGTTTCAATTGTGCTCCTCTGTAAATAACAAAAAAAACCGCAAAACAAATCCGGGGGCCAAGTTGACCGTCAGCCTCCGGTTAGGCTTATTCAATTGTGCTCGTTTTGTGCTCAATTTTGCCGCTGCTTGTTTCAATTGTGCTCCTCTCTAAATAACAAAAAAACGCAAAACAATTCCGCGGGCCAAGTTGACCGTCAGCCTCCGGTTCTTTCACGTTTTTTTCTTTAATATTAGGCTTATTCAACTGTGCTCGTTTTGTGCTCAATTGTGCCGCTGTTTGTCTCAAATTGTGCTCCTCTCTAAATAACAAAAAAAACGCAAAACAAATCCGGGGGCCAAGTTGATTTTCAGCCCCACGTTTTTTCACGCTTTTAAAAAAATATTGGACTTATTCAATATTGTGCTCGTTTTGTGCTATTCGTTACATTCGGCACTCGTAATGTAAAATATTGCACAATTGAGCACAAAACGAGCACAATTGAATAAGCCTAATATTTTTAAAAAAACGTAAAAAAACCGGGGGCTGACGGTCAACTTGGCCCCCGGATTTGTTTCGCGTTTTTTTGTTATTTAGAGATGAGCACAATTGAAACAAACAGCGGCACAATTGGGCACAAAACGAGCACAATTGATTACAATAATAAAATATTCAAAAATTAAAAGTCGGGGGCCAAGTTGACCGACCTAGTAAACAAATCCAAGCACCAAATCTTTCGCGTGCAAGAGGTTACATTGAACGATTGCGAAAAACAGTGGTCTGTTACAGATATTCAAGAAGAAAACAGCCATAATTAAGTTTGTGTAACAAAATACTTGTAACAGTAAGCAGTTTTTGAATCGCATTTCGTTTGTTTAGACGTTGCAAGAAGCCGGCAGTGTATCCATTTGTTGTTTGTTTACTTATTGATGACGTCCAACTAATAGGATCGCGTTCCGCATCGATACTGAATTCAAAGGGACTGACTAGATTTTTAAACGCCAATAAAAAACTAACCATTTTTTTTTTTTTAATAAACTGATTTCACTTTCGTATATTGTTTACACAATAGAGTGTTTCTATGAACAATTTTGGGCAAAATAAATTCCATCCAAGCACCCTATTCATAAAATAGGAGTTGTAGAAGTTTAAATTCGTGTTCAGCACCACAAAAAACAGAAAGTAAGCCACTAAAACTAATAATTACACAGGAACTTTCCACTTCAGTCTACCAATTGACTGGACTATTGTTAACAGCAAAAATGCAGTATTATCTAGTAATCAATTACTTTTCTGTTTTTCGAAATACATACATACTATTTATGTAATTGAACTAGGTTCTAACAAATCGATTGCCCATTTTGAACTCTTAAATTAATTTTTCCCAGCATGGCAATTTTCAGGATATTCTTAATTTTTTTATATAAAATTGGTATTACGTATACACCGACACCGTATGCATAATTCAATAAAACCCTGATAAAAATTAATATTTCTTCCAGCCTCAACTTGCGTCTATTTTCTGTCATCTTTAGCCTCTTGATCTAAATCCCTCTCATTGTGAAGGATGTTTAACTCACCTAAATTTAATCACAATCTACAGATTATCCTCTCTTCACATTAAACGATAAAGTCTTTAAAGTGGATATCGTGCAGATATTATCTGACGCTGCTCGACTGTCAAACTCACTTTGTTAAATTGACAGGCGTTGGGAAAAGCGAACGAGGAGAGACGTCATAACAGGCCTTCTGCTCTTATATGCTCTAAGCAAAATGATGACAACGCCGGCGGCGAATAAAGCACACTTCCAGACTTAATAATGCAGAAAATCATCTTAAAATATTTCCCGGATTAAACTCGGCGACTAAGACAAACACGTGCTCGTGCCCTCTCAACAAGTTTTTGTTATTATTTTACCTGGAGGCCCTAGATGAAATTAAAGGGTACCATAGCCGTGAACAATAAATAAACACAATGTAAAGTTTATCTAAATATGGACCATTTTTTCAATTATAAATAAAAAACTAATTAAAGAAACTCTTCCCTCAACCAAATCTTAAGTGCACACATTTTACCAATAATACTAAATTGGATGACTAAAAGTTTCTGAATCTTAAAACTATTCGCGATTCAAGTTAAGATTCCCGCCACAAACATGGCCGCCAAAGGCGGATGGTAACATAACCTTGCTTTTTGGTTACATCTTCATTTTACGTTTATAGTAGTTAAACCTTCCGATTTGTATGTTATTAACCAATTTATTAAGCAATAAGCAATAAACAATAAAGTGACAAATGGAAGTCGACGCCAACGGCGTAATAACGATTGGTTCTGTGAAGGAATATTCACATCATCTTGCACTGTTACATCTTTCGTCGACCTCTCAGCTTGAGTATGTTCTGTATTAAGCTGAAACTTGTTCACGTACATCTTGCCTAGATATTTCCAGCAGTAAAAAACGCACTTGTTCATGTACATATTTATTTCCAACAGTGGCACATCATCCACCTGTTCTAGTATATCGGGGTGATTTATCTGTATTCGTCTTGGATTCCGCCATTTCCGCACAGAACAAATTGTTTCATCTAATAAAAACTAGTCACTCACAAGGGTTAACTTAGAAATTTAAGCTGACCATTTATTGTTGACGAGAAAGGAGTACATAGTAGGTATCGCCCGGGGGGCTGTTATTTAACAAGATTGTATTTTTCCATTCAATATGTATGTTAAAAGGAAATTCTTTCTGTAGGTAAGTTATCTTTAAAATGATTTTTTCGACGTTTGTCCGTCTGAGCTTACCTTACCATTTTTTTCCTTTAAATACGTATATGAAAACTGAAGTAATTTTTTTATGTAATTGATTCATAATTACCTTATTTACTGACGGATAACTTTTCAAGAAATTGTTGTTGAACTCTCGTATCAAATATAAAGGCGAAACTAAGAAAGACCTCAACAAACATAATATGATTACTCAGTACTCTGCATTTCCAGAAACGAATGAGTATCCCATATTACCTACCATCTATGTATAGAAACGCGCTCACAGAAACGAGACAAATCGATGATTAATTAAGATACAAAGGAAAAGAAGTACAGGTAGTACATTTGAATAAAAAGGGAGTACATTTGCAGTAGAATTATCCTCCGGAGTACAGCTCATAAAATATAAGTACAAAACTCCCAAAAGGAGTAGGTACGTATGGTCAGCTTAAAATTGGGAAACTTATTATCTGGAAGATCTGTGGAAAAATCATTGCTTTGAAATGCAGAGAGCAGACTCTCATGTATTGTGTGATTTTTCTATTTGATTTGATGGCTTTTTCCCAAGCTCTTCATCTGTCGATGAACTCTTGACTTCCAAATTTGTTGACGATCAAAAGTTTTTTTTGTTTGGCAGAGAACAACTGAAAAATAAGGTCCCTTTTCTTACCGGCTTTTCAAAAGTAATTAAAAACAATAGTTTCGATTGTTTGATTTTAATCGAGGCATATTTAACACGGTATATAAACAATAAACTCACCGCAACCGTTTAACTCAATGCGCGCAATCCAGCACTATCCGCCTTTGACCGTTTACAAACTCGCCACCAGAGGGCGGTCCGCCCTTAGCTGGAATCGCGAATATCAATAAACCAAAAAAGAAGACACGCTAAATGACATGGAGCTCGAACCCACAAAACAACTAACTTCCATAGATCATCGGCACACTTGTCCTTTTTTTCAATGTTACCAACGCTCTTCCTAAGTTGGTGACTTCAGTGTTGCCAACTGTAGAACCAGAAGGAGAAAATTACTACAATAAACCTAGATAAAAAATGGTTGGTTTCTTTATTCTAATTCAAATAAGAAATTACATGATTCGTATACGAACCACTGATAAAAAATGGGCTAATCTATCAACTTTCATAAATAAACGATGGAATATTAAAAGCATTGGGTAGTATAAATTCTAGTATTTTATAAATTTCTGCCTTATTACTTATTTGATTTTGATGCGGTTTTCACAGATGTATTTAGAAAAAAATAAAGAATGGTGGTGACCTAATAAACAAACAATAAAAAAAATATATGATTATTAAATTTTGTTATTTAACGCAAAATTGTTTTTTAAAGTAGTCACCACCAGAAAATTGAGTATTTTATAAATTATAGACCAGCAGAAAATATAAATTGTGCATTCATTATTCATTTATTTTTTAAAATAGAGAATCCCTTGTAAGGTGGCTCCATGGCGGAAATGAGTACTACTCAGTACAGTTTGGCAACAATGCAGCTTGAATAATCGTAGTAGACAAAGGGCGCGAACTGTGTTATTTGTTTTGTGAATCATAAATTGTTAAATTGTCTTTTGTTCGTTCTTCTGATTTTTGTGGTGAATTTTTTTTATAGAGACGCAACAGAAGGTAAGGAAGAGTAGTAAGGAAAAACACTTGCGATGTTTTTATTTAACGTGCTTACTTCCAGAATTAGTTAATCCTCGCTTTACAAGAGGGTTACCCATAAGGAATCCACAAAGAATTATTTAAAAGATCATGTATGATTATCAATAAAGATTAATTAATTACATCGGTGGACACGATTTGCTTTTCTAGAAACCTGACCGATATTTCGAATTTTGAGGAAAATTACCTATTTTCTCAGAATGTTATTGTAAATTACTACTACACAAATATTTATTATACATCTGTCACTTTTATTCAAGAATTATAATTAATAATAATAGACTAAAAAAATTGTAGGTACTGCACAATGTTCATTAAAATTGAAAAACAAGTTTAAAAACTAATATTTTTTATTTTATAATAGCATCAGAGTTTCGAATGCGTCAGGGCTTTTGTAACTTCCCGAAAATAAAGAAGTTCTCATAAAAAAAATACGAGTGTGCTTTAGACCACACGACTGAAGTAAAACTTCATTTCGCCATTGTGAAAGTGCTCTTAATTTATGTAAGTTTATAAATGGAGCTAGAGAATCCTGAATTAATACCGTCTGCAGTATTGGATAAAGCATGTTTCAGTTTGTCGTCAGCGAAAAGTCGGCAATCATGTGTAGCGATTATTAAGATAAGTAGAGTAATTGCATACAAAACTGACACACGCAAATTGGTGTATTGAGAAAAGTTTGGATCTACAACCTAAAAGACGCGGGTTCGAATCCCGTTAAGGCAAACATTTTTTCTATGAATTAATTATTATTATTATTAAAACTTCCGTTCGCTTTGCCCGATCACACTTTTCGTAACGCTCTCGTCAGGCATTCACCAGCTTACTACCCATGTAAAGTGTCCGTAAAGAAGTATTTACTTCAAAAACCTGCTTATCGAGAATAAAGTGCCGGCACGCGACTTTGATGAAACAGAGAGCCGGGCTGTTTTTGCGATTTTCAAGGTTGTTATTAATTTACTGAGAGACAAATTTCATCATATGTTGAGTGAGATAAAATCTTGTACGTTCGTCGTGAGATGCTGGAACCTCGTGCAGAGTAGTGGAACTAAAGTGTTTCGGTGTGATTTGCTTTGTGATATTACAGTGTCCTGTTGCTTTTAGGGACCAAGAAAATACCCAGGTTAACCAAAGATTATTTTCTGTGTTATTCTGTACGTTCAAACTGAATATTGGCCTGGGTGACCATATCTCTTTCCCGTCCAACGTCCCGTCCCACATCTGTTTGTCCCCGCAATAAAACTAAGTAATAGATACCTCATTTATTTTAAACGTTGTTGAGCGAATCATTTTTCGCTTGGTGCGTAGTATTTATTGAATAAAGAAATTATGATATATGTATATAAAATAACAATATTTATGGTGGAGTAAAGAAATTTATTATAAAAATTTACTAGTAATATTCTGAGAATATAATTTCGACCAAAAACCAAAAATGTAGATTCCGTGTTGTCGTTTGTTATTGATAAGTGACAATACAATACTGTGGTATTGTCACTGTGGGGCGCACACTTCATTACCCTTGGATAATACATGATTTATAAAATACATTGCCTCCATAAAATTACTTTCCTCTCTAATACATACAGTGTGATGATAGAGTTTGAAACAATTAATTATTATTACCGCCATTAAAAAAAAAACTTTCTTGACAGACCACTTCGCTTTCTTTGGAAAAGTAGCAAGTAAACAAGGCATTATTCAAACTTATTTGGAGATTATTTTGTAAAAAATTTTAATTTTTGTTTATAGTGCTATGGCTCGTATGTGAGACGACAATGGTCTATAGTAATAATTTTGACCAATAGACCACGTGTCCTATACAATACAAAATAAAGTTTATTCTGTACACATTTGCAACAAAAAAAAATTGAATGCTATAAAATAAAAATGGTTATTGGTTTTTATACTATGACACCATCAATTTTTCTTCCCTAAATGGTGATTTACAAAATTGACTAAAAAAAGCCTCGATCTCTTCTTAAAATTATTTCAGGTGCTATGCAATTTTCAAAAAAAGAATTTTATTTCGATAAAATTTTTTCAATGATTATTTCACTCATATATATTTTAACCAATCATATGTGATCATTCATTTAAATTGAAAAAATCAATTTGTCAAAATTTTATCGGGTGTTACGGACCAATGAACAGTCGCTATTACACAACGTACCTCATTTTTCAGCGAAAAAATAACAATTGCTTGTCACTGTGGCAGCATACTGCATGTGAAATACCTCAATTACCTTTCACCTTCCACCACATTATCAATAATTTGTTGAAATCTCAACTCTTATTATATTACTTACTTATTATATAACTGAATAAATCATTGTGATCATTGTAAACAACGAAAAAACAAAAAAAATTTCTACAAAGTGCTAATTGTCCTTGAATCTGAAAATTGAATGAAATGAAAACAACCTGCTGTGTTTGTGTTCGCCCAATTTTATCATTTTATGGTGGGTTTTGCCGAGAGGATCTTTCTTACCTGACCTGATGATTTTTCATAACCGTATATTCAAATAATCAAAACTAAACTCGTGAAGTTCAAGAATCGGCTGGGCCACAAACAACAGATGCATCCAATAGTTATTTACGTGTAGAGGGCCGAAAGAAAGAGTTTACGCCAGAGGACAATTTTTAGGCCCGAGGAAGGAGGGCCTTTAAGTCGTCCGAGGGCGTAAACGGTCTTTCGGCCAGAGATACGTACAACGTTTTACGCACAATTAATAGTTATAATTATCATAAATAAATGTGCATTTCTTTTGTGATAATTTTGCGGGCTTTTTCTTTACGGGTGTAATGTTCCATTTTCAATCATGATAACCAAGATGTAAACAAGTATAAAAGATGCAGTTGTGGTTAAAAAAGATTACGGCGTCGGTACACAAACTAATATAAATGTTGTTTTTACGAATTTTTAAAAAAATCATGTAACCTTTTGAAAACGTCAAATTTAATTCAAAATTACGTCAACGTCATAATTTTTTATATTCTTTAAGGTAAGAACCCCTCTTGTAATTCATCAATTGTATCATTAATCTCTTGTTAAATTAGTGCTGATGATGGCAGAAATGTTCTGCCGAAACATGTTCCATTTGTAATTTTACGCTCATTAAAGTTTGGGGAGTTCGACTTAGATATATTTAAATTTTTTAATATAAACGTTGTTGAGCGTATCCTTTTTCGGTTGGTTTTATATATTTTTTTAATTTTATAACAAGCAAAACCAGTCAAGACTAAAAATATTCTTCTCTAAACAACTTACTAGAAAAAATCACCTCATGGGCACCCCATCCAGGGACACATTGTATTTAAATGTATATTAAAATTAAAAACCCAGTAAAAGAGGCCGCAAATTGTAGTACACAAATAATTATTAGTCCGGCTCTGACTTGCAGTCGGCAATCTCGCTTTGTATTGCAGGTGTGCATGTCGGAAAGAAGGTTTTTTTTATGAGAACTTCTTTATTTTCTTTATTTTCGGGAAGTTACAATATTCGTAGAAAATTAAACGTATATTATTATAATTATTGCAACTTTGGTAACAACTAAAGCAGTTTATTATTTACGGCTGGATTACAAGTCGCATATCTCGTAAGATGCAGCAGGCTTATTTCGCAGTTCAAAAAAACCCGCACCCTCTTTTCTGGAAAGTACGAACGGTATTACCGAAACTTGCCAGGGAAGTTCGAAGCTCCTACAAAACAGTGAAAGTGAACGTGACGAGGTGATGAGTACTAACAGTGTTGCCATATCATTTTCTGCGTCTGATAGCTTACAGACATACGTTCCCATTACTCCCTTCTTCTTTCCCGTGCGCAGAAAGTAGTGTCACAGTCAAGAACCTGTCTAACGGAAGATTGTCAGTGCGGGAGGCGCGAGGTGTACTGGTGGAAACCAGCGAAAAGTCACGTGGTCCCTAGGACTCTTAAGACTGGTTTTCCGCACATATTGTTATTTAGAATATGTCAATTTCTATATACTGGGTGAATACAAATATTTTAGGAGGTGATAGAACTCGTCAGTCTGATAAACTTTCGTTTCATTCATCCAGTGCGATTTACTAATACACAACAAGCATGTTTTGAATTCACTGTTAACCTAGCTTTCGCACCGGTTAAGGTTTTTTGCTAAGCGTTTTTTCGCGCAATAGTTTTTCGAAGTAAAAGTGTTTGATGAATCAATAGAGGGTACACGTTTGAGTGCAAAAACTTTGTTGAATTTTATTTCCCGAATTAAGGATTTTTCACAAAATTGTTATCACGAAAAGTTAGTCAAACTGACGAGTTGTACCACACCTCCTAAAATATTTGTATCCATTTCCATAACACCTGGTATATTGTTATATTGTGTTACTATATACGACTGCCATAGGCAGGAGTGCCTTTAAAGAACGAGTGCTCTTAAGTTTTACAAAACGAGTTTTTCATGCTATTTTTTCTAATTTGCATATTAATTTCATTTTTTACCGACTTCAAAAAAGGAGGAGGTTCTATGTTCGGCTGAATATATGTTTTTTTCTGTATGTATGTTCACCGATTTCCTCGTCAATTGTGGACCGATTTTGAAAATTATTGTTATTTTTGTAAGGGTATACTCCTGAGGTGGCCCCATCGCCACCAAATCCCGATCTGATGAGGGGATCCTTTGGAAATCGAGGGAAATTCTCAAATTTTTCCTTTTATGGTATGTTCACCGATTTCTTCGTCAATTTATTGTAGATCGATTTTGAAAATTCTTTTTTCATTTGAAAGGGTATACTCCAGGGGTGTTCCCATTGTCACCAAGTCCGGATATGATGAGGGGATCCCTTGGAAATCGAGGGAAATTCTCAATTTTTTTCTTTTATGTATGTTCACCGATTTCTTCCTCAATTGTGGACCGAGGCAGGCGGAAATATTATCGAATACAAAATATCGAACACAATTTGTCGAAAGTACAAAATATCGTGAGTACAAAATACCGAAAAACAAATCATCGTAACTACAAAATATCGAAATATACAATTTCAATGATTCACGGAAAAACAAATTTTTACTCAATCTGGCCTGTCCACATTTCGAGTTTCACGTACAAGGAAATATGAACTTCTTGGAGTATTCTTCTTTAAGGGGTCGAGCGCGAAGCACGAGGCACCAATTCCAATGATCCACGAAAAAACAAATTTTCACTCAATCTGCCCTGTCCACATTTCAAATTTCACGTACAGGGAAATATGACCTTCTTGGAGTATGCTTCTTTAAGGGGTCAAGCGCGAAGCGCGAGGCACCAAGTTGAATGATCCACGTAGAAACAAATTTTCACTCAGTCTGCCCTGTACACATTTCGAGTTTCACGTACAGGGAAATGTGAACTTTTTGGAGTATGCTTCTTTAAGGGGTCGAGCGCCAAGCGCGAGGCACCAATGTCAATGATCCACGGAAAAAACAATTTTTGAAATTTTTACCTGCGACATTTTGTCCTTTCGATAATTTGTATTTTCGATATTTTGTACTTTCGATATTTTGTTTTTCGACAAATTGTCTTCAATATTTTGTATTAGATATTTTGTAATTTGATATTTCCGCCTCCCCTTACTAGGTCTACCCATCAATTAAAATTGTAAAATAATCAGCTTTTTAAAAAAAAGAAACCGACTTCAAAAATCGAAAAATGGCTAAGTATATATGTATTATTATATTGTGCTACCTACTGATCTGTTTGAAGTTGGTGCCAATCCAAAGAGGTGGACAAATTTGTAACCTATTGACAAATATACAAATATATTAACAACTTTATAGCGCATTAAAAATTCAGTATCAGGCCGTCAACGACCTCTGCCACGCACGTGTCTGTCCGTTTGGGTTGTTTTGCACAGCACTAGGGTGGGGGGCCCACATTCACGCATTCCGGCGCGCGCGCGGTGAAACTTGCGATGTGGCGGGAGCAGACAGCCTATCTATCTACTACCTATTTATTTGGCTTGGCACCGACTTCAGACAGATCAGTAGGTAGCACAATATAATAATACATGTACTTAGTTATTTTTCGGTTTTTGAAGTCGGTTTATTTTTTTTAAAATAGCTGATTATTACGAATAAAATCAATTTTGATAATTTAGGGAATTTTGTTAAATTTTGATTTTTCTGTACCTGACGTATCTTGACATGACTTGACATGGAACCATAACCTCAAAATCACACTGACATTTCGTTCGGTACAGGGTACAGTGTGTGTTACCAGTGGAAACAAAAATTCTAGATTTTGGATGCTCAAAATGAATGCGTTAATAGCTTCTTTGTATTCGTTTTGTGAAACACATAATGCATAATGAAATACATAACAACATACATAAATATTACATCATATGTATTTAATTTGGCAGCTGTCATCTTAACCCCAAAATCTGATGTAAATTTGTACTTTTTCTTATTTTGCGTGAACGAATACAAAAAACGCTGTTCAATACTCGTGCGCTGTCACTTTTCAGGGGCTCGGGCTCATTGCAGCCCTCGGAATTCGCCTCGTGCTGCAAAAATTCGCCTTCGCCCCTAAAAAGTGTCATGACAGCGCACTCGTATCCAAATATACTATTTTGTATTCGCTTTGTGAAACACATAATGCATAATGAAATACATAAGCACATACATAAATATTACATCATATGTACTTAATTTGGCAGCTGTAAACCTAACCTCAAAATCTTTTGTAAATTTGTATTTTTTCTCATTTTGCATTTTGCGTGAACGAATACAAAAAACGCTGTTTAATACCCTCGGCATTCGCCTCGTGCTGCAAAAATTTGCCCTCGCCCCTGAAAAGTGTCATGACAGGGCACTCGTATCGAAATATACTATGTTACAACATCAAATTAGAAAATAGTATATCTACAGTATGTCCCCGGATTGAGTTTACAAGAGGATTTTTTTTTATTTTTGACTTTACGCCAAAACCTCAAAGGAATAAGATTTTTTGCTTGTCCTGAAACCAGCAAATCTGTAATTAAAACTTAATTATTCTGACCGAGTTGAAAGAAACGTATATTTTTCTCTTGAATTTGGACTTGGTAATGATTAATTTTAATCTTAAAGTTTTCTTATCACGAAGGCAAGCTATCGTTTTAGAGTAGAATTGTGCGCAGAAATGGGTGGGGGGTTAATTGAATAATGATTGTTTTTGTTAAAAATTAGTTTTTTTTTATGTTAAAGGTGTTTCTTTGTTAATTTTAATTTATTTAAAATAATTTTTTCACAAACATTTTTGTTATTTCACTTGCGTAAACTCATTTGTCAACGTGACATCGTTGTCAAAAAAATAAAATCGCCAATGTGGTGGGATTTAAAGAGCAGAGAAAAATGTCCAAAATTAAGAGAAAAATGAAGTTTTCTTTCCACTGAGTCAGAATAATGAAGTTTTAATTACAGATTTGCTGGTTTCAGGACAAGCAAAAAATCTTATTCCTTTGAGGTTTCGGCATAAAATCAAAAATAATTATTTTTTTTCCTCTTGTAAACTCAATCCGGGGACATACTGTATATTGAAACACTAGTTTTGTAAAACCGATATTAAACTGGTTAAGGTTTGCAGCAAGACTCCCAGTGGGAGTGCCTGTAAAGAACGAGTGCTCTTAAGTTTTACAAAACGAGTTCTTCATATTAATTTTTTCTAATTTGCATATTAATTAAATTTTTTTACAAAATAAAATCAATTTTTGTAATTTATGGAATTTTGTTAAATTTTGATTTTTCTGTACCTCACCTACACTTGACATGACTTACATGGAACCATAACCTCAAAATCAGAGTGACATTTCGTTCAGTGCAAAGTTGAGTGTGGGTAACCAATGTAAACAAAAATTCTAGATTTTGGGTGCACTCAAAATGAATGCGTTAATAGCTTTGTTACACACAGCAAATTAGAAAAACATTTTTAAAACTTCATATGAAACAATCAGACGAGGCTTTTGTAATTCCTGTTAACAACCTTATAACAATGCCAATGAAAAATGTTTGCCAACATAGGGATAATTGTCATACATGTCATGGAACGGATTAAAACAAACAATGAGTAGGTACATTTTGTTTTTGCAGGCTGTATTTGCAACACTGCAACCTATTCGTAAAGTAGGTATCGAACTTTACTTTTATCACCCCGGAGCGTTTGTAGCAAACAATCAAAACAGCATTTTGTAACCTTTTAATTTTTGAACTGCGGGTCGTATTTTAGGCGGCATTCTCCACACATCAAGTTTAAAGAGGAAATTAGGGGAAAAATTCCTCGTTATTAGAAAATACCAAATCGGGGGGGAAGCTGATGTTTAAATATTTTAATATAATCTGACATAAATTACGGAATTTACGAGGAATTAAACTTCTGTTCAATATTGAATTCTTAAGTTATTACTTATTATGTTGTGATACCGTAATAAAGTTAGCAAAGATTCCATCAACATCCAACAAAACCGAATTATGTTTTATGAATGACTTCGAAAAAAGGACTGGGAGGTTTTCATTAAGCCGATTAAAAAAAGTTCTAAAAACGATGTTTCTGTATGAAAGCACGGCTGTTATTGTCATGTATCGGGTCAATTTCGATGAAATATTCAAAAGCGACTGAACGGAATGTAGATTTATTCATGGTATCAATACTTCACAAATCTATCAACCGGTGGTCAATTAATGCATTATTTAGTTTTGATTTAAATTACATTTCTTGAAATAATAATTTTTATGAAATCATCCTACAAAGAAAGATTGCTTTGTCAATGGATGCGCTCGTCGGATCATGCGTATTTAAATTAATTATAATTATCACTCTCTTATGACTACAGTTGCTTTGCATAATTTTAATAAATAAATAAATAAATAAATGAATTTTCAAAACCTAAGGAATCTGAGGACCTCAGAAATTCAAATCTGTTAACCTATATTCTGGGAATTGGAGAATCTGAAAAGAAATCGGCAGAAATCGTGAAGAATAATCATAATTTTGTGAATTATATCATTTATATCATCACTTTATACCATTTGTGATATTACCTAGCGGATCCAACATTAACAAACTTTTTTTGAGCAGAATATAACAGTAACTCTGGTAAAAGCTCAACTAGCTTATTTGAAAAATTAGTCGTAGAAGTTTTTTTCTTTTTTGCTGGAATCATTTTAACTTCAACAAAGTGAATTACATTTTCGGTTACAGTTCGTAAATCTTCCCAACTTCAAACTGTAATCGCACAACAATCTACAACTTACTTTAATGCAGATGTTTTATTCCAGATTGATAAAAAAATCTAATTGTTGGAGTATCACCTTCTCATGATGAAATAAATGGAGACATGCATCAGAAAATATGGCAGTTTATAGTTGGGACGTCTCAAAGAAAAATCGGGATTTTTCTTGTTGAAAGAGCGCTTCTTCACTTCTTATAAATGACTACCGGTAAATAAAAACCGAACATAAACGTCTGTAATAAACTACTGACATTTTGTTTGTTATTCAGTAATCGGTTGCATTGACAGCCAATTTTCAGACGGCATTTTGTTTGGCCGCCATTTTTACGGCTTCCCATTTGTCTTTTCAAAGATGTTTCTTTGTTATACACCGAATAGCGAGATGTAATCAATAAAGTTCTCTGAGAACATGATGTTTTGTTGATTTGAGCTATAATTGAATCACTCAACGGAAAAATAAGTTTATAACAGCATAACGAGCTTGTTACGCAGGAAATATAACGAAGTTTGTATCTAATAAGTAAAAGTTGAAAAACGGAAATCATAATCGAAAAATGTACATATATTCATGCCGACTTGGTCGCTCGAGCAACCGTGAATTTGTGGTGCATTTGCAGGTTGCTCGTTTTCCCTTCTATTCATAGGTCCGGATCCTTGAAGACCATTATCCTTCTTTTCGAACACTCCAATACCGTGAATCAAACGGAGAAGGACGAAGGACTGCTCTTGGATGCAGCTATAATTTTAATAACGACACAAAGCTGTTTCATTACGATTTCCGCTCCACTTAAATTTTCTGACGTGCTAATGAGACCAACTTTCTAATTATCGTGCTTTTTATGATCAAAATATTTAAGAGCTTTGTCGCGTGCCGAAGTTACTGAATACCAATACCACTGAGCGGAGGGTGTATAGAATTAACGAGGACAATTTCTGATGCTGGATAGCCAGCTGTGCCATGATATTTCAAAAAAGCAAACCCTATCGAGTAATACATTCGATGAAAAACAGTTAAAATATACATACTTTTATTTATATTTCAAAAATAGTATCTAAAAAGTTACAAGTTAGACGAAGCTGACGCAAGTTTTCGAGGTAGAGATGTAATTGAAATATCTGTACTTTGGTGTTTGGTCTGGATATCGTTACGTTATGGAAGAAACTCGTGATTAGTTCGCTGCCAGCTCATATGACCGAGATCGTTCTGGAGTAATTCTACGAGCGAACGTTCGGGAAGTCGCTTCCCTACAAATACGACGCGAAACTTTAGTCAGATGTCGAAACTATTGGGCGACACAATCCGTGTAATTCGTGCGAAGTGTATAAATAAAGAACCGTGCCATAATAACTGAAACCTGAACATAGTCAAGTGTTAAATAAATTATTGTAAATACTTTGTTTAAATGAATCATTTGTGCACCCGTAAACCCACTTTCTGTTTCTAAAATTCGCAACACAAAGTCCACAAAGGATCCATGTAACATTTTTTTAAAATCTCATATTTTTCAATAAAGAAGTGACTTGCAATGTCACTGGCATGACTTTAAATTATATATTGTGTATAGTAGACCAGTTAGATACTAGAGGTTAGGTTAGGTACTAGAGGCTAAAGGACTTTTTCTAGTTACCATGGATGAAGGATTCATGTCTTTGCACATCTTTGACATGGATCCTTTATTCACTCACAGTGTTATGTAAACCCTTTATTCACTGGCCGAAATGAACAAATTTATTTCTACATTGACATAGTACCGTAACAGTAAGATGCTGTGTGTGACAGGTGGTGCTGTCAGTATTTTCTGTGTTTTCGGTTAAAATGTGGACAAGACGCAAATTTATTTTAAAGCTTGTTCAAAAACAGACATTTGATGGTAAGTATTAACGACTCTTCGGCATTTATATATGTTTTATTTCGCATTTTTTGCTGCTTCTGTTTAGTTTGGTATAAACTGTTTTATATCTTCTCGCAATAATTACCGCTCCCAGTGTTCTCAACACTAACCTTTCTTCAACAAGTAATGTTTCAAGGGAGACACCTGAAGTTACAGGAATTATTGAAAGATATTCCACATCTCCGAGAGTGAATAATTTTTTATGTGTAATATCTATCGCTGCTATAGGCCCCCTCGCTGTCCGCGCTCTCTTCTCCCATGTGTGTGCGGGGAGTAATTTCCGAAACTTTTACTCATCCGATTTCAAAAAAATTTTCACCAGTATTTAGAATGGACCTTCAGGGTGGACATAGGCTGTATATTATCCCGTTAAAAAGTTATAGAGCTTAAAAAGGCCTATAAAAAAGTCCGCCACCACAGTGCGCGCGTGTGTATATAACCTTCTGCAGGAATGGGTCGGCTTCCAACCACCATGTCGGGACTGGAAGTGAGGTTTTAATAGTGAGTGTAGCTCGCTTCGCTCGCGTATTAATATGTTTGTGTTGTCCTGTTGCAAAATGGTCATGCAAAGTTCTGTTTGAAATGGAAATTTTTATGCGATTTCCAGTGTACATATTTTGGAGCGAATTTTCTATATAGCCTTCTACAGCGGTTGTCGGCTTCCAACCAACATGCTAGAACTGAAAGTGAGGTTTTAGTAACGAGTGTAGCTCGCTTCGCTCCCGTATTAAAATCTGTGGATTGTTCTGTTACACAAATGGTTATATAAAGTTCTTTTTCAAACGGATTCCAGATTACATATTTCCTTTCTATACAGCCCTATGCTTCCGCTGTCGGCTTCCAACCACCATGGCATACACGAAGGTGAGGTTTTAATAGTAAGTGTAGTTCGATTCGTTCTCTTGTTGAAATCTATGTGTCGCTTTGGTGTACAGATGGTTAGGTATCGAAAGTTCCAAAAAAAAATTCCTTACCTGCTAATCGCGTCGATGTTTGCATAACCAAAACCTGTACCTCCCCTTACTTTTTCTGGTAATAAATTCCCCGCCACATTTTCGGCCGTGGCCCGCAGGTCGGGTGGTGTACACGTTATATTTTCTTGGTCAGTCATTTTTTCTCCAATCTTTTAAACTTGTCGCTTTGAAATGAGAAATGACATTTATGAATTGACATTATAATTTATGTTTTGTTTGCATAGTCAACTTGGTTACTATAAATTTTCAACATACAAAAATTACAAACATGTGAAAAAATCATATTTTTTCTTTTAAATTGAGGAATGTGAATAAAATAGTATATACAAACCTCGAAGAAAGGCTTGATTCCAGCCTCACGAATTTATCTAACAATTCAACAATAACAATTCGCTCTGCTGTAATCAAGCACTTCGTTACACGGTATGTAATACTATTTCAAACCAAGGTAAGGAAGTGCTCTCTTACAGACCGCGGGCAAAGATTATATGTATATCTAATTGCCCCAGGTTTCAAGGGCACTTTCTTAACAAGGTAATACTTTTTTTTCTACCGGCACAACTTCTTTGTAAAAAAGTAAAAAAAAACAGTAATATTTCTGACAAACAAAGTAGGGGGCTAAAACGAACTTTTTAAGAATGAATCGTATAGGCTAGGTAATTTGTTTTTTCAACCTGTCAACCTAATCTCAAAATATGATGTAAATTAGTACTTTTTCTCATTTTGTGTGAACGAGTACAAAAAGCGCTGTTCAATACTCGTGCGCTGTCACTTTTCAGGGGCTCGGGCTCATTACAGCCCTCAGCATTCGCCTCGTGCTGCAAAAATTCGCCCTCGTCCCTGAAAAGTGTCATGACAGCGCACTCGTATCGAAATATACTATTATTAACTTGTCAACACATTTGTGAAGTTTGTTCTAAAATTTTATGGAACCAGAGTAAAGTAATCTATTTAAAATGTATTTTTTATTCATTTTCGCACCTAGGGGTAGAGTACATTTCTAACCGGTAATGAAAAAATATATATTTATTTGTCTTGTACATATTTATATTCTGTATGTATTAATAAGAAATAGTAAATTGTTTTATTAGGAGGGACAGTGAGGCTTTTCGTGGGAAGTCTGTAGGTTTGACAAATACAGGCGAGCCACGAAAAGCCACTTTTCTCCGAATAAAACATGCTATTTCTTCTTGAAACGCCGAAAATCTGACTGATTATTATTAAATGAATACACCCAGTGAAAAAAACCTTTCAGATAGTTGCAATGGTTATTTACGTATAGAGGGCCAATAGAAAGAGTTTACGCTACAGGACGATTTTGAGGCTCGACGAAGGAGAAGAGAATTTTTTTTGATTTGATAAAACTTGACCGACCACCAGCGGCGCATAAAGTAATTTTTAAAAAATTTCAATAAGTTTAACTTTAGCAATAATTACATGTTTGTCTTTGTGGTTTCTTTCTGATATTATTAACTTGAAAATAGAAAATTATCGTTTTTTACGGTCAAATCGGCAAAAGATTCAAAAGTAAGCAGTTAGTTATAGAGAGGCCTTCAATACCTTTCAAATGATGCATCACGCGACCCACAGTGCCATTTAAGATTTTGGGGCTAACAGCCCCCTCGGGAAGAGGGCGAAGCGCCGGAACTTGAAAGCAACCTGAAAAGATGTGCCCCTGGAAAATAAAATAGACCTGTTCCAGGATTCTTGAATTACAATAATAAATTCGATTCGGAGAGATCTGGACTGGGGAGTTTTAAATGGGACAGCCTGTGTAGTTTGTAGAAGATGTGTGAAATTGTTTTTATTCACAATCATTATTGTAATATATGTCGATTCCTAACTTTTTGAAGAAATGAACTGTGCTCGCACTTGCAAAATGACATTTTCTGGCCTTGTAATAAAATATACTATTTTAGGTTTAGGATAGAAAAACATGTAGCGGGAAAAGAATGGCGGGTAAATCAGTCGGTCATTAGTCCCGAACCGAGCTGTTTGTACCGCTGTTTAATAAAACTTATTCTTTTGTTCTAAAAACAATGTTTAACTATTACAAATAGTTGAAGACACCTGATTTCATGCAAAATGCATATTGTGTATTATTTTATCTACTAACTTAACAACAACGCCCTTCGATTTTTAAAAATTGCACCTGTTGTAAATATTTGGCATTACTGCAATTCATGTAAAAACAAAAAACGAACTGTTAAACTATTATAAAATGCACTGTGTAATTTTGCATGAAAACCCGGTCTCTGACCGAAAAATGTCAGTCTCAAAAAATAGATAAACTCAAAT
Organism: Diaperis boleti; assembly: GCA_963583935.1. NCBI lineage: Eukaryota > Metazoa > Arthropoda > Insecta > Coleoptera > Tenebrionidae > Diaperis > Diaperis boleti. The sequence continues at coordinate 42,238,916 of OY757244.1, forward strand.
CGTTCCGACTTTTGGCATTATCATGAATATCATTTGAAGAAAAGTTAAACAAATGTGCTAGTAATGAAGAAAATAGTATACAGGGTGTTATGGAAGTCCTAGTAGAAAATTTAACCACAAGTAGAAGTCGTCAAAATAAACATTTTTTTCGCAAACGCTGAATTTAAGATGCGGGAGAATACTTTGAACATTTGCTGTAATTCTCAAGTATTCTACATTATTTTTTAGTATTTTATTTTCATGAGAACATAAACGTCACAATGTTTACGATAACTTCAAATTTTACTGTCGGTCTAAGCAATTTAAATGATCGCACGGTATGTAATAAGCTCTCTAACTTACGATAAATGTTGACACACCGACACCACAAGCGGCGGACTTCATTTGCATTACCTAACACTGACACTATAGTAACTGCACCATAGAAAAAAAAAACTTTTTCGTGGAAATTACAATGAATTCTTAGTATAGAATCGATCGCAGTTCATTTCATAGCGTCCGGCGCGACACAACTGATAACTAAAATTTACTATCGAGAAATTTTTTGTTCCAAAAAAGTTAGAAGGTGTTTACCTCGTTCGGCAAAAACTCTCTCATGCGTTCAAGTTCAATTTAGTCATAGGCAGAGGGTGAAACAAGGGGTCAGAAAAATGTTCAAAAAAATTGCGGATTTCAGCAAAGAAAAAATGTTTATTTTGACGAGTTCTACTTATGGTTAAATTTTCTGCTAGGACTTCCATAACACCCTGTATAAACCACGGTTGAGAAGCCTTTTCTTAGCCTCACACTTTTATTTCCCGCGATGCTTTGTATCTTGGGAAATAAAATTGCTCGGCTAAGAAAAATAACTCCTCGACCTTGGTGTATAATTGGATTACTCCACATTTATTTATTGGTTTACTTTAATTAAAATGTTTTCAATAACCAACAATCTGCCGGCCGTCCCGTGACGGCTTAATTTTTTTGGACAATGGTTTGAACTGGACAACATTGTTGCCCTTGTAGAGTTTTCAAGCGTTCTGTTTCCGGTAAGTTTAAACTCATTAACGCGGCTAACAAGATAGGAGACAGATGATAAATGGAATTAGAGACGTACCTTTGACCTGTGTGTTTGTGCCGCTCTCGTGAAGTTGTGTGCTTTACCGCTCATTTGCGTTTCTCGTAACTCATGACGCCGGTTTCTCGCTTGTTGCCGTAGCCGCTACCTGGTATTGGGTTCTGCCTGTATCTGTCCAACAATTGGAAATAGCCACTATCCGTTTGATAGCTTTTTGCAAAAATCTGTCCCAGTATTCTGAAACTTACCCAAAGCAAAATAAGATAAAATTGCACATATCTATTTGAATTAATCTAATATGTAACTAATATAAAATCTAGGTTTCGGGGAAGGAACCAGTGCAAAATTTACATTAAATAAATAAATATACTTTATACTCACTGTGTAAATTTTTTTTGGCTGAAAATAAACTACCCAAAAATGAATAAGGAATTTTTACTTTTTTGTATTTTTTAGAAAATATGGCTTAATATTTGTAGTGAAATAAATTAGATACATAATTGTATACTACAATTTAAAATTTTCAAGAATATTTATTCAGAAAAGACGCTATATTACTAAGAAATCTTCAATTATTAAATATGCATTTTTTTTAGCAACTGCTAAAATAAACATTTTGATGTAAAAATCAACTCTAATATCGTGTATAATGGCCACGGGCATCTCTGATAACTGTACATCTTCGGGGCATACTCATAATACAATTATTGATGTGTTCTTGTGACACTCTTCTACAATACAGCGCTAAATTTTCCCGCAAGTGTTGCACGTCAGCTGGGGGTGGATTATATTCATTGAGCTATTCTTGCAGTCTGTCCCAAGTGTGCTCAATTGGATTTAAATCGAGAGACTGTGGTGGTAAAGGTAAATGGTTAATACGGAGGTCATTTATTTATTGATGGCATTAAAATTTTAGCACTATGAGGTCGTGCATTATCATCAATAAAAACTATGTTTACATCCACAGCCTCTCGAATGTCGACTACATATTGCTGAACAATGTCATCGCTGTAGATATATCCGTTGGCATTGTTTTCAAAAAGGTGGAGGTTTGTGCGTCCATTCAAAATAATGCCTGCCCATACCATGATACCACTGACGCCAAAAGGCATCACAGATTTTGTAAATTCTGGTCTATAACGGTCTCCTCGCGTTCTCCAGACCCTTACTGTACGATTTACCACTAAATAAGAAGAATCTGGATTCATCAGTGCATAATCCATCCTTCCACTGAAAAATTTCTGCTAATCGTTGGTTAACCCAAGCTATACTAGCCATTCTATTGGCAATAGTTAATTTTGAACGTTTCACAGGCCTGCAGTTATGAAGATCCATTTCTCAGACGGTTTCTGATAGTCTGATTTATAATTATGTGTTAGTATAATATACTTTAATATACAACAAATTTAATATTATACTTTGATGGATGTTTGTTCGCTTTTTTTTGTAGTTATCTTTATTTATGTCTCCCAAAGGGGTGATTTTGCATAAATCAAACGGTGGTCAAATCAGTCCATAATTCTTTTGCAATTGCATTATTTTTGCAATCGGGCTAAAAATGTTTGGTAGTTCAAAAGTACATATTTAATGCGACAGTAAATATTTTAAACTGTGGCAATTGTTTGATTTTACAGTTATTATATGCTTTGATAATGTTTTTCGTCTTCAGCAAAATTGTGTTTCTCTTGTACTCTTGGTTTTATTTTGAGATTAACTCGAAATGGATTTCCAATACATAATCTTTAAAGATAGCGCTCAGACGGCGTCAATATCCTACAAACTTGAAGTGGAAAAATTATAAAGCGTCTGGGGAATGTGTTCCTAGTACACTTGCCATCTTATTACTCTTTAACTATAGTCTCGCGAGTATGAGTAATGACATTGACTGACTACGTCAAGTCGTTCACGGTCTGCAAGGATGTTAATCATTTCGTTCTGAAGCTACCGACATGGCTGTGTTATTACAAAAGTAGCTTTTAACTCTATTCTTTAAGAATTTATCAAGGAAAGTGATACTAGTATAACACTATTGGATTTATTTAGATAGAATGTGTATTCGATTAAATCTTATAAACACTTTTCAGTTCAGCTGTAACTCGAAATTTGAAGGCCATCATTGAATTATCAGATAACAGTTAATTAAAATTTAAATTTCCAAACTCATTCGAATGTTAATAATGTGCATAAATTGTTTAAATTTGTTTAGTAAACAGAAGCAAATTTTGTACATAAAATCAATTTTGCATAATAAACAGGAATTGGTGCACATAATGAGAATCGCAGCTACACACGTCAACAAGTCGAGATTTATTGGCAGGTTTTATTAAAAACCTGAAAAATGTGTTCAGGAATCGTTTACAAGTGCGGAACGGAATATCTAATTTTCTGAAAAATCATTTAAGTTTCCGCTTATAAACGACTTAATACTTTAATAAAATTAAATCCTTACTGCGGTGGTATCAATTTCCAATTTCCCTGGGATCCTATCGAAGGGAATCAATCTGCAGCTACGTACGGCAATCGAATCAGCATTGACGAGATAAATTTAACACCAAGAATAGATGAATTTTTAAGGAAAGCATCAAAGTCAACTAAAGCGAGAAGATTATATCAACGACCGCCTAGTCTTTCATACCAATTTTATTTTTCAAGCGGAAAATAAATTTGACATCATCAGTTATTTCGTTTGATTTATTGCTGGCTCAGCTAAAGGAATGTAAATTAATCAAGGAGTTTTTTTGTTATTTTAAGGGAGTTTATTGCTTGGTATCTGCGCTGTTTTAAGGAGTGGGAAGCTGGGCTTAATTACAATTTAATAAATTTTAGTTTCGCTCAACGGCAACGAAGTGGTGTTATTTTGAATTCCTGTAGATAGAAATTAAACTTTGAGGAAGGAATAGTAAGATACCTTCATTTTCATTTGGAATTAAATTTATCGATAATATGTCGTAACCGTAATAGTTCTTAACTTTGTTTCATGTGGAAGCATAAACGTTCTTGAAACAGTGCTAGCCCTAGCGTTTCCCAAAATTATTTCAAATAAATAATTGAGTTGCTTGGAATATCCTCAAATGTATTTACTTGATTTCCATTTTTCTAATAAATATATTGATTTGTAGTATACATTTATATAATATTATTTTTAATTGCTGATTTTTTTGCGTTTGTGCATGCGTTTTCAGGTGTTTTCAGTTTGGATGAATGGAAGTTAATTGAGGAGTTGAGGCTGAAGCCCCAAACAGTTCATTAACTCTGCTCTGATAATTCTCTTTTTTACGGCACATTTCAACATAACCTCATTTTGTGTCAACAGAAAAACTAGAGAGAGGGAGAATTAATAACGGTAGGTAGGCACTAATATTATTAAATATCACAAAAGAAGACATTTCTTAAAATCATTTGATTGTTAAGTTCTAAACACTTTTCAAATTTTGGACAGGTGTTCGAAAAACTTGGTTTTTTAGATGAGGCTATACAAGAAAAAGTCACATGGTATTAAATCACATGGTCGAGGAGGCCAAGCAATTGCTGTGTTTCTGCTGATTATACGGTCATCCAAGAACTCTCTTTATAGCAGTATGAGATGGCCACATTTGCTGGAAAAAGACAATATTGAAGCTCATCATCAGTTCTGTCCGATATCTTTGAGCGTTCAATGTACTTAATAAAAAAACATATATATAGTGAAAATCAGCTCAATAGTTTCTTTGGATGAAATTTACCTTGAAAAAATATCGGCCCAATAATTCGTCTATGAGTAGGGTCGGGTGTCTCACAATGAACCAGGCATCTACATTTAACCACCTTCTAATCTCGAAAATGGGACGTTGCCAGATCATACTATTTTTCTAATAGAGGTATCGATTTCTATCTATTTATGCCGTGTTACGTGGTAATCCAGCTTTGATATGCATCATAATTCATTAATTGAAGAGATTGGTTTCTGGGAAAAGAATTGCGGTTAGAAATCAAAACGCAGTGTGTCTCACATTGAACCACCCTTGTGGTACACATTTAACCAGTAAATCGTTATTATACTTTTGTTGTTAGTATAACAAAAAGTAGATTTGACTGATGTGAAAGTCTATGAGACAATATTTTGTGGTACACAATTACTAAGGTAATATCGTAAAAGTAAGTAAAATTTTGAGTCATTTTGTAATAAAAAATTTTTATCTCTATAAATAAAGACACTACTTTATAAAAAAAGTGAAATAATAAAAATATAAAAAAAACATGCTGTGTTTTTATTATTTTATACAAAAATTGGGTAAAATTGTAGTCGGTATGATGTGTTAAATAAGGTGGTTCAATGTGGAAAATACGCCGCTTCAATGTGCACATTTTGGTGTACGCATTGAACCAAATCCCATTTTTTCTTAAAATATGTTTGTACTCTAAAACCAAACAGAAATTAAGGAACCTATGAATGCCAGTTTGTACTTAAATAATTTTATTGACTATATACAAAAAAATAAATACATCGAATGAAAAACAAAGACAATATGAAACTTCGAAATTTACCTGGTTCACTGTGAGACACCTTACCCTACCTACATCCAGCCCAAATACGAATTTTAGGTGTTTACCAAAAGACCATCCTCTTTAGTCCCATTTCGGAAATAGCTCTTTAGTAAAAACACTTTTTGTTCCAAATTGTACTCTACTCCATCATTTCGTCGTAAGCAATACGCAAACAAACTGTTGAAGTGTTGAATTTTCTATATCTACAACAACTAGGCCAACAACTGTCAAGTGTCACTTCGATTTTAGGTTATGTTAGCATGAAGTGTTAAATCACAAGCAACTTGATGACTTTTTTAAAATGAACACCTGTTATTAGTTTCTAACATTTTTTGACATTTTGTTTGATTGGTGTAATTCATGTAGCAGTAGAAACGGTGAAGATTGAATAAAATTTCATATTATATAATAGGAGAAAATTGCTAATTGTCTGCTCGAGTGACTTTAACGTCTCGGCTAACGCCTCAGTTTTATTGTCTTGTATAAAAAATATATAATAATAACTTTATTTGTGCCAGATATAACAAAGGGTTGTTGCACACGTAAGTACAGCGGAATATAATTAAAATCTATATCTATATAATTATGTACAGACTGTCCCATTTAAAACTCCCCAGTCCAGATTTCTCCGAATTGATTACTGTGATTGAAAAATCCTGGAACAGGTCGATTTTATTTTCCAGGTTCACATCTTTAAAAGTTCCGGCGCTTCGCCCTCTTCGCGAGGGTGCTGTTAGCCCCAAAATCTTAAATGGCACTATAGGTCGAGTGATACCTCATTTGAAAGGTATTGGAGGCATCTCTACAACTAACAATTTTTTGTCAATTATATATATTTTTTAAATCAACAGACAGAGTTTATAAATTCAGAAGCCACTTAATGTCAGTGATTTATATTTTTTGAATAGATCTTTACAGAAGTACCAACTGGGAACCGCAGCTATTTTTTTTTTTTGACATATAAACATCTTTTGATAAGGTGGATATACCCCAGAAACATATGCCATATCTTAGAATTGAGGCCACTTGTGCAGGGTAAAAACAGATTTGTTGTGCTTCAGTTAGAACGTTTTTAAGGTTTCTAAAAGCAAACGCTATTGTCTGTCCAGATTGGTATTAAATTTTTCAACAATATCTTAACTATTTTTGCTCGAAATTAATAGAGAGTTATCATCAGCGTATAATGTGCATATAATCTTTATTTAGCCGCTCAGTCAAATCGTTTATAAAATTTTCAAAAATTTACTTGCGCTTAGTAACAATTAAATGAGCAATATCTATATTCATCTCCAGATACATCACTCTCAGTTACTTCCTCTATTTCTTCGTCGGACTCTTCCTTGCTCAGATATTTGAAGTTAGGACAACAAGCTGGTCGTATGTGAGAGGACGTTTGTGGCTTATTTTCGAAGCGTTTCTATTGAATATAAAATTTCAAACTAAACTGGAGGTTACCCAGATAGTCGCAGTGTCGTCAACTGACGACACTCAATTTCATAAAATTATTGATCAACAGTCACTAGACCAAATTTTAATTTGTTCAATATGTACCTTTTAGAACATAAAATTGGTTTTATAAACTCAAAACGATGGATGAAATACCAATGGTAATTTTTTTTATTTCATACTGTGTCATATTTGTTAGTTTTACGTCAGAGTTTTGAGTCCGGAAAATGGGACTTTACAGTACAAATCCTGTAAAAAAAAATACAACCAACAAATCAAACTGTTGTCATAGATACTCAATTCATGGATGTTTAGATTCTGAATTCCAATTTAATTTTTTAAAATGAAAATAATGATTTAGTATCTGTAGCATGAAATAAAACGCATTACGACATACGTCCGGAAACTTTTACAGTAACTTGTCTCAAAATTCCAGACTCGGCTCCTTCGTCGCCTTGTCTGTAAACATTTCGACTCGTTACTGTAAAAATGAGTTTTCTGGACTTATAACGTAATAGTAATTTACGTTTTTTAAGGGGGTGACTCCCCTCGCTAAAGGGGTGAGATCTAAGAGTTCAAAGTTTGGTACAATTGAGTCCCCCTTGATAACAAAATTGACCTGTTCGAGCGTTTTCTTCTGAGTCTTTCGAAATTGGAATTGTTAGGGGGTACAAATTTTAGTTCGGACACCCTGTATATTTCTAGACTTTCGTAAATGTCTAGAAATTTACAATTATTTAGAGGTTTAACTAATTTAAAACAAGTTTTATCTATGTTGTGGTCATGTTCAAAAATATGTTGAGCAACACTTGATCTCTGATGAGCAATGTGCTTTTTAAATCTAATTGAAATTGAACGTCGTTTTTGGCCAATATATGTATTTGTGATACAATCTTTACATTTAATTTCATAAATCCGCGACTTTTCCAACCGATCAATTTTGTCTTTTGGGTTGCCCAGAAGACATTATAGTCTAGGCCCAGAAGTGCAAACCACTTTTAAGTCTAGTCCACTGAAGATTTTTTCAAAGCCCTTGGTCCCTTGGTGATCAAGGGGGTATAAGGAATTGTCACAATTTGTGACTTCTTCTTTTGATCAGTTTGAAAAGTTGAAGGTCCAGTGACCATTTTCTTAAAATTAGTTCTATTTATAAGCTTATGGATAATATTACTATCGAAACCGTTACACCTGGCTGCATCTTTGAGAATTTTGAGTAATTTTGAGCTCTTTCTGGTACCTAGCTGGATTCAGAGGAAAGGCTAGGAGTCTGTGAACCAAAAAGTTGAAACTTGCCATCTTGTGTTGTGGACAATGTTGGGAATCTGCTGTGATGTAGCGAAGTGTACTAGTGTCTTTATGATATATATATCAAACTCTAGTTTCAGATTATTCGTGATATCAAGAGTATCTAAAAAAGGTAAACACAATTTGCTCTATTTTCCGCAAGTAAATTTTATCCTTTCAAAGCAGTTGTTAATTGATTTAAGGCAGTCATCAATGTTCCAGTTGTTCGTCTCGAAAATTGCGAAAATGTCATCCACGCACCTTAACCAAACCTTAGCGAAATAATACAGTTAAAACTCCAAATCCTTTTCAAAAGGACTCATGAAAAAGTCAACAAGGAAAGATGAAAAGAAATTACCCATTGCCGGATCTTCGTGCTGTTGAAAAAACTTACCGTTGACTTGAAAAATGTTTTGCTTCTTGCAAATCTCTGTTAACTGAATAAATTATTTGATGATTTGCTGGTCCAAACCGCTTTGCATCAACAATTCATTTAGGTAAATTAAAATCCTTTTTGACAGTTAAGGGATCACTCCTTCATTCACTTAAATCTTCAGGTACAGGTGTTTTCCCGGATGGGTAACTTTCTCTCATAAAACTCTACAAGACATTGAGAGCACTTCTGGACTCGCGTCGACTTTTTTAGTCGCCATCTTTATTTTATTTTTTTCATATTATATACAATATTTTAACTTTCTTCATATTATTATCACTAATTTTAGGCTTCATTATTTCTGTTTTGTGTAGAAAAATCTACATTTATTTTTGACTTTCGTTTCGCTAGCATGGTTGTGTAGTTTCAGCTGTTTGTAGAAATGTTAAACTGTAAACATTTTATAAAATTTTTACTCCTAAAATAAAGACACTGATTTATTATCTTTCATACAAACTTCCGGGGGTTGACAATGAAAATGGCTCCCACACCAGATGATCTAATTTATTTACTGTTTCCTAACATAAATATACTAACAAAACGTTTAAATTAAACCCGGGGGATCATCTTACTAACAATTAGAGCTATAACTGTTTCTTAATTTTCCTCTCAATTTTACATGTCGAAATTTAAGACCGGAAGCGTCTTATGTTCAATTAGTTTGTTATAAAATTTGCACACATAATTCGGAATATTATATCGATCGACAAAATTACTGTTCTGTGTTTTTTTCTCAGCAACCGGAAAAGCTAGGAAGCGGATCAAAGTTGTTATAGTCATGAGGTACTTGAATATTCCATTTATGTCGACACAAGTTCATGGCAGGGTGTACGCTGCACTGTCAAATACTTTTAGAAACAAAGTTAAAGCAGATAATTGAATTAACTCAAGTGTAAGTTTATTGCAACTGAGAACGTACAACATACCCTATCAAAGTTTCATACATGTAACTGTAATTTTCAATGAAAGTAACGCGGAACAATTGAAAATCTGAAACATGGCTCTTTCTTGAAAGTCTCGATACCGTGGCGGCAAACTGTAAACTCCTTCGAATTTGACAAGAATAAAGCGGATAGTTTTAACAAATTCCGAGTTCTCGAGACTTTAATACAATTATTCTCTATCAATTCGACGAGAATTACTCGCGTCTCTTTTTTATTAAATCAATCATACTATTTTGTTCCTTATTTCCATGACGGCTGCCGCAAAAACCGCATATTTTATAAAAGTTCCCTAGTTATTAAATTTTAACTTTCACGATCAGTTAGTAATGCAAATTGTACTCTTAAAGAATGGAACTTTTTCAATACGAGGAAAAGTTTGTCGAATTTTGACCAGACCACAAGGAAGATGGAAAAATATTATTGATAGGTGATTTACCATTTTGAGGCATTTAAATTAACCAATGATGCCATCTTTATAATAATTCGGAATACCAACAAATAATAATTATTGTAATTTTATATATTATGTATTACTAGCAGAATGCCCGGCGTTGCCCGGGTTAGACCACCAATAATAATTATTGCCGTAAATCTTAGACAATATCCAGCATTCTATCAAATAGAGTTGTAGAAAATTTGGATCGCCAGATTAGGGAAGAAATGAATCAGGTAAATGGTATTTGATCTAATATCTGTGCCGATACGACGACCTCTGAATGGTTGTGGTGGATCCCTCATAGGTTCCAGCTTTACAGCACATGTCCGGGCATTTTTATCTGACAGTTTTCAATTTCGCCTGGTTTGAACTTTAAATATTTTTTATCAAAAAGGGGTGACATATTGGGGTCGTGAACCCCCCCTATGTTATTCCCCATTGCGAATATTATTTGTGGTCAAAATTTCATAACGATGTGTTCACCGGTTTAGGCGCGCATAACATACGAACAAACAAACGAACAAACTTTGCTTTTTATACATTGCTTTTTAAACATTAGACTAGCAGAATGCCCGGCGTTGCCCGGGTTAGACCACCAATATTGCTGTAAATCTTAGACAATACCAGCATTTGTCTCCTCGTCATTGTATTCTATCAAATAGAGTTGTAGAAAATTTGGATCGCCAGATTCGGGAAGAAGTGAACCTGGTAAATGATAGACTTGAACTTGGACTTTAAATGTTGGTATCCAATTAGCCTCAGATACAATTTTTAGTGCCCCAAATGATCACTTGAAAAGCTTTGTAATTTTTAGAAACATATTTGATGGAATATCTGTGTCGATAAGAAGGTTCTGGTGGATCCCTCATAGGTTCCAGCTTTACTTTGCCATTATTGCAGCACATGCCCGGGCCTTCTGTTTTCCATCGAAAGGATTTACAATAACAACAAATTTTAGACATAGACTCGATAATAATTACGTCAGAATAGCGTTATAAATTGATTAACGTTAATTACTGATTTCACGTCCTATCCCAGAAGAATTTAAGGTTGCGCCCACATCGAAAGCAATCCTGGACACATCTATATATATAAAAGAAAGTCGTGTTCGTTACACTATTTATAACTCAAGAACGGCTGAACCGATTTGGCTGAAAATTGGTGGGGAGGTAGCTTAGAACCAGGAGCAGGACATAGGATACTTTTTTTTCGACATGGGGGCCCAGGGGGGCCCCTTAGGTTCGACCGATTTTTTGGGTCGACCGATTCTTATGATTTTTTTTTGTATATTTGATAGGTATGAGAATAAGTGGTAAGCTATTTTCCACATACACATGGGGGCCCAGGGGGGACCCTTAGACTGGATATATTTTTTGGGTCGACCGATTCTTATGAATTTTTTTTTTTTGTATATTTGGTAGGTATGAGAATAGATGGTAAGCTATTTTTCACATAGACATGGGGGCGCAGGGGGCCCCATTGGGCTGGACCGATTTTCGGGTCGGCCGATTTTTATGAAATTTTTTTTGTATATTTGGTAGGTATGAGAATAGGTGGTAAACAATTTTTCACATAGACTTGGTGGCCCAGAGGACCCCCTTGGGCTGCACCGATTTGTCGGGTCGACTGATTTTTGTGTTTTTTTTATGTATTTGGTAGGTATGGGAATTGGTAGTAAACTATTTTTCAAATAGACATGGGGGCCCAGGGTGCCCCCTTGGGCTGGACCGATTTTTCGGGTTGACCGATTCTTATGATTTTTTTTTGTATATTTGATAGGTATGGGAACAGGTCGTAAAGTATTTTTCACATATTCATGGGGGCCCAGTGGGACCCTTGGGTTGCACCGATTTTTTGGCTCGACCGACTTAATAAGTTCTTTTATGATATTTGATTTGTTGGATTTGTCTCCGCCCCCAATAGCAGAATAACTGTTGAACCATGGACAGGGGGCTCAGGGGGAACCTTTGGGTTTATATCTCAAGAACGGCTGGACCGATTTTTATGATCTTCGATTTGTTGGATTTGTCTCCGACCCGAATAGCAGAATATTATTAAAACATGGACATGGGGGCCCAGGGCCCCCCTTGGGTTTATAACTGAAGAACGGCTGTACCTATTTTTATGATCTTCGATTTGTTGGATTGGTCTCCGCCCCGATTAGCAGAATAACTATTATAACATGGACAGCGGGCTCAGGGGGCTGCATTGGGTTTATAACTCAAGAGCGGCTCGATCGATATTTATGAACTTTCATTTGTTGGATTTGCCTACGCCCCGAATAGCAGAATTACTATTAAAACATCGGAAAAATTACAGGGGGCGGGGAGCTAAGTACAGGACGACAATAACAAAGCCCCCCTGGTACAGGGCAACAATAAGAAATAACGCCGGCCACCAAAATTTGTCCGGGCTTTAAAAATGAAAATCGATTTTTAAAGAGTAAACTCCAAAGTTTCACTTCTGTTGCGCGTGGGCTCCACACACAAATTTTTTGATGATATCTCGAGAATGGATTGACTGACTTTTTTCGAGGGCAAATAACTATTAAAACATCAGAAACATTAACAAAAAAATTTTTCTCATACATTTTGTATAGAATCCGTATATAACGCCATCTTTGATACATGACAGAAACAAAAATAAACATGGCGTTGTATGCTGGTTCCGGTAATGCCAGTAGATGGCGTTGTGGGCATTATCCTTTTATAAAAAAAATGAATTTAATTCAGCTAATAAGTTGCCACAACATTTATTGATTCTGAGGCGGTACAAAGTTCGACGGGTCAGCTAGTCCACAATAAATTTTTGCACTTCTCCCTCGACTTCACCACACTGTTCCTCCCTTGTGAAATGATATGGACGAAAACTGGTGAGTGACATTTTACGTCTAAAGCTGTCGCTGTGACATTTTTATCTGACAGTTTTCATTTCGCCTGGTTTAAACTTTTTATTTTTTTTTTACCAAAAAAGGGTAACACATTGGGGTCGTGAACTCCCCTATTTTACTCCCCATTGCAAATATTATTTGTGGTCAACATTTCTTGAGGATCTGTTCACCGGTTTAGGCGTGCATAACATACGAACAAACAAACAAACAAATATTGATTTTCATATAATATATATTTTATATAATGCACACTACTACATAAACAATAAACAGACATAACCTCACTCTTTCTTAACCAAGGCGGGGAATAAACCCTAAATTAATTATTTATTCCTTTTTTAACTCAATATTCGAGTGTTCTACCGAAACATGTTCCCATTGTAATTATTAAAGTTTGTGGAGTTCGACTTAAATTTATATATTTAAATTTTAATTAAAATTTACTCCACTTGGTTTAGGCCCTTTAGACTAAGTTATAAGTTCCGTAATAAGTTTATTTACAATAATCTACGAAGTACGGTAATGTAGAGAACCAATTATACCATGTCACTCACTCACCGGTTTCAATGGTAGACCTCCAGGGCGTTTAGAATGTGCTTAGTTGTTGCCTCCAGAAAATATGTAAATAGAGTTGTCTATATTATTTAATCGTCAAAGGTCCTCACCAACAAGCCAACTTCAAGACCATTTAACTAACGCAACAAATTATTCACATAGTATTTAATTCGTTTGCCCGGTTACATTTTTCGGTAAAACTTGATATTGCAAATTATATAATTCTAATGCATAATATTAGTAATAGAATCATAGTAGGTATTATTATCGCTATGTATTTAATAAGCAGTCATGGTTATCTACTTAATTGCTCGGTAAAAAAATCGTGCCCCATGTTTAAAACTCACACTGCCAAGTATAATGTTATTCGCATAGTAAAAATCATGGACGCTCGGTATAAAAATCTGAATGTTCAGTACTTTCTGAAGTGTTCAGTAAATTACTGGACGCTCGGTATAAAAATCTAAATGTTAAGTATTTTCTGAGTAAAATGTTATTTGCATAGGAAAAATCATGTTATATACAGTATGTCCCCGGATTGAGTTCACAAGAGAATTTTTTTTTTATTTTTGACTACGCCAAAACCTCAAAGGAATAAGATTTTTTGCTTGTCCTGAAACCAGCAAATCTGTAATTAAAACTTAATTATTCTGACCGAGTTGAAAGAAACGTATATTTTTCTCTTCATTTTGAACTTGGTAATGATTAATTTTAATCTTAAAGTTAAAGCTATCGTTTGGAGTATAATTGTGCGCAGAAATGGGTGGGGGGTTAATTGAATAATAATTGTTCTTGTTAAAAATTAGTTTTTTTATGTTAAAGGTGTTTCTTTGAGTTGCCATTTATTAAAATTAATTTTTTCACAAACATTTTTGTTATTTAACTTGCGTAAACTCATGTGTCAACGTGACGTCGTTGTCAAAAAAATAAAATCGCCAATATGATGGGATTAAGAGAAAAATGAACTTTTCTTTCCACTGAGTCAGAATAATGAAGTTTTAATTTTTAGATTTGCTGGTTTCAGGACAAGCAAAAAATCTTATTCCTTTGAGGTTTTGGCATAAAGTCAAAAATAAAAAATGTTTTCCTTTTGTAAACTCAATCCGGGGACATACTGTATATTTACTTGCTGACCCGGCAAACTTTGTACCGCCTCAGAATCAATAACACAGGGGCCTCCCTGGTATTACTTTTTTACCCTTGTTGAATGGAGAATTGAAAAGTGCATCGAAAACCCAAAAAAAGTTGGAGGTTGCCATTTAAAAAAATTGATCACAGTGTCCTAGTTCAAGAAAAGATGACGTCATCAACAAAATTTTTATGTCGAAAGATTTTTATGCTATTTGAAAACAAAAATCGACCTGTTCGAGCGTTTTTCGCTAAAACATAACATAACTAAATTATGAATTATGTGCGGAATTTTATAATCATACTGTATATTAGAATATAGTGTGCAATCTGTAATAATTGTTCTTATTGAATTGTACCGGACCCGGACATACATACATTTTTTATACTGTGCGTGACGCAATTAAATACGTATTAAATGATGTTATATTTTATACCGAGCAAACATTTTTTATACTGTGCATAAAGCAATAAAATACATAGCAGTTATGCTATATTTTACTATGCACACATATATTTAAAAACTGGTGTAACCTACCGTGCAAGTGGTTACTATACTTACAATGACAATTATTTACTGAGCAAAAATGCATTAATATACCGAACAGTTAATTACATGCCTTTAACTAATAAAGAGATGTACCAGAATGCAAAAGAAAAAGTTGGCATTGCCATTAAAAAAATCGTTGATGACGTTCCTGTTACAAAAATACATTGTTAGGTCAAAAAGCGTAATTTTCAATCTAAAATTGACCTATCCCAGGATTTTTCAAGAGAACGTCAGTTAACGGAATTACGACTTTTGTGTGGAATTTTATCAATTTATTTATAATTACTAAAATCCGAATCAAATCTCGAAAATATGATACATGTGCAATGTCATAACTTGTTTAATTATTTATTTACATTTAAATAAACTTTGTGCGTTATTGAATTCAGAAAGCAAGCGGATAAATGTGGGAAAATGTAATAATTCTATTCTGTAAATATTTTCAAAATTAGCCTGTTTGTAACTATTAATAATGACCAGCAGAAATTTATGAAAACGTTTTTTTCCTAAAAATTAATAACACATCATTCTACAATTTTCCAGAAATAATATACAGTTAAAAGCAAGTCAATCCATATACTGTCAATAACAACAAATTAGTTTTTTTTATTTGAAAACAACCAGCGTGTAAATTTGATGTGAATGTTTTCAATTTGTGTTGCAATTTATCATGCTTCGTTTGTGCGTATTAATTCTAGTTGTGGAAAATATAAATAAATAGAACGCAGATTTAATGGTATGTTTCATCATTGCATTCAGGTATTAATAAAGCTCCCAGACAATAAAAGGAAAAATAAAAAAGTTCAGTTATGTTGAATAGTGGTAATAATAGTAATAATAAGTTGTAATAATAATAGCATATTATTGTACAAGTTTCACAAGACGGTCGATCGTAGCCCGATGAGTTTGTGGAGGTGCTCCAAATAGTGCTCCAAAGGCACGAGTGCGACAATTTCGTTTTGTGAAACGTGTGTAACGTGTAACGTCTATTTTTTTTAATTTGGCTTTGATCAAGAAAACTGAGAATAATTCGTGCTAAATTAATAATTTTGTGTCTTAGAAATCCTATTCACTTGTTGACATATTGTGTGCATTTTGCCATGGAAGAAGATTTGAGATGTACGCCGCCCGAATTGCGAAAGAACGCTCAAAATGCAATTGAAAAGTTATTACCTCCGTAGTCAAGAAAATTGTATGAAAAAGAATATGAAGTATTGAAGCTAAGGAAAACACAAAAGAATGCACAAACTACATCAAAAAACATTCTACTTGCATACTTTGATGAACAGAATAAAATTAAGAAATACTTCACTTTATGGTCGTTGATCACAGTATCGCAGTTGCAAAGTTGCAGGCAACCAAAAGGAGAATTATAATTTATTTCATTATGATTTTGCTTTTGGTGTTATAATTTTCACATTGTGAAGCCAAATTCGAAAAAATAGTTTCTCCTTGATTTTCTCATTACTGTAGTATAAAAATATTAAAATTAAAAAATAGATCTAATTTAGTTCAATTTAAGGTATTTAATGGAAAACAAGGGTGAATGTAATTAACAAATATCACACTGGATGCACACAACAAAACTGTGTCGATGTCTGCAAAAAGATGACTTTTATTGCTGACGGCAACACGTTCACTTAATCAAGCTGACAAGTATGACAGGTGTAATCCGCTTTTCTCTCCTTCAAAAATCTACAATACTAACAGCATTTCGCGTATTGATTCAGTTCCTATTATTTTGGATAGCGTATTTCGTAATTTGCTGGCAGCAGCAGCAGCAGCGATGTGATTTTTTTCAGGCCATCAACTCCATCATTCCCCTTTTCTCTTTATTTTATTTCCGTATCATTTGAGTCGCATTCGAAGTCACCAATCTTACTTTACCTACATTTCTCATACAAATTTCAGGGTCGTTTACTAAGCTCGAAATCTGCGACAGTTCCTTTGTCTCGTAAAAAAGGAATTATTTCGATATTTTTAAAGCCTCTTAACCTACTTTCAATTCGAAAATCTGGTTTTTCCTTTTGTGTGCAAGGAGATGTAGGTACATGCTCAAACAGATTATAACATCGATCTGAACTAATACCGCAGCCGCACGACAGAACACAGGAAATAAGAAGAGACCCGGAAGTTGGACTGACAGTCTACGGACAGTTCAGAGGTTAATAGAAGAAGGTCAGTGCCGGTCAGAGCGGGACAAATGAGAAGCCTGACAGGGCTCCAACATCTCACCTTACCGAAACTATTCCTTTTCATCTGCCGGGCCGAACCCTTCGTTCTTACTAAGTAGTTCATGTCCGTCTTCACCGGAATAAATTAGTAGTGGTCATTGTCAAGTCGGAACACTTTTCTCTAGAAAGCTGCAATGCAGTATTCAGCATTTCAACCTTTGTATGAAACGAAGTTAATTTATATTAATTAAGCCCTGAGTTGTCTACGATTCTTTTAATACATTTTAACACATAATATACAGGTATAGAATATATTTTGAGACAGGAGTTTCACATGTAAAAACAAAGATTTGAGAATATTGGCCCCCTGCAAAACAATAAGAAAATAAAGACTTTTGATGAAATGGCTTTATCTATGGAAATTATCTAGTTAAAGAGGTTTGAATGTAATAATTTGGCCGTAATAATTTTGAAGAAAATGTCATTTTTGTAACACTCAATGTTGGGCAACAAATTAGCCAGTTGATATTTTCCGCAAAATAATTTTAATAAAATTATTAAACTAATTATATTTTCATAGCAAGTGCTATATTTTTGACATTTAAAAACCATTTAAAATGGACAAGTACAGGTTTATGTACAATTTTTATTCTGTACCAATTTTAACCAAAATTTTTGTCTCAAAATCCATTCAACACCCGGTATGTAACTTTGGCATAGTTTACATGTGGAAATAAACCATTCATTCCCTTACAACAGCAGGGGCAACATGATATTTTGTAAACATGACCGTCCAGAATATACAAATCAATACCTAAGGGATTTCCGATTCCTGTGCACATACGTAACCCATAACGTAAATTACGTTCTGTCTTAATTTCATAACAACGCGTCTTCTGCCTTTCCCCTCCCCTCTCGTCTTCTGCCTTCTCCCTCCTCTTCCATACCTCTTTCATCCATCTTATTTCCCTTTCATCTATATTCCGCATGCCAGCTCATTCTTTTCTCTCATTCCACATATGTTCAATCGTTTCTCTCTCCTCATAGCATCTTCTTCCTCTCTCTTCCAACTAATACCTATTCTCCTTCCCTTCATTTCCGCACCTAAACCTCGCCATCATCTTTCTTTCTTTCCCACTCTCCCTCTCCAATTACTTCGATATCTCCTCAATCCGTACTCTCTGATTCTATCCCTTCTTTCTTGTCTGTCCGTATCCTTGTCCCTTTCGCTCAGCTATAGATTCATCCAGATGCGCTTTTCTCCCAGTTTCTCTATTTTTTTGCTCGCATACCCATTCCTCTGGTAATCAGCCTCTTTCTCTCTGCCTCACACCTCTTCCCTTTCTCTTTAAATTCGTCTTGTTTCCTTTCAATCTCTCTCTTAATTTCTTGGTTCGCCCTTCGTATCTCCTTCATTTTTTCCTTTACTTGTTCCATGATATCCACATACAATGTGGAAACTAAGTAAGGAATAAATTCAGTAACTCCGTTAGAATTTGCGCTACAAATAAAACTTATAAAGGATGTGGTAGGGTAATTATAGCGCATCCGACCAGAGTATACAAATTTTTTTTCATCACATTTTTTTGACAGTTATGACGTCATAAATATTTTTTATTCTGATTTCAACGTTATCAAATACTCAATAGGTTACATAGTACAATAGTTAACAATAGTAAAATTTTAAAAAATTATCAGAGCTGTGTAATTTTATCGGAATTTAAGGAAAAAAGATCCAAACAAACCAAAGTTCCCAAAAGAAATCAATGAGAAAAAATAAGAAAACCTTAAATTTCAAAGTAGGGCTAACAAATTAAGAAAAAGATTTTTGATGTGAGAGTTATAAATTAAAGATGTTACACCAAATGTTCAAACTGATGGACAAAATCCAACACGATCATAAGAAGCAGCCAATACGTTTTGAATGGTTTGGGGAGATATTAAACTGCACTCATGTCGAATTCTTCTGTGGGGATCCCTGCGCAACTGTCAGCTGTCAACGGGTGTGACAGACTCCGCTTATGGCTGATACCAGAACACATGTACCCTTGTTGTAATAACAGCCATTGTTCTAGTTAGTGTAGTTTAGCGTTTAATAAATTCATATAGCCTAGGGACTCATTTCAACACACCCTAACCCACAGCAGTGACGGCGAAGATCGTAACATCTTCCTTCAAGATCATCCAAATTGTTGGCTCGGTTTTGATACACCTTGCTTTTTCAGTGCCCCCATAGAAAAAAAATCTAATGGGATTTGATCTGGGCACCTAGCCTGCCATTCTATTGGACCTCTTTTTCCATCTTCTCAGGAACAGTCCAAATAACGCCGCACCGGGCTTAGTGTGTTGGAGCACCATCCTGTTGCAACCAGATATTATTATTTACAAGTTCATTTATTATTTAATAGAGAAAAACAGTTCAGACACAATTATTTTGTATCAATTCAGAAGTTGACAACATTGTATTGGTATCTCTATGTTTTTTTCTTAAATGGCGATAACATTATACAGTTTTGTTAATTTTTTGAAATTTTACCAAATTGAACTTTAGCGCCGTTTTAATTCATTTTTTTCCTTATCTAACCTATTAAGTATTTAACAAGGTTGAAAACAGAATAAAAAACTATTCAAATGTAAAATAAAAAACATTGGTTGCCATTAAAAAAATATTTATAATTGTCAAAAGAAACTAATAGTATACGTTCCTCGGATGCGCTATAATTAGCCCTATCACATGCTTTTTAAGTTCTGTTTCTAGTGCAAATACTAACGGAGTTACTGAATTTATTCCTTACTTAATTTCCACACTATAATTATACCTTTTGAACTTATGCCAGAGCACGCTCGCAACCCACCCTCCGAAAACACTTCTATGATATTATTTGTAACTAGCTGATCCGACAGACGTTGTCTTGCCCAAATTTTAATCAATTTGTTTTTGGACAGATCGAGAATCAACACAAAAGTAAAAACAATTTTTTATTTTAATTTAGGCTGTAATGCGTTTTAGAGATTTTTCTCCAGATCTTCCCTATTTTTATTTTCAATTGAAAACATTCATCACGGCAGCATAACAAAAAAAAAAAAACAAAAAAAGAATCAACCATATACATATCTCGTTCCTATCAACAGTTATGTTTTTTTGCAGTTTGTCAGAAGTTTCCGACTTTTCTCTGTAACTGTCTCGAATTTTATTTTCCTGACAATTTTCTGGTACCTCCCAATTTTCCGGGCAACTTTTCCAATTTTTCTTTCCCTAAGAACTTTATTTGGACTATTACGAATATGAAGAAAAAAACAAGCAAATCGGTCCGGCCGTTCTCAATGATGCGCATACCAAGGAACAGCGTTTCATTTTAATTATACATAAAATATAGATGAAATGCTGTTCGTTGGTAAGCGCATCACTTAAGAACGGTTAGGCCAATTTGATTAATTGTTTTTTTAGAATATTCGTAATTGTCCAGATAAAGTTTCACGGAAAGAAAGATTGGAAAAAGTTGAGCGGAAATCAGTTTTTCTGGAATTTTCCAATTTTCCGGTCAAATTTTTTAGTTTTTCTTTACGGGAGAACCTTATCTGTACTATTACGAATACGAAGAAAAAAAATAACGAAAAGTTGCCCGGAAAAGAGTTTTCCGACATTTTCCAATTTTTCTTTAACCCTTTAACCGGTACGAACGTATATTTACGTTTGTTCATAAATGGGTTTGAATCGGTATGAACGTACATCTACGTTTGAGCCAAGAAAATTCAAATACAAAATTTAACGATATAAAACATCAAATGTAAGAATCATAAACAACAAACTTTACGTTTTAACACAAAATTTGTTCGCAAACATAATTTTATAACATAATAAACAAAAACTAAAATGTTCAACATTGCGGTAGATTCAAGTAGGAAGGTATACTTTTTCCAGTTGTTGTCTGTCAAAGCAATATTTCAAATCCAAAAATGAATACACCTAGTGAACCTATTGATAGCGATGCCGAAATGGATTTTGACGACGAGTTTGAAGAAAAAGTAAGAGTTTCTTCCAGTAGCGAGTCTGATTCTGAGACAGAGACGGAATTTGACGATGAAAATGCAGAATACTTTGGAAATCAATCCAAATTACATAAATGGGATAATACAACCGTTCCAAAAATGTATAAATTATATAAAGAACCTGACCTAGGCCATTACGAATATTCTAAAAAAGAAAATTGCCAAATCGGTTCAGCCGTTCTCCAGTGATGCGCTTACCAACGTACAGCATTTCATTTTTATTATACACCGTTATTCAAGAAACAATACGAGCCCACCGAAATTTTCGATGCAACCAACATTGCATTTGCACAGGTTACATGGATTAAGAAAAATAATTCTTCAAAAACTAACACATAGTGTGCGCAATTAGGTAACAATAGATATTGTCAGTGTCAAGATTTTAAATTTGCAGTTTTAAAAATTCACTATGCAACTAGTAGATACGTCAAAACAAAGGTGGATTGGCCTGTTAAGGTAAACTTTGTAAATTGACGGTGAATTGCATGTTGCAAGAACATTATTCAAATTTTAGACAAGCGGATCGAGAACCAACAAATCATTCCCTCGTGTGTAGTTGTCATTTCAAAGATGAAGATAGAGCTAATAGTCCTACCATATTTAAACATAATATTGGGAAGCAATTTAGCTTTGAGAACCCAAAGAAGAAGAGAAAAACAATTAAAAAGTGGGTATGTATTTACAGAATTCAATGTAATGAAATAAATTAACAGCTCCTATTGTAACAGAAGCAGCTAGTGATCCTAAGGAGACGATTGAGGACGAAATTGAAAGGTTTCAGCAGATTGTTGTTTCACATGCAGAACCAGGACCTCTGTAATACAACAGCCTCCACAAGTGGCAACAACAAAGGCAATCTTTGCTGTTATGAATAAAGCAGAAAATTATTTTTTGTATACCTCCCTCTTTGATGCCCAATCCGTTGTTTTCTAAGCTTGCTAATTTACAGTTTCTCTTAATAAGAGAAGTGGAGGAGTTGTACAAAGAATAATATTTAGGTATAAGTAGTAAATAAGTGATTACAGGTTTGTACATAAAGTTTTATTTTAGATTTAATTCACCAGAAATGTATAAGTATAATAGAGTCCTACTAATCTCCACAATCATGCTGTCTGCTGGTGTCCAGATCATCAGAAAAGCCTTATTTCTGGACGTAAAGTGCAATTGCCCTTGAATTTGGTGATAGTAATCATGATCTTGATGTCTTCATCATGAAATTCGATAATGTACTTTTTTATTTTTTGAGATCCTCGCTCAGGGAAGTGGTGTTTCTCCACTTGTAAAGACATTTCACCTCTAAAATTTCACACCAGACGTTAACGGAAATAATATTTTGTAAGCGTCCTTCCCGAATCCAACGTGGATTGTCTTGAGCATAGGAATGACAATTATGCTAATTTACACCCCCGTTATTGCTAAAAGTAGCTTCATTCCTAAACAAGACATTTTGCAAAAAGTTTTCATTAAATTGTATTCTTTCCTTGAAGAAACTCTCACCTTTTGGGAAAATCGGTCACTTTTAGTTCCTGAACCAAGGTGATGTGGTGAGGATGGAATTTATTGGCCCTCAAAATTTGGCATACTGATGCCTGGCTTATCTCAACCATTCGTGCCACTTCCTTCTGGACAATATGTGGGTCTTCTGTCACCATCTCTAAAACGGCTACTTCATTATGTTCCATAGTTGCAGTCCTTTCCCTAGGCGTAGTAACTGGAGGCCAATTCAGTCTCAACTGTGCCTCTAATTTTTGAAAATTTTATCTGTTGGTCCTCTTCCTTCATGCATAAACCCTGCAGCAAGAGAAGCGTTTTTTCTGCATTGGCCATAAATTAAATGCATGTCGGTTTTCTCGTCATTGGAATACATTATTACCAAAACAACAATAAGGTCAAAATAGTTGACACTGGTTGACACTGACAGTATCTAATGTCGTCTAATAAATTAATGTGCACACTATGTTTTAGTTTTAAAAGAATTTGTTTTTTCAGTCCATGTAACCTGTGCAAATGCAATGTTGGTTGCATCGAAAATTTTATCAGGGTCGTACCGTTTCGTGAATAACCCAGTATAAATGGGAAATTTTGATTTTGTTTTAGAAATTTTTTTTTTTTAGCAAACAAGAGACCTTTGTAAAATTTTGTGAGATCGTGAAGTATTTATATACTCAATCACGTTAGAAGTGTTCAGCGAGCACAAAATACAAAATAGAGGCGCCTTGCGCGGGTCGCATAGACGGGCGGCCTGAAGCCAGGTCCCCCCTCTCTTGTTGGTCCCAATCGTCTCCCAGCGCTAAAGACTTAACGCATACAAAAGGCTATACATTGCGGCATAACTACTTCAGAAATTATAACGCCTAACACAGTCTATTATTCACTACTAAATTTCGATAACTTGGGAAGAAAAAGCGGGCAAATATGCAGCTGAAAGCAAAACTGTAACGGACAAACCAATGCAAAGGACCAACAAGAGTGAGGATAAAAGCGGCTTCACTTGGCGTTAACTGCTAGACACCTCTATTATTATTTTGTGCTCGCTGGAAGTGTTACACCCAGAAGGAATAATTTCCTGGAATGGTCTTTTTGACAACAGAATGATCATATTTAAAGCTTGTTATGATAAGCATTTCAACGTTTTATCTTTGACAGTTTTTGAAAATTAATCTCTTAGTGTTGTGCGAAGAAAACGGTTTATCAGAGCTGATAAGTACAGGTATTTTCAATTGTTGTGTCTCCGCCTACTTGTGTTAAGCATAATAAAATGGGCCAATTTCCGAAGGCATCAACAATATCAACATTTTGACAGGGGTAGAATTATTGCCTTTCGAGAAGTTGGTTTGTCCTATCACGAAATTGCCCGCCGTGTTAATTGCACTTCAATTGGACTTCTTTCATACCGTCCACGATTAGTTCTTCCTTTGACTGCGAAACACCATCGTGAGCGTTTGGACTGGTGCAGAGAACGGCAGCGTTGGGAAGCAAAATTGCATAATGTCGTACTCAGCTAAGAATCGGGATTCTGTCTAGGCAAGCATGATGGCCATCGGAGGGTAAGACGACGCCGTGGAGAGCGATGTGATATTGGATTTGCTGTTGAGAAGCATGTGCACTGGACTGTTATAGTAATGGTTTGGGGGGATATTACCTATGAAAGCCGATCACCTCTTGTGTTTATTCGAGGCAGTATGACGGTTGCGCGTTATGTTGATAACGTCCTATGAACCACTTTATCGCCTTACCTAGCCCAGTGAACATATGACCTAAAAATTACGTCACACGTAGATCATATGTGTGTAATATAATTTTACGTCAATTTGATATAAAAGTGATTCTTTTCATGATCTCAGTGTGATGTCATGTTGTTTTATATCACTGTGACATCATATTGACATAAAATATGATATATGTAACATGTAAGTCATTCAATGACATCATATCGTCCCCTTAATACACAACTAGGTAACTCTAGGTACAACTAGATATCTTTTTCAAAAGCAAAAATTTTTCAAAAAAGGCAGTTCTAATAAATGAAAGCATTATGGACGTGCAAATTGGTCCAATTGCTTACAATGTTTTTTAAAAACAATGTTAATTTTTTGGCGTAAACCATTTTTTTATACAGTAAAGGTCAGGATGATGTCAAATACACGTCATATTTATGTCATATTTATTACGTCAGAGCCTGACGTAAAAAAAGTGTGAAATAATGACTCTTCTATGACTCAGGTGTGACTTATATCTTACGTAAATTGAGACGTAGCATGATGTCATTCTGACATAATTTTTACGTCAACGTGTTCACTGGGAGATGATTGTCCGCACGTCTTTTTCAGCAAAATAACGCACATTCACATATCGTCTTTAAAACCCGAAATTTGTGTAACTCCATTCTGACTAGTTTTACAGGAGCAGCAAAAAACTGCTTTCCTTCGCGTTGTGAGTCAATATATTTCAAAACTTTCATTATCACTATATTCGTATCAAAGTTTTGAATGTAGAAATTTGGCACAGAGATAGAGTATAGTCTGGAATAGCACATATGCTACTTTTGATCCAGGAAAAATTAACGGCACCCGTGGGGTAGATTTGTTTTTGTTTTTCACAGAGGGATCGACATGATCTTTTGCAAAGTGAATCATAAATGTATGCGGTCTACGGCGCCGGCGCCGGCGGTTCAGATTTTAGCTACGCCAACCTGTCCCAAGCGGGGCCGATGGTAGCTACGCCCCCGGTCCCCAGGGGGCTCCGATGGTAGCTACGCCCCCTCTTCCAAGGGGGCTTCCAAGGCTAAACGTCATGGTTGCTACGCCCACCTGCCCTAAGGGGGCCCCCATGGTAGCTACGCCAACCTCTATTAAGCGGCCCCCGATGGTAGCTACGTTTCCCTTTCATAAGGGGGCTCCCATGGTAGCTACGCCCTTGCTGGCCTCCTTTAGGGGACCTTGAATTGTATTTGTTTTTACTTTTGTGTTGTTTCGCAATATGTCCAACAAATCTGTCGGGTCAGCGACCTAATAATTACCCAAATTTAAATGCATATATTGGTCATTCTGCATTCTGCTAGTATATCATATGAGCGTTATTAGAAAAAAAAAGAATGAGGACAAGCTGAGCCAAATGAGAGAATCAATGCCCACCTTCAACTATTATTTGTGAGGGTGGAAGACTGAATGATGAAATCACAGAAAATTTGAAAGGTAGATAGACTTTTCAACAGCGTAAAAATTCATTCGCAGGAAATAAGGAGGTACCAAAAGCAGTACGAAGTACTTGTCCAGAAACATGGACGTTAACAGAGAGATAGAGAAGTAAATTCACAGCAATAGAGAAAAGACTAACAATAAGACAAAATAAAGAACACAACACACAAGAACAATCTACAATCACAGACTATTCTTGTTGCTTGTGTGAATTATTAGCTACAAATTAATATAAAAATAATTTCTTTTATAACCTAAAAAAAATTATATTTTTCGGAATCCTAAGTATCAAAACAAATTTGCTTCACATTCGCAATTTTCCAAATGTAAATTCTCACAAAAAGTAGTAATTTATACGGGTAAATGGAACTCAACGCTCGTAGATTCCCGCAGTAGTCACTCATTATACAAATTAGACCTCAATTAAAACGGTTGCGAGATCTCGAAGGATGGCGAATTGTAATTTAGTTTCACCGTGTAAAGAACAAATAATCTTCTTAGGTTTTTACTATGTGTAATCCTCAAGACAAATATGAAACAATTCTTATTTATCCAGGATGGAAGGAGGAAAGCTTTCCAGGAAACAACATGGTCTAAGCTTGAGCTTTGGTAATCCTTTAGACCTTAACTTCAGCAGGTTTTGCTTCCATTACTAACACTACACTCATCCCCGTTATTGTAAAAATTTCCATTCTTATTTAATTTGTTTTAACATCAGTGCAATCGCGTACTTACCTAAGCCAAACATAACATGTATTGTGTGCTCTGTGCAATAAAAGAATGCTAAAGCTGTTTCGTATATTTGCTTGCAAGTTTCTATAGAATGCAGAGCAAACACGAAAAGTTGTGCATAATTCGAATTTTCTACTGCACTCTCCATTTTCAGATTACATCGAAATATTAAGTAATCTAATAATGGATGTTGGGAAGCTTCTGTGTGAATTGTAGGATAATAAGAAAGGTAAAATTCAAGTGAATTAACTTTTACACCCGCTTTGCATTTATGTTAATGAAATGAAAGGATACAAAGTTCTTCTATGGTCAAAAAATAATTGTTGCTTATTCCAGGTTCTTACTCTAAAATATGAACTTGCATTAAGTTTATAAATGGTGGGCTAAATTTGTTTGGTGTTTTCGTTACTATTACCTGTTCTATACATTCTATTCAATTCAAGTAAATAATTGTTCTCCGGTTGCAGCCCGAAATTATCTCTCACCGGAGGTTTACTTCAATAAAAGCAATTGTTGCAATGAAACATTGAATCTAAATATTGATTTAAGTTATGCAAAAGCTCCGGAAGTACAAACAAGAATAAAAAGTAAATATTATGCTGCAATAAAACATTATTATTTATTATTTTCTAGAGACAACGAGAAGCTAAAAGTAAAATAAGAATTCAGGGAGAAGAACTAGGCAAACCCCAAGTTCTCTGGATACATGGCAATCAGGAGGCAGAGCAGAAATTGATAACACAAAATTATGGTTTTAAATGTTTATTGGCTTTAACAATTTTGTTGATTTGAGTCTTGAAATTGTGTACTGTGATCAACAAGTTATTTCTAGTGTCGTTTGGTTGGCAACAGCTTGACCATTTGATAACAATTTAAGACCAACAATTTCCGTCTTACAAATTGTAATAATTTCATGAGGTTGACAATTATTGAGTTTTCCAGAGAATAACGTGCATTACTTCAGGTGTACAATATGACTGAGGTTAAGTTATCTGCTCTCATTACCACTTTGAGCTTTTCGATGATTACAGCACTTCACATAATTATACAAAACTGTGCAAGTATAGTGAAAACGATGAAGTTATTTAACTATGAATGCATATTTATATTATGTTAGAGACCGAGTGGCAATATGTATTTAAATCGACTAACAATAAAACAAAATTTCAAAGGCAAATTTAAGTGTGACTTTAAGTTCCTCAACAACTGAAATATGCTGTAAGGACAATTGACAATACGTATGACGTACATTTTATTTTTGGAAAATTACTTTACTGATATACAATCGTCGGAAAAACTGACAAAGTCTAAAATAAGTATCAACAAAGTAACACAACTACTTACTATTTATGTAGTTAAATATTAGGGCGAACTTGACATGTGCATTTTGTACTGTTAGACGCCGTCGCCAATGCCTTTGCTACTGTGGTTTTCACACCAGCTAGTTCTGAGATGCTGAAGGCCATTGCGCACAAAGCTGCACTCATTTGCGGTGATTTTCCAAGATACATTTTAGCATTTCCAACTGAGTTTATGAAGATCTGTACGGTCTCCTCTTAAAATTTTCAGTACGTTCTTTGGTAAAACCTTTTAAATATTGCATTACATAATATCAATAAATAAAAAAGAAATTTAGCTTTCTTAATAACTTTCAGTGAATATTGCGTACATCAGAAGATGAAAATCTCTTATCAGTTTGATGAACTGTTGATTCAGCAGTTTGATGATGTGTTTTTTTCCCGAATTTTATCTGGTGCTGTGTGCAACCTATTGTCGGGATATTGTGAAACGCCAAGTTGGTTGCATACACTTGGGTGAAATCGGCGAGAGTGCTGGTAAGATCACGTGACGCAACGGACAAGTCAGTCACGAAAAGACTCTCAAGGGAGGCACACTCGGGATCACCTGTTTTGCAGTACCTCTCGATTTTGTTTTTATTTTGTTATGAATTAGGTGCGTGGTGCGCCAGCATAGAGCGGGAGGGTCCATCCCCGACATATATAATAAGTGATCTTTTAGTCCAAGCAAATAAGACTTTTTAGAAGAAATACTTTATAAAGTTTTGAAATTTTGGTTATGAACTCCGAGCAGGGACCCAAATAAAGATCCGAAGAGGTCCCACTCCCCCGGGGGAGCTTCATCCTCTTTTGCTCAAAAAAACCGCCCCCGAGCGTCACGTCATGAAGCTATTCTGCATTTTTCTCGTAAATAGTAACTCCGACAAGAAAATGTTATAGGACTTGTTTTTGCACAAAACCCACAAAACTGATACCTACTTGCTTACTAACGTGACTTTAGTAACTTTAGTGATTTTAGTAGCTTTTTGGTTCCATTCTTTTTCTAGTGCTTGCAATTTTTAAGGTTTTTTTTGTAAGGTTAAAATTCTAGTTTGTCATTAATTTGACAATAAATTCAAAGAATTTTATTTTGTTATTGTCGTTAATTGAGTCCCCTTTGCAAACTTGAAAATAAAATATAAATAGATAATGGAAAAATCTTAATTTATTCCATTTTGTTAATATTTCTGTATAATAACATATCCTTGATTCTTTTATTATTACTTAATGCACCTAATATTCGATCTTCATTGTGCACCGCACCGCAGTGGCAACCCAATCTAATCTAGCAAACAACAATTTGTATGGTGGTCGACACTGAAAATCGTGGGATGGATGTTTGTCAAAGTCTTAAGAGACTATTGTCAGTTTTCAGGAATTTTGGGGGTCTTTCGAATTTATGTGTTTATTTATGTGAGACTCACACCTCGCACATGTTATTTCGATTGAGTTGTATTCGTATTAGTATGGAGGAAGTGTAAGAACCTCATGTCCTGATAGTTGAAGTAGTTCGTCAATCACGTAACATTAATTTGTCGTGTCATGTCGCAAAGGCTGTACCTAATGTTGCCAAAGTTTTTTTTTTGTAAAACTATAATCAAAAGTATCGTTATGTCCTGTCAGCCATTTATGCATGTGTTGGTTTGTTGAACAATATGTTTGTGGTTTATTCACTCACATTGAATGATACGGAGCGTTATCCATAACGACCACACATTTTCTGTCAAAACCTAACAAAGCAGGAATGAGCCTTTTTTGAGTCATTGTCTCGTGATAGTCGCGGTCGTTATTGTTACTATTTTGAGGGTTCTCGGGATGGAGTACTATTTTTTAAACAAAAAACACTGGTGTTGTCCACAAGTTGCGTGACTTTTATTTGGTCACATTTTCATGACTTACAAAACACTTCCTTAATTTAAAATTTTAATATTATTGTTCTGCATTGGTACAGATTAAAACAGATTAAAATATATTATTTCCCACATGGCATGGCATGGCGTCTTCTATTCTAGTTGTAAATTTTGTTAATAAAAATCAAGGAAGTCTTTCGTAAGTCTTGAAAAAGTGACCAAATAAAAGTCAGGAAAGTTGTCGACAACACCAGTGTTTTTTGTTTAAAAAATAGTCCTCCATTCCAGGAACCCTCAATATAATCAGAAAATAGGAACTAAAAGTACGTAGTTATTTTTACTGTCTAGTAGTAAGTCACAGCCGGCTAAAAATCCTTCTGGCATGTGCAATAGTATAGTATATTTCAAACCAAGGTAAGAAAGTGCTCTCTTTCAAACCGCGGGCAAAGTTTATAATCTAATTGCCCAAGGTTTGCAAGGGCACTTTCTTAACAAGGTTTGAATACAATTTTTTTGTCTACCGGCACAACTTCGTTGTAAAAAAGTCAAAAAAAGGGTGTATTTCTAACAAACAAAGTAGGTGGCTGGGTAATTTCTTTTAACTTGTCATCGCATTTGTGAAGTGTGTTCAAAAATTTTATGAAAACGGTAAAGTAATCTATTTAATTGTTTATTACAAAATTTATACAAAAACTTTGTGATCACAGATTTCAATGACCGTTTTGTGCTTCTCGATTCGATTTGAGAGCATACAAAACTCACTCACTAGCGCTAAATATAAATTTTACAACTAAAATTAAAAGTAGACATTGATATTTTTGCGGTAAATGTTACCTTATTTTTTTCTATTTCTTTATGAAGTTTATTAAGGGAATAACGCTGAATGGCTTTGTCCTGATTTTTTATAGCTTTTATTGTCAAAATGGTAATAAGGAAACCGTTTTACTGTGTTTTAGTACAGATTCTGCAAGTTTAAAATAAATTCACTTCTCAGTCTTGTCAATTTTGATCGAAATATCCATAGATAAATCTTTATTTGCCCTACGGGCTTTCTGATTCCTATACATATACAATTAACTTGATAATTATAATAAATAAAAGTCTCTATTTCTTCTCCCCTCCCCTTTCCTCTTCTCTCTTCTCCCTCCTCTTCCATACCTCTTTCATCCATTTAATTTCCCTTCCATCTACATTCAGTATTTTCTCTCTTTCTTTCCTCTCTCTCTTTGTTTCATCTCACTGCACTCGTTCCACATATGCTCAATCGTCTCTCTTTCCTCATAGCACATTCTACACATTCTTCCTCCATCTTCTGCCCAATACCTATTTTCCCTCTCTTCATTTCCGCACCTAAACCTCGCCATCATCTTTCTTTCTTTCTCGCTCTCCCTCCCCAAATACTTCGGTACTTCCTCGATCATGCATCTTCCGTACTTCCCGTTGTATCTGGATTCTCTAATTCTTTCTCTCCTCTCTTGTCTATCCGTATCCTTATCTCTTTCACTTAGTTCTACATTCATCCACACGCCTCTTTCTCTCAGTCTCTCTATTTCTTTGCTTGCATACCTATTCCTCCTGTAGTAATTCTCCCTATCATTCTCCTCTGAATTCTTTTTTTTTTTCTCTCCAGCACTCCTTTAGTATCCTACATTCTTTCCTCCCTTCCATCCTGTCTTCGAACTTGATCGCTCTTTTTCCCGCTTTCACTCTCAACCTATTCCTCTTGCATTCTTCTCTCACTATGTACCCTGGCGTTTCTCTCTCTACCCCTAGCACCCACCTCAGGTATTTCTCTTGCACCCTCTCTATCTCCTCTTGTTCTTTCCATCCCCAGACCTCTGCTCCGTACAACAGCACGCTTTCAATAAGACTTTCAAACATCATCATTCTCCTCTTAAAATCGCCTCCCCACCTTCTCTCTCCTATTCCCCATACACATCCTATCTCCTTGTTCGCTTTTCTTGCCAGTTCTCTAATATGTGCCTTATCTGTGGCTCTTTTATTGAACACATACCCCAAGTATTTGAATTCTTTTACTTGTTCTATTACTTCTCCCTCCCACCTCCAATCACTCTCTTCGTTCTTCCTCTTTCTCTTATTGAACACCAGCATTTTTGTTTTCTCTACATTCACTTCTAGTCTTTTCTTCTTCACATATTTTCCTAAACTCTTTATCATTTCCTTCATTTTTTTGCCACCATTACCATATCATCCGCAAACGCCAGGCTCCACACTTTTTTTCTACCTACCACACACCCCCCCGCTTGTGCTCTCTCTAACATTCCGTCCATATCTGCCACATACATCGTGAACAACAAGGGGCTGAGCGGGCAACCTTGTCTCACTCCCTTTGTTGTCACGAACCATTCACTTTCCCTCTCCCCTACCTTCACTTTACGTTTTGTCTTCTCATATATCTCCTCCACCTTTCTTACCAGCCATTCATTTACCCCTTTCTCCCTCAGGCACTCAAACATCCTCTCTCTGTCCACCTTGTCAAAAGCCGCCTTGAAGTCTACGAATAATGCATACCCCCTCCCCCCTTTCTTCTTTAACTCACTCTTCGTCGAATGGTCCAGGATGTATACATTATTCATAGTTCCCCTCCCCTCTCTAAATCCTGCTTGGCTGTCTGGTAATGCTCCCTTTTCCTCTATGTCTCTGCTCATCCTTTCATTCAGAATTGATGCATACAATTTGTACCCTGTGTTTAGGAGAGTTATCCCTCGGTAATTTTCTACTTTATTTTTCTTCCCTTTTTTGTAAATGGGGTAAATTACCCCCTCTCTCTATCCTACCGGGAATCCTTCTCCTCTCCACACCCCATTCATTACCTCCACCAGCCTCTCTAGCACTCTTCTCGTCCCATACATCCACGACTCATTCTGTATTCTATCCCTCCCTGGTGCCTTCCCTTTCCTCAGTTTCTTCACATGCCTCTCCACCTCTTCCATTGTAATTTCTTCTCCTTCAGGTTCTACTCGATTTCTCTTCGTCTCTATTTCCGTTTTCTTTTTTTCCTTTTCTCCCTCCAGCAGTCTCATGAAGTACTCCTCCCACTCATTCATCGTTATCTCCTCGCCCCCATTTTCTTTTTTCTTTCTCTCTCTATTAATATAGTTTCATACCTCCTTCTCTGTTCTTATTGCTTTTATCTCTTCCTCCTCTCTCTCCTTCTTCTGCCTCTTCTTCTCCCTGCATGCCTCTCTGTATCTTCTTTTCGCTTCTAAAAAGCCACTTCTGTTCCCTTTAGTCTTTCTCCACTTTCTTAGTTTTTTTATTGCTTCCTTTTTACGTTGCTCACATTCTTTGTCCCACCATTTATTCTTTCTTTTTGTTCCTCCACCTCTTACTGTTATTTCTCTTTTTGTCGCTGCTTTTTCCAATATTTCTACAAATTATTTCTCCTTTTTCCCTACTTCTTGTTCTTTAAATCTTGCTTTTTCCAGTCTTCTCTTTTACTCTTCCACCCCTTGCTCGTCCCATACTTTAATTATCACCTTCCGCATTTCCTCTATTTTTTCTTCTCCTCCTCTCTTCTCTCTCCCCCTTCCTATACTTATCTCTATAGGCAGATGGTCTGACTCTACTCTTTCCCCTATTCTGAATTCTTCGACTTCTTCCCATGCTTCTTCGTTTACTATTCCGTAGTCTATCACCGTCTCTCCTCTACCGCCTATGTTTGGTCCATTCTCCTTTTTCGTCCCCTTGTTTATTTCCATTCAGCACTTCCCATCCTTTTTCTTCTATCCATTCCATCAACTTCTTCCCTTCCGCGTTTTCTTTCTTTCCCTCTCCTCTCTCTTCTTCCCAATCCCTGGCTCCTCTTTCCCCAATTCTCCCGTTAAAATCCCCTCCCAGAAGCAGACATTCTTCCCTGTTGTCTTTTAATGTTTCTTCTATCTTGCTTATTGTTTCTTTCATCTCTTTGCTGTACACTGTCACTATTTTCTACCATTTACTGTCTATTTTAACGTTTCTCACCATGTGACCTTCCTCTTCTCCTTTCTTTTTAGTATTCTCTTTTATTCCTTTTTTTACCCCTGTTATTATTCCCCCTGCTGCTCTTCCTTTTTTCTTTCCCCTTCTGACCCCTTGCCATTCCCACTTGACCTCCTTTGGTAACAGTTTTTCTATTTTTTCCCAGCTTTCTGACCATGTTTCTGTTAATCCAACAATATCGAACTCCTTCACATAGTCCCAGAAATCTTCTTCTTTTTTCCCTAGTCCCGCTACATTCCAAAATAGTGCCCTCACCCCTGTTTTTCTCGTTACCTTCTTTGATTTCCCCCTTCCTTCCTTAGTTTCCCTCCTACTCCCTCCTTTGTTTCTTTTTTCCCGTTTCATTGTCCTTTTTACTTTGCCGTTGTCTCCCTTTTTCCCTCCTCCCCTTCTTCTTCTTATTGGAAAACCTCTAGTCTCTCTCTCTTTTCATTCCATCTCCATTGCTCCCCGTCCACTATTAATTTCCTGTATCCCACTCTTACTTCTTTCCCTTCTTCCCTTTTTTCCTTTGCCATACTTCTTAGTTTCTTCTGTAAATCTCTTTCTTTCTTTGTGAGGTCGTTGTCTATGTATATCCCCCTTGTTTCCCTCTTTTCCCTCAATTTTCCTTTGTGCTTCATTATTCTTTCCTTCTCACCCCATCCCTCCATCTCCACCAATACTTGATCCTTGTTAATCCTGTAACAATCTTTTACTT
Source organism: Diaperis boleti (assembly GCA_963583935.1). NCBI lineage: Eukaryota > Metazoa > Arthropoda > Insecta > Coleoptera > Tenebrionidae > Diaperis > Diaperis boleti. The sequence goes on from OY757244.1 coordinate 42,273,705, forward strand.
TACTATCCTCTACATTTTCCTTCATAGAAATATCCCTACCCGTGCGATCGCCTTACTTTACACACGGCTGTGCGTAAGGACCGGCCTACATATATCGCAGAATGTGCAATTTTAGCTATTTACAATGATGATCGTAGAAAAAAATATATTTTTTTCCATAATACCTCGAAATTTAATTTCAGTATAGAATCTCGTCCGATACAAATAATATTTCTTGCACACCACTGGAAATTAGGGCTGCAGCGTTTCAAAGCAACAAAATCTGGGCTATAAATCCAAAAAATCGTCTGAACTAAATATAACCCAAGTGAATTCATTCCTCGAAGATGCAAGAGATGAAGAGTTTATTGCCATAAAGAAAAGTACATGTATATTTCACAACAATAAAACCTTATTAGATCTATTCCTTCAGGTTGCTTTATTTATGGGTGATGTAGCTGGAGCATGCAGAAGTGACAAACTCACTAATGTTCATTAATGATTTAGAGATTAAAAATTTCATTATTGCCGCAATTATACCTTCCACAAAAACTAGAATATCAAGCACTGCTGGTTCAAATCAAAACTACACCCAGATCCATCTTCAGTTACTTCACCTTCAGTTGCCTCATCTTCCAACAAATCTGTCGTTTCAAACTTTTGTACAATTACTTAACATATTGTTTCCGTTCCCAGATTTAAAAAAATGAGGTTAGGTAGTCTTTTAACCTAAATATAAAAATTTAGATTAATTTTTAGAAATTGTAGTACGTAGCTTATACCTGTTTATTTTCTAGATTATATTATGATTAATCCACCAACTTGCTTTATTGGATTGGTATTCATTTCAATCGGTTTGACATAAGTTTCAGAGCTTTAGGAGTTTGGTACAGTTTCATCATAAAAATCGCGTGATTCACTTTCGCCCCTAGGTGCGAAAGTTGAACTTTCGTACCTCAAACCCTACATTTCTAACCGGTAGTGAACAAAATCTTTTACGTTCACTTTTTAATTTAGCAGGATAACTTTTAAAATCATTTTCGTTCACCCAACACCGAATAGAAGCCCTCCCATTTTGATATATCCAAATTTAGAATTCAGATATTGTAAACACCAACTAAAAAATTTAATTTTGTTTGCAGTCACGTATTTTCGTGCACTTAGAATTTTGCGATTATGTATTGACAATTTTGTGTTCATATATCCCATAGTCAAATAAATCTGTACAGAGTAGGTACTGCGGCTACCTTTAATAAATTCAAGCTCTTCACTTGCGTAATTTAGTAATCGATCTAAAGTACAGTATTCATTGTCTGAAATCCACTGGTAAATTTTGATGTGCAGATCTTTTTTTTGTTGAATTCATTTTTTTTTGTCTGGACCAAAGTTTCGAAATTTCCTTTGAAATTTTTCTTACTTCTCCTTTTGATATCTGAAAGTTACTGCCTGTGAATAACTTGTATAATTTTAATATCGCAAAATACAGACAAAAATTCCGCAACTGTCATATTATTATCTCTTGCAACTTTAAATTTTAGCCATTTTTTTAATAGATGGATATTTCGTTTTGTTTCCACATTCAAACTTTTTCTTTTAAAATTTAAAACCCTTTCTTCCATTTCTATATAAAATCGCTTTTTCCCAACTTTTGACAAATAACAAATTCAGAAATGAAAAAAAAAATCAAACAAAGAAAATAACAATTATTGCAACTTGTATTCAGTGACAAGGGTTTAACATAACAAAATTAAATTTTATTAGTTCCGTATAATGAAATTAAATTTTATTTATATTGTTACAAAAATTTTAAATAACCGCATATTCGTAGCAATGTCAAAGCCCAATTACACTGATTATATAACACATAATAAATTGAGCCAATGGCAATTACAGATTTTCCCTAGTTCCGATGTATAGATAAGCGATTAGCCCCTTGACGACGTGGTATAATAACTTCGGTGTTTCGACTGGGTTCAACAATGAACTTGTAACAATTTTTTGATTGTTAATAAACGTCAGAAATAAAATTTCGTCAAAAATTTCCTATTTTGTGGAGCGATTTGGTAATATAATCGTAACGAATACCGAAATACCGTCTGCGCTGTCGTGGTGTTTCGGCGTAATGCGTCTCATGACTCGGAAGTTTAATCGATTATTTTCTATGCTTTTGTGATATTAAATGATTATGTGGCATCCAGTCCATACCACCATGGTGACATCAGTCTTCAGACTCAAAAAATATATCCTACTACTATCCTAATACACAAAAATGATAAAGAAACAACGGTTCGACTATAAAACAGATTTTCGTGCTGCGAAAGCTCTAATCCTTCGCCCTTAGTTTTCACCGAAATAATTAAAGTAGTTGTCAGTCTGTACACAGCTGTACTCTAATCTGCTTTCGAGTTCCTTTTTGTTGCCATCGAAGCGACCTGACTGGCTTCCGAACGTGAGCTTCCTTACGAGGATGCAACCAAATTCTTACTCCGTTGTTAAAGAAACTCATTCTTTTGATACACACGTTATTGGTGTGCCCTTTGTAATTTTCATCCTTTGTTGTTACTTACCGAGAATCGGTTTATTTAGCGGTTTTATGCGGAATCAGGAAATTCAATATCTTTATGTCGTAATATTAAATAAGAGAATTTTCGACATCAGTGACATTCCTGGCGAAAGCGAAAAGTATACGAGAAGACTGTCTTATGCCGCTCCGGAGACCGTATATAGCGAGATTTATCGCTGGCTCAGATTTGAACCGTGGAATTACAGACGAGGAGACCAATCCGCAAATAGAAATATCCGTTGAGTTGAAAGAACTGCGTCAATTGTGAAAATGGAAATCTCGAAGATGGGCGTTTTCCTGTCCTAACTTGCTCGTATTTAACAGATTTTGCCATCATCGATAATAATACATTTGCTTTTTGCTACTTGATCTACCTTCCAAGCCAATATTATATGAGAATATTATTTTAAGTCAGGAAAATGAAACTTATGTAATAGTGTGTAATTGTACAACAAGTGCTGAAATAGTATATTGAAACACTAGTTTTGTAAAATTGAAATTAAGACACGAGTTCAGGTTTGCAGCACGACTGCAAACAATTAAAACTTTAACAAATAAAATCAATTTTAGTAATTTAGGAAATTTTGTTAAATTTTCATTTTTCTTTACCTGACGTGTACTTGAGATGACTTACATGGAACCTTAAGGTGGCAAGATTCTGAATAATTTTGATTCACCGTCATTAGATGGCGCAAGTGTCGATTGTTCTCCATCAATGATGAGCGGCAAAACTCGACTATTTTAAGTCGTCTTTTGCCGCACAGATTTGTGTGAATCAAAGCAGAAAGTAGTTTTGAGCATATTGTTGTATATGTAATCTTATGTTTATTCGAGGAAGTATGAGCACGGGCATGCAATAAATTCCGTGTGCAGTAAGTAGTAATGCGAAGTATGATAATAATAATTAGGTAATTATCAATTTTAATGAAGGTGCCAGAACAAAAATTTAGTTGATTTTCAATACTTCAATGATTATTTTTGCGTTGGGTTCAGAATATCTCCAAAGTGGCCCATTTTAATTTCATTCATTATTTGGACATAAAACTTCGAAGATATAGTAGCAAACTCCTCAAAATGAAATGGAAATGTGATCAACTAAGAGTACACCAGACGCAGATTGCATTGTTAATTTATGGCAACCCCCTCGGCAACCCCCTCGGCAACCCCAGAATAAAGTAGGTACCAAATGTTGGTCACGGACGTGTTTAGCTGACAATAACATAATTTCCTTGTTTATGAACCGATTTCAATTATTCTTTTTGTGTTTTGTTCAGTATAGCTTCAAGATGATCTCATTTTAATTTCATTGATATTGGACATAATACTCTGTAGAATCGCGGAAATCTGGAATTTATATCAATCACGGAATTATAACTATAAAATGTACATTATAATGTATAACTATTTTTTGTAATTTTAAGTCTTCTTTCATAGTTCTAGGTTTTAGATTTAGATATGTTTTTTTCTGTAAGTCGGGCAGAAAAGCCGACCAAGTGACCGCCTATTAACTAACGGTAGTTGTAAAGAAATTTAGGGTGCAATACACCCTGGAGTGTGAAATAAGTAGAAAGCCAACCTACCTATGTCTAAACAAATCGCTCGGCCGTCAAACATAAAGACTTGCCACTTTTGGTTGCCACGTGCACGTAATGCTCTCAACCAATCAGGAAAAGGAAAGTAGTTTTGTGCCCTACGATTTTAAACAGCCGCTTTACCCAAAAGTATGAAGACTAGGAACCTCTACCCGTAACAGAATGAACTACGATTTGCATTGAGTCTTATGGAGATTACAGTTTTTCTACCTAATTTTATAACAATGAAAAGTTAGAACATTGTTTCTAGTCCGATCATGAAGGCAACAATCATTTACAAAACATATTGCAATTTGAAGCTTTTGATTGCAGCCGTTCAGGCACAAATTCATATTTTAGGTGATCCTTCTGATGACTGTGCAGAGGTTTAATTAAAATTCGATTGCTTTAAATGTACTTGTGATATGATAGCGAAATTATAATATGTTATTAACGAAGGCTTCATGTATGTGGCGTTAAAATTTTAATCCGTTTCGTTTGGTATTATTGCTGTATAGGTAGCAAAACCGCTTATGGAGAAATTACATGTAATGTTGCCACCTTAACCACAAAATCACACTGACATTTCCTTCAGTGCAAGGTTCAGTGTGTCAAACCAATGGAAACAAAAATTCTAGATTTTGGGTGCGTTAATGAAATATTAACGCACTCAAAATGAGTGCGTTAATAGCTTTGTTACAACAGCAAATTAGGAAAACGAATATTTCAAACGAGTTGTGACAGTTGAGCCCCGAGTATAGCGAGTGGAATAGTAATATCCTTCAGCACATATTGTTCCCTCGACCTCTACTCAAAAGAAGAAGAAAAAGTATATATAACTGTATTTTATTGTAATCATAACATATTCTAATATCTAAAAACTCACCCTTGTTGAATTATTTGATAAAAAGTCACTCAATAATTGCAATATTAGATGTTCGGTACAATTAGTTCTAATTCTTCTACTCCCTAAGTGAGTCTGTAAACTTCTCAGCCAATTCCACAATATTTAACGGTGTGGAGCAGCTCCTTTGGTACGTTCGTAATTACAATGACTAAATAATAAAAATTAGTGTGATTTTTGGTATTTTACATAAACAAGTCGTAGGAAAAAAAAATTTCTGTGCCTATTACCAAAATCATTTGACATTTTACGTTTCACGGCACATGTAGAGTGCCCGAAAGTGCATGTGTCAACAAAATATGCGTGTAAAGCGCACGAAAGTGCGTACGTTAAATTATCAACGTGATCTTGAATTTCAGTTTTCGTCTTATCGTGCTAGCGATATTTGGTGCTGTTGATAGATGAAAATTAAATACCATTGCAAAACTGTTTCACCTAGTGCTTCTTTTTCTATAAAAATGGAGTGAAATGCACGAAGAAATTAATTTGCACGCTTCATTGCCTAGAAATACAAAAAAAACTGTTGAAATAAATAACCGAAATAAATAAGAATAAAAATTTCAAAGTCGTATCATGAATCATAATTAAATCATTGGCTAATTGTCTTGATATTTTCAGCTTATATCTGTGGAACTCTCCGGTAAAAAAGTGATTTTATAATAACAATTTTCTCAAACAAATTAACGTATTTTATTTTCATAAGCAGATGAAACACTTTTTTATACCTGCGTTACGTAACTTGAAGAATATTTCTCCAAATATTAGATTCTCTCTCGACCTTGTACCTTTTTAGTATAAATAGAACCTTCAGTTCCTTGTGTAAATGCAGTTTAATTTGCGTAATACCTGCCTTCCCGAAAGATTAATCTTTTTAAATTTGTATTTACTTTAAAGCTTTCAGAACTAGTGTTGTTGGTTTATTTCTGAATGCCTGCATTTGTTGAATGGACCTCGCCGGCCCGTATACAAAATGAATAAAAAAGGAAGAGCGTGTGTAGTGAAATACGCGTTTTACTTCGCTATTTGGATGGTGTGCCCCATCTATTATGGCCAAGGGTTTTGTTGGACCAGCCCAGGTCGACTATGGGCGGACTGCGTTTAAAACTACATTTATTGCTAACTCTGCGATCTGTGCGTCCTGCTCTATTTTTCAGCTTTGCCAATAGAAAGCATTCCTTTCTTTTTGGTTGCAGAGAATAAAAAAGATAGACGGTAAATAGATAAAAACGTACATCCCACTCAGTTATTTGTGCTGTATTTTGAAATGTTCAGGAACATGGGAAGTCATGATGAAGGACGCGAGTGACAACGGGACTTTTAATACTATTCACAACATTATCGCTGATAGTAAATGAAAATTAAAACTGGTTCTTCTATATTCTATACCCCACGTAACTTTGTCATTACATTATATATTTTTACAAATACAATTTAATTTCAAGAAAAAAAAAATTTTTAGAATAGCGTAGAAGACTTACACAAGAACTTCTTTCTACAATTAAATCTTCATATTCAGATTGGCAGCCCGATTTCATGTTGAGTTGCGACGGTTTTAAACGTCGGTTCCTATGGAGATCAGGCAGTAAAGTTCAATTTCATCTTATAATTATTTCACTCGCGGTTTTATTTTGAATATGTAACTTTTAAGAGGATTTTTACGCTGTTGCAGAAAATACACCGCGCGTGTAGCTACGCGATGATTTAGGGCACGTGTAGTTGGAGCTTAAAACTATTTTAATACCATAAGTACATAATACTCAACCATTGTTGTGATTCGAATACGAGCAGGAGCAATTTAAAAATAATGCTTACCCCTGAGACCCTTAAGAAATTGTAATCCAAAGAAATGTTAAAGCTGTCACAATGAACGAAACAACATTCCCAGACAAAATTTCCATCCACTAACTGTAAGGCATGCACCTTCCCGTACTATGTTTTGCTTTCAGTTTTAAAATATTTCACAGCTCCACTGCCATTCCACATGAAATTCCGTAAAATTTGTTGCTCTAATTAAAATCCATCCATCCATCCCTTATAAATTAATTTGAAATCTAATTGTCGCGAAAAACTGAATACTCGTCAAAATGCAAACTCGTGTTCTATAAAGAATTATTAATTAATGCACATACGAAAGTAACTCTCGCGCAAATAGAATGCAAATTTTGGGAGCACCACTGCTGGTAATAGTGAAAATAGATAGCAGCAATTGTAGCGTCACAAACTACAAAGTACCAATTAAAATTGATCATTAATTTTTACTGATAACATTCAAACATTTGTCAGTTGGTAATCCTGTTGCCATTTATAAAACAGTACCGCCAAAACTACGTCCACTCTCTAATTTGCATTTCGCTTTCAAATGATGAGCCGCGCATTCTGCAAAAATCATTGCAGTTGCATATAAATTAAATACAATATAACATAATTATCATAAACAAATATAGCTAATGAACGACACACTTATTTATAAATATAAATAATTTATTAGGAAACAATACAGAAATAAAGTTGATTTATAATTTTTGCATATTTTGGCGGTTCGGTGCATACTTTGGCGACTTGAATATATTTATTTATGAATAAATTATTATTTGTGTTCTGTAGTAAAGGGCCGTCCATTAATGACGTGAGGTGTTTTTCTGTTAATTTGGACCCCTCCCTCCCCCTTGATGAGGCTTGGTGAGATTTTGTGAAACCCCCCCTCTCCCTCACGTGAGATTTATCCCTTACAATTTTTAAATAATTAATTTTCATGTATGTTTATGTATTTTGCTAAACACCACTAAATACCTAAGCGCGTTTAAGGGACACAATAACAAATTTGTTTAAATTACATAACAATAAAAATAGACTACATTTCCTAATTGTTTACTTACTCCATGGGCATGGGCGTTCTGTATTGTTCATTGAAAGATTTTTTAACGCGGCGGGGATTTACCTTTAAAAAAGTAAAATAATAAGTTCTATGTTTTTTTTATATTAAATGTATTAATGTAAAAAGTTGACGTGAGATTTTCAATGACCCCCTGCTCCCTTTAGATGAGATTTGATGAGATTTTACTGGACCCCTCCCCCCCCCATTTTAAGCTCAAATAATTAATGGACGACCCCTAATCGTTTGACTTTCGAAGAGTACAGACGCGTCCCGGAGTGCTCTGATGAGAGTCCAACGAACCGAGAGATAACCGCGATTATCCCCAAACGAAAAAGAAAAAAATTGTCAAATTTACCTTGACCGCACGAACACGACTCCAGGCGACACATTGGGAATGCGGATGGCAGATAAAAAAATAGCACCTCAAGGAAAGTGATCTTTAGATTTTAATCGGAATCGGAAATACTAGTATATAGAGAGATTCGCTTACTAAAGAATCAAAGACAAAATCTGAGAATAAAAATTTAAAAACTAAAAAGTGGCAAAAGAAAAAATACGAGATGAATTTAGAGTTCCTGAAGAAAATGAGAAAGAAATAAGAGGTTATGGGCATTGAATAGGAGACAGACGAAGATAAACTTGAGAGATGCAAGGTGGACCAACTACGCATAAAAAGCGAAACACTATCAACTCACCAAAAAAAAAAGACGAACAAGTGAATAACCCCCACTTCTTACAAGCAAAATAAGCAACAAAAAGTTAGAGCGATTACAGAAAATTAACCCAACAACTATATTTAATGAAACGGAGAAAACTTGGTATTCTTATGAGAATAAACATACCACAAGGCTGATAAGAGTAACGGTTAAAGGTATTCATCCCTCCAGTGATCCATGGAGGATCATAACATATGTAGACTCACAGAGGATTTAAAATAACTACAACCATTCCAATGCTATGCATAAAGATAAATTAATATTCTATTGCAATGTGTATGCTTACATTACATCAAAGTTTGCAATAGAAAATGTGAGGAAAACTAAACAAATCCCACAATGTAAAAACTTTCATTCAGACCTGTAAGAAGTTCTGCTGTCTAGAGCCAAAATTCGCTGGAAATCATTCCACTAAGAAGTGCACAAAAGGAAAAGTAGACCCAAATGTGCAAATTGCCAACAAAACCATCCTGCTAATTATAGGATGGGACATTGACAAAAAAAAAAAACAAAAACAAAGAAATTACACACTAAAAAAGAAAACAAGAAGCTAAACAGTAACAATCAGTCAACAACACAAGAATAATCTAACGAATCCAAAGCACTTAACATTTAAAGGATATATGGTCTATACAACAAGACATCCTGCTAACATCAAGAGGAGGAAGTGCTCTCATAAAAAAAAGTATACAACATACCTGGAAAAATAAGTATGAAACGGAAAAAATTCAAGCTACGGGAGTAACCATCAGAAGTAAGAAACACAACATAACAGTCGCAGCACCGCATTGACCTCCAGGAAGAAATCCTGGGTTAGAAGATTAACGAGAATTCTTTAATAATCTAGGTAGAATTAGAATATGTTCCTGGAATCTAGAAAATAGATGAAGTTATAATGATTACAAAACCTGGAAAAACGACAAACATCGTCGAACTTCATATTCAGCGACATATTACAGACTGAAGTCGATAATAGCCGAGAAGAAACTAATACCAGACCATAAGTTTGATTTTAGAAATCAACAACCAACGCTTGGGCAAGTTCATAGACTAATCGACTAACTACTAGAAAAGAAGGAAATATGTACCTACTGCAGTGTTTCTGGATATATCTCAGGCCTTTGACAAAGTCTGGCACAAAGGCCTGGAGTATAAACTAAGAACCCTCCTGCCTAAAGAATGTAGTGATATAGTAACATCTTATATTAGAGAAAGACTCAGTCAAATTTGAAGACAAATACTTTGGAATTAAATTGATAAAAGCTGGCGTACCACAAGGCAGTGTACTTGGTCCAATCTTGTACTCTTGACGTACCAACCAAAGAAGATACTACTGTTGCAGATGATACAGTCGTAGTCTACAGGCTGCGAGGAAACTGCATCAAAAATTCTACTTGCCTTAGATAATATAAATACACGGTCAACCTATTCCATTTAGTACCTTGAAACAAAAAAAAGACGTGTGGCACTCGGGGACTGCCGCGGTAAAGCTATTGCATAGCATTTTGTATCAACTTATGCAATTATAATTTTATTTATTTATTTTATTCATGCAGTATTGCTTTTTCTTTGATATTAATTCAAGTTACACTTTTTGAGCGTGGTGACCGATAAGAAAACAAATTTTTCTATTATTAAATAAATAAAATAATTTCGGGAGTAATGCATTCATTACGCTGTTCATAAATATGAAGTTGTTGGCTGAAAAATTGATTTTCTTGTAGCGTTACATTTTCTATATTTTCAACAGCGCTACATCGCACGATATTCTCTTCATTACTGCACAATTTTCGTCTTTTTCTGTAAAAAAAATGATGAAATCGTTAAATTAAATAATATTGAAGCATACAGGGTGTTCGGTAATTCGACAGCCATCGCTTTACTGTGGCCTCACAGCATTCAGAGAAAGCATATTTTGCAATTACTTGATTTTTTTTAACATCCGATAAAGAACTAGAAGGATTTTAAATAGACCAATCAGAGAAATGGTTTCATCAGCCCCAGTTCTGTGGAATCAAGTATTCTGTTTCAAAAAAAAAGATACTTTGTCACATTTGACGGCTAAAGTCAATCAAAAATCAGTGGCGTATACTGGGAAAGATACTAACAAAATAACTGCATCATTCAAAGTGGTTTATTATTAAAGAAAGGTAACTTAAATATTTAAAATAAATGTTCAAATCGGCGACCATCGTTCTGTATACAAAGAAGGGCCCGTCTCAACAACGAACTTCTAGCGTTTTCAAAAACTTCTGGGGTATTCCTGATTTGATCAGACGCTAGTAGGATTCTGTGTTGCAATTCGTTCACATCAGGAATATCGATGGCATAAACAACCGATTTCACATGCCCTCAGAAATAAAAATCTAACGGAGTTAAATCCATACTCCTGACCGGCCACGGAAACGGGCCATGCATCTCCCCGGAAATCATTCTCAAAACTGCTGCCTTCTTGGAAGATCTTCATGGCACTAAAGCTGGGACACGATTAATATGGTATGGATGCAGATGTTCCTTCGAGATTTTTGTCCATACCGTTGTCGCTGGAACATGAATTCTGCGAGCAATCTCGCGCACACTAAGAGTGGGTTCAGCGGCTACCATATCCAATATTTGTTCATCCCGCGCTACAGCATTATCGGCTACAGGTCTACCTCTGTCTTAATTCATAGGCCTTAAATTTCCAAATTCTCGAATACGCCGATCCAAATTGGAAAACACACCGCGATAGGGGATGTGACGATCCTTCTCGGTACAACCTCACTGCCGCTCTACTATTGGCACCGACTTCACCATAGGTGCATGTCGGCTAGTTCATTAAAGGTATAAATGCCACTCATTTTTCAAGTTCAAATACCACTATGAACACCACTGGCTTCAATTAATCAAAATTTTGACACTGACGGTAGCCGGATTTTTTTTTTCCAGGTAGCTTGGATTCATGATCACAAACTAAATTCTGACCTAATCTCTGATTGGGTGAACTTTGAGACCTGTAGCTTCTCAAGGAGTCAAAGGGGAGAAAGTTTAACACTAGATTGGGACTCAGGGGGGTCGCCCCTACGATTCCTAAAGAGATGGCTGTCGAATTACCGAACACCCTGTATATTACAATTTGTTTTTAAATAAATAAATTAAAAATATTATTATTAAATCAACTTACATATCCATGTAAGATTTTTCTGCATTATGTTGACGAAATTTCCTTTGACGTTCAGCATTTGATTTTGGTATGTTTTTATTATTTCTTCATTTTTCTTCAAATCTTGACGCTGATAATATGCCCTTTGACGTGCATTAGTTTTTTTTCTTTTTAGCTCTTTACGCTTTTCTTCTCTATAAAACGAAAATATCTAGGTATAAATAATAGGTATAAATAGTGTAATGACACACCAAAACAATATTCATTTATAAAAAAATAACAATATTAAGAAATGATTATCGAATTTCGCGCGATGTACATTTATATAGATATAATATCATATATACTTTCTCTGCGCGGCATTCATGTGCATTATCTATACACCAAAAACAAAGGTATACGTGCTTGGTTTGATGGTTTCTGTTATATACATAATGAAGAATGAATATACATATTGAGAATCTAAATTGAGAATTGAAACTATACGCGTGTGTGTGTTTGTGTGTATAAAAGAGGGCTACTTTTAATATCGCTCATTTTAATATCAAAAATTTTGGTTATCTTTATAGCAGTATTATATTTTCAATTCAAAATTAATACTGCATTTGTGATAATAATAAAATGTATGTATATAGAGTACCCACTCATTTTCTTTCACTATTTTTTCGTGACTTTCTTCATTAATAATAAATGCACTTTGTTCATTCATATTCAAAACACTTTATACACAAATTTTACAAGTACAGCTATTCACTGTTGTACATAAATACCTATACACCTATATACTTTCTCATAAACAGCTGCTTATGTATTCGTCCGATTTCGGAGCAGCTCGTCTCGATTCGTGCGAGTTTCGTAGAGTCGTACAATACGTCTAATCGCACGCACACAACACCGTGTCGAAGACTGCCGAACTGAAACGACGTTAGACGATGCACGGCCTTCAAGCCACACCTCCTTGCCCGTCGGAGTGGGGAGCGTGAGGTTTTTTCGTTACGGAATTTCTGGATTCGGTCCCCGCGCTCAAGGCCCGCGATAGAAGCTATGCAATAGCTTAAAAATTACTTCCATTTTTGGAGTTTTGGCCAGCGTTTCAGACCACTGTGGGACCCCCAAACTCGAAGTAATAAATAAAAACTACAATCGAATATGATCATTCTAAAAAATGGTGGTCCTGTTCCATCAGCAGCTCACAAGTCATTCATCCCACGTTCATGGTTTTTACTTTTTATTTCAACTACTATTACAATTTATACAACAGTGGAAGAATTATTTTTTTCAAAGTCGGTTGACAAAAATACTGGTTTTGCAATAATAAGTTTTGTGGGGAGTGTACAAAATACCAAACAAAGCTTTGATTTCGTCAACATCTGTGTCTTTTACATCTCTCTCACGCAAATAATTAGGATGAACCTTTTGCAAGAATTTACTTCTAACATTTCGTCTGTACAAAATAAATTACAAATTCGATGATCTATTTCTAATATCCCGTATCTGCAAAAACTGAATCTTGCAGGACCGTTTTTTTTTTGTATGTTTATTGAACAAGTTAACAAACTGTTTAGACACGAGCTATTGTAAATGGCATATACGAGGACCACACATTTCTTTACGATCCAGGATGTTGATAGATTGAAGACCGGTTGGTGTTTTACCGATTGAAGCCAAGATCAGAATTTTTGATGTTTTTGCAGGGTGTTAGAATTACTTCTTGGTGTGTAACGTTTCTTCCAAGTTTTTTGTTTTTACCTAGATGTAATTAGGGCCACTATTGCACCACGTTGTGGAATCAGGGATGCCCTCATTTCCAGGTAATTCGGAATCTGCTGGTGATCGTGTTTTTCAATGAGACTTTCATCCGATTCTAATAAATTAAATTTTTTACAATTAAAGTTTTACAAAACGAGTTTTTCATGTAATTTTTTCTAATTTGCATATTAATTTCATTTTTTTTCCAAATAAAATCAATTTTGTTAATTTTGGGAGTTTTGTTAAATTTTGATTTTTTTGTACCTGACGTATACTTGACATGACTTACATGGAGCCATAGTTTCAAAATCACACTGATATTTCGTTTAGTGCAGGGTTCAGTGCAGGGTTCAGTGTGTGTTACCAATGGAAAAAGAAATTCTAGATTTTGGGTGCGTTAACGGCTTATTAACGCACTCAAAATGAATGCGTTAATAGCTTTGTTAGAACAGCAAATTAGAAAATAGTATATTGAAACACTAGTTTTGTAAAACTTATATTAAGACACGAGTTCAGGTTTGCAGCACGACTGCCGTAGGCAGGAGTGCCTGTTTTTTGCATATTTGGCAGGTATGAAAATAGGTGGTAAGCTATTTTTCACACCGACATGGGGGCCCAGGGGGCCCCCTTGGGCTGGACTGATTTTTCGGGTCGACTGATTTTTATGTTTTTTTTTTGTATATTTGGTGGGTGTGAGAATAGGTGGTAAAGTATTTTTTACATGGACATGGAAGCCCAGGGGGGGACCCTTGAGCTGGACCGATTTTTCGGGTCGACTGATTTTTATGTTTTTTTTTGTATATTTAGTAGGTATGAGAATAGGTGGCAAACTATTTTTTACATAGGCATGGGAGCCCAGAGGGCTCCCTTGGACTGGACCAATTTTTTGGCCCGACCGATTTTTATGATTTTTTTTTTATATTTGGTAGGCATGAGAATAGGTCGTAAAGTATTTTCACATGCACATGGGGGCTCGGGGGGCGCTCTTGGGCTGGATCGATTTTTCGACTCGACCGATTTTTATGAAATATTTTTTTGTATATTTGGCAGGTATGAAAATAGGTGGTAAAGTATTTTTTACATGGACATGGAGGCCCAGGGGGGGGGCTTCGGTTTATAACTCAAGAAGGGCTTTTATGATATTTGATTTGTTGGATTTGTCTCTGCCCCGAATAGCAGAATAACTATTAAAACATGGTCAGGGGGCTCAGGGGGAACCCTTGGGTTTATATCTCAAGAACGGCTAGACCGATTTTTATGATCTTCAATTTGTTGGATTGGTCTCCGCCCCGAATAGCAGAATAACTATTGAAACATGGACAGGGGGTTCAGGGAGCTCCCTTGGGTTTATAACTCATGAGCGGCTCGACCGATTTTTATGATATTTAATTAGTTGGATTTGGTTACGCCCCGAATAGCAGAATTACTATTAAAACATCGGATAAATTACAGGGGGCGGGCAGCTAAGTACAGGGCAACGACAATAACAAAGCTCCCCTGGTACAGGGCAACAATAACAAATAACGCCGGCCACCAAAATTTGTCTTACCGGGGTTTAAAAATGAAAATCGATTTTTAAGAAGGAAACTCCAAAGTTTCACTTCTGTTGCGCGTGGACTCCACACACATTTTTTTATGATATCTCGAGAACGGATTGACTGATTTTCTCAAACATTTTGTATGGAATCCGTATATAACGCCATCTTTGATACATGACAGAAACAAAAATGAACATGGCGATGTATTATTATTATTATTATTATTATTATTAAATAAGTTTAAATTGCGGAGGCGAACCTATTACGCAATCAAAAATGTGTTTAAAAAAGAACTGTAGAGATATGTAAATAATATTAATTTAACATAAAATCGAAGAAATTAAATTAAGTTATCCGTTAGATTCTTTTTAAATATGTACACTGTAGAAGATTCAGCTATTTGGTCAGTTAAGTTGTTCCATGTATTAAGAGGGTTCTCCAGTGGCAGGTACATTTCTGCCGGTCGAAGTACATTTTTCCGCAATATCTTTTTTTTAATCTAAAAATTTAAAAAAGTCGCTTTGTAGCTGCAAAGATCTATATTTTATCAACAGGCCCACAAAATTTCAACAAAAAATCTTCAAAAATAAAAAAGTTACATTCAATGCCGCAAATTTTTGTACATTTTTGCGCGCCGTTGAATATAACTTTTTTATTTTTGAAGATTTTTCGTTGAAATTTTGTGGGCCTGTTGATAAAATATAGATCTTTGCAGCTACAGAGCGATTTTTTTGAAAATTGTAAATTAAAAAAAGATATTGCGGGAAAATGTACTTCGACCGGCAGAAATCTACCTGCCACTGGAGAACCCTCTTAAATGTACGATTAGTGAAAAAATGTTGTCGTGCTATTGTCTTGAATGTTTCTTTCCTGATCTTATACTTGTGTCCACGTAATCTCGCGTCATTGCTCGCCGTAAAATATTTGACGGAATTATCAGGGAATATTCCATGAACCAATCTAAACATCTGTATCATGTCAGCTCTATTTTGCCTTTGTGTTAAAGATGGTATATTTAATACGGAGAGTCTAGTTTCGTAGGGTAATTTTGCTAGACCCTTCGGCGATCGTGTAACAGCGTGATGATAAATTCGTTCAAGAGTTTGCTGGTCTTTTAAGTAATATGGTCTCCAAACAGGTGCTGCATATTGAAGATGAGGTCTTATATACGTAATAAAGAGCTTCGAACATAACTCATACGACGGATTGTTGAACACTTTTTTTAATATGTATAAGATCGAAAAGGCTTTTCTTGCCACTTTATTGCATTGATCGCTCCAAGATAGTTTATGATCAACTGTTACTCCCAAATCGACCTGAGATGTGACTTCAATAATACAATCTGTACCAATTTTGTACGAAATTTTCGGATTCTTTTGACCAAAATACAGAACGGAGCATTTTTCTTTATTTAAGGGTAACATCCATTTATCACACCATTCAGTTATTTTATTGAGTTCAGATTGTAGTTTGGAGTCGGAAGAGCTACTAAAGATTTTTAAGTCATCCGCGTAAGCATAATGCTGACATTCAAGATTTGCCAGTAAATCGGACGTGTAAAGGAGAAATAACAATGGACCAAGTACAGACCCTTGTGGAACACCACTGGTTACAGGGTGATAATCTGAAAGACAGTTATCGACTTTAACAGCAAATGTTCTGTTTGATAGAAAAGCCTTTATCCAGTTCAGGAGTTGGCCCGTAATTCCAAGCATTCTGAACTTTTATATTAGCAAAGAATGAGGTACCCTATCGAATGCTTTGCTGAAATCGAGATAAATAATATCAAATGTACTTCCCATATCTAACATCTTTGTCCACTGATTACATGCGGCCAACAAATTAGTAACTGCAGAACGACCTGGTAAGAATCCATGTTGTGTGGCCGGAATTAAATTCCGGCCTTCGGCATATTCAAGGATGGTCGGAGCAATCATTTTTTATTGCATTATCCTTTTATAAAAAAAGAATTTAATTGAGCTAATAAGTTGCCACAACATTTATTGATTCTGAGTCGTCGGTACAAAGTTCGCCGGGTCAGCTAGTCTTATATAATACTTATACGCTAACGTGAACAATTTAGCTCATTTGAACCTAACTTGAGCAACACAGCTCATGTAAACAACAAGAAAATAACTAGTAATCTAACAATATTATTAGCAATAGAACTCATTAGAAGAAAACGAAAAAGTTATCATTCTCATGATATTTATAAGTAAAAATACTGCAAACCTGTAGCAAACGAATGTTTAGATATTAAAGGTCTATTATAAAAAGTTGCAGACGATTTAGAACGCTTTGTCCAACCGACAGTAGTAAGAAAAAGATTTAAATCGACGCCTTTCCTATTCGCAGCTGATGTAGCTACTACTGATACTTTGCGAAAAAAATTCTTTATAAGGTTTTTATAAGTAGTGATAAAGAACAAAAAACAATTTTAGTTCTTAATAGATATCTATTTAAGGTGATCGCTATACATTGAGACGGATTGTCCTTAAAAAAAGGATGCAAACGATGTGTGCTCGATGTCTTTATCCTGGATGGGATTTTAATTTCAATATCTTGATCTGGCATTTGAACACTGTTAAGTATGTTAATCAACGACAGAGTCTGTACCGTGTGTATTCTTACTAACGCAAGAAGCACTAACTTTTTAGTGAGCATTTCTAATGACAGGTCTTCACTAGGAAACAACTTTCCAACATAGTCCAGAACAATTGACGGATCTCAGGTCCTTGGAAGCAGTAGGCCTTATATTATATTTCATGAAAAAACACCCATAAAGAAACGTTTTGTAAAAGGATCCTCTCCTACGTGTGGTCTTATGATTATGCACAGTGCTGATCGCAAGCAGTTGACAGACCCGTTCTTAGCTCCAGTTTGAAAAAACGCTCGGACAAAAAAAGAACTATTGTAGCGATATCAGTTGTGTACACTGATTTCTACTCTATTTTGCAAAAAAAAATTGTTTAAGCGTAAAATTTGTGTTTTTTGGACGTCATAATAGTAATAGCTGATTCTGGCAGTCTTCTTAATAAGAGAACACCAGAGTAAGGCTTCTGCACAAAGGATGAGATTGTCTGTCAAAAGAAAGCAATAAATTACGATCGGGTCCAAAAATTAGAGGTTCTTCTACAAGAAGTGACTTGAACAAAGGAAACCATGGTTGAGATGGCTAATTGGGAACGACCGTCAAACCTTCTGCCTCATCTGAATTTTTTCGCGTCGCAAAAAGATCAATCTGTGGGATACTAAAGATCCTGACAATTTCTTGAAAACAATCCCTTGAAATCTCTCATTCAGTTTCCGGTGCCAACACACGAGAGGCTTCATCTGCCTCAAAATTATTATCAACGGATCTAACATAAAGGTTGCGTTGTCCACACAACTGCCAGATGCATCTTGCTATGTTGCTCAATTTTGGAAAAATTGCACGCACCCACATTGTTTATATATGCAATGGCAGTAGAGTTCAATTCTGAGTAAAAAACTGTTGAGTGGTAAAACGCTACAATTTGACCAAGATTTTGCAAAACACTTTAAAGGGGAAAAAGGTTAGTTTTAGGTAATTTATGTGAAGCAATAAAATTGTTCTGTTTTATTTCAGTTTCCATGAGTTCACTTATTGCCACAGAAAGCTTCCCCAACCTGTTAAAGAGGCATCAGAATAAATTTCCTCTTCAAATTGTTGTTCTAATATGATTACTAGCATGTAAAAACTGAGATCTAAATCATCTAATAAAATCTGGGATAGTGACATAAAAGCATCGTAATTACCTCGGTGATGTTTAAGAGCAAAAAAACGTTGGTTTTTCTATACAGTAAACCCTCGTTAACACGAACTCTGTTAACTCGAACACCTCGATATGACGAACTAAAATCATGGTCCCGACCGTCTCCAATTTATTTTGTACAGGACGCAGTTCGGTTAACACGAATTTTCGTTAACACGAATCTCGAACACAATTTATGAACGGAATAACCGATTTCCATAAAAAACTCCTCGGTTAACACGAACAGTTGCACCTGCGCGCGCGTTGTAATGACTGTTTACTAAGAATTTATTAGTGGCAATGCAATTCTCTTAGTTGGTATTAGTTACGTCTCAGAATTCTGTCGAGTGATATGTACGTTCCAGATTGTATACATAATGGCAGAGGCCGATCGAAAACAAAAACGTAATCAAAGATCAATAATTGACATTAAAGAAAAATGGCAATTTTGAGTGAAATCGACATGAGTGAATTAAGAAGAACTGTAATACATAAAATTTTGTGATACCTATTTTTTCACGTAAGGGTAGGACAGGTTATGTATTTGTTGATATTTCTTTAATGTAGGTACGTACCTACATATTTTCTTAAATAAATTTTCTTCAAATGATACATAATTTTATTTTTTTTTAAAATCGGATAACACGTACTTCGTTAACACGAACACTTGATAAAATGGTCCCTTCAAGTTCGTGTTAACGAGGGTTTACTGTAGACTATTTCACTCATATATATTTTAACCAATCATATGTGATCATTCAACAATGGAATCAAAATTTAAATTGAAAAAATCAACTTGTCAAAATTTTATCCGGGGTTACGGACCAATGAACAGTCGCTATTACTCAACGTACCTCATTTTTCAGCGAAAGAATTATCAATAATTTGGGCGTTTTCGTGAAATAGTCTGTGGAATATAATTCGAGTTGAGATTTTGCTGGAAAAATTTACCAATTGTGAATTCGAGTTCTACAATTTTGCTCATGACATTGATCAAAAATCACTCAACTGCGTTTCGTGATTTTTATGACAATGTCATTCGCAAAATTGCTAGGCGAACTCTCGTAACAATCAGTAAATTTTTCCGACAAAATCTCAACTCTTATTATATTATAACTGAAACAATCATATTTAATGGCGGGGCAACAAGAAACTAATAGCCCTAAAAAACTTTGCAAATTCTCGAATTCGACATCTTGACAAAACACGCAACCTCTTAATGAGAGCATACAGCCCTTCTCGTTTCCTTTCAGGCAAAGATATTGATGCACCCATTGTATTGTACACAAACCCTAAAAAAGTACTTTCGGGCTTGGGAATAAGAACACTCTTATCATAATGAATAACGAATACCAATATCTGGAGGAGTTGACATGTACACTTTATTTTGAGCATACATTTCTCATATGAGTAACCTATTATCAAGATATCATTCAAGTATATTACTGAAGAGTAGCCCTGTTTGCGTAAAAATATCAGGTTTCATGAGTTTTTTGAATACCCTGGGAGCCGTACATAAGCCAAAAAGAAGACAGGTGTATTCATATAACTTTTTCTTAAAAGTAAAAACGAAGATATTTCCGAAAGGATCTTTTAACAGGAACTAGAAGATCTATTTTTGCCAAGTAACAATCTTGGGTAAGCATTTTTGAAAACGTCTTATGATCTTCTAATTTAAAATCAGTACATTCAATAATTTCAGTAATTTGTTTAACGGCTTTAAGTTTATTACCATCTGGTTTTGGCACCAAAAATATTCGAGAAATGAACTTATTTGCAACAGGCGAACACCCTTTATTCTGCAGTCCATTTCAGACTGAGACTGAACTGATTTTTGCGTGAAAACGCCAACTTATAACCAGCGCAAAACCTCTAAGTCCGTGGTTAATTTTTTCAGTTGTTCCAGTTTCCAGTTCCTGTTCTGTGTCCGGGGCGGACCTCTCACATTTCCTAGGTGCAGGCTTTTGAGCCGGATTTCATTCTACCCTACATATTGCTATTTCCTTAGCTACCTTTAGGTTTTCACCAAACAGCTTAACTTCTACTGGAGCCTTACTCAAAATATCTTTCAAGTCCTTGTTTAAGTTCATAACCATTAAAATTCGCCTCGAAAATGTTTCTTTATAATGCAAATCGAGAAGTAACCACGCTGCAACAGATACCAACTCTATCATAGGAGGGACCTCTCTGCCCCCCCCCCTTCTTCTTCTTCTTCTTCAATAAAAAGCTCAGAAGTTTACCCAGGGTTGCAAAGCTAGCTGCAACTGACTGAAGCAGCCACTTCTTCATTGAGTCTTGGACCCCTCAGCAGTGTACACTTAGAAACACGGTGGATATTTTGTGGTCAATTCGGTACATTCCTCCTCCTTTAATCCGCTTCTCAAGTGGTGCCATCAGATCCCGTTCAGATTCCAGCAGACTTAAAATGAACGGCCCTAATCTTGGAGAAGCATTGGAGCTCGAACTGTCCTTTGTTATCGATAACAGAAGCCAATTTTATCCCCATCATCAGATCCCGCCTGATTTAACGTTATCCCAAACGTAATTTTGACATCTGACAGATCGAGTTTCAGATCCCGCCTGAAAACCGCCATTTTCCTTCAAAACTTTCTAATCTTCCAACGACCTTCAACAAAAAACAATAGATGTGTTATTAACTTTCTTGCTGAAGCCAGCTTTTATCCCCATCATCAGATCCCGCCTGATTTAACGTTATCCCAAACGTAATTTTGACAATTGACAGATACATCACCACGTGATGTGTCAAGTTTCATTTCCCTCAGAAAAACTTTTCGATCGTCAAACGACCTACAACAAAAACAATAAATGTGTGATTAACTCACTAAAACTATAATTTTCGTAGTTTATTCTTCAACCTTGATGAGTTAGATTCTGTCGAAGAACTGCGATGTCGTCTGTGGTTCGGCATTACGAAGAATATTACGAAGAACACATAAACAGATCACTCATAAGCACAACACACCGATCGGCATGATTGGCACAACCGCAGAGACTGACACAAAGACGAGTAATGACGAATGAAACAGGTGATAATAGGAGGCGCATTAGGACAGTGCGGCGGCAAGAATTTTTTGTTTAAAGTTGTGAGGTCTGACGTAAAGCCGGGAAACTACCATTGTGATCTTCGAGTAAGAGGCGCGAATATAATTTCCAACGATACGTGTTACATTTTCCGAATTAAATTAAAAGGCGTGGGTGAGCATATCTGTAATTTGCTTAGATTTCTCGAAGTTCATCTCTCTCATGTCCTTTAGAGGATTCTGGAATAATTAAATTAAATAAATATATAAATAAACCCGGGCATCCTAATCTTCTATATACCATTATAATTGTAACTGTTTGTGTGAGCTCACGTGAGTCGTAACCACAAACAGAGTACACAAAAACAGAGAGATGTTTACTACCAAAATTTCATCTATAATGAGATAGCAACAAAGCAGGGCGAATCAGTGTTTTCTTCAGATTTTTTTTCAATTGTGTCAATTGATAATAAATGGATGTTTTGTACTTTCTAAACAATTAACATAGGTATAGTATTGCTTTTTGTTCAATTTACAATTTGTGGAAAACAAGTTTACCAAACTAAAATCGTATAAATCGTTAAATTTTAATGTTTAATATCCGAACGAAAAGTTTATATAAAACGATTTCCTCAGACTGGACGAGCCATAGAGATGTTTGTTTAGAATTTAAGGGCAACTAATGCGAGAAGACCGAATAGAGTTGGGCGATTTTAATGGGGTCCAGATCCACCAAAATGCTCCATTACCACGCAATTGGAGCAATTCTCAAGAGACCCGTCTTTCTGGCATCTCGTTCTATCTTATTGCCTATTCTTTGGTTTCCGTCTCTTCGCTGAATGTCCCACCTCTGTTTTCCCTAATTTTATTGCAGGAAATCTAGCCGAAATTGGTTTTTACTATTTGCTGCTTACTTAATGAATAACGATGAAGTCCAATAACAATCTGAAATATAGTTAGTTTGACACGATAAACAAAATGATTCCTATCTGAATAGATCACAAATTATAATGTATAGAATATGCTCGCGTATAACAAATAAATCAAAGCTCATTGACTAACTTTGCACAATATAAATTCCGGGGTATCCACATTAATGTTAAGTTGGCACCAAAGGAAATATTTCAGTACATTTCTATTAAGAGACGTAAAGTACTTAAGAGCTTGTATATTAAATGAATAGCAGCTTGACGGGACTATAAGTAACGAAGTCCTCTTCATTAAGATTAAAGTAACCAAGTTTAAAACAAAGAAGTTAAAATAGGAGTTATATAAAAATGACTTCACTTAGCCGAATGTTAAATGTACGTGAACAAGTTTTACATTTTTCAGATTTTAACAGGCCACTGTGTCTTCTAAGGGTTCTTTCATTAACTTTCAGACGGCGTAAAAAGCTACTTTCAGATAAAACCTGAAACTCCGAGAAGTTCTGAAGTGTGAACGTGTCGCTACGGGACGTTCGTTCATGTATATTTATGATTACATCGTGTCTCTCCGTCCCGTTTTCATTCATCATTAACTATAGGTGGAACAAGGATAGCAAGATTATTCATACGAAATTAAGAGATCTTCAAAAATATTTCAAGATTTTAAAATGCACAATTACGACAGCTACGGCGGGAGGTGTCATTATAAAGTGAATATTAATACATTATCCTCGGGAAAGTTTCGACTTTAAATTTATGGACTGCAATCCTTTTGGTCTTTTTGTTGTGATAAATTTAATAGATGCTATGCGAAGAGAATACGGTTAGGAATTCTGTGTCTAATCAATATCTTCAAAAAGTAATATTATTGGCCCACTGGTGGGTGGTATTTACAAAGAATTGAAAACCGCAAACAATTAAATTATTTATATGGTACGGTGTGGTAAAAATATTCACTTATAATATCCCAAGTGCATTTATTATTTCCGGATTTTTTTTCGAATGCATTTCCAAAACGTATTAATTAGCCCGAGTGGAACACGAGGGCTAATTACGTTTTGGAAATGCATGAGAATTAAATTTCCAGGCATTAATCAATGCACGAGGGCATATTCGGTAAGAAAATCGCAACGACACGGACATTATATTTCTTAAATTCTTAAATTAAATTTCTGACTAAAAAAATCAAGTTATATAACAGAATTATCCCTGACAACGGAAAAAAATTGTTTAATTTCAAAAAATGTCACGTTTTGGTTCTACATCTTTGCTAAATATTGATGAACCGGTAGAAAATACAGTACTAGTGAACACAAAACGCAGCAAAACATGTGTGTGGACCCAGTTTACAAGTTTTTGTAAAGAAAAAAGGTATAACATTGAAAATTGCGTATCGAACGAAGAGCTCGCAATTATATTGAAAGACTGGGCTTTTAACATGATGAACAGGAATGAATATAAGGAGTCAGTGGTAAAAATCATGTGGAACTCCAGTGCCAAACAATTACAAGAAATGTACTATAAGAAGTTTAATATGAAGTTTGATCCATTTACCGACATTGAATTCGGCAGCTATAGAGCCGAATAAAGATAATTTAGATATTTGTCCAGTTCGGTAACTACAATCTTGCAATTTGCCATACATTATAAACAACCCCTTCTTGTTTTCAGATTGTTAGAAAAAAGAACAAAATTTATTAGCACAGACAGATTACTTTTAACTCCTAACCCAAATTGGCAAAACCAACAATCTCAGAGGATGGCTGAACCGGCAAAAAAAAAACACTAATCATTCTGTAAGAGGACAGCAGCTTATCAAAATTACTGGACATAGCAGCGCACATTCTATCCGTCCATACTTACAAATGGACATGGAGCATCACCAAACCATCATTAATTCAATGAGACAGCAAGCAAAACCATTTGGAAGCAGTTCTTGTAATGAAACTTCATCACTATCAGATATGATTACTTACAACAATTGTGTGTTCGATTTTAACAGTAACTAATTAATTATTGTTGAAGTTAATATTAATTTTGTAATTTGAGATTTTTAATAAATAAATGATTTTGATTGGCTGAAAAAATTTCCACTTATTAATTTCATGTTGACTTAGCTAGGTGCAAAAAATTTCCAGGAAATTTTTATATTGTTATAGAAACGACACCGAATTCTGTTTTTCTATTGGCTATTTTTCAGTGTCGTGCGATTTTCACTTATAATATCCCAAGTGCATTGATTATTTCCGGAAATTTTTTCGAATGCATTTCCAAAACGTATTAATTAGCCCGAGTGGAACACGAGGGCTAATTACGTTTTGGAAATGCATGAGAATAAAATTTCCGGAAATAATCAATGCACGAGGGCATATTCGGTAAGAAAATCGCAACGACACGGACATTATACTTCTTAAATTCTTAAATTATAAATTTCTAACAAAAAAAATCAAGTTATATAACAGAATTATCCCTGACAACGGAAAAAAAAATGTTTAATTTCAAAAAATGTCACGTTTTGGTTCTACATCTTTGCTAAATATTGATGAAGCGGTAGAAAATACAGTACCAGTGACCACAAAACGCAGCAAAACATGTGTGTAGATCCAATTTACAAGTTTTTGTAAAGAAAAAAGGTATAACATTGAAAATTGCCTATCGAAAGAGCTCGCAATTATATTGAAAGACTGGGCTTTTAACATGAGGAACAGGAATGGAAATGAATATAAGGAGTCAGTGGTAAAAATCATGTGGAACTCCAGTGCCAAACAATTACAAGAAATGTACTATAAGAAGTTTAATATGAAGACTGATCCATTTACCGACATTGAATTCAGCAGCTGCAGAGCCGAATAAAGATAATTCAACCAGAAGAAGATAATTCAAATAATTTAAAGATAATTCAGATGTTTGTCCAATTCGGTAACTACAAACTTGCAATTTGCCATACATTATAAACAACCCCTTCTTGTTTTCAGATTGTTAGAAAAAAGAACAAAATTTATTAGCACAGACATATTATTTTTAACTCCTAACCCAAATTGGCAAAACCAACAATCTAAAGGTTGGTTTAAAAACACGCCTGTGGGACGAAATCAGATATCTTCATGGATGGCTGAATTGGCAAAAAAAATTGGTATCGACACAAAAAAATTAAATCACTAATCATTCTGTAAGAGCCACGGCAGTTTCCAACTTAGCAAAGCAAGGAGTCATAGAACAGCAGCTTATTAAAATTACTGGACATAGCAGCGCACATTCTATCCGTCCATACTTACAAATGGACATGGAGCATCACCAAACCATCATTTGGATGCAGTTCAATGAAACTTCAGATATGATTACTTACAACAATTATTGTGTGTTCAATTTTAACAGTAACTCTTCTAATTAATTATTGTTGAAGTTAATATTAATTTTGTAATTTGAGATTTTTAATAAATACATAAATGATTTTGATTGGCTGAAAAAATTTCCACTTATTAATTTCATGTTGGGTTAGCTAGGTGCAAAAAATTTCCAGGAAATTTTCATATTGTTATAGAAACGACACCGAATTCTGCTTTTCTATTGGCTATTTTTCAGTGTCGTGCGATTTTCAAGTAAATCCATTTTAATATATAAAAATAGTATATTATATACCAAGGTAGAGAAGTTGTTTTTCTCTGAGAAAAGGCTTCTCTACCGTGGTTTATATATAATTTTTTTACTACTAGCAGCTTAAATCCTATAAATCATATTTCTCTGTCCATTCTTGTATTTATAATTACATAAACAACTTCACGAATATTCTGCCAAACTCTAAGAAAGATTCTTTTCATAAAGTCCTACCTTAGGTACATTTATTAGATATGCATTTTGGATGAAATCCAGTCTCTTCATTATTAACTACTAGTCAATAATGAAATGATTATTAACTACTAGGAAAGAAAAAAGATTTCACACATTCTCGACAAAGTATATAATGGTACATTTTACAGCTAGTAGTGAAAAAAGTATATTAAAAAATTCCCTCAGCAATCTTGCTCAGGTTCCTGTCCAATTCGATTTAGTCTCACCGAATCCACCTTCGGTACAATGAAGTCAATTCCGACACGATTTGTTATCTAATCTAAATTTTGCTGAAGTGGGTGAACTATAAATGGAAGGAAATCTTAACTCTTTTCTACAACTTACCTTAAAACGTACATTTTTACAATTATTTACAATAATTATTTTGTTATATTATTGAAAATTGCTTTCCACACGCGTTGCACACTATACTTTTTCTACAACCAAAATAAATAAAATAAATTTTTATTTAGATACAAACTGAACTGTCACATTTTGGCAGTTGGAAATATTAACACAAAAACTATAAGTGATTATATGAAAATTGGAAAAAAAGATTCGAAAAGAGGAGGAAATTTCCGATCAAAAACTCCCAACTCCAATTAAATATTAATTTAAAAATATGAATAAATTATGATGTGTCCTTAACACCTGATGGAATGAGATTCCGTTGAAAAAATCGATTAACTTCATTTATCAATAAGTTGGGCATTTATTAATTAACAAAATTTTATGGGACCTCCGCTTTGATCGAAGACAAAAAATGTTTAAAAAATTGACCTATAATTTTTTTCACTTCTTAGAACCTTTCTTATGTATGAACTCGAGAAGGGTATGTTCTAAAAGCTTTTAAAAGTTAATTATTCTGTTTATAATAATAGTTTAAAGTTAAAAAAAAAATAAAATTTAATTTTTAGTTGCGGAGCAAACAAAAAAGTCGTCTTTCTCAAAATAAAATCCCAGAGCGAATGAGCTATTGCTAATATTTTTCGGATCCTTGTAACTATTTTTCGCAAGTTTTCGACTTCTTGACTACACTATTTTAAAGTTAATGGTATCGGAACATGATGGGGCGGTGCTAGAAATTATTGAGACTAGATCAGATATATTTTTCATGAAACTCAACATTTTATTAGCCGTAATGTTTTTATTATCAAGTGAATCGTCAATATGGCTTTCTGCAACTTTATCCGACTTCCATTCGCCATGTCGTTTTAAACTGAGTAGATCAGCTCCCGCGTCCACTAGGATAGTTGCAGAAGACCGATTTCCAAACTTACTAAACTTAAACCAACAGCTAGCTTGGTACAGTTACCATTTCGGTAATTTTTTAAAAAATTTGGTAAAATTTGAGTCTATCCTTGGACGTAAATGTAAATATTTCTTGCAAATGGTATAAAAAGTTATTATAACATAAAAAGTTATTATAACTTGCTTTTGCAAATAAAAATAAAAAAGAATTGTAGTGACCGCTAAATTTTCTAACAATACGTCGTTGTTCCATTGGAAGATTACAGTTTTTTGTATTTATGCCATAATTAACTCAAAAAGTCAAAATTTGCACTTGCGTCATTATTCTTCCGGAGAAACGTTATACTAGGGGATATTTTTATATTATACACCTAGCCATGAAGGAATAGAGTTTGAAGGAAAGTGATATTTTATTTTTCGATATAAGATCCACTAAAATCACATACTTATTGTAAAGTTTTTCCAATAAGGCTATACCTTCCAAAAAAAATTCTTTTGGAAGATTTTCAAAAATCACCTCTACCGCTTCTTTCAGGCATTCATCATCCGAAGAAAAACAACGTCTGCGCAAGTGCTTTTTTAATATAGGAAAGAGATAATAGTCGAACAGTGCCAAGTTCGGACTGTAAGGCTGTAAGGATGTTTCACCTCTATCTTGATGTTTTCCTTCAACAGACCTTCCGCATCTTGGGTCTTACTCGAATTGATTCCCTACCCCATCGAAATATTAGACCAAAACTTAACCTTAAAAAAGAACGGCGCAGGTTTCCCATACACGTTAGTCATCCTCTAATGAATATCTTTGGGTCTACTTCCTTCTTTCGTCAAGAACTTGATCACGCTTTTAGTTCCAACTGAATTTCACGCATTTTCTGTTATAGCTAAAGCTTAATAAAAGCAACAAGACACTTTGGATCTACATGATGGCAAAAATTTGCGATAGTCCCTTGTTTCCTTCATGGCTAGGTAGATAATATAAAAATCTCCCGTCGTATAAAATGTACATTTGGAAAAAATATCTTTTTGTATTGCCGCCACATAAATTGAACTTTGATCAACTGCTTAACATACGCCCATACATTTAAGGAGAATAAGGTGAGGCATAATATCGAATAATAATCCAATCGAGCTATATAACAAACAGCAAACTGTTAATCCGATTAAAATCCCCAGCTTTTCATCTGATCTGACTTGTTTAAGTGTCATGTCAGGTACTCACGTATGCACGTTTTAGACACAGTATAAATAATCTCATTTCACTAGCATATTCGCAGTGTTTTCGTCTTTTTCTAACAGATCGGCGATTCTGAAGGAATAAGTAAAATGCTTGCCTTGCCTCATTAGCGTTGGACATAAATCTACAATGGGCATTTTGTTGAGTTATCAGTAAAATGTTACAAGTCTGGAATCGTAGATCTAAGATGGTTGCCATAACGATATCCTACCGAGCATTTGAAAGCTAAAGTTTACGTCAACAGAGCTTAACTTATCCAATTAAGGCTCTTTCCTTTATATCGGACTAACGAGCTCGGCAACATGCACTGATAAAGAAAGCTCTCATTAACTTTCGAGGGCCTAATCTGCAGTATATATCCAATTGTAAATCCACACGTGTCTGTAACAAGGACAGAAAGATCTATCTCTGAAGTAAGAAAGTCACCGCGAATGATGCCGTTAATAAGCTGAGAGTGGATTATGAGTTCATTTAACGGGGGCTTGCTTTTTGAGTATGTATATGATTGAGTGACTAGACTATAATTCAACCTTCAGTGCGCACACTCAATAAACTGTGCACTTATCTGCTCGGTTCTTAATTAATATCCATTGTTTTGTTTAATTATGTACAGGTTTATCGTCAACCACTGCTCTCTACCCCACGTATGAGCTTCTGCAGGCGGGAATTATAGCCTACAAATTAGAACTTAATTAATTCGCTCCAAATAATGTGAAAAAAGGCTTCCGCTCTGTAGGTGCTTTACTTTATTATGCAAATACAAAATAAACTGAGACGTAATTTAAGTGCAAGGGTTCGCTGACAATTATTTGTTGTTGCGTTTAAAGCGTGAAGGTTGGCAATATAACGAACACAATAGGGTACAATACTACCTACTACAATAATTTCTCAAAACGTCCGAGAACGTTCCCCACTTGAAAATATGTAATGCCACCGACCCGTTTCTTTGCTTTAATGGCTTTTGGTTTGTTTTTGATTTATTTTTCGAAACTGTTTTTCATCATCCTGCATTATATTATTCGATTGGCTAGCGGTTAGAATCTCTCGAGATCTAACAAAGACTTTCGATGGAATCTCGGCTCGTATTTTTACAAGTGTCCTGATAATTCGTCTGGCAATCTCTGGAGAGTTACGTTCTGTTGAACTGCTCACTGACCGCCGGAAAGAAAACCATAGCGCAACATTCGCCGTTTCTGCAGATAAATCCATTTTAACATAAGATTACTGAAATGATATTAAAGATTCATTAATAGGTACCTGATTTTACTGTGTAAGCAGTCTAGCTTCTAATGTAGGTATTTTCTGATTTTTAAATTAGCGCTTTATTACCGGTTCAACAGTAGGGTCGTCCCCTTCAACTACAGCATCTCATATAACATGAAGCCCTAACACGTGTTCTCTTGTTTAAGTTGTGAGGTAACAGAGCATATCAAAAATCTCAATTTCGGGTAGCATTTTCAAACGCTGTACATTTACCGCCTCTTGTGACGTCATGTCGAGGGAGCATTCTCATTGGTTTGTGCATTTCTCATTGGTTTGTGCATTTCTCATTGGTCCGCGCGTCTGGTAACTTTGAATTTTGTCTGGAGAATTATGCCGTGTTGACGTCACAGATAGCCGCGCATTTCAAATAAGACAAATGTTTTCTTGTTTTTTTACCTACTAAACGCGTGATTTCGAATAAACAAAATAGTAGAATTATAATATTGGTTTGTCTAGTTTCTAGAAAAGCTGATTGAGTACGTGATACTTTTTGTAAAAGAACCAACTCAGCGAAATAATTGTTATCAAATCCTAATCCTTGATTAAAACAGTGCAAGAGTAGAAAATAACCTAAATAATTTTGTAAGAAAGCTTTTGACATATATACCATGTTTTCGTTTGGAAGTAATCCTCAACAAAACAATGTAAACAACAATCAACATTGAAACGTCAGAAACAAACAGCTGATGTTACAACGTCCACTAACAATACAGCAATCGCAGTACGCTGTGTTACAATTAACCCAAATACAACAACCACAGCACCCTTGCAACAGGTCCCATATGAGTACTATGCTAACTGCCGGACATAGAAGAAGAGCTATTGGAGTCACGCAGTCAGAAACGTAATAAATGTACGCAATTGAATCACGAAAGAACCACTAAGTTTGTTCTGTGTTGACCTAGAACCAATAGATGTTTTGTTTATAATTTCCTTTTTTTAATGAATTACTGTTAATCATGACTTGTGTAAAATACTGTTGTATTATTGACACTAATAAATCATTACTACATAGAATCAGAGGCCCCCAACACAAAACGCTAGTAATACAGGTGCCAGAACTCACTCAAAAATTTCAAGAACAAAGAAAAAACAATGAATAGAATCGGTTGCCAACCGTATAATTATAACACTGTCAGAATGACTTTCCTGTCAAAGTGTCAACATCAACATGTTAGCTTAAAGCAGATCTTATAAGAAACAGGAGAAAAGCTATAACGTAATAATAATAGTAACAGAAACCATAGCCAAAAAAGACGAAACGAAAAATAAATACAATCAGAGCAAGTAGTGTTCAAAGTGACCACCATTGATTTCCAAGCATAACCGTGCCCGCTGCAAAAGACTTAGTTTAGAATTCGTTACCATTTCAGGAATAATTGTAGCAAATGCTTTATGAACGCGACTCCTTCTGTAGCAATAAGGTTCCTGTATACAACATTCTTAACGCTGCTCATTGATGAGGATATTGTTGATCCAAAGTTTCTCGAACTTTTCGACTGAAGTGTGGTGCAGCGCCGTCGTGTTGATACCAGTCGTCATTAATAAAAATAAGTGGAATCTCTTCAAGCAAATTGGGAAGTTCTGCGTTCAAAAATTCAGCGTAAATGTCTCCCGTTAAACGTGCAAGAAATTTTCTACCTAAAAAGGGAAGTTAGATGACATGTAAACTAATTTCTATTGGAAGTTCTCTTGAAAATAGAGCTTCTGGATTTTCTTCCAATTAGATGTGCCAATTACGCGCATTGTAACACCCTTGTCTTCTGAAGCTTGATTTATCAGAAAATAAAATCGGACAAACAAAATTAGGATTATTTTCTTCTAGATTTAAAAGCCATGTACAGAATACCTTGCCAGACGGGAAATCTTCAGGCCAGTGACGTAGCGTGGGGGGGCAGACGAAAAGGGGCGGCGGCAAGCACCGTGATTTTTTAAATCAAAAATAAAAAAATCATGCGTCAAACGAGTTCATAGAAATTTTAGGAAAAAAAGTTCGCCAAGTAATTATAGCTCGTGTCCAAAACGTTAAATATTATTCCATGATTTTTGACAGCACCCCGGTTATTTCCCACAAAGATTAAACAAGCCAAGTATTACGATATGTGATGATTGAAAACCAGGAGGTTAGAGTAGAGGAATCTTTTATAGATTTCATTGAAACGGAAAGCAAAACTGCGGAAGGTATAAGTGACGTGATAGTAAGCAAAATTAAGGCTGATGGGCTCGACATTATGAACTGTAGAGAGCAAGGTGTGCAACAGCAAATAAAAGATATCAATCCCAATGCCGAATTTGTTCCTTGCTTAAATCATTGACTAAACCTAGTTTGCCTACATGCAACTTCAGTGGAGGTAGATTTGGTGACATTCTTTGGTACGCTAGAACGCTGCTTCGCTTTTTTTCTATGTCGACGCACCGGTGGGAAGTTCTTCTTGTAGCCACAGCAAAAAGTTTTAAGAGGGTTCAGGACACACGTTGGGGCGCTAGAGGTGAAGGTGTAAATTCCATTAGACATCATTACGAAGAAACTTTAACTGCCCTGGAAAAACTGACGGAAACGAATGAAAGCTTAAACACGTTTTTATGTTACTTAGGCTTCTGGCAACCGGTACTGCGTGAAGTCAATGATGCTCAAAATTATTTGCAAACAGAGGTACTAAATATACATCAATGTGCTCAGAAAATAAGTGCTTTACAGACCGTATTAGAAGAAAAACGATGGAATTCGTGGATGACGCTTTAAGATATGATAAAAGTTTCTGTGAAGAGCTTGAACTTTCTTTTGAACCCCCAAGACAAATTAGGAGGAAGCATATATTTGGCGACGGAAGTAAAGATGTTGATTTATCGTACGAAGATGATGACTTGAGGCGAACAATGTTTTCTTCAATAGACAGAGTAACTGCTGAAATACGAGAAAGATTCCAACAGCTGCAGAATCTAGCGCAAAAATATGCTTTTTTAAGGCCTGCAGTGATATTGAGCGTGGACGAACTTAACTTAGATCAAGCTCCTCAAAACGTTAATAATATAAAGAAGAATATCAACTTGAGCGCGTTAAGTTCATTAAATCCGGCTCTCTGGGTTTATTAAAATATATTATTGAGTCCAAACTTGAAGATGGCTTACCAAACATTGTCATAATGGTGAGAATTTTTTTAACATCTGCCATCAGTAATGCCAGTTGGAAGAAAAGCTTCTCTAAACTAAAGTTAATCAAAAATTATCTCAGATCGACTATGTCCACGTTGAGACTATCAAATTTAGCTATTCTGGCAATTGAACATGACATACATATTGATATTGACAATTGTATAAAAGATTTTGCTATGAAAAAAACACGAAAAGTACATTTTTAATTGATACAAAAATTTAAAGCTGCTTTAATTGACTTTTACTAATTTTCTTGACTAATAATAATTAAAATAGAGGGGGCGGCGAACTTCCGGTCGGCCCCAGGCGGCGAAAGCCCACGCTACGCCACTGCTTCAGGCTGCAAATGCTGTGCGTATAATAGTATGGATGTCGTCGTTCAGTCTTCATCACTCGTTTTCGAAATATTCAATTTCCTGGAAACTTCTCTAATGCTTTCTGTAATTTCTTTAAAGGCATCTAAAATAGCCTCTTCGTTCTCAACAGTGCTTACATTCCTGGGGGCACCACCAGTCCCCTTTCTATTTGGTAGAACTCGTGCTGTCTCAACTGTTCGTGAGGTAACACCGAAGATCTTTTTGTGATCAGGATGATTTCTGGACCCCTATTTTCTAGTTCGTAGGAACGGAGTTTCTCCTTTCTGAAAAGTCGGGGACTTTCTCTCAAAAATCACTATTTTCGAAAACAGGGGAAAATTCACTTCTCTCACCAACCGAGAGAATCTCTTTTCCTGAGAACTGTCATTGCAAACTAGAAAATTGACGAAGTGTCAAAATATTTTTGTTTTCATATTAAATCGAGATCCAATGCGGATAAACACAAATAAACCCTTTTAACTTTTAGATGTCAATTTACACACCACTCTAAGAGGTTGAAAACAAGGGAGAATATATATATTTATGAGAATATTCATGAGAATATTCGGTTCCCCACTTTTCAGAAAAATGTCCTATTATAGTAGCCTCAAGCTTAAATTGTCACGGGGATCTGAGGGGAAATCATGCACGACCAACTTATCTATGAACGTCCTAAACTGGTTCTGAAATAAACATTCTACTGTTGATCGACTTGTCGGCTAATCTGTAAAGGAATGGTGACAGGACCGTATTCTAAAAATGTAGATTGAGTTGACTTGCCTCAGTACGTATAACAAATTAATATTTTTACTGTTCAACTTTAGGATTCATTAAAAGTGCAAGCCTTAGCAAAACATAATTGTGTTGTACAAAATAAATAAAAACAAATTGCTCACTTTAGCTAGTAACAATTTATAACAGAATATTATAAAATTGTTACAACCCAGCAAGAACCGCGAGGAGGTATGAGCATGACTTGCCAAAACTTAAAATATATTCCTAAAGGAAAGCCATTAAAATAAATAAAAAGCAACTCATCCTTTTAAATATAAAATACGCACAAATCTATAAAAACAAAATAAAATAAAACATTCTTTTGCATGCGTGCACCTCACCAATTACAATAATCAATAATGAAATGCTGATTTCCATTTTGACTAAGCGTTTGTTGTAGCCTTCTATAATCATTTTCGTAATCTATTACTTTGTCAATTTCTTTTTGCCAATCTTCAGCTGTAATTTTGTCAACTTCTTGTCTTATTAATTCTATTACCTTTTTATCAAATTTTGGAAAGATGTTCTTACGCCTGACTCGTTTCTTTCGTTGACCCCATATAAGTTCAATTGGATTGAAAATGCAAAAATATGGAGGCAATCTTAAAATATCGTGTCCATATTTTTTGGCGATTTCGTCTACAACCCGCTCCTTCTCATAAGTCTTGATCTTTAGAACTTCTAGCAGTTCTTTTTTGCTGTAATGCTCTTGGAAATATATATCTTGTTCTCTTAAAAAATCTTGAATCTCTTCTTTGCGAGATACTGTGTTTGGAATCTTCCCCAATAATCTCGAGTGATATGAGGCGTTGTCCAGAACAATGACGCTATGAGGTACTAAATTTGGTATTAAGGTGTTTTCAAACCATTCTTCAAAAATCCCGGACTCCATATTCTTATGATAGTCGACATTGGAATCTTCCATTTTTTTACCACATAATTTTAAGGCATTGTTCACCCATCCGTCACTTGATCCACAGTGCAAAATTACAAGTCTGGTTCCTTTGTTAGGAGGCAGAGAATTTACTTCACAACGTGCTGTGCCATCCGTCCATCCTTTTTTTGGGGTGTCATGGGTATCATACCATGTTTTATCCAAATAATATATCGCTCTGTTGTCATTACGATATTTTTGTATGGCTTCTAAGTATAAACAACGCCATTCGACAATTCTTTTGCTTTCTAAAATGGCAGTTCTCTTGTTAATAGTTTTAAAACCAAATCCAATTTTTTTTAACCAGCTTCTTAATGTACTTTGACTCCGGACAACATTGCATTCCATTTAATTTAATTTCTGAAAAATTATGTCAATCGTGGGAATTTCATTATTCTTGTAAAAATCATAAATGATGGTCCTCAATAATTTTACAATGGCCGGATTCAATTCTTTTTGTTTTCCTGCGTTAGGTCGCCGTTTTTTCTCTACAATTCCATGTTTGACCAATCTGCACATGGTTCGGTAAGGCACTTCGGTTAAATCCGCTGCAGCTCTTATCACACTGGTTTTATCGCCTGTTTCCCTTGCCTTTAATAAATTGTTATAAGCATTTAGACATATTTGTTTTGCTTGCACATTTAAATGGGGAAGGTATTTTTTTTAGCAGGTGGTGATCCCATCCTGCTCTCGCTATCGCTCCAGTCGTCATCATCGGTGTCCTGACTTGTTCCAGGGATAGATGTACATTTGTCTTCGGACTCCCGACTTGTTCCTGGTATAGGCGATTCCCATGGTCGAAACATCTTGATAGATTATATTATAAAAACAATCACTTATTATCAAACACTGAACAAATAATGACACTGGTATCAACAAAATTAGTATACACGATAAAATTAAAATTAACAAGAACACTAGTATAATACACCAAAACACTTCACCTGTAAGAATGAGTTTTAATACCCCTCTGTACGAATGTCGCGTGCCGGTCACAAAAAAACCCGTCTTGCAGTCGATTTTACCAGAGTCGACCAGTTGCAACAAGAAAATGAAACCGGTTAGAATACTTAGAATCCATATGGTATCGGTTACAACTTAGTTGTCCCACAATGTCTCGATTCCGACAAAAAATTGAGCACATCCCCGTGACAATTTAAGCTTGAGGCTACTATACAACTTTCCATAGGAATGATCCCTGGTGACAATGCCCTTCTCTCGAACTCGAAAATAGGGGCCCTATTGGAAAAACGTTGGGCATAAATCCTTGCTGTATCGCTAGCATTTTCCGTAAAGTCTCAGCATTTCCACATACGGTGCGATCATTTAAATTATAAATTAGAATAGGCTGTGAAATTTAAATTAGGTTGGCACTACTAACTGTTGACAATTTCATTTAAAATTTGAATGTCAAAGTGACTTTTAAAAAAAACGGCAAGAGAATGGTGAATTGAGTTAACAGTTGAATTGAAGCTGGGAGAAAACACTTTGAACATTTGCTGTAATGAGGTAGTATACAAAATTTTGAAACTTTTTTTATAAATGAAACTGTTTAAAATAGAGGACTCCTATTTTTTCGTTTCGCTTAAATCATAACAGTTTTCATGAAATAAATGAAAAACTATTTCGCGGGCGAATAACTACGTCATTAGTTTCCGAGCATAGAGGGAGTAAGACCGAAAAGGAAAGAATTACTAATAAAATGAGTGAGAGTGAGAAATGGAAAGGCGTAGGTCTGCACTTACTTCATATGCCGGCCACTAATGACGTATTTTAAACTAGTACAGTTCTCTCATAAAAAAATAAACGAATTTCAATCCAATTTTTTTGCATTTTGAGCAAGTATAATTTCACCATAATAGCGCTAAACCATACACTTTTCATTGAAGTTTATGATTATTGTATTTTCCAAAAACTTTATTTTTTAGTATACTACCTCATTCTCCATTATTTTCTTTAAATTAAAATAGTTTAACATTAGAAACATAAACATCACAATGCTTACCATAACCTCAAATTTTACTGTCAGTCTAAGCTGTTAGTCAATCTGCAGGCTGGGCCGTTGCATAATACATGATGAAAGAGTTCGGTTCAGCACGACGGCGTTACCAAAGCGGTTTGAACGGATTTGAATGAACAGTGACGTCAGTGGCCACTTTTGACCTGGATGGCTTAAAACGCTCTGATTGGTCGCATTAAAATGTTGTTTTCTTGATTACAGTTCAAGCCAGAAACATTTTTGTTTGTTATTATTTATTTGTCCTTTTTTGGGGATTTTTCTTTGGGGGCGAGTTCTAGGACATCCTGTAGAATCGCAAAGATTAAATAAAAAAATGTTATACAGTTCATGCGGTGCCAACAATATGACGGCTCAAGGGCTTATTTCAACAATCAATCAGGTGGAAAAAACACATACAAATAAAGAGGAAGCAAATAGATTTGAAGTTTCAGGAAATTAATTGGCCCATAGGAAGAACATCCAAGATGTATTTTGCCAACGTATTGCTTATTTGTAAAGCAATAATCAGACC
This sequence comes from Diaperis boleti, assembly GCA_963583935.1. NCBI lineage: Eukaryota > Metazoa > Arthropoda > Insecta > Coleoptera > Tenebrionidae > Diaperis > Diaperis boleti. Next base: position 42,311,806 of record OY757244.1, read on the forward strand.
GATATGGATATTTGGGATAGAGCTCTGGGGGAGCGCCAACAACAAATTTTTATTTTGCGGATATTGATTTTTAACTAAAAAATTCTTGGTGCACTTACGAATCGAATGACACCTCAATCATAATTTTTGATGCCCCATAACTCGAATTTCAGAAAAATGGACATGTGATCCAGACTAGTGTGCATAATCATGTAGAATATTGTAACATTTTGAATATATCTCAGGAATGGTGATTCTTAGAAAAAAAGGATATGGACCATTTTTGTAGATAATTTTAACATCTATAATTTTTGTCTGAGCAACTTTTTTGATAAAACTTAAATTTTGACCTTTGACCCCGAATAACTTTTTTAGCACACATGGGATCGATGGGGACTTTTGAAACTTTGACCGGACTACCTGTTGAAATTTGTAGTTAATGTGATACCGAAATGTTAATCGGCTGTCTAAGAAAACGCCTAGGTATTCGCCTGCTCGGTCTTTACTAGTCGGGGCCAGATGCTGCGCGCAAGCCACAAAAGCAGCAAGGGGATGCAGAAAAATAATTTCACAACCACAAAAAAAACTCCGAGAGTATTAAGTAATTCCGGAGAATAAGCAGTTATGTGTTCACTTATGCCCTTGTGGTAACAAGTCTCTACGAGTTCCACCTTTGGAGAACACATGGAGAATTTGTCTTTGCTTCACCAATTCAACGGTAGAACGTTATTTTATGCAACATCTGAAAGATGGCTCTGTTTACTGCCTCTCGCTGCGGCTATTCCGATTCTCCAGTTATGTTGTACATATTATGTTGATCAGTTGTTATATGCTATCGTGAGAAAAACCTTGATTAATAATTGTTGCTCCAGACAGAAACTTCTTTTTCTAGGACGTGATTTAACATTTTTCTTACTTCAGTAATAGCTTTTAGTAAATATTGACTCTCAAATTGCACAACATTGCATTCCAAGAGGATTTGTTAGCATTTTGAATCATTAGTTATCTCGGCGCTGACCCAAATTGAAATTAAATCTTCTTGCTTCTTGTCGGAGGGTAAACCTGATTGATCTGATCACAATAGTATATTATTATACAAGTATCACAAGACGGTTGATTGTAGCATGAGTAGTTTGGGGCACGACGAGCGCAGCGAGGAGTGCTCCAAAGGCACGAGTGCGACAATTTCGGCTTGTGAAACGCGTGTAATATACTATTTTTTCGAATTTGGCTTTATTTAATTAAGAAAAACTGAAAATTTGTGCTAAATTGATGACTTTGGGACTTTTGAATAACACGAGTGGTATTTCAGTATAATTGGTATTTCTGCTAAATGACGTCTCTGATTTGGAGGTTAGATTTGGAAACTTTTGATTATGCAGACACAAGCTGTACCTCACGTTTGATTGCCATTTTTTCAATTCTTGTTTTTACCAATGTTTACATCTAATCATGGAACGAAAGTCATTTACTTCTCTTTGGTTTATTTTCGTTCACATCTGGTTCACATCTGTCATATGGTGCGATTAGTATGTGTAATATGTAACTATTGACATATTTAGCTAATATTTATACTACTCTTACATACCTACACTGAGAAATAATAAGCCCACTAAATAAAATTAATAACACTAGTTTTTGATGCCATATTTTCATTCTTATTTAAATTGGGAATGCTGAAAACGTAGAATGAAGTTATTTAAATATAGTTTTTTGAAAAAAAAAACTTTTGTTAGAGGTAGTTTTATAATTTTGGTTATATCTCCGGCTACAATAATGGACCAATTAGCCTTAGAGCTTCTACAAGGTTTTGCAATATTGATTTTTATTAACCGTTCAGGATTCCAGAAGCACTCAGCATTCTTCATCCGGCTATTTTAAAAGTTTGTATTTGTATAATTACAATATATTAAAAATTTGGCTTGACACCGACTTCTAACATATGAATTAAAAATTTCACCTGCAACGTTGCTGCAGATTAATGTCAGACTTGGCATCTGTGGAAGAGCTTTGACAGTTGTCAGCTATCATAGAGCCACCTGGCCATTATCGATATCGATTATAATATGATTTACAATTTACAATGCAGACAATGAATCCAAAGTCCTGAAAAACGCAAAATAAATACCTAGTTCAGCAAAAACACAAGCTAAAAAATCGATATCCATAACACTGTGACAGTGATACGACAAATGACAGCTATTGTGTAACTACCAACGTTACTACTCTAGATCAGTACCATCGAACTAAAGAAAATCTCTAGAATCCGTCGAATCGCGCAGCATTTGTTATCCTCCTTTACAGTGTTATAATGTCATATAAGTTATACCTTGTCGTTATGTCAGGGATAGTTCCATTGGACCACCTCAAAAGTATACCCTTTCAAATCAAAAGAAGAATTTTAAAAATAGTAAAAGGCGATCTAAGAATTGTCCGAAGCCGGAGTTGAACAATAGGTCAAGTGTTATACCACTTTTTTGCCGCATAAAATGCAGGGTGGGTTTAGAAAGGGGTGACCAAATTTTACTGGTGATAGATTAGACTTATTAGACCTCGACTACATTTTCATTTTTCCAAAAAAATGTGTTTTATTTTCTTAATTAAAACAACGATTCCCACAAATCACTATTGGAGACCGCTGGTATTGATGTGTAAAGGTGCTTGTGCTGAATCTGCTGAATGTAGTAAAGAAAGATTAAGCACGTACGTATGATTAGCTCTTTCCGTAGATTCATGCCGCCTTGTTAGTATCGTATTTCAATGAGTTTCGAACCTAAAATTATGACTGTATCATTTTAATGATCTGTAGGTCTTCGAGGCTAACGGGCGAGATTTATTTAAATTTTTTAAATCGGGTTTTGACCGAGTTGCTAGAAGATGTACCTCTCGCCATTCGACAAAACATGTTGTTTCTCCAAGACGGTGCTCCCATACACAGTGCTCGCATAGTCTCTCACTTGTTAAAGCAATAATTTTGGTGATCGCTGGATTGGACATCACATGGACTAACACATTGGCCGGCGCCGTTCACCCGATTTAAATCCGTCTGACTTTTTTATGAGGGCGTGTAGAAAACGCAAATTGTCGCTAGGTTTCGACAAGATTCCAGTGTATTTTATTTGATCGTGTGCGCGACGATGACCTTGACAGGGCTCGAACTTACGTTGTAATTTATGGCATTTATTTTCAGGTAAAACCTTATGTAAAATGCCCCAAAAACAGATTTAAAATTAATTGATTTCAATGATTTTAACTTGTTAAGTGACCTGCTTAACTTACGTTGCGATAACCACGTATTAAGTTTCTGCAAATCGTCAGTTTCTCTCGCGAGCTTTGGTGATACAGCCCGATCTACACAACGTTCCAGTGCTCCTCTACATATTTGTTATTTCTATTTAATTTCTTTTCTCGGATCTTAGGGAAAATTTCTAAAAACTGATATTATAGTTAAATATTATTTGGGGGGTATCTATCACTAGTACAATTTTGTCACTCCTTTCAAAAGTCATTCTGTATAACGAACGAGAATTTTATCGCAATCATTGAGAATTCTGTGACAAATATCTGGTAATTGTGAAATCATTAAAGAATTTTATTTCACACTGCTGTCCGGTAGATGTTCGATTAAAGGATCAATTTGTGTCCGGTAGGTGAACTGTTACAGTATCAGAGCCGGTAAGTGTCGCTAGGCAACTTACTTTATAAATCAAATTTGACATTAATCTGACATTTTTCAACGTATTTGTCGGCTATTGATGAAGTTTTACATGTACAACAACAAAGGTGATGCGATTTTTATAAAATCTGATTTTCTGATTTTTGAAAAGGAATAATGAAATAAACAGTATGAAATAATAGTATATTTTCCTAATTTGCTGTTGTAACAAAGCTATTAACGCACTCATTTTGAGTGCGTTAATATTTCATTAACGCACCCAAAATCTAGAATTTTTGTTTCCATTGGTTAGACGCACTGAACCTTGCACTGAACGAAATGTCAGTGTGATTTTGTGGTTAAGGTTCCAAGTAAGTCATCTCAAGTATACGTGAGGTACAGAAAAATCAAAATTTAACAAAATTTCCTAAATTACCAAAATTGATTTTATTTGTTAAAAAATTAAATTAATATGCAAATTAGGAAAAATAACAATAAAAACTCGTTTTGTAAAACTTAAGAGCACTCGTTCTTTACAGGCACTTCTGCCTACGGCAGTCGTGCTGCAAACCTGAACTCGTGTCTTAATATAAGTTTTACAAAACTAGTGTTTCAAATGCCTTACGATACATGTCCGGTAGTTACTTGTAACTCGTTTAGACATTGTAGACTAGGCTCCTAATGTCGCCTCGTCCATAATGTCGCCTCGTCCATAATGTCTAACTCGTTACAAGTAACCTACCGGACTTGTAACGTTAAATACTATTCTGCACTCTATAATGCACTTATCAGCCGATAAATGTGTCTTTTCAGCATTGGCACTTATCCTAATCCTTGACATGTTTGATTATAAAATTGGGCCGCGAATAGACTTGAACAATCTTCTAAATTTTCATGAATTTTAAAGTCACTTCCCTGTCAGTTTTGTGATTGATGTTAAGCTTTCTAAAAAACCGCGCTAAACGATAAACGATAGAGATCTGGTGCAAAATATATCTACTTAAAGCAATCTCGTACCGAAAATAGCTGCGAAGCACTTGTTAGCAAAGAGAGAATTAGCTGAAATTATAATACGGCACAGGCTTTCACAAAATACTCAATTAACCCGATATTACCTGAAGTGTTTATTTAAGAATATTTACCGGGCGTAATAACGAAATCATTATAATAACAGGCGTGTTTCTCGAGTGTATTTTGTAGCACATTTGTTTAGGAGAGGATGGTATCTGGGTCGGGTCGCTATAACAGTGTAGAGAGTAAGATAAAAGTTGATTTCGTTTTCATAAGGGGAGTTTCAATATTGTCTGCATTAACTACACGTGGATTGTGTCTCTGCTCGAGTTAAAGGGATTATAAGAAAAACATACTCTTGCAATATGTACTCTTATGCCAGAACCAAACGCAGTGGAATTCATCCATTTCCGTGAGATGCACTATTCTTATTGGATTTTATTTAATTTTCTCGTTTCTAAAACGTATGCCTTCACAAGACGTTTTCAACTAAAATCTTTGCTTTTGAAAATAACACTCAACGTTCAAGCATCGCTGAAAACTTTTCATTGAAAGAGCTTCGCCTGAAGGGACAATTAAATCAATTACAGACATAGCACAAGAAATTTTTTACATTACATATACTTTGTTGGTTATTGTTATGTTTATAATTATACTCAATTATACTGCTTATTCAAGCTTTGCTGAATAACTGGGAAGGATTTGAGGATTTTTAAAATATCGCGACGAGCTTAATTAAGGATTATTCCAGGTATGATTAACCATGCCTGGGATAAAAGCCCCATAAAGTTGTTAATTACCGTAAACATTTACAATTCAAGGAGTGGCAATAACAAGACTATAATTGCTTGTTTACGCAAGTTTTTAAAAGATAATGAGTAGTTAAAATTCTGGTAACATTTTAACGATAAAGAATTGCGATCCTCAGCGCAAGTGACGACATAACTTTTTTTATTTTTTTATACTATTTTACTGTAATTGCAGGTGTACTTAATCGATGATTTAATAAATAATAGCTACTTTTTATTTAATTATTATGGATAATTACTTATTTTGTTTTACTAAGATCACATTAATAAATTAATAAATAAGGACGATATTATAGATTCTATAACTATAATTATATTTAAAATGTCGACTTTGATGCATCCTAGAGTACCTACTCACAATTTTTATGTCTGTTTAGCATCCCTTTAAAGCCATAAAGTTTATCTTGAAGAGAAAGGTAAATGAGCGACATAAAGCGAAATGACTGAATGCTACAAACTTGTAAATTATCTTGAGACAATAATGAACTGATACTAAGAGACTCTATTATTTGTGATTTTAGTTTTTGCGGGAAACCAAAGAATAGTGTAAAAGTCCCAACCAAAAACAAGATACCAAAAACTGAAATATTTTATTGTCTTTCTTACGGTTCGGAATTATTTTCGGAAGTTCAACTTTCGAGCGGTAGTTTTTTACCTATATACAGGGTGACTGATAAAAAACCTTTGATGCTCTATGACAGATGACAGTCAACTTTCTTTTTTCCATTTGTATTGTATACATTGTTCTATTTATTCTTACAGTTGAATATTTTTTGAAATATGAAGATATTATAAGTAAAATTATTTTGAACAACAAAATTAATAAGATCAAGTAACCTGAAAGTAACCTTCTAGAAACAACTTTCATTAGGTCACAATAAATTAAACAATTTGAAAAAATGTAGAATAATATTTTTTTAATATTTAATTTCTTTACTTAAGTTTAAGGCATGACTACATTTTTGCATTATGAAAAAAAAAAAACAAAAAGTGAATGAAAAATATTTAATTATTTATAAAGTTATTTTATATTTATTTCTTGACTTCCCGCTTTGAAAAGGATTTTATTTTTTCATAGAATAATAAATATTATGTAAATAAAAACATCAAACAATCAAAATATCTAAATTAATTTCAATATCCATCTATTTCTTCTGTCTTCTTCTGTGTTCTTAGTTTTGCTTAATACTTCTTTCATTCAGCTTAGTCTCTTCCTTTTTTCTTCTAACAGTCGAAAGTGCTGTCTTAAGTCTTCTCTCTCCTCTCTCATTTCATCAAATTCTTTCATTATGAGTGCTATAATGTTTCTGTTAATTCTCTGCACAATCTGCACACTCTATCATTTCTCTTTTTCCTGTAGTTGTTTTTCCTCTCTTCGTTCCCACATCTGAACCTTGCGATTACTCCCTTAGTTCCATTATACCTTAACTCTTTTGTTCTCAATTCCTGGTTCTGTACATTCGGTTCTTTTCGACAACTTCTCTCAGTACATTTGTTCCATGCTATCTACGTCTCTTTATTTCCTCCAAAACATATCCGCTTCTCTCATAGTATTTTCTTCTCCCTTTTCCTGCTCTGTCTGCCTTCTCATTTTTTATCTATTTCCAACATTCTTGTAAGTTCTTATATTCCGTTTTTTCTTTTAATCTGTATTCAAATCTTACTGCTTTTTTCGTGCTTCCACTATTTTCTCTTCCCAGCCTGCAAATTGACTGACAGTAAAATTTGAGGTTATGAATTGCCTCTTGCAGTTTTCCAAATGAAATATGTAATCTAGAATTGTCAGGTCCGGTCAAGACTTCGAGGCGGAAATGACACGATCATCATAAAGCCATAAAACTAACACTCGCTCCGCTACAACACACTAACATCACGAAATCTTGCCACACATTTATACATTTGTTGAACTACATTTCGATAATCTGTAGCAAAGTTAGGGTAGGTATTTCGAAAAAACTTTAGCACAGCGTTCTATAGAATACTTCCATTCATCATTCTGTTGCCGTTTTTTCACTTTGACACCTTTGACATTCAAATATTAAACCAACAACAGTTAGAAGTGCCAACCTAATTTAAATTTCACAGCCTACTCTAATTTATAATTTAAATGATCGCACTGTATGTCTTTTCCCCGTGTAGCCCAGTTAAATTCTTTTACATTTTCTATCTCGGTTTCTTTACACTTCCATTTCACTTTTTTCTTCCGCCTCCTTTTTTCATAATTTTTTTTTGTCCAAGTTTAATTGGCAGACGCTTATCAGAAGGGGACCAAGCGACATCCGCATAGTTTCGATAAAACGTCGTCCTAAGTTGCAACATTGCATAGCCTCACATAATTACCTTCAATTTTTTTTTTAACTTTTAATAGACTTTTTGCGCTTGGTTCTGTTCATAAAAATAACTTTTTAGGCGATGATTACGAAAAATGTTATTTTACGGCCTCTTTTGGAACCGTAAAGTTTTACTTTTTTGTACACATCTGTCAAACTCTACTTTTTTGTACACATCTGTCAAACTCTACTTTTTTGGGACTGATCTGTCAAACTCGACTTTTTTGGGACTGATCTGTCAAACTCGACTTTTTTGGGACTGATCTGTCAGAAACTAAAACTTTTGATACTTTTCAAGAAATCTGTCGTTTGCCCTTGAGATTTAACCGAAGGATTTAACATCAGCTGTTTTAAGTCGCTGGCTGCTGTCGAAAATCAGCTGATTTTTAACCGTCTTTGTCATTGTGATGGGGTCATCTGTATTTGTTATAGTCATGTGTACTGCGGCTTTGTGTTATAGTTACAATATTGGCGATCCGTGTAATTTGTGTTGCTATTTACACCGGCGGTCATTTCTACACATTTTACAAAGTGATCTACCATTAAGTCAATACTAAATTATGACATTGTAGACCATGTATTTAAAACTGTCCACATTACTTAATTACATCCAACTACAACTACCTATTTGTTCAATGTGGGAAAACAAAATGAGGTAATCGAATAACAGGTTGGAAAATACTTTTCAGTTAATTGAAGGTGCTAGTATAAATTATTTATCCTAGGATCAAAATGTCACTCAGTGTGTACCTTTAAAAAACAAGTCTGGAGCACAATGTTAAAAAAAAATCCATTCAAAACACATAACATCTAAACCAACTCCACATGGGAATGAAATGGAACCAGTGGCCTTCAACACCAACAAAAAAACAGTCACACTTACAACATAAAAAAATGGGAATTGTAATTACGTCTTTATCCATGGCTAGCATACTGTCCTGATGGTGTTATATTTTATGTTGGAAAGCCACAAAGGTTGTTGGAGATAAAATGTCCTTATTTGGGTAAATGTAAATAACGACAGTAATCGATATTAACTTTTTATTGTAGGAAAAACAAAGCCCTCAGGCAAAGTCATATCTTTGTTGCCATATCTTCGAAAAGTTTGCAGTCTCAAAGAGAATCATGCCTGTTAATTATAGTCAAATGCAAATTTGCTTGGTTGTATTAAATTTATATTAATGCAAAAATACAAATTACTATTAATAACATGAGAAAGAATACCAGTTGTTTTGTGAGTGGAGAGTACTGGGACTTTAAAATTCTACTTTAAAGTACTACGACGTTAATGTTCCACTTTTTGTATCATAAATAATCTGAAAAATGTCATTTTAGATACCAGCATGATCTGCCTTGGGGGAGCTGCCTTGGGAGAGCCTTCCCCTAGGGGCAGGTGGGAGTAGCTACCATCTGAGGGGCCGTAATACCTACTACACTAGTCGTTTTATTCCCATGCGTCCCCACTAATTATAGTAATAATATCTTAAAAAAATTATATGACCAAATTTTTGAATTCATTTGTGATCATCGCCTAAAAAACTTTGTGTGTACCTCGACCAAAACTGCTTTTTTGGCCTTATCTGCATTGTGTCCTCGGCTCACGTCTCGGCCACAAACAGCAGATGCGTCCAAAAAAGCTAACCTTTACGGCCTAGGTACACAAATTACTATTATTGTTCTTAATTGTCGTATAATGCCAAAAACCCATTTTCATCAAAAATGTCGCTTGCTCCCTTTCTGATAAACATGACCCAATTAATCTAGGTCCTTTTTTTTCAGGTATCTTCCAAAACATCTTATCCTGCCCATTTTATAGTCTAGATTCTTTCGCTCATTCTCCCATTTACTTTTATTGTTCTCCGTTTCTAGGTAGATTTCCTCTATTCTGCTTACCAGGTGTTCTCTCTTTATTTACACTGTCGAAAACCGCAGGTCTACAAACCACGCACGCATCTTCCCCCCTTTCACATCGAATTCTTCTCTATTAGGTGTTTTAAGATAATAATATACAAGTTGTCGATGGTGCATCTCTTTTTTCTGAAGCCCGCTTGTCCATCTGGCAACACTTTTTTCTCCTCTAGTTCTTCCTTCAATTTCTGTTCTAGTATCATTACGTAGATCTTGTATGCCGTTCTCGTAATAGTGATCCACCTTTTCTCTTTTACATTTTTTGTATATCGGACACACTAGACTCATCCTCCATTGACTTGAGAATCTCTCACCTTGCAAGACATCCACTTTTCGTTTTGCAGTTCGTCTTCTCCCACCGCTTTTCCTGTCTTCATTCTTCCTCTTACCTCCTTAATCATTTCCTTCGTAATTTCTTCCTTTCTCAATCGTTTTTTTCTTTCTTCTCTCTTCTGTCTTATTCCCGTTTCTGTTATATTTATCTTCTCATCTGCCCTCTTTTTCAACTTTTGTTTTCTGTATATGTATTATTTTCATACTTCCTCTTCTGTGTTGATTGATCAAATTTCCTCTTTTTCTTCACTCTTATTTTCTTCATTTTTCTTCTCAAAAGTGTCTTTGTAATTCTTTAGTGCTTTTTTTCATTTCATTACATTCTTTATCCCACCATTTGTTGCTTCCCATTCTTTCTCTTACTTCTACTTTTATTTTCTTTGTTGACATCGCTTATTTCAGTCTTTTTTGAGTTTTTTCATTCTTGTTTCGGTATCTTTTTGTTTTCTTCTTTTCTGTCAATGTTTCTGTACCTTTGTATGCTTTCTTCTTCCCAGATTGTTTTCATATTATTACATTTCTTTTTTCTGTCTCATTTATAAACTAGAAGAATGTTCTTAAATCCAAGTGGAGTAAATTTAAATTAAAAAGGGCTGATGATGGCAGAAGTGTTCTGCCGAAACATATAACATTTGTAATTTTACGCTGATTAAAGTTTGTGGAGTTCGACTTAGATATATTAAAATTTTTTAATGTCTCATTTATGTTCTCTTCTAACATTTGTTTTGTTTTGCTGATTTCATTTTACTGTATACTGTGACTATTTTAACTGTTTTTTTTTTGTTCCTAGTTTCAGATTCCCCTTTTATTCCAGTTTTCTGTAGTTCTTGTGTCGTCATTATTTGTTCTTTAATTTCTTTCCATGCTCCTTTTTTTCCCTTTTTGTTTTTCTGTTCTACTGATTGATATCTCATTGATATCTCCATACGGAGTCTCTCGGCATTCTCTCTTCTATCTTCTTCGATTCCTTTTTAAATACCCACGTGTGTAGCATTCCAATTACCTACATCGAATTCACTTCCAAAAATCTTTTTCTTTTTTTCTTTTCCTCGCTAGATTCCAATATAACAATCTTACTCTTCCTTTGGTTTTATTCCGTTGCCTTTCCTTTAAATAACCTTATTTCTTTTTGCGTTCTTTTTCTTTCTCGGTTTTTCTTTTTTTCTGTCAAAAATTTTCCATTTGCTCGGTCTTGTCATCCCATCTCCGCCAATTTTCGTCTACATGAAGTTTCCTATAGCTTATTCTTACCGTCTCTCCTTCTTCCCTTTCACCATTCACTATCGCTTTATTCCTTTTCTGTATTCTCTTTTTCTTTAATTACTAAATCATGGTTTATGAGGATTTTTGATCCTGATCTATTTTCAGTTTGTTTTTTGTTTACTCATATCGTTCTGCTTCTGTTCCCATATCTTTATTTTTCCTACTATCTTCTTCTCTCTTGTCTTCTTTTCTAGGAAGATTTTCTCTTCTCTTTTCCTTCAATCGTCTTCTTCCCGGAGTCTTCTGTTGTAGTTCTTCAGATTTCTCATTTCTTTCCTAGTTTAACTTGTATCTTCTTTTACTTGTTTTATGTCATCGATCTTTTTCTCCATCATCTCTTCCATTTTCAGCCCCGTTTTTTCTTGATTTCTTCTTTGCACTGGTGATCTTACAGCTTTGTTTCTTCTTTGGCATGCTTATGGGTTTTCTTTTAGCCCCCTTTTTCTTTTAGTTTCCTTGAAAATCTCCTTTTTATACTTATTATTGTCTCATTCCTTTTCGTCACCCTATACACTGTACCGTGTATTATTGGTTGCCGGCGTTCGTTGCTATTGTTGTTGTCGTTTATTACTCCGTATACATATTTTTCCACTCCTCAACCCTTTTCTTTCTTCCTACCTTTTTCTATGCTTCTGTTCCCTTCTTCGCTGATCTAAGTTTTATTTGCTTCATTTTCAGCCATTTTCTTCTCGTCGCTTCTCTCCACGTGTTCTCATGTCGGTCGGTAATTTAGGACTCTCTAACTTTGGCACAAAAGTTCAAACCAACAAGAACATACCAAAAAACAGACTTCTTTAATTTTAAGAAAAAATCAACGATTTTATAGTTTTTTTACGGTTTTGAATTATTTTCTAGTGAAGCTCAATTTTTTAACAGTATTTTTTACCAATATACATAGTGAATGTTGGCCTGATGTATCTTGCTTATTTCTAACCCAATTTCAACGAGTGTTAGGTATGTCAAATAAAATCGCTTTAAGGAGACTATCTAGAGACTAGACATCTCTATCTGCTTTAAAATATTTTTTGACGTTTAGTCTTTGACAGATGACATTGAACTTTTTCCCAATTTTATTGAGAACTAGCAGAATGCCCGACGAACAAACAAACAAACAAATATTGATTTTTATATATTAGAAGATATTTTTTGAAATTTGAAGACTAAGAAAAAAAAGAAAAATTAGTTTTTACAAAAAAGTTAATAAAACCAAGTAACCTAAGAAGAGAGTAAAGCATCAGTTTGGGTTCGCATGTATGCTGTCCCAGACTCGACATTTTGTAATTTCTTAATGTTATTATATTACTATATAAATTTGTACTATATTTGTATTTATTTTGCCATTTTGATATTTCATTTGTTTTATTTTGCAATTTAGTTTATTTCACGACCTTCTAGATAAATTTGTCTTTAAACCGGCCTGTACATTAGCTCAGATCGAGTGTTTCTCCACGAGCGCTGCTTACACAGCAAAATCCCGCCATTTTTTAAATTTGGAAATAATTAAACAAATATTTATGACAAATGCCACTTGACATTTATCGAATCTCTTTGAAAGTTACCTTTCGCTCACATTTGATTCTTTGAATTCTAGCGCTTCTAATGTACTTTGTTCTTGTCTTGTTACTGTTTTTTCGTGTTGTTACTTGTTTCTTGTTCTGGTTATCTTGTGTTTTAGTGTTATTGTTATCAAGTTTTGGTGGTTATATTCTTTATATTAATAATTCAACAAAATGCCGCGTATGCATAATAAATGCATCGTGCCTTCATGCCAGGCTTCACCCCAATCACTCCATGAATTTCCTAGTGATTTAGAATTGCGACAAAGATGGTGTGATAATATATTTGGGGATTCAGGTAAAATTAATTTCAGTTGAACATAATAACAATTTATTTAATAATTATTGTTTATACAGTAGAAGACTTTATTGTGTTGCCTGAGAGAGCACAGGTATGTAATTTTCATTTCGATGGCAATTCATACAGAACATCAGGATCAGGAAGAAGACATTTGAAGAGTTATGCGATTCCGACAATTTTTCCGGTATTAACTGATTTGTGAAAGACATTTTTATTTACCTGAATACACATTTTCCTAGACCTCTGGAGCCCAAGCAGAATCCTTTCATATTTCTAAAATTCCCAAGCGCAAGGAACCTGATCTTTATTCTGATGCCTTACCTTCCTGCTCATCCTCTACCTTAAATAAAGAAAACAACGAAACTTTTTCTTTACAATGCCAGGTAAGGAGGTAAATGGTTTTTGCTCTTCAGTATTCAGCAAGAAATAAGAGTTCTCATTTATGTTAAATTAATATTATCTACTTAGAAAAATCACAAGCATTAGCCTTTACTTATTTTTATAAATGCGAGCCGTTTTCTGTTGTATACTAAAATACACTAGGTCTCATGAGTGATGATACGAGGAATCAGGTAGAAATCACGTTGTAACGGACGTTGTAAGTCGGTTTTACCCAAATTTTTAGCCATTTGTGAAGGTTTTTTTTGGAAGAAATTAGTTATTCTATATTTTAATTATATTTAATTTCATCTTTAGAAACTTGACGCATCCTGCCAAGTGGAAGCTATATCCGCAAGAGAGATTGAGAGATACAAATCGGAAATCAAAACACTGAAACAGTCAGTAGCAAGGCTTAAGAAACAAGATATTTTGAAAAATAAAAAACTACAAGATTTGCAGAGTTTAGTGGACAATTCAGAATACACGACGATTGAAGCAATTAAAAAAGATGCCTTGAAAAATGATCCACATGCTGTATTTATTTTAGATCAAATTTTAAATTACAACAAACGAAAGCCAAAATGGTCAGAAATGACCATTCGCCAGTGTGTCATGTGGAGGGTTACTTCACCTAAAGGGTACGAATATATAAGAAATATGTTTATTAGATTACCCAGCCGAATTACCCTGCTTAGACATACTGGAAGCACAAAATCGAGTTTTGAAATGGCAGAATTAATTAAAAGGAGACTAGAAGCAGAGGCCAGTTGTTTATCTCCCATTGAAAAATTGTGCAGCGTCATAATTGACGACATGGCAATTCAAGAAAAACTTCAGTATAATAGAATGGAGGATAAATTCTATGGATATCAAAATATGGATGTAGAGAAAACTGTTGGAAATCAAAACACGTTAGCCAACAAAATGCTGTGTTTTGTTATTCATAGGTTTTGTACAAAGTACAGAATTCCTGTTGGATACTTTTTCCACAAAAATTTGACAAGTAAAAAGTTTTTTAATCTAACAATGAAAATACTTTCAGAATTTAAAACAGCTGGATTTCTTGCAATTCGTATTGTTACAGACAACCACAAATGTAATGTTGGATTGTTCAAGTTGTTTGGAAATGGTAAATTGAAAACCCATGTAGAACATCCATTACACAGCAACATGCCTCTCTTTTTGAGCTTTGACTATTGCCATGTTATAAAGAACTGTAGAAACATTTTTCTGGACCACAACATGCACTCCAGTGAAGGAATTATTTCTTTTTTACTTACTTGAAAACACATGCGTGACCTACAAAAAGACATGGTTATAAAGCCTGTTAAATTTTTAACAAAGAAACACCTTTACCCCTCAAACATGGAAAAAATGAACGTACGTAGAGCTGTGGAAATATTTGCACCTTCTGTAACAGCTGCTCTAAATAATTTGGCCATACATCACACAGACAATCAGTTCTCAGGATTTGAGGCCACAGTCAAGTTCATGGAGATGATGTATGCATTTTTCCAACTAGATGATGTAAGTGATCGAACACAATACATAAGACAGTTAGATCAGAACTGTGCACCTTACTTGAATTTTGATGATGAACGTTTGAATTGGCTGGAAAATGGAGTTTCACAATATGTAAATAACATTCAATTATATTCTGAAAGAAATAATATGAGAGGATTCACACAAGAAACAGCGGAGGCCTTAAAATTTACCGCAAAAAGCACTTCTGAGTGTGTTAAGTATTTACTTAAGGATGCGGGATTTTATTATGTTCTGACAAGAGCATTTAGTTCTGATGCAGTTGAAGCCATGTTCAGCACTGTTTGTATGAGGTGTGGTTCCCAAGATGCTACTGATGCCCGAGCTGCTCACCATGCCATAAGAAGAATAATAATCTGTGGTCTTGTCCGGACAGCAACTTTTGCAAACGTGTCAGAACCTTGTAATTTTTTAAGCCATGTGGGTCAGCTCCATGAACTTGAAGCTGAAAACAATACTAAGATTAATTTGAGTACAAATGCAGACATTCAGGAACAGATTTTTAGAATTCAAAATTTTGAAGTCTTTGGTTTAACCCAAAGTGCAATAGAATCTGCGTCTGTTGTATTTCTTGCAGGCTATATTGTACGAACAATTCAAGAAAGAATAAATTGTGAAGCTTGTCTGAATAATTTATCAACAGATCCTGGCAATAATTCTCTGGTGGCCCTCATATATTTACAAGACAGAGGGGCCCTTAGATACCCCTCACTTATGTTTACTTGTTTGATAAATCAAATTATTGTAGGGGTATTAAAAATTGTAAAATACGTACCTGTAGGACGTAGCCCACGAAAAACTGTTTCATACCTAATTAAGGATGCGTTGATTACTTCCGAGTTTTTTGTTTGCAAGGAAGAAAAGCACAAACAACACATTGTAGACATTCTTCTAGAAAAATTGTTAAAACCTGTTTTAACTAACTATACTAAAACTCAAACGGATAAATTAGTCACTACAATTAATTTAAAATCGAAAGTTTTGACGTGGTTTTGCTAATGTGCGATGACGGTCAAACCCCTGACAAACCGAAATGTAAATGTCAAAATTCAAATTGCGACGCGAAATCGCTGTTTAAGTAGCGCCCCCTGAACAATAATTTACTTCAAAAAAATCAATGCAATTTTGAACAATAGTACAGGCCGGTTTAAAAACAAATTTATCTAGAAGGTCGTGGTTTATTTATATATATGGTTTTTTAAATTTCATTATATGGTATTCCTTTGTTACATCGATCTGATGTTTTGATCTTTAGATAATTTGGTATTTTGGTGAATTTTCATTTTATTCATTTAATTTTTCATTTTATTTTATTTCTGTAACATTATGCTTTTTTTTCGCAAATTTGAGATTTGCTTAATTTGTTCTTATAATATTTTGATATTTCGTTATTTTCACGTTTTTCAAAATAAAGTTTGATTGATATGTTGGTTTTCATCAATTTCATAATTTGCCATTCCGTTTCGTAATATGAAATTTTGATAATTAATTAATTTTATACTTCGTTAATATGCATGTCATTGTTATGTTGTTTTTCGTCAATTTGATATTTTACTCTTTCATCAATTTGATATTTTACTCTTTCATCAATCTCATATTTTGATATTTAAATTGCTATTAGTTTAAAAGACTGTGGGCCCTATGCTTGAACATGTGAGTGTATGAGTGAGTGAGTTGTGACGTCACGTCGAGTAGTCGAGTATTTAATTTAAAGTAAACGCACAATGATAATCACAATCACGCCACATAGTTATACTCAGAAAGAAGCGCTCGTCTCATAGCGCTCCGGTCTGGAGTGATTGTGAAGTGCGTTTACTTAAAATTAAATACTCGACGTCACTCACTCACACACTCACATGTTTAAGAATAGGGCCCTCAATTACGTAAACATGTATGGGGGTTGGAGATTAATTTTCCTTTACTTTTGCCAACAGACGGAGTGGGTGGTAGCCAAAAATGGTACGATAAATCCCAAAAATTGTGTTTTTTTTAATAATATTGGGTCATTTTAATAAATACATTTTTTTTTCAATTTTTATATGTCGTGTTTTATTACGTGGGCAGGGAGGGGGTTCATTTTCTTTTTTTTAGAAACGGTCCCAAATTATCGAGTAATACACGAATGCTCCATAAAAACTTTATTTCGCCCAGCATAATATTTTTCTTATAAATAAAGTAACTCTTACTGTCATGGGGTGTCCAAAAACTATCTAAAACTATATCATGTCTAATACTCTAACGGATCACTTCTCAACTAAAATTACAAATTTTGTAAGTAAGTAAGTATAAGATTTATTCTTATTTATTATCAACAGGCAGAGACTTAGACACTGCAAATGCTCTAATTTCTTATGGTGGTAATGCTCTACAGCATCCCCAATTATGAAGGCTAATGAATTTTGAAACACGCTTACGTTTACTAATCTGTTTAAAATACATTTCCGTCAAGTAGAAATGTAACAGCTCAGCTAGAACCCTCTAATTGCATTATTTGTCGATGATAAATCGTTATCTTTCACGTCATTTTATCAGAAATCTGTCGACACTTTTGTTAATTACATTATTAATTTGCACGAATCTGTTCTCAAAATCGCTTTCTATTCAGCTGAATTGGGCGGGAGCGTATTCTGTAAAACTGCCTTCAACACGAAACATCGCAAAAATAACAAGCGAACGAATACAATGAATGTTGTCTCTGAAAATAGTATGTCAAGTGCCAAGGGCTAAATTTTTCCTAAGTTAAACAAATGGATGGCCGTACAAATAAATGGAACGGGCCTGTTTAACTAAAACCATTGATAGGAAAGCAATCGAGAAGTTAAAATGTACGTTTAAATGCAAGGGACGTTTTAAAAACAATAGAATAAATGGTTCCCAAAATGTACTCTTTTGAATACGGACTCCGCTCACGACACTGACTTAAAAACAGATCTTTATTTAAATTTCCTTAATTAAAGTTTTTGTTGTTGCTGTTTACTTGTTTCACATTGTTTCCTTCCGACGTTAACACAATTATAGATTACTCTAATTAAACTACGTCCTAATCTATACGCATTTAAAGAAGAAGCACTAAGGAGCGTATACCTTTTTGTTATACAGACCAGAATTCAATAATTCAATAGCGGACCAATAAACGTTGGTAGCTAAGAATGCGGCTTCTTTCAATCACAAAGTAAACTTCAAGAAATATACCATCTCTGGATTTGTTGAAGTGAAAATAAAGTCTTCAAAACCGAAAGGACATTAGCATAATGTATGTACCTGCGGTTGATTTTGTATCTCTTATTGAATTCACATAAAATTTTCATGCCATTCTGATTCAGGATATGCTACATCAACGTAGTTGTCAATTTGAAATCGAAATTAGAGTATATCTATT
The DNA here is from genome assembly GCA_963583935.1 of Diaperis boleti. Taxonomy (NCBI): domain Eukaryota; kingdom Metazoa; phylum Arthropoda; class Insecta; order Coleoptera; family Tenebrionidae; genus Diaperis; species Diaperis boleti. Next base: position 42,330,253 of record OY757244.1, read on the forward strand.
AATATAAAATAGGAACAACTGTCGGTTGGTCAAAGGAGCATTTTGTAGCGAAATGTCATCCTTATAAGCAGATTTCTAGTAATAAAATAATTTATGCATTCTTATAATTGCCTGTTGAATATAAACAAGAACTTTTGGGTGGATATTCCGGAATTACTTTTTTATTAAATTTATGACATTATGTGTGTGTCAGTTTTCATGTTACCGCTAAGTCTGTTCCACTTTAAATTCAAAAGACAAAAATTAGCTTCTCTCCGAATGTCATTTCACTTGAGTAAGTGAAGCGTACAAATGGAGAAGCATATTATTTAATTCCATTTTTTTTAAGGGACAGATCCGTAAATTGATTTAGATTTTTTTGCGAAATAAAGGCATTACTCTGGATATAAATATGCGTGCGGTATTAATTTGAGGCATTACATAAGAGTGTGTTAATCCTTATTTTCACTTTGTGTTCGGTAAATTTAATAAATACCACATTTTACGAAACTTATTCTTTTAAAACACCTGTAAACGACACGTCATTCCTTGTCCTCGATCCTGACATCGATCAAATGTCAACATAATTACCGTGTAAGCAAAGATAATTTGATTCCAAAAGACTCTTTGATTAACCCTCATAAAGTCAACAGAAATCCTTTCAGCAGGGGTAGACCACATTTTCTTCTGTTCTTGTAAAGTTTTTTTTTGTAATTCTATCGACAAAAAGGTTTGTTTTTACTCTACTTTGTTTAACCAAAATTCTATGTTATATTTTCTGTCTTTGTTTCTTGGACACACGTGACATGTACCGCAGGTTTTATTGTGGGTTTCGTCTGAAGCCGGTCTAATATGATGAATTTCCGATATTTTTTTTCCATAATTATAATTTTTGATATAGGTGTCTATTTTTGGAGACTTCTGGCGTGTAATATTATTTTCTTCTACTGATTCTTTACCCCAAATCAAAGAAGAAATTTTCGTCGTAATCTAACATTCCATTTCCAAAATTTTCATTTAACCCAGTAAACACATGCACGTTTTTTTAACGTGGAAAAGCCGTCTATGTGGTCGATAAGACGTTTATGGTTGAAAATATCACGTTATATTTTGATAATACCTTCAACGTTGTTTCAACGTATTTTACATAACGTAAATTCAACGTTAATTTACAATAAAATATTGACTACGTATCTATAAATTACGACAATTAAACGTTAAAAAATTACGTTATTTTTAAATATTATATATGACGCAATAAAGACGTTTAATCAATATTGGTTAATCAACGAATGATGTTGATAAAATATAAGTTATTTTCCACGTGCAGTTCTGACGTTTGTTTCTCGTGAAATTTTTACATTAAATACACGTGTTTTTCTAGTGTCATATAGGCGTGTTTGTCGTCGTTTATTTTTCGTAAAAGTCTTACATTAAGTTCACGTGTTTTTCTAATCAAATAAAAAATATAAATACCTAAGGAGTGAAAGAGTTCCAGCAGAGTATAAAAAATCATCATCATGGTGTAGCCCTATAGGTTTTTGGGTTTAAAAGGAGGTTTTTCAATTTACTTTCGTTTTTTATTATTGTATTTTACTTTACCTCAATTTACATTTTTTTTATAAAAAATCATGTTAAAAAATATATATTTATTATTTAAATCATAACTTAAATCAAATTATATAAAATAGAAAAGAACGAATGGCGGTGAAGTCTAAATTATTATTTTTGACTATTATTTCTCGTAAAATTTTAACATTAACTACACGTGTTTTTCTAGTCATCTATACCACAAATAAAAACGCAATCGAGGCAGTCGTTCGTTTAAGTTTTGGTTGCTTACTCGTAACCGTTTTTTATTTTTGCAGGGCATGCTTCACGATTGATACCGTGCTCTCTTTGGAATCAGCACTCTGATTGGTCAACTTTAGACCTCTGTGGTTTCTAAACTATGATAGCCTGGACAATTTTAATTGCAGATTTTGTTCAAACCCATCGTGGACTATTAGCCCTTCACCCATGGGGCGGTAATTGTGGTATAATAGTCCAGGCATTGGGTACAAAAAAGGGGGTTTTGATCGCAAAAGGTCGGACAGAAATGAAATTTGGTGGGATGGTAAACATAGGTCTCCTGATAGTACACCTGAGTTTGCGACCTCGGGGGCTTGCCGCTCGAGGGGTGGGGGGGTGAAGACTGTGCACCGCGACGCTTTTCGGAAAATAGCACTGTTGTTGTAAGTGCTATCGAAAAAAAGTTCAAATAAAATATGTAGAGAACAAAATTGTGCATAATTTTGTCTCTATTCATTTTTTGTTTGCGACCAACAGTTTCCGTTTTACGGGGCGCCAAATTTTGGGGTTAATTTGCAAATTCCAACAAAATCAAATTTTGCTTTTCGAATTTGTGGATGTTTACCATCTCACCAAATTTCATTTCTGTCCAACCTTTTTCGAATAAAACACTCTTTTTTTGTACCCAGTGCCTGGACTATAGACTTTTTAGAAGAAATAATTTATAAAGTTTAGAAATTTTGGTTATGAACTCCTCCCCCTGAGGAAACTTCATCACCTTTTGTCCAAAAAACCGCTCCCGAACGTAACCTCATGAAGCCTTTCTGCCTTTTCCTCGTAAATGGTAACTCCGATGAGAAAATGTTTCCTATGTTTTCCATTAAATTCTGCATAAAAATGCTCTTATGAAGTTTCACTCTCCCACCCACCGCTCATCAATGACATTGGAAAATGAGTATTGTTTTCAGCGCAAAGGCAAAAATTAGTCAACCCCCGTTTTTTGACCAATAACAATTTGTTGCAAATGTTTTATTCAATATGGACCTTGTACAGAAAAAACTGCTTTACAATTCTGTATCTATACATTTTTTGCTCCCACAGTGGCTTTCGAGATAATCGCCGCAAAACAGGGGGGTTGCCTTTACACTGAAAACTAAACTCATTTTTCAATGTCATTGATGAGCGGTGGGTGGAAGATAGGCAAAAATCTCATAAGACCAATTTTATGCAGAATTTAATGGAGAACATTAATGAAGTCCTGTAACATTTTCTCATCAGAGTTACCGTTTACGAGAAAAAGGCAGAAAGGCTTCATGACGTCACGTTCGGGAGCGGATTTTTATTTGGGTGCCAGCTGGGAGCTCATAACAAAAATTTCTAAACTTTATAGATTATTTCTTCTAAAAAGTCTAATTTGCTTGGACTAGATTTTCATCGGCACATATCTGGAGAACGATTCAATCTAGTACCTTCTTAGGGAGCGATTTTTGTAGTAAATTTGATCAGCTTTAATTTTTGTTCTAATGATTATTTACGTGGGACACATAGTTTTAGAGTTATAAGCGATAAACGTAAGAATTTTTCAACTTTGAACCTATTTTGGAGTGGGGAGAGGCACACTTAAAAAAATCATATCTTTTGTAATATACAACCCAATTCATCAAATGAGACATATACAAACTTGGAAAACATTGCTCTTTCAGAAAAAAAATATTGCAGGATTATTTGAAGTCGATCTTCGTTGTAATCCGCGCTGAAAATTTGATTTTGTTGGAATTTGCAAATCAACCCTCAACTTTGGCGCCCCGTAGAGCGGAAAGTGTTGGTCGCAAACAAAAAATGAATAGAAACAAAATTATGCACAATTCTGCTCTGTACATATTTTATTTGCACTTTTTTTCGATAGTACTTACAACAACGGCGCTATTTTCTGAAAAGCGTCGCGGTGCACAGTCTTCACCCCCTCACCCCTCGAGCGGCAAGCCCCGGGGTCGCAAACTCAGGTGTACTATCAGGAGACCTATGTCTACCATCCCACCAAATTTCATTTCTGTCCGACCTTTTGCGATGAAAAACCCCCCATTGCCTGGACTAATAAGCAGGTACTACGTCCAGTTTGGAGCTATGGAATCCAGCTATGGGGCTGCGCCAGTGAGTCCAACTTCCAGGTGATTCAACGTTTCCAGAACAAAGTGCTAAAGTGTATAGTGAATGCGCCTTGGTACATGCGTAACAGTGACTTACATCGAGACCTAGAGATCCATGCGGTAACAGACATAATCACTAAGTTTGCCAGCTCTCAGCAAAAGAGACTCCAAAACCACGTCAACTTCGAAGCGTCCAGACTTCTCAACGTGCGGAATATTAATAGACGACTCAAACGGATAAAACCATTTGAACTTGCACAACGACAGAATACTAAGTGACTCAGTGGAAAATATCTTAGTCTTAGCAAACCTTTGGTATATTAAGTCAGATCTAAATTAATAGTTAGTTTGTAAACTAGTCTTAATTACATTACTGTAAAAAGTAATAAATAAAAAAAAAAGTACTACAAAGGAACGCATTCCATTGGCGTCTTTTACAGATTCCATATGGGCGGTTTTTGCGCCAAGTTTAGAAGCCACTGTAAATTATTTGTTGCGGGTTATAAAACGTATGTACATTTTTTATTTGAATCACATTTTAAATAAAATAGAATGGTTATAGAATTTAAAAGTAGAAACAATAGAAATATTTAGTAAGGCTAGCATTTCTTTCATAATTTTTACGAAACATGGTAACAACTAAGTTAGCTCTTGTAAACATTTGGCACTCCGAATTTTACCCAAACAACTTTGAAAGTTTGACGTTTTCTCGTGGTTGAAATGTTTTAGGATCATCTCGCCCGCCTAGTTTGCGATAGAGATGAACAATCGCTCTTGACGTGTTTTATCAGACGTTTGTAACACGTGATTTTTACACGTCAAAAGTAACGTTGATTTCGGCGACATCGTAACGTCTATTCAACGGTTGGTAGGTACTCGTTTGTTTTACGTTTTTTTCACGTTTCTTTTTTTTTGTTTACGAAAAATCAGTACGTCTTAACAACGTGGTAAAATCACGTAAAAAAAACGTGTTTTACTAGACGTTATAAACACGTCATATTTACACGTCGAAAGTAACGTTGAAGTCAGCGACATCGTAACGTCTATACACCCGTTGGTACTCATCTTTTTTTTACGTTTTTCTCACGTGGTTGTTTTTACTGGGTAAGGCTGTCCATAATTTATATGCATTTATGGGACCTACGTCAATCAAATGGTAAAAAATATCCTTTGGCCATCTTCGCCTTTCTGGTCTTTCTTTGAATTGTATATTGTTGTGCTAATTGATATCCAACTGCCCCTTTGGTTCCATTATAATAATATGTAAAATATTTGTGTTTTTATTCTGATCCATTTACGCGATCGTCCTTGTGTTCGCTTGATAAGAGAATAGCTGCTCCGTTCTTTTTAGGCACGTATGACACCAACGTTTTGGTTGGTCTAAAAGCAAATATTATCGAAGATTGTATTGGTTTAGCTAACGACGGAAGAAGTTGCAAATGCAATACCATGTCAAGCAGTGGCGGCTCGTGGTTCATTTTCCAGGATACGTGAAAAAAATAATGTGTTTAAAAAATAAAAATTTAACAGTATTATTTTACTGAAAAAATTCACAGATTTCGCAATCCTTGCAACCATCGGATACATTGGAAATGATAATGCTATTAAATAAAACATATAAAATAATATAAACTTACTCTACTAAATAACACTTTCTCACTCACCTCACTCACCTCACTCACCTTACTCCTCACTCACCTCACTCACCTCACTCACCTCACTCACCTCACTCACCTCACTCACCTCACTCACCTCACTCACCTCACTTCACTCACACACTCCACTCATTCCAAGTCTATCAGCTCCCAAGCACACATATCGCAATGTTACTCACAGCTATCCCCACTTACTTCTAGGGTAAGCGTGACCTCGACACTTTTATGTCGCTCGGACTGTTGAGAATCTCGTAATTCTGGGTCTAATATGCGATCCCATAAACATTTCCAATGTTAAAATATCGATATTTTGTTACCTTTTAGTTGAAATCTGTTATGGGTTTTCTATACGTAGCATAATTCATGGAACTCTTCCTGTGCTCTGCCGATAATGAGTTTTTTTAAGCTCCAAAAGTTTCTCAAAACTTAAATTATGATTACTATTATTTTGGAGTTCTTTTATTGTTTGAAATACCGATATGATGAAATTTGAAACACTAGTAGCTAGTGAGGTGGCTGCAGTGAACTAAAGAGGAAGACCATCCTACATCGTACCTCCTACCAGTAAAAATCTGTTAGTCTATCTTTATCTCAAGCATGCATTACGTCGCTTACATGATTCGATTCTACATTGAGATACTCTTGGGCTGTTGGCCGTAAGAGCGGAGATGGGGCGTCTTGTTTCCTTGTTTAGTACAATATAGAAATGCAATAGCTTTGTTTTTGTCGCACTCGTTCCAATTGGCTACCAGCATTCGCTTAACGAGGGCATGAGTCGGCTTTTATTTCGACCTTCAAACGACCTTCTTTCAATTTTTATAAATATAAAATTCTGTAATCAAAGACGGCAGGACAGTTTGTGACGATGCGTTGTCATGGTGTTGTACTTTACAAGTCTCTTCTACAAGCCCGTAAAACTTTTCTGTTTCTGTAATTAAAGATTTACTTAGTTAGATAAATACCTGTAATGTGTCATTTACTTAGAAGGGGGAAATAAAATATATTTACAGAACAGATCTGAAAACTAACAAAGAATAATTACTCACCAAGATATAACTGCAAGTTTACCACATAACTGTACTCACAGTGTGTAAAACCCCAGATTTTTAATTCATATTTTGCTGGGTTATTTTTCATTACACTCCAAATGGAAGCCTTTCCTCTGTTCATCCACCCAGATAATGCATTAGGATTTATTGCTAATTTAGTTGTGTACAAATGTTTCAAAATATTCCTCTCCTGTCAGAAAATTATCAAATCTCGAACATGAAACTTAAACCGATTTTTGAAAAGTATTTTTGATATATTGTGTACATTGCTGTGCCATGTATTGTTGGTTGCTCCCTTGGGACAGGCCATTATTTTCTGATACAAATGTTATGTATGTTATGGGGTTTATGGTAACTAAAACAAGGGTTCCTTGAGATAGGGGCTTCCCTTGGAACAGGGCCCCCTTGAGACTGGGGGGCGTAACTGCTATCTGAACCGCCGTAATCCTACTACCTACTCCATCCGCACCACCAAAGTGTTTCACTTTTATTTGCAGTTCTTTTTGATTTCCGTTTTATTTTTCGTACACACACCTCGATTAAGAAGTTTCACTGCAAGATGTAGACATGCTTTCAGTATTATAAGAGATGCGTTTATTCACCCCCTTTGCCTATTGTATATTCAAAGACAATCGCACTTAAGGAGTAAACTCCAGTCGCGTCGGAGCTGACACGCACAATTACTTTTTTTTATTGATTAAAGGTGTTGCAATTTACATGTCACTCAGTACAATTATAATTATGGTATTATGTGCAGATTTCCGGTCCAAAACTAACGCTGATTCAGTTATCTTAAATGAAGAATGAAATTGTATATTTAAAGAATCGCATTTCCTGAAACACAACCTATAAAAGTTATGATCATTACGCACAAGCAAATGCGTCAACCAATGATTGCAACCTGAGGATACAAAAGCATTGTTTTATTTACTCCTTAAGAATCGATTTTAAAGCCCGCGGTACGAAAATTTGATGGGTAGTCACATCGAACGTTAACTTGTTAAAAACGTTAAGAAAAAGCGTTGTTTTTGCATCTCCGTAGTTTCTCAGGCATTATCTTGAAAACTAGGCTTCAAATCAAAAAAATTATCTATTGAAAAACTATTGACTCATGTCTTGTGATCCTTCTGATGCACAAAAAACAAGCTTGCTATGATCATAAATACAAACTAACTAGTAATGCATTGACGGAACCCTCCATCGATTCTCATGAATAACGCAGCCTATATAAGTTATCACTTGATAACGGATGACAATAGTAAGAATGTTTAAACACGAGAAGGAAGTTATTTTCTTAAGTGGATTAAGTGTGTCTAAAATACGCATCCAATATTCATAATCAACACAATTATAAACAGCAAAATTGAATTAAAAACTCTTCATATTAGTATTTGTAAAATAAAACGTTGCAGGCTTTGTCTTATCTACTGGTTATGGTACGAAAATTGTGACATTTTGAAAAATTTAAGAAACTGATTGTGTTCCTTCTGTTGGGTAATTCAACAATTATTGCCTTCGAAACTCAGAAAACATGAAAAAACGTTTGCTGAACTGAAGTCAGAACTGAGTCATGTTCTTCTATTTCCTAAATTAAAAAAAAAGGAATGTAATTTCATCTATTTGGTTGAAGTATTCAATGCTGAAGGCTGCTTTAAAGGTCTATAAAAACGTACATATTGGAAAATATAGTAAGCTCACTGTATATCAAAGTAAATTCTGTAAATATTCCAATGTCAGACAACAAATTCTGAAACCTTCTCCAGTATAAATTTTATAAAACGGGAAAATAATCACATAAATTGGCTCACCTCACTGACACTTAGACCACACCGTGGGCCCATTGTGCCACCCCCTCGTGCCACTCATTCCTGTCTCGCATCCACCCATCCGACATCATCGAAAAAAGCTAGCATGGTCTCAGTCGGGGTACAGCTCATGTCTCCCCCATTATTTACTTTCTGGCCGAGGCGAAAGTCGAACATTCCCGTAGGATATGTTCGATAGTTTTGTCCTCCCCTATACACCTCCTGCACGTTGGGTCGTTTACCACCCCCATCACGTGAAGGTGTTTCTTTAGCCTGCATTGTCAGATCCAGATGCCCACCAAAAGGCCGAGTCTGTCCCTAGACAAATGCTGACATGACTTGGCTCTTTTGAAGCAAAGATTTTTGATAAGCCAGACGAAAATCCGCATGCTATGAGGCTCCACAAGTTTGGATGTTGCAGTAAAGACGTTTAATAGGTCAACTTATTCTATTACGTCGGTAGATTGCATTTCCAAGTGTTTTCTAAAGTTTTTTGTTTTAATTATTATCAATCAGTCGAGCGGTTCAGTGGCGAGTAACTATTACCTCTTTCTGTCTATTACCGATTAAAATTTTAATACCTGTTTCTGTTCCACCCTATATAATGATCTTATTTATTCTTTATTTGTTTTAAGGTTTTTTGATAACTCAGTTCTCCTGATTGTCCCATATTTTAATTATTTATTACTGGTATTGATTCTTCTGATTCTCTTCATTAGTTTTTTTCTCTTCGTTGACTCTTCGTTCTATAATATTTTTTCTACTAGTGTTCATAATTGCTTTGATTCTCACTCCTTGATTTTTTCATTTAAGTCTTGTGTTTTTAATGTTTTTTTTTTCTGACTCCCCGGTTGTGTCACTTCTGTTCATTCTCTTGACATCATGATTTTCGTTATTGAATTGATTTCCTTATTTATTTTGTATCTATGATTTTCCTGATTTTCTCAATGTTATCTGATTATATTTTCTTTAAAATTTAAATATATCTAAGTCGAACTCCACAAACTTTAATAACTGTAAAATTACTAATGGAACATATTTCGGCAGAACACTTCTGCCATCATCAGCCCTTTTAAAGAATATAGTCTATTATTTGAAGCAATTTGTTTAATGTTATTAAGTTCTGTTTGAAAAGATGAATCTGATAGTGGTATAGAAAATAATCGGTGGAAAAAGGAATGAAAAGCTGCAAATTTATGGGAAACAGGGTGACAAGAGTCAAAAGGTATTACGCAATCTGTGATACTAGGTTTTCTATAAATGTCAAATTTAAAAGTATTATTATTTCTAGTGATTAACAAGTCTAAAAAGGGGATTTGGGAATTGATTTCAATTTCAACGGTAAATTTAATGGATTGGTTTAAAGAATTTAAGTTGCTGAGTGCGTTATCAAGTTCAGAATCAGATCCTTTGAATAAAACAATTATGTCATCTACATATCTGTACCAAAAGAGAAAATGATCTTTAAAAGGTGAAGAAGTTAAAAACTGATCTTCCAAGTTATTCATGAATATTTCTGCTAAAAATCATGTAACCCTTTGAAAACGTCAAATTTAATTCAAAATTACGTCAATGTCATAATTTTTTTATATTCTTTAAGGTAAGAACCCCTCTTGTAATTCATCAATTGTATCATTAATCTCCTGTTAAATTAGGGCTGATGATGGCAGAAGTGTTCTGCCGAAACATGTACCATTTATAATTTTACGCTGATTAAAGTTTGTGGAGTTCGACTTAGATATATTTAAATTTTTTAATTTAACAGATTCTCTTTGATCCATTTTTAATTTTTACATTTCATAAAATGTTGTTTTTACGAAATCTTTTAAAAATCATGTAACCCTTTGAAAACGTCAAATTTAATTCAAAATTACGTCAACGTCATAATTTTTTATATTCTTTAAGGTAAGAACCCCTCTTGTAATTCATCAATTGTATCATTAATCTCTTGTTAAATTAGGGCTGATGATGGCAGAAGTGTTCTGCCGAAACATGTTCCATTAGTAATTTTACAGTTATTAAAGTTTGTGGAGTTCGACTTAGATATATTTAAATTTTAATTTAAATTTACTCCACCTGGATTTAAGAACATTCTTCTGGTTTATATTTTCTTATTTAGGTTTATATCTTTAATTGTTGATTTTCCACATTTTGATGATTTCCGTAATTCTCCTATATACAGGGTTGACTTACTGTACTTTTAAAATAAATCTCAAATAAAATACATTTATTAGTAGTGATTTTTTTATTCAAGAAATTCGTGGTTGAAAATATGTTTGGGGCCGCTTCAATGGAACATCAGTCTCAATTGTTTAAACAATGAAATTGACTGATTTAATAACGGTTTTTCAAAAGGAATCAAAAACCGTTATTAATAAGTTATTATCTAAACTAAAAGGGATAGGAGCGGTTAATGTATATTTTTCTTATTTGTCATAAACAAAGACTCTCATTAAATTCTGTTAATATTAATATAAAATGGTTTATTGCTGTTTCATGAAGTATTGATTAATAGTTACTTTCGATACAAGTGCACTGTTAAGACACTTTTGAGGAAGAGAGCAAATTTTTGCAAATGAGCCCGAGCCCCTGAAAAGTAAAGCATGGAATAACATTTTTTGTATTCGTTAAAGCTGTTGAGAAATATTTGCAGCAGCCGTCGCGTCGGGCAGTTGGGAAAAACCAAAGGGTCGTAAAACCTTTACCTGACTGGCACCGTTCACGATCGCAACCAGTCGAATTCAATCTTTCATTCAAACGAGTCGAAAACGAACTCTCATTCAAATCAGCAACAATTCACGAGTCGAAACCAAACATTCATTCAAACGAGTCGACAACGAACTCTCATTCATTCAATCTAAAACCAAGACTCGGTTATTCAAATTCAATAGAAACTCAATCCGGGAGAAGAAACGTTCAAGAACTATCTGCAACTATTCGAAATATACAAGTGCACAAGTTCGCGAGTGTTTCAATCGAAATCTAAAACCACGGTGCTTCGAGCAACACACAAATTCTACAACCAAATCGATCAGACCTTCAATCCTCTCTGACTCAAAATCAACAATCAATAAAGTAAAATAAATCTCAACCAATTGTTAATGGCAGAACAGGGATCTCCGCCTCGGAGGTATTAGAGAACCTCGAAATTTGAATACAACGATGTAGTAACAGTTTGGAAATTACCGACATTCACAGCAAGAAACTCGTAATCCCCTCATTCGGCTTTATCGCTATCACTATAGTCTCTTGCAAAATGTATTGTACTTATCTGTTTCGGGAGAAGATTGATTAAGTTAATACCTACTGAGAAACTAGGCCATCAACTTTTCTGGAGAGGAATAATTCTTATCCATGAATGCTTGCACTATCTGAATTACCCTTCATGTAAACTACATAAAAAGCACTGACATTCAACATTTTTGATTTAAGACAGCAACAGCAAAGAAACTGTTTCTAAATTGCCCTAGCGACGCGTTCTACTTTGAATTTTCGTTGACTTGCATTAAACGCTATTTGCTTAAAAAAATACTATTATTGAAATATGAACACAAGACGTAGCGAAAATAAATTATTTGACAACATTCAATAACAGAGGAAACAATAATATCAAAAATTATTTACACTGTCATCCGGCTTTACACTCCCTTAGAAATTAATTTCACAATATGGAACGAGTCTTATTTGAAGAATGACTTATTGTAGAGCTAATTTGAATTTCAGAAGCGTAAAGTTCTTTCCATGTGGTAATTACATAGTCATATTAATTTGTTCTTACACAATGATAAATAAATAGGGAGTGAAGATGGCTAAAAGTCATCTCGCAGGATAATGATGGTTAGTATTTTGCAACCACGTGGTGTATTAAAGCTCTCGAATTTTTCAGTGTTTGATGTTCACTTATTACGCGTGTTAAAAAGACACAATTCATCCATAAAATCACATTAATATTTTACATCTGAAAAAGCCAAAATATGGCTTAATAAAAGAACTTCATGAAAAGCAACTTCGTTACTTTGAACATAAATTTTATATATAACGAAATTAATTGGAAATTAATAATTTTATTGCAATTGAGACTAATAATAAGGAAAAGCTACACTTTTAGATGAAAAATCTTTTTAATTGAAGTCAACAGTGGTTTTAAAACAGTCTGATTTTATATTTTTTTGTTAAATCGTTTCAGTTGCAGGATATTATGACCAACTTAGTACTTGTTACGTCGAACTCAACAGTAGCGCCATCGGCAATTTGTAGTCCTTTCGAAAAGCCCCTTGAGAGCTTTAGATAAATAATAAAATGTGAAAGTCAAGAATTAAATATAATATCCTTTAGCAAATGTTAAACTTCTATTTGTACTGTAAAATAATAATTGTCATTTGGTTGGTTTCCAAACAATACAAAGGTTTATTTCTAACTGTTTTTATTTAGCATCGTTCTTGTAATCAGTAGAAAAATTAAAATAATTTTAGATAAATACACTACAACACTACAACTACATCAAAGTTCTGTCACTTAAAACACTAATTGGAGTAAAAAAAAACATGGGTTTTATTTGTTTTCAAGAGGGTTCTCTAGCTTGCACTTGCACTTGCTTTTGCAACTTTCGCGTACACCTTCAAAATCAAGGAACAAAGGTTTTACCAATATTTAGTTGTGTGAATGCCACTTTTTGAATTTAGGTTATGATGATATTGACAGACTGTTTTCTGCATATTATAAAAAAGACACGTACGCAATTACGAATTTGTGTTCTGAGGGACCGATCAATTATAGTTATTAGTTTATACATAATAATTCCAGATAAAAACCAACGACTTTTAAGTAAGATTTATTGTTGCTGTAACTTATCTATATATTTAATCGTTGAACATGAATTAATTTGAACCAAATAAAACAGGCTGTACTGCACCGATTTTGATCATTGTTTTTTTTTTAATGAAAGACATTGACAAGTTCTTTGTGAACATTACTTTTCATTTTCAAAAATTTCACAGGTTTATTAATTATTTGCAAATCATTTTAGGGGAAAAGCGGTCCATTACAGTCATCGATTTAAATGAGCGTGAATCGTTTTAAGTAACAAGCTGATTAACTGGATCTAAATATTGAACTTGGGCCAGTTTTGTTGCGCGTCTTGATGTGCAGTAAATTATGTTCAGAGTAGGGACAGAGCTCACTTTGAAAAATATTTTCGATTTGTACACATCGGTACAACATGTCGGGATGTTGAGAGGATTTAGTCTTACTTCAAAGAAAAAATATCAAGGGGTACCTACGGCTACCTACTGCTTCACACAGTAATAAAAAAGATTTGTAACTTTACCGTCATTAACCCAACATGAACCACTGGCTATCTGGAGGCATATTTATTTCTTAGTTTCTTTTTACGGGTCTTAGAGAACGTTAGGGTGTAGAGATAATACATTTGTTTTTCCGAATGCATTGCAACGATTATGTGTGTAAGTAAAAATTTTTATTTCCTTTTTGTTCCATTCGTTTGTAACGTTAGATTATTTTGGGTTCAGGCTAATATCGATTGGACTGCCGATTGCAATTTTTAATTTTAGTTTATTATTCAATTCAATTAAATTTTATTTATTTAACTTCTACAGTTTTTTGGGCGCTTTAATTTCTTTCTATAACATTTCTTTTTTCTGCCTCGCGTTCCCGTTTCCCGGACGGAGAAAAACACAAGAGGTGCGTCCTGAAAATAGGCGCCGTGCGAGACAAATAATTGAAATTTCTCAAAATGTTGAAGCGGTTTTCGGTACGAACGCTTACTGCAACAGAAACAGTTGACACTGTCCCAAACAACTACTACGATAGTTGATTCATTTAAATCGGCATTGAATAACAATCCGATAAATGTTGATTCACATAATCTCGGTGAACTTTCATTATGTTATTCATTTTGTTCGGCGCTTCATTTTAATTCGGAAATAACATCCAGAAATGCCGAAGCATCATTATGTTGTCACAAAGGAAAGGTTCATTTACCACCTTTTACTACATCTCCGGTTCTACAATCACTCATTGAAGGTATAAGATCTACAGATTACAATTATAAACAAAAATGGAAAAATTGCGTTGAGAACATAAGATCATATAATTCAGCTTTTGCTATCGCAAGTTCTGAAGCTGATTTGGATCAATCGGTGGTTAATGGGGTGATCATTTCAAAATTCACAATGTTATGTATCATCGCGTTGGTGGATTAGTTTCGACGTTTAGGATGAATCCCCGTTATGCACACATTGACTTATTATTATTAACCAGACCGTTTTTTATTCAAAATTACTGTTAAACAAAACAATTTAAAAATTGTAATGTGTAACATGGTAACCAGTTTTAATTCAACACTATTTATGTAAGTACATATTCAATTTTTTTTTTAATTTTTACATTGATTCGATTACCAATCCAATACATACCACTCGAATTTCGAGTGACGGGCGATCACTAGTGAAATCTTTAGCGCAAGCCTAACCGAAAGAATTAATATCGTAAACAGAAAGAAAGTAACCGAAATTTAATTAACACGAACATAAAAATAAATACAACTATTAAAAAAGGTTTTAGTAATTTGTCATAGCCCCATTAGCACCGCATTCAATCTCCTGGGTATAGATCCTATAAGGTTTCGCCAATAATTTCGATCTTCGCTCAACTCTTCACACGCATTTTGAAAGTTGGTCTCAAAAACCGCTTGTTTAACCATATTGAAAGGGTTTTCTCTTAAATCATCCAAAAGTACTCCGTCCTGCACCGCGTTTAAAATTCTGGGTCTTCCCGAACATGGTCTTCTAGCCACTCGTCTCGTCTCGTCTTGTTCCCACCTCTTCTTTACTCGTAGAACAGGACTTTTATTTAGTCCATAATGAGTAGCAACCCTTCTTATGGACCATCCCTCTTCTAATTTAGAAAGAATCAACACTTTATCTTTCTCTGTCAATCGAGCCATTTTGACTTTTCAAAAGTTGATCAATTACAACCCTGATTTAATACAGAAAAAAATTGGTGTACACGAAAGTTTTGAAACCAAGTGTACATTTCTGCCGGTCGAAGTACATTTTTTTGCAATATATATTTTTTTATTTAGTAATAGTAATAATAGTAATAGCGTTTATTGTAGTGCAGTACACATACAAAAGGTTAAAAGTACAGGAAACTGATTTATAAAAACTCTAACCTAATAAGAATAAAAATAAGAATTAGTACACATAATAAAACAATGATACCTACATAATACATAACACAAGTAAAAAATTTAAAATTTGTTTATATCGACTTTGAAGGGTACATTGTTCAATATATCAGTCTTCAACTGATTTTTTATTGTGGTGCTAGAAAGGTCAAGACTGACCGAGAGACGATTTAGAATATATGGAACAATGTATGAAAATGATGACTGGAATGCAGCTGTTTTATGCAGAGGGATCGTAAATTGATGATCTACGTGTCTCAATATTTTTGGATGTGCATCAGAGCGCTTAATTAGCTCAGTAAACAAATAGTCAGGAAATTGATTATTGATTATTCTTTTCACAAATCCAACATAGTGGACAAAACGACGTTCATTTAATTTTAGTTGGTTTAGAGACCTTAAATAAGGGGTTACGTGGTCAAATCGAGGTATGAATGTAACGAACCTTATACACATGTTTTGGATTTTTTGCAACTTAAGTTTATCCTCATTAGATAGACAGGGTCCGTACACCTGATCACAATAATTGAACGTTGACAATACCAAAGAGTTGATCAGCAATAACTTTATGTCTTGATTTAGGAACGTTTTTAAACTATATAATCGCTTGAGTTTAAGGAAACCTTGTCTGCAGAGATTCGATACATGAGTCGAAAAATTTAAACGGCTATCAAAAGTTACTCCAAGATTCCTAACTGCCTGTTCGCTGACAATTACGTCATTGTTGATACATAGTGAGTGATCCAGATTTATCAATTTGTTTGCTGTGCCAAGCACGATGTTTTTGGTTTTTTTGGTATTTATTATTAGCGAGTTGCTAAGGGTCCATTTAAAGATTTTGTTAAGATCATCATTAATTACTTGCTGAGCTCGCAGGTTATCATGCGGCCTAAAACTGTAGTAGAGTTGAATATCATCAGCGAACAAGTGCAACTTGCAATTTTTTGGAACAAACTGGATATCGGCTATAAATATTGAGAATAAGAGGGGTCCGAGAACAGAACCCTGCGGGACACCACTCTTGACGTCACGCAGATTAGACACTAGCCTAGATGTAGTGGAGTTAATACGGCAGAGTTGTTTACGATTAAGTAAGTAACTTTGAAACCATTTGTAAGTAGAGTCACATATACCGTAGTAACTAAGTTTTTCTAACAAACAGTGAATGTCGATTGAGTCAAAAGCCTTAGATAGGTCCAGCAGGGTTAAAGATGTAATGTTACCTAGATCCATGTTCCGAAGGATGTCATTTGTTATAGAAACTAAGGCAGATGTTGTGCTATAACCTTTGCGGAAGCCGGACTGTATGGGGGGCAGTATATTATAGCCACACACATATTGATTCAATTGTTTATAAATTATCGACTCAGCAATTAGTAGACAAACAGATTGAATACTAATAGGTTTCAAGTCACTTAGGCCAGAAACTTTTGTTTTTTAATTTTCCAAAGAGATGGTACATAGCCATATTCGAAACAGATATTGATTAAATGAGTGAGGGGAGCACATACAAAATGTAGAGCTTGCTGTAGCATTCGTCCAGAAATTCCATCGATTCCTTCAATAGAGGGTTTTAATTTAAGAATGAAGTTTTTAACAGTGTCAACATCTACAGGTGTGTAACGAAACTTATTATCACGTGAAAAATTGGCAATTTGGAGAAATTGCTTAAAATTTGGGGTAGATGAAACTCTGGGGATGGAATCCATAAAATAGTTATTTACTAAGTTAGCATCGCAAAGCTCATTTGGTAGTGCATCATTTGATTTGGAGTCAATAATATTCCAGGATTTTAAATCTGACCAAAGTTTTTTCGAATCGGTTTTAGAATGAGGATTAAACTTAGATTGCAAAAAAATGTTTTTTCTCTTGTTTGAGAGCAACGTTATAGATATTTCTAAGTTCACAGTAGTATCTCCTGTGAGTCTCAAGTCCAGAATGACAATAACGATTCCATGCTTTTTGTTTTAAAGACTTTAAACGTTTAAGGGTGTCAGTAAACCACGGCTGACTTTTGAGTTTAGCTTGCCCTCTAGTAGTAACCAAGGGCGCGTGAACGTCAAATAATTTTGTTAACGAGGCATTGAAATAACTCACCTTTTCATTTATATCTTCAATTTTATATATACGATTCCAGTCAACATTTCCAGCGTCGCAACTGAATTTTTCTATGTCAAAATGTTTAAAAGAGCGTACAATTTTCTTGACAGAACACTGGACATCTACATGAAAATCAATTACACAGTTAACACAATTGTGATCTGAAAAAGTAAATTCTGAAACCCATGAATTAACAATAGGCAAGTTGGAGTTAGTGATTATTAAATCAAGAAGGGATTCATGATCATTAGTGACCCTAGTAGGATTTTTAATTAGTTGTTTACAGTCTAGTTCAAATAAAATCGAGTTAAGGTAGTCACTGGCCAGATTGGCGGTTAACATATTTATATTGAAATCTCCTAACAAGATGAAGTTATTAAAGCCGCTCACTGACAGAGAGTGAATAATGTCAGAAATAAATGATATATTTTTATAATTGCTATTTGGACGTCTATAGAATACTCCTAGCACAAAGTACTTCGAACCAATTTTGACCTGAACCATGACAAAATCAACCATTTCAACAACCGGAAATTCTAAAATTTCATACTTCAAGCCTTCACGAATGTACGCAGCCACACCACCTCCACGAGAGGTCTTGTCCTTACGTACAAGCTGGTACCCTGGGATATTAAAATGTTCATCGGGCATTTCTTCTTGGAGCCATGTTTCGCTGACAGTAATAACTGAGAATTTGTTCTGAAGAACAAAACTCTGAAATTCAGGGAACTTGTTACACAAAGATCTAAATCTAAAGCGTTTACGTGACCCACTAAAAAATTAAGTCGCTCTTGCCTTAACCCTAGGGTGGTGCGTTCAGTGTTGTACGTTTCTGAAAAAAATGATTTATTGTCACTCCTTCTGGCCATATTGTAGGGTCCAAAACTTTTCCTTCTAACATCGAGGGAACAGTTATTTTAAAGGACGAGTACACTTCAGGTTTTTTTGATTGTAGTTTTTGGCAGCTGACACGGCTGGTGATAGCTGTAAGATGCTGAATAATATCATCAGTTGTAGTATCGGAATTTACAAATTTCAAAAAATCGCTCTGTAGCTGCAAAGATCTATATTTTATCAACACGCCCACATAATTTCAACGAAAAATCTTCAAAAATAAGAAAGTTACATTCAACGCCCGGCAGCAATGTGCGGCGGTGAATGTATCGCCTCGCCGACGATGGTATAAACCTTGCAAACCATCTGAAAAGGCAGCTTAATAAGTTCTATTCGATAACAGATATCTATTCCCATTAGAGAGGCCGGCGACCCCTTTCAACGAGCATCTCGTTGACACCGGAACGTCTATTGCTCCATTACCTGTGTGCCTTATAGACATATCCCCGCCAGAACCGAGTAACTCCTTGCTGAAGTACACGAATTGCTTTAACAAAATATCGCAGAAATCTGCAAAAGCCTCTGTGTGGCCCCAACAAATTCCAAACCAATGGACAGTTCAGACTTTGTGTCGATTACCGAAAACTTAACTACGTAGTTAAATCAGACGTCTACCTTTACTACGTCTGGATAACTTCCATCGTGTTACTGGGAATGCGAAATACCTATCAACAATAGATCTACGGTCCGGTTACTACCCGATCCACGTGTCCAAGGCTGACCAGGCTGACACCCTCCTCAACCCTTTTGGAATATACCGGTTTCTACATAATGCTCAGCACCAAAAGGCCCTGCAGTTTTGAGATTGACACCCTAGACGACCCCACGCAAACCCTAGTAGTATACCATGCCTCGGCCTTGCATCCATGCCTACCAACGACGCTAACGACGACGAAACCATTGTGCCTATCCGACAAAGAAGTCAGAACCTTGCGTCTAAGGGTTCTGCAAGGGGTTGTAACAAGATAGTACTCCGAGCGCTCGCCAGAGTAGCGTCGAAGTGCAACCCCTTCTCTTTAAATACGGCCACGGAAGGTGATAGCGACAGTGAGTGTGAACTTTCCACCACCCAGCTTGCTCCCCAACGATCGGGTTGGTCTTGGGTTTTGGACAAGTACTCCTCCTTGACATCATAGTACAATGGGCTCCCCAGTATTGGTATATGTGGTGACGGCCCTGGGGTCTGTGGTGAAAGAAAGCATGTAAACATTATTTTAATGGAAAAAGTATTGCCTAAAAGTAAAACACTTAATATTTGGTGGCATCATCTTTAATCTGAGAAGTTTGCCATAATAATATTGCTCTTGATATTGAAAGCTTTTTTTTCTAATTTGACGATCTAAATGTTCTCAAAGATGTTCGATGGGGTTAAGATCATCTTTAACTAATTTGAAAGTGTACTTAAATCATTATCCTGTTGAAATACCAACCGATGAGGAATTTCTTCTTCTGCAAATCAATTTTTTGATAGTTTTTACAAGTAGTCCTGGGTCGGATCGTGAAAATCAACCCCATACCATTATACTGCCACATCCGGTTTTACGACTTCTGATGACTTCTCACGGTTCATCTCTCGAATTTATGTTGATAGTCCTACATATGTAGGTTCTAGTATCTCGAACCACTGTATACCGGATGTTATGGAAATGGACACAAATATTTTAGGGGATGGTAGAACAACTGCAAAAATTGAAAACAGTTAGAATTGCCTGAAACTTATTCTGTAAATTTTCTTGGTTTGCAATTTCTTAAGATATCAATATAATTATGTAGAAACTTTAGAAATTGGGTGTTCTAAAGATTCCGCGTCTAATTTCTTCCGATTCAGATTTTGAAAGTTGAGATACTGGTTGTTCCAAAGGCTACGAGACTTCTTTAATTTGAGCAGGTCTCCTCCATTTTCAACCAAAACAGTGAAGACTTTCTAAAACTGTGACTCGTATACTTCTCAGGGTATTTCAGTAGATACTCCGCAATTCTTCTTGAAACTCCTCCTATCTTATGAATCTCTATACATTGTCGAATATATATTTACCATTCCTATAATCCAAGAAAAATCGTTGGCTCTGGAACTTGGATGGTTGCAATGACGTATGTTTTCCAAACAAATCACAACTTTTGAAGGGACTATCCAGTTGAGTGATCACAAACTTTCAAGATGTTTTGTTTTTTGTGTCTTCTAATGTTACCAGTATAAGATCTCATCTATCCTTAATATTTTTTTATTGGGGGGAGGGGTAACTGGCGCCGTGGCTAACCAGACAAGTGGTCCCCCCGGAACATCCCCAGCCGCCATTCTGTCCGACCGGGGCTGTCTTTTCCTCCGACCACTTCCCCCCGGGATCACCTCTCGGCATACCTTCAGGGGGGGGCTTGTCTTGCCTTTCGGCTTTTCCTTCCGTTCCTGCGTGGATCGCATCTTTCTTCCTTTTGTAGTACCGTTCTCTCCATGCCACCGGACCTCCGGAGTTGAACCCCATCCGTGTCGCAGGCGCGCTTGATCTCTCTCGCCTTTCGGCTTCTTTCTCCTTTCTCTTGCGTGACAGCGCAAAGATCTTTCCGTTTGCAGCACCGTGCTCTCCCTGCCGCCGGATCTCCATTGTCCGCTCCTCGGACTCGGTCCATCGCGGCCGCCGGTGCCGCTGGCCTCCGTGCTTCGAGCGTGCCCGCCCCTTCAGTGTCCAGGCTCAGTCGATCTCATCCTACGCGTCTCCCCCTTCTTTCTAGGGTGCTCGCTCATCTCTCTCCTTCGCGTTGATCTGCCAGACATGCAATCACTATCCATCCAGATCCGCGTTTCCCTTGGATTTCTCCTGTTTCGGGATGGAACTCTTTACTGCCCAATGAGCTGTGGGAATTCAACGTTGTCCTTTACCAGGATCGTTGTCGTCTCCGACCCCGGTAACTTCCTCTTCTTAGAGCTGGTTGCCTGCGACGTTGACGGCGGTCCAGCTCTCTTCACCACTTGCGCAGCCGACGGTTGTGGAGGCCGCATTACCTCCCTTCCAAGGGGAAGACTCAGCCGATCCCTCACGGTTGTCCTGCCAAAAACAATATCAAGGAGCTTCCTGAACATCATTACCTCCACCCTGGGCGGAATCATAACGCTCAACTCCCTTAACTTCATATCTAGGACCCGATTCCTCAGGTCCGTCAACAATCGATACCAACCTTTCACAGATTCGTATTTTTCTTTATGCTTCGCGTGAACCACCCTCATTGGCGGATTAGACTCCTTCGGGGTTTAAGCAGGGTTTGAGCCGTCCTTCGCAGAGGCCCACCGCGCCGAAGGCGCAGTTGCCTGCGGCGCGGTAGGCCCCTGAGCCCCCCCACCAACGACAAGGTCTCACGGCTCCTTATGGGGGATTTATCCTTAGTATTATCCAGGACTAGTTTAACCAATTCTTCACGGCGACAGACACCAAAACAACAAGAACTTTTTCTAACAAAAATTCAAAAACAATTGTCTGGATCACTTTTGGTGGTGATTCTAATCTTTTCTTCTGATCACTACTTTTAAGCTTGATTCATACTGTCGGTTCGATGCCGCTCCGGTCACGCTCCAGTCACGCTCCAGTAAATTGGTATACCATTCACACTGTACGATATACCAACGGTCTTGACAGATTTAGCCGTGATGGCATATATTCTTGACGACAAAGAAACTCCAAGAAAAAACCTATTAAGTATTTGATAACGTTGAAATCATAATAGAAACTCTATGCGAATGCAAAATAAAAAGCACCGATTGCCATTAAAAAAAATATATTGATGACGTCATAACTGTCAAAAAAAAAGAATAAAAATGCCGATGCGCTATAATTAACCCTACTACTTGTTTTTCAAGTTTTATTTGTAGCGCAAATACTAACAGAGTTATTGAATTTATTCCTACCTTAATTTCCAAACTGTATATTACAAACATATTAGATCATAACATATCCGACGTCTCTCACATCCCTATTCCATGATTGTCTCTCCGTCCTTTCATTCTTCTTCCTGCAGGTTTCTTTGTTCTATAACATTTCTTACACCGTCCATCCAACTAAGCCCTGGTCTCCCACGGCCATCTGCTTTCGTGCATTCTTTCAGGTACCCGTACCATTCTTTTTGTTTAGATGTCCATGATGTAGTATAGATTGATAAACAAATACTAATAAAGGGGTCGTCCATTAATTACGTGAGCTCAAAATGGGGGGGAGGGGTCCAGTAAAATCTCATCAAATCTCATCTAAAGGGAGCAGGGGGTGACTGAACATCTCAAGTCAACTTTTTAATTAAAAAAATACACATTATTATTACATAGAATATAAAAAAAACGGGTTGCACTCCGGGAGTGGCGGCAGAAGTGAAAACTTGAACATTAACGTTGTGCATTTTTGAATATTTTGGAATGGTGAATAATTTCGCACAAATCGCTTTATTTATCAGTATAAAAGTACTATGATTTATGTGGTAAAATACAATATTCATTTATTGCGCTATCGAACACAAACATGACAATTTATATTACATTACAAATTTAACACTTCAGAACTATTACAATTATTTTACATTAAAAAGTTTATCTCTCAGAAAAACTAACTTTCATCCATAATTTCAACGACTCTTTCATCATTATCATTACCAGCATCATCATCGCGAATCTCTAAAACTGATACAATAGGTTTATGGTAGCTGAAGTAAGAAACGAACAATTTTCATTTGAATCTATTTAAATGTCTAATAAAGACCGCATCAATAGTAGTTTTGTATTTCGTTGTGCTAAGATTGTTGTGCAAATTCATTATATATTTAAAAATTCAACTAATTGTTGATTTTTATCGTCTGCAAAGTTTATGTTGAAATCTCCACTCAAAATCAATGGCAAATCATCAAAGCTTTTCCCAATTGTTTTTTGAAGCAATCCAGATGCGTCATGAGAATAAATGAATAAATTTTCATACAAGAAGTCTCGTATAGCACGGAATGGCTTATCTGGAGAAATGTAAACGGCAACCATAATTATGAACTGATTATCAGCAGAGTGGCAACGACTTATACACATATCGCCGATATCAGAAACAGTAGCATTAAACATGCTGGTGTATTTCGCATGCACATCCATATAATTTGTGCAATAATGTATATTTTGATAAATAGCTACTCCTCCCGCTGGACGATTATTTCTTCAGAAACGCGCAACAAAGAGAGAGGGTATTACCTCCTCCCTTGGACCGCGCCGGCGCGGCGGTCTACCCTCCCTCCGTTTTACGAATTCTCGATCAGGCCACGTGTCCTGACGCGAGTTTAACATTTTTTACCTATCCCAAAAAGTGCTCACCGCCGCTAAAGAATTTCTCTCTTCAAAAAAACATTAAACTTTTTGTTTAACTTTTTTAGGTTTTATATTTTGTCCGCAAACTATTTTTTTATTAAAATAGCAATCTCGAGTATAGACAGTATTAAATATTGTATATGTATGGGATTCCCCGAATTGAGACAATTGCCGCACAATTAATTTACCAGACTCTTTTCGTGGAAATCCTCGCCGAAAATCGTTCAACGAACAATACAGGACGCCCATGCCCATGAAGTGAGTCAACAATTAAGGAAGGTAGTCTATTTTTATTGTTATGTAATTTAAATAAATTTGTTATAGTGTCCCTTAAACGCGCTATTATTTTTCCAAATAGTGGTATTCAGCACAATACATGAACATACATGAAAATTTATTATTTAAAATTTGTAAGGGATAAATCTCACTATAGGGGGAGGGGGGTTTGATAAAATCTTACCAAATCTCATCAAGGGGCAGGGAGGGGTCCAAATTAACAGAAAAACACCTCACTTAATTAATGGACGGCCCCAAACTACTTTATTGAACTAAAAAAATTACAAAATCCGATTGGACAAACAAATTTACACTTATTTACAAAATTACACTTATTATTACACTAAAGTACTAAGGCAACTACAGTGATCAGATTTTCTTCTACTTTCATTTTTGTTCTAATTTCAGCGTTTGTTATGCGATTTAAATTTGTTACCCCACAGCACCTTAAATATGCTAAAACTTCCCTAGCGTTATTTCAAAAAGTGTTATTTGAGAAAGTTGCTCAAATTTACGAGTTCTACCACCTTCTAAAATATTTCTATCCATTTCTATAATATAATTTTATTATATTACATTTCGAGTATAGAAGTATGTACATGTAAAGATGTATGATGAGTTTAAATAATATTGCACAACATTAGAAGCCGGTATCTAAGTTGTTGTTTGTCTTTTTCCATCCAGACCAAATAAATCCTTCTTCCAAAGCCCGGAAAGGTTGTAAATGTGCTCGTCTCCTTGGACGCTCGGTTAAAAAGGATCCATTCTACCTTATATTTCTAAAAGCAAATTATAAACAGGATCAAGTAACTAAGTTAAAAGCGACCCAAATTATAGCAAAACCGAACCCAGGGGACATATTAAGCCAAAATAAATCTTTCATTCTTTTTTTTTTATCGAGTAAACAGTTTTTCTCTTGCAATTAAATAAACAATGTTTGCGAAATAAAATGAATGAAATGGATTCTCTTACATTAGATTAGATGTTTTTATGTTTTTCAGAACATTGGTTAAATCAAATTGAAAGAGGATTTCTAGATAATTGCTATTGTTTATTAACTCATTATTATTAGCGCACTCACAAATAATTCTGGTTGTGTTGTGGATATTAATATTCTGGCTATCGAAATGGATATTGAATTCTGCGATGTGGAGTCCCGGTATTTAAATCTAATTCTTATAGTTATTTACAGACCTCCTGATGACGGTTCTATCTATCTATCTAAGTCTTTGCAAGTCACCTTAATTTCTGGCGATTTTAATATCAACTAGCTGACCCAACAGACGTTGTCCTATCCATATTTTAATAAATTTGTTTTTGGACAGAACGCGAAACAACACAAAAGTAAAAATGCGTTTTTCCCAAAAATTGTTGCAATTGAAAACATTCAGTTGAGTTATTTTCCATCCCCGGAACATAACGAACAAAATAAAAAAGATTCAAGCAAATATGTCGTTCCTGCTATCATCAGTTATGCTTCAGAGTGCGTAGAAAAATTATGATTTGCATTTCATCCAAATTTTCCGAATTTTCTTTGTAACTGTTTAGAATTTTATTTTCCTGAAAACTTTTCCATTGCCATAACAAACACAACAAAAAAATCGGTCAAATCGTAATTTAGGGCTTGAGTTGATACAAAAATCTCAAGAAAAAAGCACTTTCAGTTTTTCCCGAATTTTCCAATTTTTCGCGCAGCTTTTCCAATTTTTCTTTCCCTAAACTTAGATAAATTTGCGCCAGTTACATTTCACACAATTTTATAACTGGTAAGTGAAAATCAGTTACTGTTGCGTTTTCGCCATGTCAATGTTATAGTGGCTGTCGTCATTGATAACGTCATTACTCTTACTCAGTTACTGAATTTTGTAACCCTGTGATCGAGCTACTTCAGTGTTGGCGGTGAGGAAGGAGCGACCTTGATAGTTGAACAAGTTGAGTGAAAAGTTATGGTGGGGATTAACATTTACGGTTATTATTCAGTAACTTGACAAGTTAATGGCGAAAATTCACCTCTTATTTGGACTATTACAAATATTTAAACAGGCATAAACCAAATCGGTCCAGCTGTTCTCAAGTGATGCGCTTACCAACGAACAGCATTTCATTTTTATTATATAGATTATTATAACACATCTTAATAAATTGAGCCAATAGCAATTACAGATTTCACATAGTTAGCTGCGCTGTCGTGGTGTTTTGACGGAATACGTCGAATGCCGAGGTTAGTTTAATCGGATTATTTTCTATGCTTTTGTTATATTAAAACTGATTATATAATAATATATTCTAATTATATATTTTTTTGTACAGAATATTGCTTGTCATTTTCGAAATCATGGCACTATTTGGTTAATAAAATTAACACAATTACCTGATTCATTTAAAATATGAGACAAACTATTTCTTAGCTTACTTTCTTAGATTTCTTAACTACATTAAAATTTGTTGGACAGATCGCGAAACAACACAAAAGTAAAAAAAAAATCACTTTATTTAATTTTAATTTAATAATGAACAAAACAAAAAAAGAATCAACCAAATATGTCTTTCCTCGTCAGTGTTATGATTGAAAGTGTATTATTATTATTATTCTTAAGGGGCGCGGTTCAGACCCCGCTGCACTGAAGCTTCAGCTTATTGTGCCCCACTTAGCAAGCTTACTCCATAAGGCCTGTGCTGTTGATGAACTTCAGCACAGAATCTATGGGCATATGTTTTATGTCATTCGGTTCAACATACGTCAACCCGAAGTGTCGAAGCCTCCCCGCCTCAAGCGCTTGAAAGTGTATACAAAAATTATTGTTCACTTTCCTTTCTAATTGTCTCGAATTTAATATTTTTAGATTTTCAAGAATTACGCATATCCATCGTTTGAATCGTGGGTTATGGTCTTGCTGATACAAAAATCCCAAAAAGCACTTTCAATATTTCCCTAATTTTACTATTTTGCGGCCAACTTTTCCAATTTTTGTTTTCGTAAAAACTTTATTTTATTACGAATATTAAAAAAAATGTTGGGGCTATACAGGTGGGTTCCTAAAAAACACGGCAAGTCATAACTACCTCATTTATTGTCCGATATGACTGAACAAAATCTGAACCAATTATTTTACAAATACTACAAAATTAAACTGTTATTGATTTTTTTTAATGTTATATTCAACATCTGACGATGGTCAACTTTTTTTAAATGGTCACCTGTTCTTTTTATTCAGACTTGAAGTTTTTTTTTCTTAATCTAATGATGTAACTGAAGATATAATTTCGTGCACGATTAAAAAAAAAATAAAAAATAAACAACAGTATGTGATTTTATGAAATTTTCAAGAGGGCTGTGGGGAAACAAACAAAAATGCACAACCTGACAATGCCATTCAACCGTCAATGTTGACCTTTTTATCTGTATTTATTTTTATTTTACCTTGTTATTGTTTTTAGACAGTGGTAATAAGCCAACTTGAACTTGTGTTTCTTAAGAATGACAGTATTGTTCGATTTGATACGCTAATATTCTTAGCAATCTCCCTAGTCGAAATTCGAGGATTCTCTTCTGTTCTAAAAACATCCACCTCAACTGTTTCCGAAAATTGACACTGTTCTATGTTACGCTTTTTAAATGCTCCATACCATCGTAAATTTTGTTATTAAACTTCTTGGTCCGGAAAGCGTTCATGTAAAGCTGGACAGCCTGATTGCTATTTTTATTGCATTGGACATAAGCAGCAAACATATCAGTCAACTGATTAGAGTCCATCTTGATTAAAATGAATAGAAACATTGACATGTCGCAGGTGAAACTTTCAAAACTAACGTTTGAGTGATTTTTGCAGCTTTGTGTGACTTAATTGGCACACTTGAAAATTTCGTATGAAACTATTTATAAATGTAATAAATATTCCGATACTTTTCTAATAATTATGCATCGAATAATAATGTTACAATCTTCATCATTGTAAAACAAAAAAAATTAGGTGGCCATTTAAGAAGTTGTTGATTGATCGATAGATACTGAAGACGACATTAAAAAAAATCAAAGCTCTGACACTCTAATAGTACTATATAGCCATTCCGTTTGCTTTCTTATTCGTTGAAATCGAGCAATATATAAAAGAGTTATAGAGTAAGCCGTTTTTTAGGAAACAGCCTGTATAATCGAAACATTTTAAAGAAAAATTTGAAAAAAATGTCAAATAATAAAGAAAAAAACTTTTAGAACCCGATTGCAAAGCCATCTACCGGGTCCAATTGTGAATGTAAATCCAGGGCCCCACCCAAACGCACAAAAAAATCATCAAAATTGGTGGAGCCATTCTCGAGTTTTTGCGAGACTAACGCATAGCAATTGATTTTTATAATATATAATATTTTCTAAATTCAACAAACTTTAGATACCTATATTGAGTTTTTCGGTTTATACAATTGTTTTAATTCCCAGCCCACTATTCTAAGTTGTACAAGAATAAATTCATGTCTTAACAATTTTCTGGTAAATTTAGAGTATTTTTGACGTGAAAACGCCTATAATGTCTATTCGCTCGTCAAGTACAGTCATAGCCGGTCAAACTTTCTTTCTTTACAAATATCGTCAGATTTGAATCGCTAATAACTACGAGACCAATAATGCGTTAACAACGGTTGAGCCCACAACGGGTAAGACATGTCTTTTGGTGTTTGTCGTGTTGCACTAGTTTTGTCAGTGACGTCATCAGACTAGTGTATGTTTGTGATTGACAGAAATTAGCGTTATATAGAGTTATAAATTAACGTAGCGTGAGATCGCGGTTAGCTAGGCGCGTTATTTGCCCCACCTCATTCCGCCCCAAACCTCAGCACAATAGGACTAAATTTTTCTTTCAATTACCCATTTGGTCAAAAAGGCAAATGGACTAAATAAAGGCATTAAGGTTGTTATTAGTTACATTACATCAAGATTATCTATTAGAATAACGTAAGTTACCTCGGATTATGCTGATTAAAAATATGTAATCACTGACAATAAATATTTCATACACTCGAATATTTCCGAATATTTCTAGAATGGTCTTCGATAAACAGATGATGTGCGGTTATGGTACATCTCTATGACCGACTGATTGTTTTGAGACAACTCACGTGACTCCCTTCCTCCCCCCCGCGTTCGTTTATTTCCCATTCTACCCCACGTTCCCCTACTATCTTTTAATTTTTCTTTACCTTTACCTATAGTATCCAGCAGTTTTTTTTTGAAGATTATAAACATTCCTGTCATTTGTGTAAAACCGCAAATAGCCGAAAAATCACTAATAGCCGAAATTAATTACAAAAGCTATAACTCAACAAAGTCCAATAATCATATAGTGTGTGCAAACTATCCCAGTTTCCGGCGTCCGAGCCTTCAATTTCCGGACGGGCGAAATAGTTTCCGGTATCTCCCTTCCAGAACCGCGCATCCACCAATTCTTTTATTAACACATACCTGTGCTGGTATCCCTGAGGAGAACCGGGGCACATGGATATTATTCACTGTAAGGCAATGTTATCGGCGTCATTAAAAAGTTAATACGTTTTCAGTGTTCCTTGTACCAGGACCGATAAAGAGGGGATAAGGATGCCTGCTGTGGCCCCAGCAGCAATAACAGAAACTAAATTTCCGCCGCCTTTGGCCGCACGAATGGTTATTATATTCATTCATTCAAGCGCCTTTGCCTGAGCTTGGCAGATCAGAGAAACACTCTGAGAAATGGGACAGGCTGGCAGCCGTGCGACTGAATAAGAACGAGCTTCTAACCAAATCCTCCAGATGTAGAAAAGGACAAGCGACACTGGTGCCAATTGCCTCTACAACTGGGTCAAATTATCCGGATTTGATACAATCTATAATTTACATGCATGCCAATTAAGTAACTGTGGCAACAGCTAACTAGCGAATGAAATTGCGCGGCGAAATGGATAAACTATTTTTTATGAAGATGTACGTAGCAGATTTGCTCTATTCAATTCCACAAGTTACAGCTGTAAATAAAGCTACCAATTTAATGCATTAATTGTAAGATCCTTGGTCTTCATGAGGGATATCATGGAAGAACACCGACCATTGACATGTAATGTCTGATATTTTAGCTACTTGAGGCTTCATATTATATGAAATGTGATTCAAGAGAAGATAGTAATAATGGAGATTCTGAACCTGAAGATCTTAGAGATAAATTAAGATCTTGAAACCTTAAACACATGTCAGATTGACAAATTGGAAAACGCAGAAACTTAAGAGCCTGAATGAAATTGACAACCTGAGACTTAAAAAATTTAAAATCTGAAACTCTGAGATCCAAAAAGCCTGAGATACTAAGATCTGAGATTCTAAAAGCCTGAAAATTTTTAAAAACTAAAGACCGATTCTGAAAACCTTGGGTCCCACTAACATAAATAACATCCATAACGGAAAATATTGATAATAGTTCACAGTACAATCTGTTTATTTCAAATGCATTGCAATTTATGTTTTATGACATCTTTCTTTCCCTGTCTTCTCAAATATTCTATTACCTTATTGCATTTGTAAGATCGCTGGTCTTTATAAAGAAGACCAAAGCATATTGACATACAATGTCATATTTTAGCAACTCAGCGCTTGAATCCATAATAAGAGAAAGCCATTGTATGTAGTATGTATCTACGTTTTAGAAAAGGAAAGTGAAATTTGACACACATGTCAAACAATATTTTGACTCAAAGGAAGCAGCTTTTGACTTAATAAATTGTTGATGAGCTTGAAAATAAAGATATAAAAATATCATACAGGGTGTTATGGAAATGGGTACAAATATTTTAGGCGGTGGTAGAACTCGTCAATTTGAATTACTTTTCTTAACAATTTTGCGAAAAATCTTTAATTCTGGAGATAAAATTCAACAAATTTTTCGCACTGAAATGCGTACCCAGCGATTTATAAAAAACATTCACTGCCTTGTGGTAAGTCGGTAATAATCAATTAGATAGATTTACAATAACTGTTCAAAGTGATGGCCATCGTTGTGAAGGAAGGCTTAAAGTCGTCGTGCAATCGAAGTCTGTGTTCGCAATATCATTTCGGGATTCTAAGGAATTGTTTCAGCGACATTATTCACGTTGTCTTAATTCGTCAATTACGTTGACTGGGGCACCATAAGCCCTTATCCTATCAGTTAATTCGGAATTACTGAAACTAGCCATTTTAGCAAAGCTGTCCCGTGGTTCAAAAATGATCCAACGATGACCGGCGCGGCGTGAAATTAATAATAAAACTGAATTCAAATCATGCTTGTTGTGTACAAATAAAATAAGGAGCCGTCCATTTATTACGTGAGGTGTTTTTCTGTTAATTTGGACCCCTCCCTCCCCCTTTATGAGGTTTGGTGAGAGTTGACGTGAGATTTTTAATGACCCCCTGCTCCCTTTAGATGAGATTTGATGAGATTTTACAGGACCCCTCCCCCCCATTTTGAGCTCACGTAATTAATGGACGACCCCTAAGTAAAAAACATTTTTAAGTTAAAGAGTTTTGTATTGTAAAGAAACATAATAATGATGCAGATAATAATGTACTAAAAGCTAAAAAATAATTAGGTAGGTACCAGGTACCATTCATCACACCACTCTCCTCATCAATGTAGAGTATTGATCAGACTAAAATAAAATCGTGGAGCAAGTCTGATTTTTATTATCTATAGTCAACCGCTCATACCATTATAGGTGTATGTTCTCAATTGACAACTTATGCAAAATTTGTGTAAAAGTAAATCATCGTGCGATATGATCATGTACATTATTTACTCAGGTTACGCTACGCCCCACAATTTTATTTTAGTCTGATCAATTCTCTAGATTGATGAGGAGAGTGGTGTGATGACTGGTACCTGTACCTATCTAATTATTTTTTAACTTTTAGTACATTATCTGCATCATTATTATGTTTGTTTACAATATAAAACTGTTTAACTTAAAAATGTTTTTTACTTATTTATTGAAATAATATATATGTAATCCTACATTTTGTAGTGGTGGCTTGGATTTTGAATTTTTTCATGGCGTACTGTATTCTACTAGTTAAGCCCTTTCATTTTATACCCATATTGAGGGGATTGAAAAAGCATATGTAATCCACCATTCTGAGGCGGCGGCCATGTTGAATTTACAATGATACTGAATACACATTATTGTATTGTCATCAAAACTAAAGGCGTGCACCAAATTTCAGGTCAATCGGTCAACAGGAAGGCGGTAAAATTTCAGTTACTATATTTGAACCACACAACACACAAACAAGGCAAGCTAATTGTAAATAAAACTGTTCAAAAAATATGATAAGTGTTTTTGTCTGCCAAGAGACGTTTCCTTTCATTAATGTTTTAGTACAGTCATTTGGTGCTCAAAAAGAAGGGTGCCTGGAAAGTTATCCGGAAGTTTTAAAAATTGGTGGTTTTATAGATTTCGGAGTGCTCTTTTCGAATTTCTACTTTGCCACCTCGTATCTTTGCTGCTCGCGCGGCCATATTGGAACAATGGCGCCTAAAAACAGTTTTTTGACAATATCTCCTTTCCGACTAATTTTACGATGACAATAGTTAATATGTAATATGTAAATCAAATTAGACCAAATTTCCTATAATTTATGTAGTAACCTTTTTTTTGTAATATGAATAGTAGACGGTAAATTTTGTACTAACGAAGAAAAAGCCTTTTGATACCACTTTAGGAGTAAAGCAGGGAAGTACATTTTGTATTTTAAAAAAAAAAACGTCTCTTCATTTCTTCTCCCTTTCACTCTCTCTCCTCTTCTGCCTTTTCCTCCTCTCCCATATATTTTCATTTTATTTCCCTTCTGTCTACATTCAGTATTTCATCTCTTTCTTTTCTCTCTCTTTCTCTCATCTCACTATACTCATTCCACATAAATTTCAATCGTCTCTCTCTCCTCACTACAAAGGCGCAGAGAAGACATATAACTTTATTTTTCATTATTTCGACTTTTAAAGTAGAAATTTTGACTTTAATCTCGAAATTTTGCGCGCGCACACCCATTAACACATTTCGAGTTTTACGTACAGGGAAATATGACCTTGGAGTATGTTTCTTTTAGGGATCGAGCGCGTAGCGCGAGACACAAATTTCAATGATTCACGGAAAAGCACATTTTCACAAACGGCAACTTCACAACAGGCTTTATCTATATTAATTTCACTCATAAAAAGCCCCTCCGCGTAGGAATTCTTATCGAAAATTTGTCGTATCGATGGGGTAGTTAATATAAAATAATAAAAAAAAACTCGATTCCTACCATCGTCCTACCCCTATTCCAAGGGGGCTCCATGGACCATAAGCCACTTGAAATTGAAATTTCGAGTTTAAAGTCGAAATTATGCGCGCGCACACCCATTAACAATGGCAACGAATTAAATCATTTATTTCATGTCTCTTCCTGTTCTGACTAACGTCTAGCCCTTGAACGGTCACTCAATCTATCTTATGCGCGCGCATCTCCATTTAATCTCGGGGTTTTGAAAATTACAAATGTTAACTTCAAGTGGGTTATGGAAACTAAAACAAGGGGGCCCCCTTGCGACAGGCGTAGGACGATGGTAGGAATCGAGTTTATTTCACTATTTTCTGATACAAATGTTAACTTCAAATGGCTTATGGTCAAGGGGGCCCCCTTGGATCCTGTGTTAAAGTTGCCGTTTGTGACAACCCCTAAAAGAAACATATTCCAAGAAGGTCATATTTCCCTGTACGTAAAACTCGAAATGTGTTTATGGGTGTGCGCGCGTGTGTTAAAGTCGAAATTTCGAGATTAAAGACAAAATTTCGACTTTAAAAGTCGAAAATCCGAGATTAATAATATAATACATATTTATATAAGTGGGGGGATATTTTCGACCGGGAGAGGAGCGCAAGCGGCATCTAAGGCCCAAGGGGGTCCGTGACCAAGTGACCCAAAGGGGTTCCCTGTCGCAAGGGGGCCCCTTGTATCACGAAAACTAAAAAATATACAACGGCCTAATATAGTTTATACTTCATGTCCGGTCAAATAACTACCAAAAATAATTAGTACACTTTTATAGGACGCAGGCGGAAATGTTATGGAATTACAAAATATCGAACGCAAAATGTCGAACACAATTTGTCGAAAAACAAAATATCGAAAATACAAATTATCGAAAAACAAATCATCGAAACTACAAAATATTAATCAATAAAATATCGAAATACACAATATCGAAAGCAAAAATATGAATGTGCTTTTAGCTATTTATTATACACGTGTGTAATACATAGTAACATGTTATTTTTATAGGATCCATGAGGTAACTATGAGCCCCTAAACGGTCCCTCAATCTGCCCTGTCCACATTTCGAGTTTCAAGTACAAGGAAATATGACCGTCTTGGAGTATGTTTCATCAAGGCACCAATTTCAATGATCCGCGGAAAACAAATTTTGACTCAATCTGCCCTGTTCACATTTCGAGTTTCACGTACAGGAAAATATGACCTTCTTGGAGTATGTTTCTTTAAGGGGTCGAGCGCGAAGCTCGAGGCACCAATTTCAATGATCCACGGAAAAGAAACAAGTGTTCACTCAATCTGCCCTGTCCACATTTCGAGTTTCACGTACAGGAAGATATGACCTTCTTAGAGTATGTCTCTTTAAGGGGTCAAGCGCGAAGCGCGAGGCACCAATTTCAATGATCCAAGGAAAAACAAATTTTTACAGGCAACTTTACACACACACTGAACTCAACCTCAAAACCGATTTTTACCTGCTACATTTTGTGGTTTCGATGATTTGTTGTTCGATATTTTGTAGTTTAGATATTGTGTACATTCGATAATTTGTAATTTCAATGTCTTGTACTATCGATAATTTGTATTTTCAATATTTTGTTTTTCCGACGAATTGTGTTCGATATTTTGCATTGCAAATAACAGATGGACTAATTTAATGGGTGTTTAAGTGCATGGATGGTGTACCAATAGAACTCTGGTGATTTTATATAGTTGGCGTTTGACTTCTGTCGCGCGTGGACACGCACAATTATTTTTTTTATGACTTCTTTATTTCCCACTCTTCCTCTCCAAATACTTATTTGCTCAATCGGATATATCTCCTACTTCCAGTTGTACCCTTTCGCTTAGTTCTACATTCAACCACATGCCTCCTTTTCTCAGTCTTTCTATGCTTTGCTCGCGTATCCATCCCTCTTGTAATATCTCTCCCTCTCGTTTTCTCTTTTTTTCACATATTCAGTAACCTGCATTCTCCACTTCCTTCCGTCCTGTCTTCAACCTTGGTCGCTCTTTTACCCACTTTCATTCTCAACCAATTCCTTTTACATTCTTCTCTCACTACATACCCTGGCGTTTTGCTATCCACCTATGGCACCCACCTCAAATGCTTCTCTTGCACCCTCTGTATCTCCTCTTGTTCATTCCATCGCCAAACCTCTGCTCCGTACACCAACAATCATTCTCCTATTGAGATCGCTTCCCCACTTTCTCTCTCCTATTGTCGATACACACCCCATCGCCTTATTTGCCTTTCTTGTTAACTCTCTGATATGTGCCTTATCCGTGGCTTATTTACTAAGCATATAGTCTAAGTATTTAAGTTCTTGAATTTGCTTTATTTTCTCTGCCTCCCATCTCCATTCCATTCATTCTCTTCATTCGTCCTGTTTCTCTTATTAAACACCAACATTTTTGTTTTTTCCATCATCCGCAACCGCCAGGCTCCACACTTTCAGTCCCCCTTGCCTAACTCCCTTTGTTGTCACAAACCATTCACTTTTTCTCTTGTCTACCTTGACTTTACTTTTTGTCCATTCGTATAATATCTCCTCCACTTTTTACCATGCGTTCATTTAGCCCTTTCTCCTTCAGACAATCTAAAGCTGCCTTGAAGTCTACGAATAATACATTCACCCCATCCCCTTTCTTCTTTAGCTCGCTTAGAATTTATACAATATGCATAGTTACCTTCCTCTCTCTAAATCATGCTTGTCTGTCTGGTATTGTTCCCTTTTCCTCTTTCTCTCATTTATAGTCTCTTTCAGAATTGACGGAAACAACTTACACCCTGTTTTGAGCAGAGTTATTCCAGTATAGTTTTTCACCTTAATTTTCTCCGTCATTTGGTAATAAAGGAATATTATTCCCTTTGTCTACTCTACTGGGAATCCCAATTCTCTTCTCACCCCAACCAGTCTTTCTAGCACTCTTCTCGTCCCATACATCCACGATTTGTTCTATATTCCATCTCTTCCCGGTGCTTTACTTTTCCCCAGTTTCTTCACTTGCCTCTATTTGGTGCCTCTTCCTTTATATTTCTATATTTCACTTTTCTTTCTCCCGGTTCAGCAGCTCATGATGTATTCCTTCGACTCCTTAATCGTTGTCTCTTCACTCATTGTATTATTTGTTCTTTGTCTGTCTATTGATATATAGTTCCACACCATCGTCCCTGTTCTTATAACTTCTATCTCTCCCTCTTCTCTCTACATGTTTGAAACAGGTATGATAGAATTGATATTATAATAACTACTTAGATAAGAATAGTGTTACTGTAATAATGATAAATGGTTTGTAGTTTCCGATCATTTTGTCCTTTTGCTCGACAGGAAAACCAAAATAACGTTTATATAAATTTTTCACTAATGGTGACAAATTTCCCCGTTCAGTATTAAAAGTGACATCACCACAAATATAACAAAACTTGCAAATATAACAATTATGTATATTTATTATTGACAAAGGACTTAACTCGGCAAACACGAAACACCAGCACTTTATCTGAAAACAAAACACCTTAAGGTTGTCAATTAGTGAGAGACAAATTTCTTCCGATGTTGAAGTGAGATAAAATCTTGAATTTTGGCCGCGAGATGCTGCAACCTCGTTCAGAATAGAAGAACTAAAATGTCTGGGTCGGATTGTATTGCACTGACCGCACGGAGAACGGGGTACAGTTAATTAAAACTTCTCGTCTGGTCAAGATTGTGGAATTCGCAATTTATTAAGTCCGCTGGAATTGTCCTGATTTTTGACATGTGCAATTAAAACCACTGTGTGTGGAGACAAGTCGTTGCAGATTTCATTCCGATTCATCAGCGGCGTGTTCAACATTATTAACAATAATAACAACAATTAATTATTAATAATAAACAAATTCATATTTAACAATTATGTCTGATTTGAGGAATATGTCCTGTGAATTTTTAGCTAAATTTATTGAATTGTATTATAGATTATTTCATTCATCATCGTTTACAACCAATCTTAGGACTTTTAAATTTTTGGATTATAGTGACTATTTCCTTCAAAAAAATTAAGCCAACCATAAAGCTGCAGTATTTTATTTTTAGCCAATAACGATCAAAGTTCAGCGATAATACTGCACTAGTGCAATTATCGATAATTTGCACTAGTGCCAAATTTTCGCCTAGTACTAATTAAAACATCATTTGGTTTTAATTTTATATTTTAAGAAAAAGAACAATTATGGAAAACACAATTTGAATATAAAACTTTGTTGGATGGTGATGACGGAGTTTCCATGCTGCTTCCATCACTTCTTATTGTTATTTCGCTACTGTCATTTCGCATTTTGTGTACAATTTTCTCATGATGCTCACTGTCTACTTGGAGGTAACTCTTTATCGAAGCCTGATTTGAGTGTCCGGTAACCTTCATAATTTGATTTTCTGAAATTCCAACCTTGGCAAGCTGAGTAACTGCCGCGGCACGGTTCGAGTGATTTGTCACTTTTTTTCTTTTTGTGTCAATTACTATAGCTTCCGCTGCCTGTCTTGTACACTTTGAAATTTCATTTCGTCCTAGTGGACAATTTTTAAAAAAACCTTTTGACGTTTCTTTCATCCATGATGGGTTTACAGTTAAGAAAAGACGTTCGACAGTAACATGTTTTCTCCTTTTTTCTTTCAACATTTTGAAAAGCCTGTAAAATTATAATGAAATTTTGTTTTATATCATGCTTAAATACACTGATTCAATAAAGTTAGGGATATCGCTGTTTAGACTTGTTACAATAAAGCTACAAAAACAATAATAACCGAAAGAGGAAGATTAATGAATTCTTTATTTCATTAGAAGAAGAGATACCTGATTTAAAACAAATAAAACAATTTCTATTGAAAATAATTATATGATCATTTTTGTTCAGTGCATAAAGTTGACCTTAATATCGTTTGTTTTTGCCTCGAACTCGTATTACCTCTTGGATACGATGTAGCATACTGCGAATTAAGTTCTCTATTTAATTTTGGGCGATTTGACCCCACAAAAGTGGTATTAACTCCCTCAGTTCTCTTATGTTATTTGGTGGAGGGAAATGGTCTTCTATGGCTGTCTGAAGGATATCCCAAACATTCTCTATTAGGTTAAGATCGGGAGAACGTGGAGGAAGTGGAAGATGCTGTATTCCATAGAAATCCGATGTTTCAAGCACAAGTTGTGTTCTGTGCAGACGAGCTTTGTCATCAAAATACAGAAAGTTTTCACCAATAGCGTCTTGAAATGGAGGTAAAATGTTGTCTATAACGTCGACCATCCATAGTTCTTTGACAAACATAAAGCTCAGTGCGTCCTCCCAAACATACTCCACGATAAACCATAACGGACCCTCCTTGAAATTGAACCATATGTTGTATAAACTGTTGCAAATATCGTTCATTTCGTCTTCTCCACACTCGTAGGCGACCGCTATCACTGTACAAGCCAAATCGGGACTCATCCCCATAAAGAACCGATTCCCATTCCACCATCAAGTTTTGTCGATCTCTTGCTCATCCAGAGTTCCATGATCGGCCGGTGTTAACCTAGGTTCTCTGTATGGATGATAACTGTGTAAGTTAAAGTCTCTTAGACAATTTCTAATCTTTTGTACGAAAAGGGTAGGCCCTCCAGCAGCTCTTAAAGGATTTCTTATAAATAACGCTGGACGAAAAGGGTTTCTTCTAGCAGTTATGCACACATATCGATCTTTTTGAGCTGTTGTCCTTCGAGGTCTGCCAGTTCTTGGCCGTTGCGACACAGAATTTGTTTCTTGGAAGCGAGTCCAAAGTCTGCTGATGACACTTTGACTCACCCCAAAATTCTGAGCTTTATCTACTTGTCGTTGACCAGTTTGCAGCATACCAACGGCTCTTTTGGCTTCATCCAAACTTAAATGGTGTTTTCGGTCCATTGTTGCACAAAATATCACTATTTACAACGACTTGACAAGTACTTTACTTGTTACAAAATCTTCTTGACCAGTGTTATTATTATAAGCAGATGGTCTAGCTCTATTCTTTCCCCTACTCTGAATTCTTCTAATTCTTCCCATGCTTCTTCGTTTACAATAATTCCGTACTCTATCACCGTTTCTCCTCTACCGACTATGTAAGTCCATTCTTCTTCTTCGTCCCTTCGTTTATTTCCGTTCAACACCTCTCACTCTTTTTCCTCTATCCATTGCATCAGCTTCTTTCACTCCGCATTTTCTACCTTGCCTTTGGAAATTCTTCTTCCATCTGCTTTCTCTTCTTCCCAATCCCTGGCTGCTCTGTTAATTTTTTTCATTATTCGGTTTCTTACCCCCGTTATTATTCCCCCTGCAGCTCTTCTTTCCTTCTTTCGTCTTCTGATCCCCTCATATTGCCACTTAAATTTTTTCGGTAGTAGTTTTTCTGTTTTCCCCAACTTTCTTCTTCTGTCTATGTTTCTGTTAAATACACTATAAATGATGAAAAAAAAATTGTTGAATTATAATAATAAATACAATTTCATAAAAATTAGAAACGTTTGTACGAATAATATGATTGTGTATTGAAAATACTAGCTATAAAGTTTCTGCAAAATATCCCTTTAGCTGATTATTTTCAACACAAATTTTAATTTTGTAGCTCAGTGTTCTTATCACATAAATCAAAAGAAGTTTTCATAAAGTGAGCCACTCCATGAGTGCTTTGTATGTCCGTCGCTCCTTCGTTTTTTGAACGTTTCTGAGAGCGAATGAATTATTGCCATCGTTTTTTCTACTTCTAAGATATCTATCTGATGATGTCCCAGTTTGTCTTTATTCCGACAGAGTATTTTTAAAGACTACGTAGCTTGCAATGCAATACATATTATCAACATTAGAAGATTTATTCGCAACGGATGTCAGGAAAGAAGAACAAAAATAGGAAACACAACATTATAATTATAATGTATAATATTATGTTGTCGTAAATGACGAATGCATTTATACAAACATGTCGAGCAAGAAGTCCTAATTCAATTTAGTGTTGAGGTTACGTGTTCAATAATTATTTAAAATGGTGCGTAAATATGTTAGATGATTTTAACAACTTAACTTAATATGACCGGAGTCAGTCACGGATTGTCGGCTAAATGTAACTAGATTCACCTTAACTCGACAACACCAAATTAGTAGTACTTTTGTTACTAACCAAAATTATTTAGCAACTGCATTTAGTTTACTTCTGGAATCCGATTAGGATAATGAGGATAATGTCGCTCCGGATCTATCTTTCTCGAAGATAACCAGTGGAAAAGTAATAAACGACAGTTTGTTCAACACTAACAAACATCCAGAATTTCAGGTGAAAATTAATCGACGTTCAGAAGAACAGGAATCCCAATAACGAATAGAGAATTCTGAAGCACAAGTGCGTAGACATATAGATTTTAATTATCGAAGTATGCTTTGCCGTTTTCTTCATCAGTCAGCAGGAAAAAAACTAATGAACTCCATTTCAAGCCCATTATGTTGGCACAAGCAAACATGTTATCTCTTGGGAGAAGTGAGAGTGAAATAATCACTTCTAAAAATTGTGTTAAATTATTATATCTCTCTGTATTATGTACTGTTCAATTGTAAAAAAATATATAAAGAATATATAAGAGTTTCACAACCGGAGTTAATAATAAAATTATTTGAACCGGGTTTGGTTTTATCGGAGATTTATAATAACATCTACCTCATCTGACTTTCACGTCTTCTGTGGTTCACATACTGAATTACTGTGTTCATGTATCTGCTGAAGACATAAAAATTCCATTCGGACAGGGTACACCTGCCTGTCTTTTCTCTTATATTTCTTCTACCTTTTGTTTTTTCATGTACAAAACAGAAAAATGCGAATGTGGCTATAGCGTTTTTACCGCGTGCTCATCACGGGACATGTGTATTTACAACAACCAAACAATGATACAATCAGTGTAAATGCAAAAAGAATGGTTTACAATAAAACCTAATTAACCGCAAAACAAAGAATGAATTCGGGAAAAAGTTTCCTTAAAATACATATATTAATGATATTTCAGCCAGATACATCACAGCCGGGCACTGCTCTCAAGCAAACGTCCAGGGTTTTTTAAACCTCATTTAAAACAATGCAGAACACGGCTGTGTAAATGAGACAGCCCACTTTTCGAAATCACGCATTCTCGAAATTTTGGATCTTCGGGTAATCAAAAAGTCTTGAAATGTTAAGTGTAAACATGAAGTAAAGTAAATTTCTTCATTAATGTTGATACTAAGGTAATTTCCAACCATTTAATGGAAAGATATAAATCTTTATTTGCTCGTAGGCTTTCCCATTTTTTGGATTACATAACATATGCCATAACATAATTAAACGATCAAACGAACTTACCTGTGAAGTTCGATCGTAATTATATGAGGCATCCATTCCGAAGATATCACTGAGATAATAACAACGTAGTACGGTCCTGTGCTACTTCGGTCACAATGTTTAAAGCGCATTTTCCCTTCCCTGCTGTCCTGGCCATTCGAGTCATTGTTTGAAAGTATATGAGTTTTATTTGCGTCTGGGGTTGCGGGAAGGGTGGGATGTGATATCTTCGGAATGGATGCCTCATATAATTACGATCGAACTTCACAGGTAAGTTCGTTTGATCGTTTAATTATATTTCGGCATCCATTCCTTCAGATATCACTGAGATAATAACAACGTAGATGTTTAAAGCCTACTTGCCAAATAAAACGGTCCATTGAAAAGGTTCTTGGCCATGGTTTTAAAAAACCGGGAACCAAGAAAAGTGATAAAATAAGAAAATAAATGAAATTAAAATATGCTCTAGCCGTTCAGGCGAAGACGAACTTCAAAAAGGTTCGAGCAGAGGGCGATGATAAAATCGAACAAATGTTGTAGAGCTCTCGAACCGGTCCACCCTGGATCAAATATCGACTGATGTACCCAGGCGACGAGCTGCCGAGGTGCTTGTATAACGGGCCGTGTCGAGTGAGGGTTGAACAGACCTATATAGACACCAGATTGAAGGAGAGATGGCTTTGCTCAACGGCTCAGAGTCTGTTTCGTGACTTCCTTGTAGGGTTTCCTATTTTGTATATAAAAGTCCTCGTTCTGATTTTAAGTACGTCATATCAATTAGCAACTAAGCCACTAACAAGTCTTGGGTTTTCTGGAAAAAATATTGGATTCAAGACTAGTTGATTTGGTCCCAAAGCGACGACTAATTGATTCGAAGTGAGAATATGAACAGCTTCGTCATGGCTAGCGAAGCCCGAGAGACGTATCAGGGAAATTGTTTCTAGTCGATGACCAATAGTCAGCAACAACAAGCTAACAAGCTTCCTGGGTAAATACGGGAAGGTGTAAGTCGATGTGTCTTACCAGAGCTGGAGCACCTGTTGTGGGTCCCAGGTTGTTGCATATCGAGGACGGGCAGAACGTAAACTCACCAGCCCCTTATGAAACGTCTGATGTTGTGATCTTCACGAAAATGTCCTGGCAGGAGGAAAGATAGTGCCGAGCGATATGCATTAAAAAGGCCGTATCGCTGTTGTCCCTGACTCAAGAGGTGTTGGAAAGAAAGCCGGACCTTCCAAAACCTTGCCTGCGAATGGTGAAATGCTTTGGGAGGAGTAAAAGTGCCAATTGGAAGACGAACTGTATTGTGAGTGTTACGGGAGCTAGAGAGGCGAGCATGGTCTCTATGACTCTCTAGGGGATGCCACAGCGGCGGAAGGCTTCGTTGAGACACGTGTGGCCCCCAGTAAAATTTGTCGCCACAGTGGATGAAAATTGGTGAAAAGGACAAGTCGGGTTGTGTTCACCTGGTGGGAACACGATTGGAGTGCTAACAGAGACCTGGGTGAAAAAAGGGGGTACCAGGGTTGAGAGATTCAATAGGCCACAATAGGAATGTCCTCCCTCTGCTTGGTCGTGGAGAAATTTTTGTATTTTTGTATCTTTCATAAAGTAATACAAAAGGAAAAAATGGGTAAAAATAAAAATCGGCCCAGTCATATTTAAAGGCGTTGACGCCAAAGACGCCAGGGCCTCTAAAGCATGAAGTTATTTAAGGTTTGTTTTTTTTTTGCACTAAGATGCGAACGAGTTGACGCTTGGTGCTACAAAATTTCCTGTGGATTGGACAATGGATTCAAGATAGTTTTTTTTTTTTGAAGTAAAACTTTTTTACGGACACTTGACATGGGAAGCAAGCTGGTGAATCCCTTAAGAGAGGGTTACGAAAAGTGAAAAGTGCTATCGGGCGAAGCAAACGATTTTACATTAATTTATACAATTTTTTTTTTCTTTAACGGGATTCGAATCCGCGTCTTTTAGGTTGTGGATTCAGCCTGCTCACCTGCTCACCACAGAGCCATTGGCCTGAGTCAATTTTGCCTGCAATTTCGCTACTTCTTAATCGCTACACATGATTGCCGACATTTCGCTGACGACAAACTGAAACATGCTTTATCCAATACTGCAAACGGTATTGATTCAGGATTGAGCTGTGGAACACCACGAGCGGTGTTTGAGACTTGATGTCAGCAAAACATTGAAGCCCTAAGCTTGTAAATCAAAAATATTTATGTAAAAGCGATTGCTCAATATCCACCACGAATACGGGCGTTTCGCGTTCCCAGCACCCCAAAGACATACGAAAAATCGTTAGGACAAATTTCCTATTTTTGGCACTAAAAACCTTATGTAGGTTCTGATGCCACCAACGGAGATCTGTCTTTCATCGTTATGACGAAACATGATGATTTTTTTTTTTCATAGTTTAGAACAAAACCTAGAGAC
This sequence comes from Diaperis boleti, assembly GCA_963583935.1. Classification (NCBI taxonomy): domain Eukaryota; kingdom Metazoa; phylum Arthropoda; class Insecta; order Coleoptera; family Tenebrionidae; genus Diaperis; species Diaperis boleti. The sequence goes on from OY757244.1 coordinate 42,374,573, forward strand.
TACTAAATCGACAGTTCGAGAAAAACCTTCCTGGAACAATCGCCATAATCCGCCCCCAAGCTCAGGAAATCGTCCAGCTAGATAAAATTCCCTCGGATGGAAGTGTTTTAACTATGAGTTTTTCAACTTGGTGAAAACTAAAGGGGCCGAGGCCTGTACAAAAGGGTAACAGGTGAACTGATAACGTTGGCCCTCGTGTTGGAAACGTAAAAATTTTGATCACTGGGACGGATTGAAATTAAAAAGTAGGCGTCCTTGAGGTCAATCTATCTCTAAACGCAGTGCAGTGCGAATATCGTCCATCTCAAAGTGTACGGTTTGAATGAACTTATTTTTTTTTTTCTTAAATTGGCCAGAAGGAGCTCCCCGTGATTCCGACCTTCACGGGGTTCCTTGCTGGTCAGGTCCTATTCGTACATCATAGCCACTCCTCAAAACCATGAGGTTATTATTATTATTCAATCAAGGATGAAACGTTTTTTGCCTGATGATTTTTGGCGAGAAATGAGCTGGAAATCAATTGACCTGGCGCAGGAAAACAGAGATTAATGGCCCAATTGCTCTTAATTCCTCGACGCATTTGTGCATATGGGGAGCGTCCCAGGTCAAAAGCTGCGGCCGAGCCGGGGCGTGTTGTGTTGAAATTACTACAAATGGTAACTGTATCTAGCTCAAGCTGACAGAACCTGTGGTGATTTGTTGCCACGCAGAGTGAAAAGATTTTAAGCGCCCCGCCAGGCTTACCTAGCGTCTCTGATGATAGCGCCGTTTCTCACGCCGATCTTCTCTCTACTCCCTCGAGGGACGCGCCCGTGGAAATTTCGTCTCCCTCTGAGGAACCGGGTGATACCTGTTTAAAGGTCTTATTATGGTACGAGAGTAGGGTTGTGCCCCCCACTTCTTTCTTTTGCAAAACCTCTATTTGTCTGATACAGGCCTGAAAAGGTAGGAGCATTCTCCCTGGTTTCCAGATTTTTCCTTGTTTATTTTTCCCCCCCAAATCTGGCCGGAATAAAATTTTCCAGAATGAATGCTCTCGATCAAGGTCCTAAATGATTTGTTTAGGATTGGGAGAATATAAACCATCGAGACGAGCTGATGTCGTAAAATAATGCGAGAGGAGGCGGCCAGAGTCACCTAGGGGAGATTTTCTTCCCTAAGGCTTTGGAAGAGTTTCTGATTTCTCTATTATTAGCGAGGAAAAACAGGAGACCACACCCTGTTAAAGAATCGGGTGTCAGATAGCCGGAAGTGCTTTTGCATCTTTGACTAGGTGCAGGGCTGTTCTGGTTCGCCTCCTAGAATTCTTAGTATGTCATCCCCCAACTCAATGGAGACGAGATTGTCCTCGACGGCAGGCTGATGTCTCCTGCTGGCGGAGAGTCGGTGGGGTGGCGAGGAAGCGACGCGACGCCTCGCGGGCCGCCATAATCGCTTCTGCACACTGTCGGTTTTCTCTGTCGCCGATCTATGTGCCGCCGCCCCCGAGATGAACGTTGTCTCGAGTGTTGACCTCGCAATGCTACAGCTTGGAGATCGAGTGCGAACCGTGGAATCACGCCCATATAATGTTGGCGATGCCATCTGCGCCGCCCTTCTTTAACTTCTGAATTTCTCGATGAAAATGCCGCGACGAAACTTCAGAATGACGACCTGCTGGTCATTATCCTATGCTACTTTGAAAATTAGCTAAGATAGTACACATTCTAAGTTAGCGTGTATAAGAAATTGATATAAATAAGGAGGATTTATTATACAAACCAGACCAGCTGTGGTGCGATGTGACTCACAGAAGCACAAAACCAACAATGACTCGAATGGCCAGGACAGCAGGGAAGGGGAAATGCGCTTTAAACATTGTGACCGAAGTAGCACAGGACCGTACTACGTTGTTATTATCTCAGTGATATCTGAAGGAATGGATGCCGAAATATAATTTACATTCTGTATTAATTTCAAAACAACTCATCTTCATTTCTTCTCCCTTTCCCTCTCCTTTTTTGTCCTCTCCTTTCTCTTCCATCTACATTCAGTATTCCCTCTCTTTCCTTTCTCTCTGTTTCTCTCATCTCACTGCACCCATTCCACTTATGTTCAATCTTCTCTCTCCTCATAGCACATTCTACACCTTATTCATCTCTCTTCCAGCCAATACCTATTCTACTTCTTTTCATTTCCGCACCTAAACCTCACGATCATTTGTCTTTTTTCCCACTCTCTCTCTACAAATACAAATTTCCTCAATCACACATCTCCCGTACTTCCAGTTGGACCTGGACTCTAATTCGCCGCTCTTTTCTTCGCCTTCACTCTCAGCCTATTTTTTGCATCAGCATATAGAATTAAGTATAGGAAGAGGGAGACCAGAGAAAAGAGGAGAAGAAACAACAACAAGGGGAGGAAAAGTAAGAAGGCTAGAAAAGGCAACACTCGAGACAACGTTCATCTCGGGGGCGGCGGCACATAGATCGGCGACAGAGAAAACCGACAGTGTGCAGAAGCGATTATGGCGGCCCGCGAGGCGTCGCGTCGCTTCCTCGCCACCCCACCGACTCTCCGCCAGCAGGAGACATCAGCCTGCCGTCGAGGACAATCTCGTCTCCATTGAGTTGGGGGATGACATACTAAGAATTCTAGGAGGCGAACCAGAACAGCCCTGCACCTAGTCAAAGATGCAAAAGCACTTCCGGCTATCTGACACCCGATTCTTTAACAGGGTGTGGTCTCCTGTTTTTCCTCGCTAATAATAGAGAAATCAGAAACTCTTCCAAAGCCTTAGGGAAGAAAATCTCCCCTAGGTGACTCTGGCCGCCTCCTCTCGCATTATTTTACGACATCAGCTCGTCTCGATGGTTTATATTCTCCCAATCCTAAACAAATCATTTAGGACCTTGATCGAGAGCATTCATTCTGGAAAATTTTATTCCGGCCAGATTTGGGGGGGAAAAATAAACAAGGAAAAATCTGGAAACCAGGGAGAATGCTCCTACCTTTTCAGGCCTGTATCAGACAAATAGAGGTTTTGCAAAAGAAAGAAGTGGGGGGCACAACCCTACTCTCGTACCATAATAAGACCTTTAAACAGGTATCACCCGGTTCCTCAGAGGGAGACGAAATTTCCACGGGCGCGTCCCTCGAGGGAGTAGAGAGAAGATCGGCGTGAGAAACGGCGCTATCATCAGAGACGCTAGGTAAGCCTGGCGGGGCGCTTAAAATCTTTTCACTCTGCGTGGCAACAAATCACCACAGGTTCTGGCAGCTTGAGCTAGATACAGTTACCATTTGTAGTAATTTCAACACAACACGCCCCGGCTCGGCCGCAGCTTTTGACCTGGGACGCTCCCCATATGCACAAATGCGTCGAGGAATTAAGAGCAATTGGGCCATTATTAATCCCTGTTTTCCTGCGCCAGGTCAATTGATTTCCAGCTCATTTCTCGCCAAAAATCATCAGGCAAAAAACGTTTCATCCTTGATTGAATAATAATAATAACCTCATGGTTTTGAGGAGTGGCTATGATGTACGAATAGGACCTGACCAGCAAGGAACCCCGTGAAGGTCGGAATCACGGGGAGCTCCTTCTGGCCAATTTAAAAAAAAAAATAAAAATAAATTCATTCAAACCGTACACTTTGAGATGGACGATATTCACCTGTTACCCTTTTGTACAGGCCTCGGCCCCTTTAGTTTTCACCAAGTTGAAAAACTCATAGTTAAAACACTTCCATCCGAGGGAATTTTATCTAGCTGGACGATTTCCTGAGCTTGGGGGCGGATTATGGCGATTGTTCCAGGAAGGTTTTTCTCGAACTGTCGATTTAGTAGTCTCTAGGTTTTGTTCTAAACTATGAAAAAAAAAAAAATCATTATGTTTCGTCATAACGATGAAAGACAGATCTCCGTTGGTGGCATCAGAACCTACATAAGGTTTTTAGTGCCAAAAATAGGAAATTTGTCCTAACGATTTTTCGTATGTCTTTGGGGTGCTGGGAACGCGAAACGCCCGTATTCGTGGTGGATATTGAGCGATCGCTTTTACATAAATATTTTGGATTTACAAGCTTAGGGCTTCAATGTTTTGCTGACATCAAGTCTCAAACACACCGCTCGTGGTGTTCCACAGCTCAATCCTGAATCAATACCGTCTGCAGTATTGGATAAAGCATGTTTCAGTTTGTCGTCAGCGAAATGTCGGCAATCATGTGTAGCGATTAAGAAGTAGCGAAATTGCAGGCAAAATTGACTCAGGCCAATGGCTCTGTAGTGAGCAGGTGAGCAGGCTGGATCCACAACCTAAAAGACGCGGATTCGAATCCCGTTAAAGAAAAAAAAAATTGTATAAATTAATGTAAAATCGTTTGCTTCGTCCGATAGCACTTTTCACTTTTCGTAACCCTCTCTTAAGGGATTCACCAGCTTGCTTCCCATGTCAAGTGTCCGTAAAGAAGTTTTACGTCAAAAAAAAAAAACGATCTTGAATCCATTGTCCAATCCACAGGAAATTTTGTAGCACCAAGCGTCAACTCGTTCGCATCTTAGTGCAAAAAAAAAAACAAACCTTAAATAACTTCATGCTTTAGAGGCCCTGGCGTCTTTGGCGTCAACGCCTTTAAATATGACTGGGCCGATTTTTATTTTTACCCATTTTTTCCTTTTGTATTACTTTATGAAAGATACAAAAATACAAAAATTTCTCCACGACCAAGCAGAGGGAGGACATTCCTATTGTGGCCTATTGAATCTCTCAACCCTGGTACCCCCTTTTTTCACCCAGGTCTCTTTTAGCACTCCAATCGTGTTCCCACCAGGTGAACACAACCCGACTTGTCCTTTTCACCAATTTTCATCCACTGTGGGGTGTTTCGTAAGTAAACGGCAATATTTAATACACTAACTCGTAGAAGCTAAAGAAACGTTATTCTGCAGTTCTTTTTGAAAAATTTCAAATTTGAATTTTTTTGAATTTTTTTCGTAAAACACGACAAGACAAATTTGTAATAATAGTAGAACGCCACTGAGTGAACGTCACATTTGACAAATTTCTCGCCATGGTCTACCATCGATAACTTGATATATTATTTAGTGCAAATTTATTTTCTATCTTTCCGTTGGTCCATTTAAAACCATCGGCATTTAAAAAAAAAAAAAACATCCCAACACATTTCTCTTATCGTTCAGATTCATAATCTCGGAGATTGTCGTTTACTTATGAAACACCCGGTATACTATAATGGGACGCATCCCATCCGTACTGTTTAAAAGTGGAAATAGTGCGGAAGTGGGGATAGGTCTACTGTCGTTATTAAAAACACAATTTTTATTTTTATGTATTTCTAGACTTTCGTAGATCTCTAAAAATTTACAATTATTTACAGGCTTAACTAATTTAATATAAGTTTTGTCTATGTGGTGGTCATGTTCAAAAATATGATACTTGATTTTTCCAAATTTACCAAATTTCTGATGAGCCATTTGCTCTTTAAATCTAAGTAACAGTCCTTGATTTTTATCTTTCGTACATTTTTCTCAGAACATCCTTTATCACTTTTTTGAACTGCTGTTTATTTTTCCTTTCCCCCACTTCATTCTATTATCACAATATTGTCCTTCCGCTTTTTCCTTTCCTCATCTTTCCCTCCCATCTCGTATTTTTCTAATTAAATTCTTCTCTTTACCTTCGAATCTCTCTGTTACTTTCTTGGTTCTCTCTTCGTATCTTCTTCATCTCTTCCTTTAGTTCTCTTTTTTATTTCTGCCAAATTATCTGCTCTAAATTTATTTATCTGCTTCTGGCGCCCTTGCTGTATTTTACTTATTTTAAATATATTCTCTTCTCCCTCTTTTTGTCTTCCTGTTCCGCCCTGCTTTCTGTTGGTTTCCTTTTTTGTTTTCTTGCATGTCAAAATGACCGGCTTCTACTTTCTTTCTTCATAGGTCTGCCTCATAGAGAAAAATATTGACTCGACTTTATCCTCTTCCTACCTTTCGTTGGTATCTCTCTTCGCCCTCTTTGCTGTTTTGTTCAATTTTCTCTGCCCTTTTGTCTATATTTACTTCACTCTTATTTGCACCACGTGTTGCTGCATCAGATATTACCTTCTGCAATTTATCAATGATTTTCGGATACTAACGCTCCAATTATTATTAAACAAAGACCACATTACAAATTTTCAGGTAGAAGTTTATAGAATAGTATATTTTGTAACAAGGTTAGAATGAAAATTCGATACGAGTAACAGACTGTATTTTCTCCAGAAAATATGAACTGTTATGTTGCGACGGGACTATCGGTCTTCACAGTTCTTGGAAAGGCCCAAGGGTTCGGGTCTCGGATAACCAATCAGCGACAACCTTTTGATGTGAATAAATGTACATAGTTATTTCCATCGCGTATTATTCAACATATAATTAAATAAATACATTTATTAAATACAATACCCGGCGAAACATGAATCAAAAACAATTAAATCTCAATAAAAGAAGTTATTTATTGAAATAGTTATATTACATTGTATTAATATTTATATTTATAGTGTTTGTACAATTGCTGAAATTAAAAACTCGTGAGTTGAAAATATTTTCCTGATTTGTAGAGGCAGACTTAACATTGATGTAGCAGGAAGAATTGGAGGTTGAGGGAAAGTTAACAGACGAATTACATTTAGTAATTGAAAAATCTAATTGATTTGCTACATTTATTCATTTTGTATACTTCTGCTACTTGAGAAGACTTTCAGCCTCCAGGCCTTTTTAATGTTATAATATCCTCACCTGCATTTATCAACGTAGTCGCTGAAGTAGGGCGGAAACAGTGGCCAGTATATTCTTGTGGATTCAGAAATGTGGCAATTTGTTTAGGCATATTGAGTTTATTAATCCCAATTAATTACTTGTCGTGTTAATTTATTTTTTTGGAAATTAAGAAAAAAATAAAAGAAGGAACATCACAAAGTCTCAGAATCTCTCTTAGTTTTTGAGTTTTGGATTAGGAATTACAATTTATAAGTACAACTGATCCAAAATCTTTAAGCTTGATTCATACTATCGGTTCGGCGACGCGCCGGTCACGCTCCAGTCACTGTCCATTAAATTGGTATACCATTCAGACTGTACGATCTACCAACGGTCTTGTTTCAGTCAAGTGACATACCTTTAAGTCCCGAAACTATTAATTTGTTCTCGAATTTAATTCGCGCTTCGCGATGAATTTACTTTGAGTGTTCTGTTGTCGTATCGAGAGTTTCCAAATTATTCATACTGCGTTTCCTTAAATTCTTTTCGTACATCTTCTAAATATTGTTTCCGTGTCTTTAAACGACTGATGCTGGCATTTTCTGTTTTAAAATCTTATAAATACGCCTCTATGCGATGTTTTTCGTTGACGGTTGCTAATATATTTTTGACTTCTTCGATTCGCGTCATTGTATAAAAGCGAGTTGACCTTTTATTTAAGAACTAGCTGACCCGACAGACGTTGTCCTGTCCAAATTTCAATAAATTTGTTTTTGGACAAATCGCAAAACAAAAGTAAAAACAAATGTAATTTTATTTTAATCTAGGCTGAAATGCGTTTTTTCAAATGATTATCCATATCTTTCCGATTTTTTTTTTCAATTGGGAACATTCAATTGAGTTATTTTTAACTCGTGCAAGCACTCGTCATTATTTTCGTCGCAACAGAAACTGAATCGCAAAACTTATTGTCGGCAATATTTTAACCTCTCTATTACTCTCCCTATTACTATTGAAAACTTTTCCATAACCACAATGAACAAAACAAAAAATAATAACATATATTCATTCAGTTCATACAAAAATCCCATAGAAAAAGCATGGCATAGCATAAAGGGACCAATACTAGAGCTAAATGGGTCTAAACCTGACTGCGTCCTGTTCAGACTAGCAGTGTTACATCGGGACGGTCCGCGCACGGTTCGCTCTCGGTCCGGTAAAGTATTGTGACGAAGAATCACCGCGGTCAATTTACCGAACCGTTGCTAGAGCGTACCAGGTAGTCGGTATGGTAATACAAAATAGTTATTTATTATACGAGTTCCTGTGTAAATTGGGTGAAACGAGTGCTTTTTTAAGGCCAAAGCCGACAACATTTAATAGTCCAGTGTGCGAGAGAGACAAAATATCGGAAAAGTTTTCCTTAATTTTTGAGGAAATGGCGAATCCTATTACAATTTTGAATACGGAGTTCAATAGAGAAGGGTGATCTACAGGGAGCTAGTTTTTCATATGTTCGTTATTGATTAAAGAAAAAAAATAACTGCAAGAAAAACCCTTTTTAAAATTAATTTGAAAAAATGAAGGTATACATTTTGTAAAGCTCCAAAATTAAGTAATGTTTACCTTTTATAAATTGAAAAACCAACAAGGGAAACCCTTCTTAAACATGTTTACCTACATATGTAATTTTTTTAAAACAGCGTCACCCGATTATAACTGACATACTTTTGGTTGATTCTTTTTTGCTTTCTGAATTACGTTTCCTGTAAGAGAAGACAGTTTCCTCCCGGCCGATAAAATTTTCGGCCGTCTGGAAAAATGTGCGAAAGGAAACCATTACAAATAAGGAAGACTACATCAACATATACAAACAATTTGATTTAGTGGAGGAACAGGGAACCCATTGGAACCTGAAAGACATCAAATCTTTGGAGAATGACCTAAAGAAAATAGTTGGAATATCCGATTGCAAGAGAATTAACCTATCCAAGTATACCTACAGCAAGAAAACAGGCAACTACTGGCAAACAGAAGTGTTTTGAAAAATCTAGATACGAAAGTGAATTTAAGGTACCGAAGAGCATTCTGAAGAGAGGCAGACAATAATCGTTCTGTATAGTAAGTGGAACTGAGGCCTTCTATTCCTGATTACTTTTACAACAAGAATAATTTGGAAACATCGAGTCGAAGGCGATAATATGTCTTGGTCCAAAAATATCTTGTTTCCAGATCCATATAATCTCGAGCAGATTCAAAAGGAAGATGATGAAGCAGTTGATGACATTGCTGAACAATGTAATTGTTTATACGCTGATTGGTATGGTTCTAGATTATGCTAATCTAACACCGCTTTTTTAATGTACATATTAATTTTTAATTCCAATAAATAAAATTTGATTAAAAATTAGCAGTTCCTATCAGGTACCGATTTCACACCAAAAGGTGAAGAAAATAAGCAACAAACCGTGTTAAATCCATATACCGTTTGACCCAAACGTGCCAAAATGAGTTAAATTCAATGCTTTTTTGACCATAACTGAAAATATGTATTATTTTTTCTTGAAACTGCAACCCACGGATCTAAAAAATGCCAAGTGCCCAATATCCGTAATAATATGCAATAGGTGTTTTTTTATGTCAAACGGCCCTTGAGTGGCAACATTTTGTGGATTACAGAATTTAAAAAAGTTATCCCGTTTTTGCTCAATCGCTCCTCAATTGTAAAATAATAGTCCAAGCAAATTAGACGAAAAAGCGGCGAATAGAATAACTAATTTATAAAATATTGAAATTTTGGTTCTGAACTCCCAACCGGGACCCAAATAAAGATCCGAAAAGTTTCCACTCCCCCGGGGGAGCTTCATTCCCTTTTGCCCAAAAAACCGCCCCCGAGCGTGACCTCATGAAGCTTTTATGCATTTTTCTGGTAAACGGTAACTCCGACGAGAAAATGTTATCGCATTTATGTTCTGCATTCCATTCTGCATGAAGTTATTATCTATCTCCTACCCAACGCTCATAAATGACGTTGGAACATGTTTATAGTTTTCAGCGCGAAGGCAAAAATTAGTCTACCTCCGTTTTTTGACCAGTCGCAACTTATTGCAAATGTTTTATTCAATATGGACCTTGTACAGAAAAAACTTTTCTACAATTTTGTTTCTATACATTTTTGCTCCCACCAATGGTTTTCGAGATAATATCGCCGCAAAAATCGTGAGTTGTCTTCGCGCTGAAAACTATACTCATATTCCTAATTTTCGTTTTCACAATGTCACTTCACAATTTCTAAGAAACTCGTCGGGGGCCGCGGAAAATTCTGAATTTGGATATCCATCCAATCCCACACTTTTTGATGGGCGATAAATCTGGCGACCCAGGTGGCCAAGCTCCTTTTCTAAAAACCTCATAGAGGTTCGTGCAAAAGAGGGCAGGTAAGATCTTGTTCAAAAACACCATCTTGAATCCTCCCTTACATAAGGAAGAACAACGGGCCTTGACACAACGCGCGGATCTCATTGTGCCAAGGATTACGATTAGAGGAGAATTGCTACCAAAAGCAATAGCTCCTCAAACCATAGGTTCGATGGTACGGTGGACGTGATGCTCGAAAGCAAACTCGATATGACAGCGTTCTCCCCGTCGTCCCCTGACTCGCCCTCTACCATCCTGACCTCCAAACAAAATCCAAATTCGTCAGAAATTGCTCCAGTACAGACGCTGACGACGGTGTTGAGGCGTTATGGGGAGGCCGAGACGCCGATGGGGAGGCCCATTGAACGTATTCTGTGGTAAACGGTGCGAATCCGAATGGGCCTTCCTATTGCTGCAAACCAAGAATCAGCAACTGACCGAGTAGATTTCCGTCTTTCTCTTAGGGCCATTAATTGAAGAAGACGATCTTGCCTTTGGGTAGTTCTTCTGGAAGCTCCTGTGCATCTAGCTCGCTGTGTTCGCCCTCCATCAGACCACACTTGCCATGCTGCCATCATGGTAGCCACACTGCGCCCCATAGTTGCAGCGATTGCACGGTACTAAGCACCACGTTCCCTCTGTCGTCTCACTACCACCACTTTGAAATGGGGTTCATTTGCAGTAATAATGTCTATCAGTTTCTCAATTTCTTTTTCAACTGTTGACAACGTAATTCTTAAAAAAAAAAATACGAGTGTGCTTCAGACCACCCGACTGAAGTAAAACTTCAGTTCGCCATTGTGAAAGTGCTCTTAATTTATGTAAGTTTATAAACGGAGCTAGAGAATCCTGAATTAATACCGTCTGCAGTATTGGATAATGCATGTTTCAGTTTGTAGTCAGCGGAAAGTCGGCAATCATGTGCAGCGATTAAGATAAGTAGCGCAATTGCGTACAAAACTGACACACGCAAATGGCTGAGTGGACTGAAGCGTGAATTTAGAACCTAGAAGCTCGGGTTCGAATCCCGCTAAGGCAAACATTTTTTCTATGAATTAATTACTTCCGTTCGCTTCGCCCGATCACACTTTTCGTAACGCTCTCGTCAGGCATTCACCAGCTTACTCTCCAAGTCAAGTGTCCCTAAAGAAGTTTTACTTCAAAAATGCAAACATTGGCCGAAACATTTATGAAACTTTAATCGTTTGTTAGGGACGATGCCCCCAATATTTAACTAAAATTTTATTTAATAATTTGTTTGTGTGTTCGGATTTCACTTGGACGAAAAAAGATTTTCATATAGAACGCATTCCAAGAGATGACAATTTTTGCAAAGATAAAATGGAGGTTCAGCTGATATTTTTTTTTTATTGTTTTACTTCCTGTAATTATAGATGCTCGCGTTTGTAGTAATATGCCTATACGTGAGCCATCTGTATTGAAACGACAAATAAAGGGCAGATTATATGCAAAGCGCAAATATTTAATTTTTTGCATATTTTCTGCAGGCTGTTAGCAAAAATTCTCCACTTGAATTCGCTTGAGTAACAAAAATTTTAGCAAAAAATTTTTATCTGTGGGGGAACACTTTGAGGTACATTTGAAACTTCTAACAAAAGTACCTCCTCCGCATTGACTTCCACCCTTCCAATGATGATGCCATTTTTTTTTACATGTAGTTTTTGAGTCAGGGGAAAATATTTAGTTGAAGAAAATATTAATTGTAAGTGGAGTAAATTGAAGTGGAAAATTTTCGTTAAGACAGCGTGTATAAATATACTCAATTCTGTGGACGAATTACATTGATTAGAGTTAATTAACACTAATTAGTGATTGCCCATTTGTGTATACTATATTTCATCAAAAGTTACATATAATTGCATATTCAATAAGTCATACAATTTTTTTCTTATATTGTTTTATTATTTCTGAAAAAACATACCGACCAACCACAAAATTATTTGCTACGGTCACAGATCTGCTCCATCTGCTTTCCCAAATGCAGAAATTTCTAAATCTTATTATATTATTCATTGCCAATGGGACGCGGGTGGTTTTTCGTAAATCATCGTAAATAATATCGTAAAAATTAGATAAATAGAAATTGGGTACTTTATTTTCTCATTTGGTTTTCAAAATAAATTGTTATAAATCATTCATTGCCTGCTGGTACTGTCGCAACAACATGTCTAACAGTAAGAGTTACTGTCTTCTGAATATTATACTTATTTTACTTATGTTGTCAGACGCTGCATTCTACATGATAAAAGCAGTTCAAAATCTATTTATTTTAATTGTAACATTATTCATACAACCGCTGTTTGAAATACAAAGAATCCTGGATTCTCCTTTTTTGAAACGCAGAACAATAATTATATAGTATGTCCCCGGATTGAGTTTCCAAGAGGAAAAAAAAATTTATTTTTGATTTTATGCCAAAACCTCAAAGGAATAAGAATTTTTGCTTGTCCTGAAACCAACAAATCTGTAATTAAAACTTCATTATTCTGACTCAGTGGAAATTATCAAAATTCTCTTAATTTTGGACTTAATTTTTTTTCTCTGCTCTTTAAATCCCACCACATTGGCGATTTAATTTTTGTGACAACGATGTCTCGTTGACAAATTAGTTTACGCAAGTTAAATAACAAAAATGTTTGTGAAAAAAATTATTTTAAATAAATTAAAATTAATTTAATAAAAAAATGGCAACTCAAAGAAACACCTTTAACATAAAAAACTAATTTTTAACAAGAACAATCATTATTCAATTAACCCCCCATCCATTTCTGCGCAAAATTCTACTCTAAAACAATAGCTTGCCTTCGTGATAGGAAAACTTTAAGATTAAAATTAATCATTACCAAGTCCAAAATCAAGAGAAAAATATACGTTTCTTTCAACTCGGTCAGAATAATGAAGTTTTAATTACAGATTTGCTGGTTTCAGGACAAGCAAAAAATCTTATTCCTTTGAGGTTTTGGCGTAAAGTCAAAAAAAAAAAATATTTTCCTCTTGTAAACTCAATCCGGGGACATACTGTATAAAAAAGCAATTATTATATTTTGAATGTACAATAAGATCTGATTTTGGTGAAAACTCTATCGCCGACTGGATTTATGATGTCACCTTATCCCATCCCTATCAATGGACGTCATTGTTGTTACGATGCGTCAAGGACGTATTTTCAAACACGTTTTCGGACGCCGTTTGTCGTCCGATTTTAGATCTAAAAAAAGTGTTGGTTTTCGTTAGAACAGCTCTAATAAACGTATACTTTAGATTTTCGAATTCCTCAAACCATCACTAAAAGAAAAAGAAAAAAGTGTTAATTCTTTTTATAAATTGAAAAACTGAAAACTAGCTCCCTGTAATTTGTACTTCTTAACACAAATCCGCCCTCGGATCTTAAAAAAATTCTATAACTTCGTTTAAAAACTGGAAAAACTTTTGGCCTGTTTGGCCCGCCATCTATTGATTTTGAATCATATTAAAGTGTTGTAGTATTTGCCCTTAAGCCCGAGTGCCCGAAAGCACCCAAATTTACACAGGAACGAGTATAATACAACGTTTTATAGTTCGACACCACCGCGGTAAGTCTTTAAATTCCTTAAAATCCATAAAAATTGTGTGACGTTTATCTGACATTTTCTTATTGCCTGACAGGAGAGTGTTTACACAAGCGAAAATTTGAAAATTGTGACAGTGTCGAACTATAATGCATTGAACAATATTTTACTGGACCGTGACTTTAATTTCGGAAATCTTCTTGTTGTAAAGCTTATTCTTCCGACAAGCCCCCAAAATACCAATGACAATAACGACCCAAAAATACAAACTACACTTAATTAACATTTCTATTTAAATAAACTTGTAACTTTTATTACCTAAATACAATTATCTCACCCAGAGCATTCTTTAAGAATTGCTAACATTTTCTTCTTAGAAAACTTCTATTTATTAGCTACATAGTCATCAGAAGAGCGTTTTAATTAAGATTTTAATTTTTTGTACTAAAAAATCGAAATCGTGTTTCACATTATTATTGTTGTTTTTAGAATTGAATATATTTTCCAGAGAGTCGATGATTTCCGTTTTTTAATAAATCACCAAAAAATACACATAAAACATTTTCGGAAAAGGAGTCAGTTTTCTTTTCGTGTTGCCAATCCCTAAAGCCAGTGCATAGGACATTTCACATTAATTTCTAGATTTTTTCAGCAGCAGGTGAAATCGATGGCAATCTATGTATTTCGTTGAGCATAATAATTATAGAATATTCATTCTTGTCACTTGTTATAGCATGAAAATACATGCAAAACACATAAGAAACAAGAGTTTCAGAATAATTAATATTCTATCCCAACACTGAGAATTTGAACTTTCGCTTATTAAAAATGATTTAGGAATTATTACATTCACTAATGGTCGTAGCGAAACAAAATTATATCAAAATTCATTATGGAACATGGCGTTGAATTCAAAATGTGCAATGACAGCTGTTTTTTAAAGCATTTTTAAATCCAAACCTCTCTAACGCTTTCCTTTTGCACATATACGATATAGTTATAAAATTATATAGTTATAAAAGATATCCCAAATGGTGACCTAAACTACGTTTTTCTTCATTTTATCTATTTATGTGGATCTTTGTTTGTTTCCAAATCACGTAATGGTTTTGTTAAACAACCCTTCACAACTGTCTCTAAAATGTAAACTTTGTCCTATTTCGTTCAAGAATTACACTCTTAAAAACTACACTAGGAGTTTAGATCCTATGATGCTATGAACACCAAGTCAAGTTGTATTTTTACCAATATTTTCCTAGAAAAATACAGCTGTAGCTAATTTCGTCAAATTGTCCCCAAAGAAAAATAAATAACGATAAAGGAATGCATTTGATTGAATATAAATGCAAAAAAGAAACATCCA
Source organism: Diaperis boleti (assembly GCA_963583935.1). NCBI lineage: Eukaryota > Metazoa > Arthropoda > Insecta > Coleoptera > Tenebrionidae > Diaperis > Diaperis boleti. The sequence goes on from OY757244.1 coordinate 42,389,655, forward strand.
AGTTTGCGCCGCTCCTCGGATGAAATTTTAGATTTAGCAGGAACTCGTGAAAATGATACTTCCGCTTCTTGTTTTACTTTGCGTGGAGTTTACCTTGATGCTTTTTCGTCGTTAACGTTAGTTTTTCACAATCTTTCTAAACTGTTAAACGCGCTTTAATAACGCGAATGCAAAATGATTCAGTGACGTTTTTGCGCTACAATAATTGCTTTTATCCCATTTTAATGCATGCATGATAAATTATTGTCAGTTAATCACTTTTGTCTTTCTGCTGTCAGCCAGTTTTCATTTACAATTTCCATACATTTTTCTGCTAGCACGCTCTATACAAATCATCCATCCATATTAATTAAGGGCGTGTTTCTAATCAAGAAAATTATAATCAACGGAACAGTTGGGGTGCTTACCCACTAATTACTGATCGGTGATTAGTAATTACCCATAAACATGCTTTGCATACGATTAACATGCCTATCTGAAATAAGTGCAGCAATTAGAATAGCTAATTAGAATGGTATCTTTTCAGCATATCGATTTCTCTGTAATTCAGAAAGGAAAAATATTTTCACAATAAATTTCCACAAGAAACGCAACTCCCTATTTTCTTATTAGGGAAACATCTTACTGAAATATACTGAAGGATTTTAGATTCTAATGAAGACATATGTGGCATGAATGATAGATTATCAAACAACCGACGAAAAGAGGAAAGCTGATGATGAAACGCGGGGGATGGTATGTACATTTGCGTCCATGAATTTAAATGATGATCAATTTTATCCACCCATTTCTTATTTAATTACAAGCAGTTCTCATGTTTGCTAAAACATTGTAACTATGTTTTTTCACTACTAACTTTAGAAAACATCATTATACAGGGTGTTATGGAAGTCCTAGCAGAAAATTTAACCACAAGTAGAACTCGCCAAAATAAACATTTTTTCTATTAACCACTTTGCTGCAATTCTCTGACCCCTTATTTCACCGCCTCCACTTATGACTAGATGAACTCGAACGCATCAGAAAGTTTTTGTAGAACTTCTAACTTTTTTGGGACAAACAATTTGTCGTTGATAGTAAATTTTAGTTATCAGTTGTGTCGCGCCGGCTTCTATGTTGTGGCTTGTCCTGGATTCTTAGGCAAATGCTAAGAATTTATTCATTGCAATTTCCACGAAAATGTTTTTTTCTATGGGGCTTATCTGTCCATGGAACGTTTTTCAAATCCCAAAATTCCAATGTGACGTCCTTTTGTGACAACACAGTGCAACGTTGATTATGGCAAATTTTCTTCTCCAACTCGATGTAATTGCATTTTGGAAATTGAACCTGAAATTTCGAAGTATTCGAAGATGTGCTTCGAAGTGTATTCGAAGTGTCGGTGTGTCAACATTTATTGTTTATCGCACGTTCACCATCAAACAAGGATTATTCCTGATGTAAGTCAAATAAAATAAAATATAATATAATAAATAAAACTAAATAAATCAATAATTCAACATAATAACTAGCAGCCTTTTATCCCTTCACACTTATTGTCCCTCTTCTCCACTCAACCTTTTTCATCCATTGGATCCCTCTTCCGTCCTTATTCAAAATTTCTTCTCTACTCTCATCTCTCTCTCTCTCTCTCTCAATTCTACGCATTCCTTTAACAAATGCTCTATCGTCTCCTTTTTTTCTCCACACATCCTGAATACTCTATTATTATCCTCACTCCAATATTTATTCTCTCTCTCCTCATTTCCACATTTAAATCTTGGTATGATCACTCTCTTTTTTCTACTTTCTTTTCCTAGATACTTTGGCATTTCTTCCGTTATTATATTTTCATACTCTTAAATTCTTGCACTTCTTCAATTTTCTCTTTCTCCCATCTCCACTCATTTACTTTTCTCCTACCACCTCCTTTTCTGAACACCATCATCTTGGATTTCTCTACATTCACCGTCAACTTTTTCCTCCTCATATATTTCTCCATGCTTTATCATTTCTTTCATACCTTTCTCCTCTCTCGCTAGCACCACCAAATCATCCGCATATGCTAAAGACCACACTTTTCCTTTGCCCACCTCAACCGCCCCCCCCCCTGAACATATATTCTATATCTCCAATAAAAGCTGCAAACAGGCTGGGGCTTAGTGGGCAACCTTGTCTTACTCCCTTATAAGTCTTGAAACATTCACTCACCCTTCCATCAACTCTCACTCTACTTATCGTCTCTTCATATATCTCTTCTATTTTTATTACTAGATGCTGATTTATCCCTCTCTTTCTCAAGCATTTCACAGTAAATCTTTTTCCACATTTTCAAAAGCCGCCTTCAGGTCCACAAAGAACACAAATATCTTGCCACCCCTCTTTTTATCTCATTTCCTGCTATGTGATTCAAGATATATACATTATCCATGGTCCCTCTACCTTTCCTAAATCCCGTCTGTCCGTCTGGTAACACCCCCTTCTCATTCATTTCCTTCATCAGCCTCTCTTCCACAATCATCGCGTATACCTTATATGCTGTATTTAGGAGAGTGATACCCCTATAATTACTGACTGTATCCTTTTTTCCTTTCTTATATATGGGGCATATTATCCCCTCTTTCCACTCCTGGGGGAATCCCTCTCCCTTCCACACTCCATTCATTATCTCTAACAACCTGTCAACTTCCCTTTCCGTTCCATATAACCACGCTTCATTCTGTATACCATCCCTCCCCGGTGTCTTTTTTCTTTTTAGTTTTTTTAGTTGTTGCTATAGTTCTTCTCTTGTTATCTCTTTCATTTCTTCCACTCTTTGTTGCCTTTTTTCCTTTTCTTGTCTGTTTTCATCACCCCGCAGCAGCTCACTGAAGTACTCTCTCCATTCCTCCGTAGTAATTCCATCACTCACTCTCTCTCTCTTCCTCTTTTTCTATCTTTCCCTAGTTATGTATCTCCATACCTCTTCTTCCGTCTTTATACCCTTTATCTTTAACTCTTCTTCCATCCGTTTCTTTTGCTTCTTCTCTTTGCATACTAATTTGTACCTCTTGCGTGCTCTCTTGTACTCTTCCTTAGTTGCTTTTTCTTTTTTCCAATTTCTTAGTTTCCTTCTTGCTTCCTGCTTCCTGCTCAGTTCCCTCACCTTTTCGTTTATCTCTGTTTCTTCGTATTTTGCCTCCCTAAGTCTTGCTTTATAAATTTCTTTTCCTTCTTCCGTCCAAATATTCTGCACAATTTTTCTTCTAAACTTATTCACACTTCGTCTATCTTTCTCTCTTCCTTTTGTCTTCACTTCTAAAGGCATATGGTCCGACTCCATTCTTTCTCCCACCTTGAATTTCTCTATTTCATCCCATGCTTTTTCATTCACCATAACATAATCAATAACTGTCTCCTCTCTTAGTCCAATATACGTGTATTCCCCTTTCTTATCTCCTGTGGAGTTCCCATTAAGTATGTCCGACCCTGTTTCTTCTACTAAGCTAATCAGTACTCTCCCTTCTGCGTTTTCTGTTCCATCTTTTGTTGATCTTCCTTCTATTGTTTCTTGTTCCTCTTCTATCCGTCTTCCTTTTTTCCCAATTCGTGCATTAAAATCTTCCCTAATCACCAAAGTTCATTCTTCTTGCTCTTTTACTCGCTCTTCTATTATTCTCTTCGTTTCCTTCATACTTCTGCTGTACACTGTTACAATTCTCCATTTTCTATGTTTACTTTTCACCGTTCTTTCCATAATACCTTTTTCTTCTTTTGCTTCAGTTCCATTTTCTCCTTCCAGTCCCTCTTTTACCCCCATTATTATCCCACCTTTAGCTCTCCCTTTCTTTCTTTCCCTCTCTACATATTGACACTTCCACTTAAACTCTTTCGGCATTCTCGTTTCCAATTTTTCTTACCCCTTTTCTTCCAACCACATTTTTACCATTCCCACTACGTCAAACTCTCTCAAATACTCCCAAAATTCATTCTTTTTGTTTTTTATTCCCGCGACGTTCCAGAATACTATTCTTATTTGCTCCTTTTCTCCTTTATTTCTCTCCGTATTTGTTTTCCCTTTTCTGCCCTGTCGTCTTATTCTTGTACTCTTATTTAAAAATTTTCTGTATCTAGCTCCCCTTTTCTTCGTCCCACCTAAGCCCTTTTCCCTCTATCCATATCTTTTTGTAACCCACTTTCACCCGCTGTCCTTTTTGTCGCTCTTCTTTGGCTATCGCTCTTAATTCCTTCTGTATATATCTTTCCTTCTTTGTCAGATCATCTTCTATGTATACTCTCTTTCCTTTTTTCTCTTAGTTTTTTTTTATTTTCCATAACTTTTCTCTTTTCCACCCCGCTCCAAAGTTCCGCCACAATCATTTTTCCTACATTTATTTTATACATCTCTCTCACCGTAACTTCTACCTCTAATTCAACCTTCATCCATTTTTCCAGTTTCTTCTCGTTCTCGCATTCCTCTTCATCCAATCCCGTTACTACAATATTCTTTTTTCTCACTCTTTTTTCCTGCTCTTCCATTTTTTCCTCCAATTTTTTCATTTTTTTTTTTAGTTCCATCTTTTCTCTATCCCATTTTTCTTCCTTTTCACGCATCATAATTTTCAACTGTTCCAGTTCCCGGCTCATCTTTCGATTCTCTTCCTTTATCTCCCCTACATCCTCCATTTTTTTTTCACCATCTCTTTCATTTCCTCACCCATTGCCTTTTTAATCGGTGATCTTTCCAATTTTTTGCTTTTTCTAAAGGGGTTAATCCTTTCTTCCGATTCTCGTCCTTCTTCTCTTTTTATTTTATAGTCTTCATCTCTCTCGCTCTCACTAACACTTTTTTTCATTCTACCTCTTTTTCACTTTTTCACGCTTTTTTAGCCGCTTATCTTATCGAGCGCCGCAAAACACGTCCGCTCGGTTCAACTGCTCGAATCGGAATCCCTCCTAGGACTTTCATAACACCCTGTATATCGTGTTTGATGCTTCAGAAATTGATTTTTTGTACCTTACCCAATAATGGATTTTTAAATTTGCATCGCATCGCAACAAAAAATACAAATGACAGGTATTGATTTAATTTAATATGCTACTTGCTTTTCATTCGTTCCGACCTTTATTATCATTTTTATCATGATTATCATTTGAAGAAAAGTTAAACAAATGTTTTAGTAGTGAAAAAAATAGTATACAGGGTGTTATGGAGGTCCTAGCAGAAAATTTAACCATAAGTAGAACTCGTCAAAATAAACACTTTTTTTATCTATAATTTTTTTCGCAAACGCTACCTTACGGAGTTAAAATTAAGAATAGTTTAACCTCTAAAACCAATACCCGCCTATGCTCCCAATTTTAATAATTGTGAGGAATCCACAAAAACTTTAACCGATAAACGAATCGAAATAAAAACTGTTTAAATTGATACGTAATTGGTACTAACCTACCACAATATGCATAATATTGAAGGGGTTATGTTTGTATGTAATAAACTCTTTAACTTACGATAAATGTTGACACACCGACACCACACATCTTCAAATACTTAAAAATTTTAGGTTCAATTGCCAAAACGCGATTACATCTGGGACGTCCGAGACACAAACAAGCGGCGAACTTCATTTGCATTACCTAACACTAACACCATAGAAAAAAACATTTTCGTGGAAATTACAATGAATAAATTCTTAGTATTTGCTTAAGAATCGATCACAGTTCATTTCTTGCCGGCCGGCGCGAGACAACTGATAACTAAAATTTACTATCGACAAATTTTTTGTTCTAAAAAAGTTAGAAGGTGTTTTTACCTCGTACGGCAAAAACTCTCTCATGCGTTCAAGTTCAATTTAGTCATAGGCGGAAGGCAAAATAAGGGGTCAGAAAAATGTTCAAAAAAATTGCGGATTTCAGCAAAGTACTAAATAGAAAAATACGAGTGTGCTTTAGACCACACGACTGAAGTAAAACTTCAGTTCGCCATTGTGAAAGTGCTCTTAATTTATGTAAGTTTATAAACGGAGCTAGAGAATCCTGAATTAATACCGTCTGCAGTATTGGATAATGCACGTTTCAGTTTGTCGTCAATGAAAAATCGGCAATCATGTGCGGCGATTAAGATAAGTAGCGCAATTGCATACAAAACTGACACACGCAAATGGCTGAATGGAGTGAAACGCGAATTTACAACCTAGAAGCGCGAGTTAGAATCCCGTTAAGGCAAACATTTTTTCTACTTTATTACTTCCGTTCGCTTCGCCCGATCACACTTTTCGTAACGTAACGTAACGTCAGGCATTCACCAGCTTACTCCCCAAGTCAAGTGTCCGTAAAGAAGTGTTATGGAAGTCCTAGTTTCTGCTAGGACTTCCATAACACCCTGTATAAACCTCGGTTGAGAAGCCTTTTCTTAGCCTCGCATTATTATTGCCCGCGATTGTGCAATAAAATAGCTCGGCTAAGAAAAATGTCTTGGTGTATAATTACTATTATTATAATACAAACAACAGTGGCAGCAATGGTGTAATTTATTTCAAAATTAAAAATATAATTTTTTTGAAAGGTTATATTAAAGTCAGTTTAGCTGATTCCGTTTGATCGTTTTATGTCAACTTCAACTGCAATTGCAAGTGATTGTTACCACTGAAACAGCGTGAACGTTTTACGACAGATACAGATATTCTTGACACGAATTTTATCGCTCATTTTGTTTGAAGCCGAAAGAACATTTATATTCAGTCAACAACATAATTTTTAATCGCAGTAAATAAAATCTTAGTAATAAAGAAGTTATACCGTATTTACATTAATAGTAGATTATATTATTAGCTTTATGTGCTGAGCCTGTACTGTTGACCGACGAACAAAGTTAGTCGAATATAATATACTATTTTATCCGCAAACGTTTTCAGATAAATAAATTAGCAAATAATAATTTAGTAAGGATTTGAAAGAATTCATTGACAAGGTAAAAGTGTCACTTTACTAATTAAGCAGATAAGTGCCTAATCAGGCAAAGTGACATTTTTACTTTGTCAATGAAGACACATAAGTTGTCACTTTTATGGCGTTCGATAAAATTAAATATCGCTTTATTATCAATTTTCGCTTGCAAATATGGCTTAAATACCGGCTGTCCCAGAAGTGTATGGACCATCATTTACGCCCTTATTATAATTTAGGAAAATGTTACGTTTTTTGTAAAAATTACCTAAAGTACTAACATTTGTCTTGGCAAACCATATTTTGAAAGAAAGCAGCTTCTTAAAAATGCTATTTAGTGGTATAATGGAATACAGGTGATCCATTTGAAAAAAGTTTTTATACATTTTGCGAAACTGTACACCCTATATAGAGATGACTTTCAATTAGTGCGTATAAAAGTTTGGGTATATAAAAAATTATGATTGAGAGAAAAGTATTGATGGCCTAATGGCGGGTTTACACATGCATAGATTTAGTGGCGTCAATGACAGCTTCAGTTGTGCTTGCATGCCAGTTGAGATTTACACTTTCTACTTGTCCCCGAAATAAAAGTTTTGGCGCGCCCATTAAACGTGTTAATAAACCAACCACACGTACAGGATAATCAACAGGAAGGAGTTGAGGTACAGAGGATATCAGTGTTGTCTGTCAGCATCGGGAAATTCTTGGTGGAATTCACTCGGTGTACGTTACGAAAATAAGCTTCCACAACAAAAATTTTCTGTTCTTGTAAGAGAACCATTTTAAATTCAAAAATAAAGAAATTGACAACTTTAGTAATTATTTTGACATTTGAAGCAATTGGTTTAAAAATTGTGGCGTGTTCACACAAACTCACAATCACCGCCAACTATGACGCCAAATTTAAAAAAACACCCGTTATTATTTGATGCTTTTGTTTCCGAGTGGCAGCCCAATAATTATTTTAGTACAATTTAATACATAAGTAAAAATCTACTTTGTTTTCATAGTCTAATTCAAAGGCGGTGTGCAGAAATGTGCATAAGTAGAGTGCTTTCTGCTATTCACTTCGCATTCATTGTAACAAGGTAATTGAATTGAGAAAATGAGGAAGGAATCGAAAAGCGAAAAAAAGTTTTTCTTTTTAATACAGAAATTTGATATTTGTTTTCAAGTGAAACGCGGCATTGATTAGCTAGGAGAAAGGTTTCCAGATATCGAATATCATAACAGGATTTGAACATGAAAACAGAAAATCTCTTAGTGCCCCTTGACGACAAACTCGAGTTCTAAAGTTCAGACAAGAACATAATGCTGCAAGTGTCAAATAGATCTATAAAAAACTTGAGATTTCTTCAAAAATGTTTTGTGTTATGATAAATGTTTCCAACCAGTTCTGAATAATTTAAGTCGCTGATTACTCAAAGAATTTACATGAAACTGAGATATTCATAACAGTTCCAAATTTCTATTGTTGGGGTGTAATCGAATAAAAGCCATAAATTGAAAAAAATGTCGTTGTTGGATAAACTGCGAGATTCCGCCATATCTCAATAATTTATTTCTTTTTCATTAGGATGCATTAGTTTCTTTCTGTGTTTTCCAATAGAGTGAATAATGGCAACCCTTTGGAGGGTGATTTTTCTTGCGGTTGTCGGCCTAGCGAAGAATCGATAGTGGTCAGTAGCAAAGCTGTTGCTGACCTGATGAATTGACGTTCTCGGATTCACATAATGACTCCTTTCAGGAAGAGCGCTGCAATTAGTAGAGAAAATTACTCTATTCGTTTATGTTACGAGAGCAATTTTTTTCCATTCCACTATTTATACAAGGTTCGAGTGGTTTCAACGCTGATAAAACAATAAATGACTATTTATCGCTGCGGAATCTCGCCTGTGGCAGAATTGGAAGAGGCAGATTTATGATTTCAACAAAGGAAAATGTTCAGCATGAATTGTCTAACGCGTCGATCCTATTATTCCTTTTCCAAAGTATTAATGTGATCAATTAATTACATAATAATCTCATTGAAGATTCAGTATCTCTTTTCTCTATAAACTTCAAATACCAATTTGTAAACTGATCGAATAATGTTAGGCATAAGATGAAATTTTTGTACATGGATGCAAATTAATGAATTATACAATAATTAAATATTTTTCTTTCCTTTTTACATGTACACAAAGAATTCCTTGACAGGTAGTGTACTTAGTAGCTGCAATTTTACTATGCCCCAGGAATTTTCCTGCATCCGGCTGCGGTAAAAATGTTTTTTTTTTTCACTACTAGCTTCGGAAAACGTTATTATAATATGTATATTTATCCTGTTTGATGTTTGAGAAATTGCTGTTCTGTAGATTTTTGTATCCTGCTAGTAGATAATAAATATATTTTATTCAGGTGGCCATGACAATGTGATTGCACCTTTACAAAAGGTCACTAAAAGTGTGAATCACCTTATGTTTATTTGTCAAACTAGATCAGGTTGAGCTTATTATATTAAAAATATTTCATCTTCTTGATGAGAAATCTCTGTAGATCTATAATTTTATTGAGAAATTAGGTCAAACCATGTTGACAGAACCAAATAAGGTTAGGAATCACGAAGGTAACCTGAACAAGAATATCCCCGAAACGCTTGTATCGCTACGTTTATCATCAGTGCTATTCAGTTCAAAATTTTTATTTCTCTTTCAGAATCGTCTTCTAAAATTTTTCATAATTCGTCATCTGAAAGCCCCCTTCTGAAGTCGATTTTATATGCAAAGTTATCATAATTATGTCTTTCACAAGTTGTAAACACCAGCACCACCACTTTTTGAAACAAACATAATACACTTACTTATCAAAGAAAAGACGACTGGCGAATGATTCAGCTGAATTAGATAACAGGCAAATTCAAACAAGACAAGAGGCAATAAAGACAGGAATTATTCCCAGAAGGATGGCGCTCAATTACATCTGTTCTCAATAAAAACATTTATTGGGTACAAGCGTACCCGTAAACTATAAATGTGTTTTTTTTATTTAAGCAACTGATATAATTATATTAAAATTTAAATATACAGGGTTAGTCAAAAGTATGGAATGGGCGGTTTATCTCCGTAAATATGAATTTTATGACAAACTGTCTTTGATAAAAGTTTGTTTACTAATTATTCTCTATTTCTTAACCTGCTCGTTGTTTTTATATGTCAACGCATTTCCATGGAAACGTAACGTAAAAATTTAAATTTCTTTAGAATGCATTTTTTTCTGACGAAAGCACATTTACATTAAACGGCGAAGTCAACAGACAAAATTGGCGTTATTGGGGTGGCCATAATCCTTGTGGGAAACTCACACTCAACGTCCACAGAAACTAAATGTGTGAGCTGGGATAGTTGAAGATAGGACCAGTGTTCTTTCCTATAATCTTAGTGCAGAAAGATATCTGCAGTTTCTTCAAGACACGCTTCGCCCAGCTTTGGCGGACGAATTTAGAAATGAATTAGATCCAAACACTGCACATGAGAGAATATGGTATCAACAGGATGGAGCTCCACCGCACTATGCTGCATCCGTTTGGTGTTATTTGGACGAAATTTTTCATAATAGGTAGATCTAAATAAGAGATGCAAAAGAATGGCCAGCAAGACCACCAGAACTCACCCGTCTTTTTTTGTTTTTTTTTGTGGGGGTATCTTAAAAGTAAAGTCTAGACTACAAAACCCGATAATCTTGAAGATTTGCAACAACGTATTACCTATGAAATTTAGCAAATCACTCCACAAATGTTGTAAAATGTAAGAAATGAGTTTTATTATCGTCTTGCCTTTTGTCAAGAAAGACTTGGTGAACATATTGAACATCTGTTACATTAAAAAACATTATACTTACCTAAACCGAGATTTTTTTAAATTCAAGTCCTACAGTTTTCAAACAGTAAACCTACCAAAAAAGAAATAGATTAAAGTTGTTTTTATTTATTTCTTCTTACATTATTAGCTGGAAAAGTAAAACAAATATATCGTTGTACTCGTTATAAGCTTTCCAATGATGTGTCGGTTGACTCATTTGAAAAAGAAAACTTAAGGGTGGTTACAGCCCCCTGAGTAAAAACAAAAGAAATTTGATCAGGCTAAAAAGTGGCAATTTAAAAACAAAAATCGACGCGTTTCAGGAATTTTTCGGAAAATCAATTGCAGTGAAGATACTGAATTTATTCCATTTAAACTTTCCACCCTGTATATTACACTAGCTGACCCGGCGACCACCTCGTTACCTTATTAGTTGAATTAAATTCAGATAAAATGAGTACTCAAAATGCGCGCAGAATGACAAACGACATAACCTGAACTCACCTCTTTAAAATTGCTTTCGCTGATGAATTTTTGAAAAAATCATTTGAAGAACTTTAATCGAATTCATATGTAATAACATAACAGTCGAAAACTGAATGAAAATTGGTGAAAACTCTAAAACAATGTTGATAAATCGCTGCGCACGTTTGCACAGCTAGCCAATGCAATGAAAGGACCGCACAACTGATCTATAAGAATTCCTACTAAGAGAAGCTTTTTATGAGTTAAAATGTTATGATGATAGACTGTTGTGATGTTGCTGTCTGTAAAAATTTCTTTTCCGCTGCTCAATGACATTGGTGCCTCGAGCTACGCGCTCAACATACTCCAAGAAGGTCACATTTCCCTGTACGTGAAACTCGAAATGTGGACAATTTTTCATATTTACGTATATTTACGTGGCAAAAACGACGCCATCTGGTGGTAGTTAAAACCGCGATTAAAGTGAAGTTAGCGTGCTGTCAAAACGTGCAAGAAAAGGAAAAATGTCATTTTATTTTGAATCATACTTTCTTTTGTTCAATCTTTCGGTCGAAAAAGCTCCCAAGTCACTGTTGCAAGATATCAGCTATAGATGGGAGCTTTGTCAACCGAAAGTTTGAACATTAGAGTATGACTTACAGTAAATAATCCAATTTCAACAAATATTGACTTACGCTGATTGGCTTCTGAAGCTTCCATATATTTATAGATTTAAAAATTTAAATCAAAAAACCTCTTTATACGAAAAAATGGAGAGGTACCTAATTAAACTTTTTTTGATATATATTTCAAATATCTGCTCTGGAAGGTGGTAAGAAATTAAAGAATTTTAGAGCCCAATAATGAAGGCAAAATCTCAATCCATTTGGTCTTCTAAGGCGTTGAGTGTCAATAAAATCTTAACCTGTAAAATATACCTACCACACTCATATTGTAAATAACTATTCTTAAGAAAATTAAAACTACTTAAATTACACAGTGAGAACATTTTTTTTATTTCAATTGCATGCACAAGAATTAAAGAACAATATTGCTGCTATTAATTTTGATATACTCTTGGCATTTTTTTAACACTACAAACCCTGAGAAAATCCTGAAACTTCTTGACGGTTTCTGGCCTTGGTAGTACGTCGGTCTAATTGTTTTGCTATATTTTCCAAACTTCTTCAGTGACATTTAGCTAGAGACATCATGGATATTTTTTTAAATTTTAAAATTTTAGGTTTTATTTTACAAATTCTTTAATGCATTCATTGCAATACACAAAACGCGTGGTCGGACATTGTCATTGAAAACAGCAATATCTGCAAACATATTTGCACAAAATTTTTTGTAAAATGTTGTGAATGGCGTAGCATTTGTAGATAAGTGCATGAGCCCTCTCTAAAAGGATCAACTTCTTGACTGACAACCAAATTTTTTGGTAATCCTGGACTAGTTTGAACACACGTGAAAACGTCGGTTACACGAGAATCGACCATAGACCACCAAAAAATACAGAGTGCCAAATCTGAATCCAACTCAAATTCTAGCCTCTGAAGTTGGTCATTAACGATGAGATGATTACTTCGCATTAGATGTCTAGACACAAAAAGAAGACTTCTATAAACACTTACAAATAGTTTGCAAAATGGTAGAAAGAAAGAATGAGAGAGATATCAAACTTCTGCGCAACAAACAACTTAATAATAGGCGGACGTATCCACGCAAGAGGATTCATAAAATAACATAGTTATCTCCAGGGCGTGATGTACAAAGCTAAATTGATCAAATTGCAATACAAAAAATTGAAAAAGTCACTGCTTGATGTAAGAGCGCAAAGAGGAGCCGATGTGAGATGAGAATACGTGCTAATAACAGAGATAATTAGAATAAAACCACGAGCAGCAGCAGAAATAAATGTGAACAGAGATAAATATAATACTCGTTGAATTAAAGAATGAGGTGCAGTTGAAAATGATTTAAAAAAGTTTTTGAGACGTAACTGCGAAAAGCCTGGCGATATGACAAATGCAACTGTTGACGAAATGTGGAAAAGTTACAGAGATTCCTTCAAGAAAACAACAATCCAGAGCGCAGGTTACAAGAACATCTTCAAGCCATGGATGACAAAAAAAGCGACATTGAAGATACTGGTAATGAAAGTGCCGATGAGAAACAACACGAAAATACTGAATATTGAGAAAAAAGTAACTAAGTCAAAAAATTGCTAAGCGAGACAGAAGAAACAACCAAAAGAGCTAATATTAAGGCTTTATACGAAATAATAAGAACTATAGGTAAGAACAGGAATCCCTCTTACACAAAAAGCAGGAACGGAAGAAAATCTGAAAAGGCGAATAGGAGCGACGCAAAATGCTTCTAGTCCAATGAGAACAATTTTGGCATCAAGACAAACGAGGGAATACAAAAATGATTATTTGAAAGCAACCTAAACAGAGTATTGCTTGGCAACGTGGAGAGCAGACAAAAACAGTATATTCTTAGATATATTTCAATTTTAATTTAAATTTACTCCACCTGGATTTAAGAACATTCTTCCGGTTTAAAAACAGTATGAAAAAAAAAAAAAAATTAAATCTCTATCAACAGTGTTTACAGAAGATAATTGGGCCAACTACATTACAGACAAAGACCTGTGGGAAAGAAGGAAGCAAGAGCCCATTGCAAAACTTATACAAAAGAGAAAAATTGAAATAAATACGCCATGCTCATAAAACCTTCTTTGAAGAAGGTCTAAGACAGATAGTAGCTCGTTGAGATAAGGGTATCCAGTTGTACCTTGTAAAATAAGTAAAGTTATGAATTTGTAGCACTATTCCTGAAATTTTCTAATATTCCTCGTAACGAGTGAGCAACAAAATTTGTTTGATCGCAGTTGGCTAAACGTATATTGGTACTTTTACTTTTTGAAAAAAAAAAAAATTGAATTTCTACGTCAAAACTTTTGTCCTTTTCAAGCCCTGTTTCCACTGAAGAAACATTTTTTTTTTTATTTATTACTTTTTACAGTAATGTAATTAAGACTAGTTTACAAAGTAAAGATTAATTTAGATCTGACTTAATATACTAAAGGTTTGCTAAGACTAAGATATTTTCCACTGAATCACTTAGTATTCTGTCGTTGTGCAAGTTCAAATGGTTTTATCCGTTTGAGTCGTCTATTAATATTCCGCACGTTGAGAAGTCTGGACGCTTCGAAGTTGACGTGGTTTTGGAGTCTCTTTTGATGAGAGCTGGCAAACTTAGTGATTATGTCTGTTACCGCATCGATCTCTAGGTCTCGATGTAAGTCACTGTTACGTACGTACCAAGGCGCATTCACTATACACTTTAGCACTTTGTTCTGGAAACGTTGAATCACCTGGATGTTGGACTCACTGGCCCAGCCCCATAGCTGGATTCCATAGCTCCAAACTGGACGTTGTACCTGCTTATATAATATAAGCTTATTGTGGTTTGATAGCTCGGAGTTGCGACCAAACAACCAATACATTTTTCTGAATTTGATGTTAAGTTCATCGCGTTTCTTCTTAATATGCTCTTTCCACCGAAGTTTTGCATCCAGAGTCATACCAAGATATTTCGCTGTGTTGGCATATGGTAACTTCGTTCCATTAATGTAGACTGGTTGTTGTGCAATCATCTTATTTGTGAAGTCAATATGCGTCGATTTAGATTCGTTGAGTTTAATGCGCCAATTCTTTGTCCAGGTGGCAATTTTATTAAGAGCAGATTGCAACTTTCTGGTTGAGCTTTCCACGGACTCTCCCACTGCCATGATTGCCGTGTCATCGGCAAAGGTGGCTGTTGTGCTGTACAATGTTGTTGGAACATCATTAATATAAATCAGATACAAGACTGACCCTAACACACTCCCCTGTGGTACCCCAGCCCTAATCAGTTTCAGTTCAGAGTAAGAATCTTCAAATTTTACGCGAAAGTGCCTGTTAGACAAGTAGGATTTTAAAAGTTTGTAGAAATGAATAGGAAGGAACGCTCTTAGTTTATGGAGTAGGCCTTCATGCCATACTCTGTCAAAAGCCTGTGCGATGTCAAGAAAGACGGCAGAGCAGACGCCTTTGTTTTCTAATGTTTTCTCGATGACATCAGTAATTCGATGCACTTGGTCGATGGTCGAATGATTACGTCTGAAGCCAAACTGATGAGATGGTATCAGGTTTCGTTGGTCGAGAATAGGTTTGAGACGCTTCAGAATCATTTTCTCAAACAACTTTGACATAACTGGCAACAGTGATATGGGTCGATACGATTCCACTTCGCTTAGGTTCTTGCCGGGCTTTGGGATCATTATGACTTCGGCCGTTTTCCATGCATCTGGAACATAATGTAACCGTATACAAGCATTGATCAAAATAGTTAGTTTGACCAATGCCTTCCTTTGGAGTCTTTTTAAAATTTCACCCGTTACTAGATCAAACCCCGGTGCTTTTTTCCCATTAAGATTATTTTTAATCTCCTCAGCAACTTCTTTAGGAGTAACCAGCGAGATCCTATCAAGGCCATCCCAGTCACTGGGGTTGAGGCTCGGCAAAACATCAGCTCCCTCGTTAGGATGGAATCTTGTTTCGAGATGATCTGCATTGTTACGAGCCCAAGAACGATCGGCTTTTCTAATAGGAGGCACTTGTGTTACTGGCCTTTTAAGGTATTTGGTGGCTTTCCAAAGTGAATGGTCAGTGCTACTATCTGCAGAAAGTTCTGTAAGGAATTTGCTGATTGATGCCTGCTTGATATTTTCTATTTCAAGGGTTAACTGATGGGTGGCTGTATTGAGTAGAGCTTTATCCTGGGGGCTTCTTGATTGGTGCCATCTTCTTCTAAGTTTACGCTTTTCAGCTATTAGCTCTCTAATTTCTTTTGGGAAATTTAGGCCTTTCAGTCGCTGTTTAGTAGCAGGTGTACTATTCCATGCTGCGTTTTGGATGGCACCGGTAAAAGTATTTAGTTCTTCTTCCAATTGCTCCGTTGTTTTAAGAGGTACTAAGAGGTTGATCTCATTTTCCAATAGGTAATTGAAATAACCCCAATCTGTATGTTTGTTAATCAGCGTTGGGTTTTGATTTTTCATAATGATTTTATCGCTAATTGTCAGATATATTGATGAATGATCGGAGTTCATGTCAAGGCCATCCTCAATTTTAATGTAGTTTGATGATATGTTTTTAACAACAAAGAAGTCTATCAGGTCGGGAGTCTTATTAGGATCACTAGGCCAGTACGTCGGCTGGCCAGTAGACACGAATTCGCACCCATATCTCGCAGCAGCTTTGTATAGTTCACGTCCTTTAGAGGTAATGAGTCTAGAACCCCAATGTGTATGCTTAGCATTAAAGTCTCCTCCTACAATAAAATGGTTGTTTAATTTATTAAAGAATGTAATGTACTCATCTTCATAGATGTTGTATCTAGGTGGGCAATAAATTGCACATATTTTGAGCTTGTGTGTGGCTGCCTCTATTGTTACAATTGTAGCTTGGATGTCAAAAGTCACATATTTTTCTTCTTCAAAATGTTTAACATTATTTTTAATAATCACTGCACTACCTCCGCGTGCTGTATTAGCAGGGTGAACTGAATGGTAAGTTGAGTAGTTTTTGAATTTGACAAAAGATTCTTTAGTGAGATGAGTTTCGGATATAAGACATATATCAACATTTTCCATAGACAGAACTGCTTGCAGTTCATGTTGGTGCTGCAGCAGTCCGTTTGCGTGCCACTGCATTATACGTAGAGACGCCATCAGTACTTTCCAGGATATTTAATTCTGCTCTCAATTTCGTTGAGTCGCAGGTCTTGATCTTTTAGCATTTGCATTATTTGTACTAGCATGTTATCAGTACTCATGGTTTGGTTAGTTTCAGATAAATGATTGGCTGCAATTTGTCTGTTTGTTTTCCAGTCAGGGTTTTGAGGGTTGTTAATTCCATTCTGAGTAACAGGTCTTGCTGTTTTATTTATTTTAACTTGCTTAGGTTTATTTTTGTCTCTCATTTTTTGGAGTTCACTTCACATCCCCGGTAACTTGCAGGATGATTTTTTCCACAGTGGCAGCACTTTGGCTGAGCATTTTCTGGCTTAGTACAGGCAGCCGTTAGATGAGGTCCAGCACACTTAACACATTTAGGTGCCTTGTTACAATAATTTCTAGTATGCCCAAAAGATTGACAAGTTTTACATTGCGGTATTAGCTTATTACTTTTAATTGCATCTACAGTGACTGTTGCATTACACACTGTTTTAATGTTGTATATTTTATTTATGTCTTCATTTTTAGAGAATGAAACAATAAACATGTCTAATGGCTCTTTTGTTCTCCATTTTAGTTTAACCGTAGCGTTCAGTGCTTGTAGTCCCTGAGCTTGAAGACTTTTAATAATATTTGTAGGTTGGAAGGAATGATGCAGATTCTTGATCATAACTTTTATATCTCTATTCTGTTTATTTTCATAAGAATGCCATGAGATATTGTGTTTTTTAAGTTCATCGGTCAGAATTCTATATGTATGATCGCTGGTAACATTAATTTTGTTAGTGCCATTGCCCATTAATTTAGTTACGTAGTGTTTGCTGCCAACTGTCTGATTTAATAGTACAGTTAGCTCTTCTTGGTTTTTAACGCCTGCTATCATAATAGGTGGTGGTTTATGGTCCCGTTTTGGTTGAGATTGCACCGCAGTAGAGTGTGCTTTGTTTTCTGTTTGCGTATTTTGTTTCGGTGATTTCACCTCGCTGATCTTCCTTTTTTTTCTCTTGTTATTTTTAACTCGTACCCATTTAGTGTCATCAGCAAGATCATCATCGCTAATTATTTCTGTTTCTAGTGGATTTCTTTCACTTGGTTTTTGGTTAAATTTCAATTTTTCTAGTTCGAACTTCAAAAACTTCATTTGTTCTTGAAGATTTGTGATTATATTTGCCATATTCCGTTTGTCTTCTTCCGATTTTAGCCAGGCAGAATACAGTTGTTGTTCATTTTGTGTTCTTACAGCATTATCTGCGAAGAGCTGATTATTTATTTGAAGCAAATGAGCCTCGTTTGATGTTGTAGGAAAAAACTGCGTCATTACTGACTGTGTCGTAGCAATTTTATCCATACTTACGTTTATAAACAAATCAGTAATATACAAATTCACTTAATACAGTCCTGTTCTGTTTTGCATTTTTTGTTTAATATTTATCTACACTAGCGATATGCGCGCCGCGATAAGAGGCCTGTCCGGATCGACTCCTCGAAGACCGGCCTCTTCTCGGCGCGACAATTACTCTATTTACTACAGTTATATGTCTGATTTAGTCCAAATTTTTGAGTAAGACTTATCATCTGTTTATTACCACTTCACTTACCGCTTCGTAGAGCGTATCGCAATGCTTCACCTCGCGTTTATTCGTATTGAAATCAGAGCGCAATCACACACGTGTTTACCTTCCGAGAGTCAAACGTCAACTTACTGAAGAAACATTGAAGAACTTTTTGTTTCTTTCTATTTCCCTTTGCTTTCCCATGCATTTGTGAACTGGTCAATGAATCATAGTGCAAGATTGCAACTTAGATGTTTATACCCCACTGGAAATGTATGTAATTAAATTTTATGTAATCGAGTGTAAGAAGTACATATAAAGCTTTTTTCTAATCGCCGTCTACAACTCTCGACAGCCACGACGTCTTCTCTGTGTACGAATTGTTGTGTAGCAGTCAGTTTTGCGATTTTTGCGAAGAGAAAAGTTTGGCGTAGAACGGGATGAAACTGCATTGCTTGTGGCATAAATAACTAGTTATTGCTTTCGGTGGTGCATTCACGAGGGGTGGGTGTTTTGCTATTAGTACAGTGGCCCAGTTTGCGAACAACGGACGCCAGTTAGCTACAATATATCATAACTGTACGAGACACCTCCACAAAACACACTCGGTGCTACATAGAAATTCACTCGTCGACCAGTTATATTACCTCCTAGGAAATTTAATTTCAGTTTTGTAAAAGTAATTATGTTCCACCTAACATCAACATTATCTATTTTCCTAATTAAAGTCGTCAGTCGATTCCTCAAAATCGACTTAGTTATCTGGTAGATAAATCAACATTAGCTTCCTGCTTTGATGAAAAATTATCTGGTTTATCTGGTCAACTGATTCCCATTCTGGTGATTAAATTGAAATGAATAATGCACAATTCCTGTACGAAAAATCAAACCCTCTACTTGCATCGGATAACAAGTCTCCTAAAAATATCGTAAAATGTACACTTTATCGCTGACGTAAATGAGATCACGTTTAACCCAATTTTTGCGGATAGTTTCAGCTCTTTAAATTTAATTATACTCCCGAAAGTTTAAAGGTAACTTAAATTACAGTCATTTTTCATTCAAATACATACAGTGTGTTCATGAGGAACTTCACTCTGTACCAAACTTTCGAGCTAATCACGATAGTGAATTACAACTGACTGCAAGTTTTTAACAGAAGCTGGGGTGCCGAGAAAAGAAGTGGCGAAGTCAATAAATCACTGCAACACTTTCAGCTGAAACTTCTCAGATAGGAAAAAACTCAGTCAATTGCTCCAGTGGAACTTCCAATAACAGACAATTATGGGTAACCGGATATTTTATAATGATTTAAAAACACACAAATCAAGTTGTCTACACAAAAATGCATACAGGTAGAGGATGTTTCGCAAAAAAATCACTTAATTTAACCGATATTTAGTAAAAAAATCATCGTTTGACTGTTTTTGCTGAAATGAATACCTACTCGATAATCTTTTCTTATTAATTATAATTTGCATTAAGAGGTAGAATTTTAATGTATTGTAACTTGTATTTTTTGTGCACATTAAGAAGTAAAATAACTAACACAGAGTATGTTCATAAATTAACGGAAAAAAAACATGACACGCAAAAAAAGATTTCTCATGTACGAATAAGAAGAAGGAGGAATAGGGAGCGTCTTTATCCTTATTAAGCCGGTCATTATTACTCGGTGTCTCTCTCTCCGGTTAACCCTTGATACGGCGGGGCCTCTCCCTGGAGTGGAGCTTCGACTTTCGACGGTGGAGGCTCGTCCAAATATCACCGGTGGTCGACCCTCAGATCGAAGGCCGGTTTCGGTTTCTGTTCGGAGTGGAATGGTCCTGAGACCCGCCAGACGGCAACGTGGATACCCGGATTAGTCCCTTTCTTCCGGTGGACCGGGTTGTGAGGGGGCAGGTACTCCCGGCGGTAGTCTCTACTTTTTCTACGGCTTGGTCGGGTCCTTCAACGTCTCTCTCTCTTTGTCTCTCTCTACTTCTTTCTTTGGGTAGGTCGCTTCTTCTTCGTCTCCCTCTTCGATTTCTTCCCCGAGCGGTTAATGGTTCCCCACTGAACGTTGGCATTAGAAGCGCGCTAACTCACTGGGCGTCTGAGTATTAGAACGGTCCCGATACTGTACCGGGAAGTATTTTATTTCGCGGTATTTGTCACCATGGTGTCGGAAAACAGGAACAAATCAGTAACTTCGTTACAAAGTATTTATTTCTTTGTTCAACCAACATTAGCTGCACTAGACTTCAGCCTACAGTGAAAATTAGATCAGAGCACAGACACATGTGTTAGTAGAGCACAGAATGATGTAAAGGTGAATTCTTTTTTATATGCAAGTTAACCACGATGTTTTAGAAAAAAATTGTCTTATGAATACAAAATCCAGTAGTGAATACTTTGACAGCTCCAGTTCTTCGTTTAATAGACGAAAGAAATGTTTATCTTGTTTATTTCCAACGAGTACTTTAAGTGACGTGTTGAATAGTACTGTGAAATGATGGTGAAGTATAATGGCATAATATATACAACTTAAGAATTATTGTGTTTGCTAGTGAATTTTAAGTTCTTCTTTCTTAATTTGGTGATGCATTAACAGTTATAGTTCTACACAAGAAGTGATTCCATGGATATAAATAGAGGTCTTTTTAAGAATTAAGCTGCTGGGCTAAACGACGAACAGAGGTTGATCGTTGAGGATTCATTATTTGTTAGGCGTTTGCCCACTTCTGGAGTACATCTCTTTCTGCCAGCACATCCTTTTTTTTTCTTCTGACGCTACCAGATTCTTCTTAGGGAAGATCTAATTTAATTTAAAATAAAACACGGTACTTGTAAGGATTGTGATAAGCCAATGATGTGTTGACCCAGATGCTATCATGATCGCAAAGAGAAGCGAGAAATAAAATAATACTGAACAAGTTAGGTTCTCTTAGGATCTAAAAACCACGATAAGATGTACTTAGAGAGGCTGGCGCGTTTTAAAGCAGGAATGGACAGAGATACGATTGCAACCCATAACAGGCCGGTCAGTTCGAGCTCGTGTTGAAGGCTGAATAAAGAAAGCTGTTGAGATTAGCGGGAATGAGGCACCGAGGCCGTTGAATGCGGAGGAATACCAGCGGGATATAAAAACCGCAGTAAAATGAAACAGATTTTGAAAGATATAAAAAGTAAACTATAAAGGGTGGAGAAAAGAGACATAAGAATAGAAGGAAAACTCAATAATCTTCAGTAAGAAAGAACACAAAGAAATCGAAACAGAAATCAGTTAAAAAAGGAGTTTAAACTGCAGGAAGGAAGAATTACAGAACTGAAAAGGGAAATTAGTAAAAAGAAAACTGGAATTTTCGGAATCAATCAAAGTGATAATGAAGACACTTTATTGATGAAAAAGAAAATAAAAGAAGTAACGGAAAAAAATTTAGTGGAGTTTAACGGAAATGAAGATATACCTAACCGAAATTAGAAGAATTGGGAACAAAGCTGAAAATTAAATGAGATTGCTACTGGTGAAATTAAGGGACTGGGATACAAAAGAAGAGATAAGCAAGTTAACACCTAAACTACAAGGCACAAACGTCTTTATAGACTGATGAAAATTACCCCAAAGAAATACAAGAACAAAAGAAAGTGCTAAGAAAAAACATGAAAGAAGCCGTATAAAATGGAGATACAGTCAACATGACCTACAATAAATTAGACGTAAATGAGATGATTTATGCATTAGAAAACCTACGGTATAAAAAAGAAACGTAATTCCACGGTAGTTAAGGAGCAAGCAGAAAAAATAAACACGAAGAACGGGCAGTTACAGATCACCAGATAAAAATGCGGAACAAGATAAAATGATAAACATGATAACTAGAACAACAAGAAATCTCGGCGCCACCCCAAAAAAAACTACCAGAGAGTAAAGAATCCAATACAATAGCGGAAAACGACAATAATGGAAAGGAAATAAAAGAAACGATATGGCAAAAAAAGCGGACTAGTAAAGTTAAATATCCAACAAAAAAAAATATAAATGAAAAAGAGAGAGAGAAAAATAAAGGAAATAAGAAAGAAAATGAAAAGAAAAGCAAAAAAAAAAAGGAATAAGTACATGGAATGTCAGTCTATAGATTTAAGTGTAGTTTCTCTAATTAGATGCCTTCTTCCTTTTTCTTTTACATAGACTGCTAAAAACGTTAAAACATTGTTAAGATATTTTTGAGTCTCTCGTATCTTGATCATTAAAATTAATGTCCATCACATGAAGAATCATTAGATTATAAAGGTATCTCATGTTCTGGCTGATTGTAATCAGGCTCTTTGTCGCTGACATCAACATCAGAACACGAACTATTTTATACGAACGAACTATATTTTCGGTGATGTTGTTTGATATTCCCAAGGTAGTGTCGGTTATAGGATCTCTTAATTCTGATACATTTGTACAGCATTTGAATTCACCTACTTACATCATATTGACTATTATCTTCAAGGAATCATTCTTCTAATGAAAGGGTACTAAGCGACACGTAAAACAGATCCGAACGA
The DNA here is from genome assembly GCA_963583935.1 of Diaperis boleti. Classification (NCBI taxonomy): domain Eukaryota; kingdom Metazoa; phylum Arthropoda; class Insecta; order Coleoptera; family Tenebrionidae; genus Diaperis; species Diaperis boleti. The sequence goes on from OY757244.1 coordinate 42,412,745, forward strand.
ATTTTTTTCTAAAAGATAACGAGTGAGCAACAAAATTCGTGATCGCAGTTGGCTAAACGTATATCGGTTCTTTCATTTTACTGTGTACATTAATTGCCAAACATTTAATCTATTTTCTCTGACTGAAAAATTTGAATTTCTGCGTCAAAACTGTTGTCCCTTTCAAGCCCCGTTTCCACTCAAGAAACATTGCGGAGCTTTGTATTTCCCTTTGTCGCGTGTTTAGGAAATGAGCCACTAAGGAATTGGCAAGATACATAAATTTTGTGTTTCCATCTAAGCAACTGAAAGTCCCCTATAGTCAAGCAAAATTGAGGAGGAAGACGTGTTATTATCGCGTGTCGATTTTTCCTTTGATGTTACCGCTAGAAATGGGAACAATCAACATTTGTTTCCGAAACAATGAGATTCAGAAACATTTGGGAACTTTTAGAAACATTTTCGGAAACAATCAACAGAAACACAAAATTAAAAAATTTAAATATATCTAAGTCGAACTCCACAAACTTTAATCAGCGTAAAATTATAAATGGTACATGTTTCGGCAGAACACTTCTGCCATCATCAGCCCTTAAAGAATATAAAAAATTAATTTTTAAGGGCTGATGATGGCAGAAGTGTTCTGCCGAAACATGTACCATTTATAATTTTACGCTGATTAAAGTTTGTGGAGTTCGACTTAGATATATTTAAATTTTTTAATTTAAATTTACTCCACTTGGATTTAAGAACATTCTTCTTGTTTAGAAACACAAAAGTTGCTCAATGTTTCTTCAGTGAAAACGAGGCTTTAGTAGAGAAGAAAGTTAGGACATTATAATTGCATAATGTTGAAATAACAAGTGACTAATTCAAATTTATTCCCCCCTTACAATGCTCAAGATACTCTATTCTACTCTACTATACTCTACCTTCAAGGGTATGTAATACAGGTCCTGCAATAATGAGAGAATGTAAGGGTCCCCCCAAATCCACCTGGGACATCTCGTGGAGGCTGCAAGCCAGAATCTTCTGAGTTTCAGATCTTACTCTAGCAAGCCCAATGCAAAGAGTGTTTTCAGCCACTACAAATCCAATAAGAGTCATTCTTACACCATTTGGACATCTACCTAAATTATCCTGTCCCTTGTTCTTCAATGTCTCTTGCAGTTGCTGCGAAGCCTCACTCACAGACATGAATTTAGGTGGCATGTACTCCTTTTTCTTCTTTGTTAAACTTTCTAATGTGGGCTGCTTGACCTTTATATCTGCAACATTTCGCTCCAGTACATACTCTGTCACAATACTGAACAGACCTACCGGACAACAAACATAAAGTGTGCAACTTATTCCTATAATTAGAGACTATCCTCCCGTAAAAACTGTCTGGTTTTCAACCCTCAGTCCAATAGGGAAATGAGACAGTCTCCTCAAAACTGTACAGCTGCAATCAACAGCATTCAAAATGGAAGCATTGTGGACCACCTCGTGTCAACCCTACGCTCCCTTGCCCTCAGCACCAGGTCCGTGTGGGTCGTGGCGCTCCTTGTTCTACCAAGTCTCGGTCTGCTACCATGCTACCATGAGCTCCACAGGTTAGGATCGACGTGTAGGCCTCCAGATAGACTTTGTCGCAACGTTTTATAATTTCCAAACCTTTGACTGTGATGTTTTTGCAGTCGCCGATTACGTAGAACATTTTTATAATGGTCATGCTCGTAGTTTGAATGTGTGCAAGAGCACTGAACTGGCACTGAAAATTTGAGGTTAGAACGGGGTCATGAGGTGATTATGGTTGTCTGGTTTTAGGGGCAATGCTTTAATATTCTGCTAGTAATTCGGTTATCAAAAAATTCCCTTAATAAGTTGATTGGAAGCTCTTGTTGTGTGCACTGTAGCTTCATCCTGTTTGAAATAACCCATCGTTAGTTCGTCATCGTGCAGGTCTTTGGGGCTTCTTCCATAACTTTTCTCACTCTTTCAACCGTTTCAGTTATTCGAACTTCCAGTAGCTCCGATTTAGAACGTTGCAGAAATTACTGTAGCTTATAACAATATCACGATATTCAATTCGAAATTCCCAGTTATCCGGCATAGAATGTTTTTGTTGCATTGTGAAAATAAGGTTGTACGGGTCCCACCCAAGTGGACTTTTGCAAAAGAACAGATTTTTAGTTCAAATCAGATTTGACAACTCGATGACTGTTTACACAATCGTATCGATCAAGAATCGACACAAAATTTTGGATTCAAAGACTCCTACGATTACGAATTTTGTAGCTCACTCGTTACCAAGTTCTTAGTTCTCTTTAGGTAAATTAGCAAATTGCATTTTACTACATGTCGCTTAATGCAATGCCCCAAAGAGGTGTGAAAAAGTGTGGTCTTTAGCATATGCGGATGATTTGGTGGTGCTAGCGAGAGAGGAGAAAGGTGTGACAGAAATTATAGGAAACATGAAGAAATATATGAGGAGGAAAAAGTTGACGGTGAATGTAGAGAAATCCAAGATGATGGTGTTCAGAAAAGGGGGTGGTAGGTACATAACATTAACTTACAGGCAGATTCCAAGTTAAGTTTACCACGGTTTCAGACATCCTTATACTATCGAAGTTTTTCATATAACTCAATAAAAATATTTAACTCCCTGCCTAATCCACTAAAGAGTCAAACGCTTGATAACTTTAAGAAAAAAATTAAATTGTATTTTCTTCAGTTATGAAATCCAATAATATGTAATCCTAATTGTGACATTGTAACCGTATACTTTCTTCTTCTTTTATTTAGCTTTTCTCACATTGTAATTTCTTTTATTGTTTTTATTTGGGGTTAAGTTGAGTAGCATTGTGCTAGACTTCGCCCCTTAATAAAGTCATTATTTATTTATTATAATAGGAGTTGTACGGGGAATAGGAGAGAGAAAATTTGGACATGATTTTAGAAGGAGAGTAATGATGTTTGATAGTTTGGTGAAAAGCGTGATGATGTATGGAGCGGAAATATGGGGATGGAGAGAGCAAGAAGGATTGGAAGGGGTGCAAGGAAAATATATGAAATGGGTGCTAGGGGTAGAGAGAGAGAGACACCGGGGTATATAGTGATGGAGGAAACAAAGAGAGACGGAATAAGAATAGAAGCAGGAAAAAGAGCAATAAGATTTGAGGAGAGAGTGATAGAGAGATTAGAGTGCAGAATTTTGCAAAAGTGTTTGAAAGAAAAAAGGAGAGAAATAGGAAAGGGGATATGGAAAGAGAGAGAGGCATATTTCGAAAGGAACGGGTATGCAGGCGCGGAGATAGAAAGAATGCGAGAGAGAGGCAGAGTAATGACAGATGAATTAGTGCAGGAAAGAAGAACGAGAATTAGGGAGTCTAGGTACAAAGCTGCTAGTTATTGTATTGAATTATTGATTTATTTAGTTTTATTTATTATATTATATTTTATTTTATTTCAGTTATGGGAAATGTATTCTTCAGTGCACCTAATTTCCTAAAGTGCAGCTATGGGAAAAGTAATGTACTTCAAAAATATATTCATTTGAACACATATTAACCCTCATTAAGCCCTCGATCTGTTTATTAATCATGTTTTCTTTTGACTGTCTTTTAGTTATCTCTGACTGATCGAAATGTAGCTTTCAACTGCCTTTCAACGGTGACAACTACTGAATCAGAATTTTACTAATTTTGATGTAATTATAGTGTTGCCAACTAAAATATTTAGTCCCTAACTAGTTTTTGTGGTTTTCCCCTGTACCTTTTCTACATCACTGTTGCTTCAAACACCGGACTTCCCAATTGCTAAAAGTTAATTTGATAAAAGATCTTATATTCCAAACTAATTTTTATCGTGAACTGATTGAAATATGGTTCAACATCATGAACTTAGTGTAGCATGAATACAACGTCGTTTTTTAAAATCCTTTTTGTGATGTTTTCGAAGAAGGTCCTTACCAAGTCATTTTATTATGAAAAGCTCAACTCTTGTTTTCATTAACTAATATCGTTTTAAATTGTAAAAAAACACTTCGCGATTTTAAACAGATTTCTGGTTATTGCTTATAGTCAGTCGCAAAGCTCGCAAGACTAAAAACAAGGGTGAAACGAAAACGCAAAATTACTTCTTAGTGAAAGTTAGTTGACATGAAGCAGGTGGCGTGCTGCGTCGGATTAGGTGAAATCAGCTCAAAACTGTTTAATTAAAGTGAAACGAATTGAAATGGATTGACCTTCCCTGTCTTAACCAACCCAGATAACAAACTAAAACTTTAATTGGACCGGCGGAGAATGCAATAGTTGATAGAACATTTTTCTCTCTAATTTCTTGTGACGTTAACGTAAGATTATTCCTAACTTGCAGAAACAAATACGTGTATAAATAACAGTGAGTTCTCGTTTCGCAATAGCATCGCCCTGAAATATCTGTGTTTGCGGGTAGTAACTGTCTTCATTTATCATGTTGATGAAGCTTAACTTTTAATACGCACGTAAATCAGAGATGAAAATAAAAACCAATTATGCAAAAAAACTCTTTTGGAATCCGGAAATGTAAAATCAATTTCTACCACAATTTAAAAGACGTTACACACAAGACACATTGTACTTTTAAATATATTCCGAAATTTTAAAATTGTTTCGCAAAATAACCAGGCTAACTGTCTGACTAAAATGCAACAGTGCCATTGAGTTTTCAAAAGGAATGAATAGTTAGATTGCGTCCTTAATCATGATTCTTATCTTCTTTTACCGTCCTTTTATGTATTCCGAAGTAACGTTGCGCATTTAAATCTAAAATAAACTCGGAGGGATTGCCCAACTTTATTGTCAGCATCAAAATCGTAATTTACCAAAATAGTAAATTCCAGTTGACGTCAAGAGAAAAAAGTAATTTATCGGATTCATACGCGACAAAATAAAACAATCTAAACGAGAAATCTTTTGTTTAGAATAGGAGAAAGCGGAAGTGTGAAGCCTTCTTGAAGGCACAACCCAGCCCTGATTGTATGCAGATTAAGTTGCTTGTAAATTCAAACTTGCAAATATCTTAACATCAAAAGCTGGTGAATCGGAACGGGGCATCACCTTCTTCCACAACACGCAACCCGAAACTTGAGCGAGCACCTGAAATAGAATTTAAACTCTTGGGTTTTCCAATCTCTCCTGCTATTATTGCATGAAGCGGTGCTTTTGATAATTCTCCAGAGATTTTCTCAAGAACGTCCTCTAATTAATAAAGTTTGGTCTGCATTGGAGTTTTCGATAACCGTTAAGTGCAGTTGATTCCAATAAACATCCAATTTCCCTCTAAGAAGGGTCCAGTCGTTTATTCGGGTCACTCTGGATACGCCAAATCCCTTCGGAGCGCTTTTATAGCGTCACAAGTATTACACGACTGCCTTCACAGGACATGTGGCGGACTTTACGGCCCCTTTCAACTTAACAATTAAATGAGGGAACCCCAAACCTTGCAACAAATTACTGCACTCAAAGTGAATTTATACATTTTCAACAATCTTCTTTGATGTTGCCGAGCTTCTCCGATTTTATCTTGTTTTTTAAGGCTTCTACACGACAATTTTAAAACATCTAAACATACTTAGTAGTACATTTTCTAGTTTACACGTCCGTATAGCAAAGCTATAATGTCTTCATAAAAATAAACATGGATAAAGGCTCAATAAATCCTATAGCCATAAACGTACATCTTTTTTATATTGTGCTTGGGGTACACGCCACGTAGGAAATATCTGAGTATTCAATAAAACAGAATCGTAAAAGTCTTTGACAATAAACGATCAAATCGATCATAGAGACTTGTTATGCTCTTACGGAAGATTGGCTGCCACAGCACTATAAAATTACTGTCAAACAGAATTTAGAATCTGGACGGTTGCAAGAATTATTTACCATTTGGAAAAAGCAGATTATGTTTGTTTTTTCACTACTAGCTGTAAAATGTACCATTATATAGTTTGTAGAGGATGTGTGAAATTGTTTTTCTTTCCTAGTAGTTAATAATCATTACATTAATGACTAGTATTTAATAATGAAGAGACCGGATTTAAGCAAAATGTATATCTAATAAATGTGGTACTGTGGACTTTTTCTTAGCATTTGGCAGAATATTCGTGAAATTGTTTATGTAATTATAAATACATGAAAGGACAGAAAAAATATTATTTATAGGATTTAATAAGCACATTCGCATTGATTCAACTTCGTAATTGACTGACATAAATTAATACTGTATTAATGGGGTCGTCCCCCTCAATTGAATTTGACGAATTCAACTATAGCATCCCATAGACTATGTAACATGAAGCCCTAAAACGTGTTCTGTTGTTTCATAGTTATTTTGTAAGATAACAGAGCGTATCAAAAATCGCAATTTCGGCCAGTAGTTTCAAACGCTGTACATTTACCGCCTCTTGTGACGTCATTTCGGGAGAGCATTCTCATTGGTTTGTGCGCTTCTCATTAGTCGGCACGTCTAGTAACTTGAATTATGTCTGGTGAATTTTGTCCCGTGTTGACGTCACAAAGAGGCGCGCGTTTCAAATAAGGCAAATGTTTCGGATTTTTTTCTAGCTAGTAAACGCGTGATTTCGAATAAACAAAAAAATAGGGGTATAATATTTTTTCGTCTAGGTTCTAGAAAAGCTGCTTTTAAAAATTGTGGGACGACCCCATTGATAATATAGAAGTTACATTTTTTTACTAAATTAACATAAAGTTTAGTACAAAATCTTATACATTCTAATAATTTTCCTCACAGATTTTTGTTGACCTTCTGCACCCCTTCTCCAGATCTTCCTTTCTCTTAGCAAGTCTCTCTAATTCGCAATGTTCTTTCACAACACTGTTGAGCCATCATTTCTGTGTTGTTCGTTATCTTTTTTCCTTTTTGGCCTTCTATTCAGTATTAATTTGATCATTCCGTCTTTCGATGCACATGTGATAGCCATGTTATTCGTTTTGCTGTTACAATTGTTATCATCAAAAGAGTTTTAAAAAGTATTCAGCTTGCTTATGTCAAGTGCAATTGGTGTAATGAAGTGTAAGATTATCGACTGAACCAGGAACACGTGGTGTGCCGATAAAAGTGAAGTTGTAACAAACTTTCGTCTTGCCTTGCTACCCTCTCCGTTAGCGCCACCGAGCCATCCACACGCATCTCCTCTAGGACGAAAATCCACCCTCTCGCTGTACGCTCGAGTCCTCGCTTACCAACAATCCTGATATAATATAAACGGCTCTCCTGTCAAGACAAGACACACGTTTTCTCTTAACCCCAACAGCATCCCCGATCAAAATCACTGGCCACCGGTCATTAACAATGGGACTTGCGGGAACTACATAGGTTTGACGTGTATTATTCTTTTATTGTAAAATAAAGGAGATATGAGGAGAACAAGAAAATAAGAAAAAGATTGAAAGGTAAAATGTCAAATTTAAGGAGAAAGTGAAGAGATGGGAAGGAGAGAGAAAGCGGTTGAGAGAGATAATGACACAGCTGAAAGGGAAAGTGGAGTATGAGGAAAGGAAGAAGACAAACAGCGGCCAGGGATTAGGAAGAAGAGAGCTAGGATGAAGATAAAAATACAAAGACAAAGTAGAAAATGCGGAGGTGAAGAAGCTGATGAAATGGATGTAGGAAAAAGGGTGGGAGGTGTTGAATGAACATAAACCAGGGGACGAAGAAGGACAATGGACCTAAATCAGTAGCAGAGGAGAAATGGTGATAGACGTAAGTATAGAAAAAGGAAGACAAAAGAAAATAGAAAGCGCAGAAAAACGTGATGATCAAAATATGGGAGGAATAAGGAGTGGAAAAGTACAAGAAAAAGCTAGACAAGGCAAGATTCGAAGAACAAGAAATAAAGAAGACGGAGAATGAATTGAAAGAAATATTAGAAGAAGCAGCGACAAAAAGAGAAATAAAAATAAGAAATAGAGAAGCAAGAAAGAGAAATGAAGGGAGACGGAAGCAAACAAAAGCGGGTTTATAAAAGCGAAAAGAAGATAAAGAAAAACATGTAGAGAAAAGAATAGGCAGAAGAGAGAGAAATAAGAGGGAAAGATAAAAGCCGTAAGAACAGAGAAGGAGATGTGGAAATATAGCAATAGAGGGAGAAGGAAAAAAAGAAAGAGTGAGGGAGGAGATAACGATGAATGAGTGGGAAAGAGAAATAAATAAATAAATAAATAAAATTCTACCACGATCGGTGCTGTGTAAACCACAAAATAATGTTGCAAAAACTATCATGTTACAATTTTGACATCAATAGTGTAGAATTAATGGTTTCATATCTAAATAATCGATCCCAAAAAGTAAAACTAATATTCTGTCTAGTAAAAGAAATATGTATCTACCATGGTGCCCCTCAGGGATCCAGTTTAGGACCAATGGATAATACTTTACGCAGATGATACTACGAGTGTATGCACAGACATATTGCTACCTGATATCGAAAACAAAACATGAATAGAAGAAAAGATGTTAAAAGCCGAATACTACCTCAATGCCAATAAATCAAAAAGCTTCAACTTCAAAAAGCGAAAAATAACTGAATACATGATGCATTATTACATGTGCTAGATTATTGATCTTCTTGAATTCGGCGTCAAGCCAAACAGGTAGTAGATAGATAGGCTGTCCGATCCCGCATGTGTTTGCCCGTTTGGGTTTTTTTGCACAGCACGAGCCCCCCCATCCACGCGCACGACGCGGGGAGACTTGCGATGTGGGGGGGGGCGTACGACCTATCTATCTACCACCTATTTGGCTTGGCACAGACTTCAAACAGATCAATAGGTAGCACATGCCATATTACATTTATTCTGTTATTTTTCTTTATTTTTTTAATTCAATCGCGACATAGTATATTGAAGCACTAGTTTTGTGAAATTTATATTAAGACACGAGTTCAGGTTTGCAGCACGACTGCCGTAGGCTGCCGTAAAGAACGAGTGCTCTTAAGTTTTACAAAACGAGATTTTCATGTATTTTTTTCTAATTTGCATATTAATTTCATTTTTTTACAAATAAATCAATTTTGGTAATTTAGGGAATTTTCTTAACTTTTAAATACTTGACGTGACTTACATGGAACCATAACTGACATACATGACATTTCGTTCAGTGTAGAATTCAGTGTGTGTTACGAATGGAAACAAAAATTCTAGATTTTGGGTGCGTTAATCACTTATTTCCCCTTTATGGCCGCCATCTCTCTCACGAAACAAGACGACCTAAAATTCTTTCTCGAGGACGTTTCTCAGAAGACGGCAATTAGGTTTTCCCTCGATTTCCATGGGATCCCCCCATCAGATCCTAACTTGGTGACAATGGGACCACCTCAACAGTATACCCTTTCAAATAAAAAAACTAATTTCCAAATCGGTCCACAATTCACAAAAGATATCGGTTTAAAACGAAGGAAAAATTTGAGGATTTGCCCCCCCTTTCCATGGGATCCCCTCATCAGATCCTGACTTGGTGACAATGGGACCAATTTGGAGGGATACCTTTTCAAATAAAAAAGAATGTTCCAAATCAGTTTATAATGACTTAGTTTCGAGGTAACAAACATTAAAAAAAAAACGAATAGAGAATATCCTCCTCTTTTAGTCGTTTAAAATAGAGATGTATCACTTACATATGGAATTTTGTACTTGATTGATCTTTAACCTGTTAATAGCTAAACTTGTACATTGTACTATCAATGTAGGCCTGTCCTTACATACAGTCTTGTATGAAGTAAGGCGAGCGCACAGTTGGTATATTTGAATTTATTTAAGTTATGTTGGTAGCAAAATTGACAGGATTGATAGTTATTAAAATCACAGATGGCGATTGGCTCTGTTTTCATGTTATGGTACACTTTCATATCCTCTATAAAAAAATTGTAAAATAGCTCTCGCCTTTTACTGCATCTTCTGTAAGAGCATGTACACTTTTTTCTGTTTTTATTCTTATTGAACACAATCTATTAGATAACGGAGGAACTGCTGCTATCAGCCACTTTATAAAAAAACAATTTACTACTAGTTTCATTGTATATCGTGTTTGATGCTTGAGACATTGATTTTCTGTACCTTACCCAATAATGATTTTTTTTCACTAGTAGCTGTAAAATGTACCATTATATAGTTTGTCGAGGATGTGTGAAATTGTTTTTCTTTCCTAGTATTAATAATCCTTTCATTATTGACTAGTAGTTAATAATGAAGGGACCGGATTTCATCCAAAATGCATATCTAATAAATGTGGTAATACCTAAGGTAGGACTTGATTAAAAAAATCTTTTTCTTAGAATTTGGGAGAATATTCCTGAAATTGTTTAATGTTTATGGAATTATAAATACAAGAATGGACAGAAAAATATGATTTATAGGATTTTTTTCACTACTAGCTGTAAAATGTACCATTATATAGTTTGTCGAGGATGTGTGAAATTGTTTTTTTTTTCACTACTAGCTGTAGAATGTACGATTATATAGTTTGTAGAGAAGGTGTGAAGTTGTTTTTCTTTCCTAGTAGTTAATAATTTTTTCATTATTGACCATTAGTTAATAATGGGCAGAGACCGGATTTGATGCAAAATGCATATCGTTTATTATTATTTTATCTACTTACTTAACAACAGCGCCCTTCGATTTTCACAAATTGCACCAGTTGCAAATATTAGACATTAATTAACTGCGATTTATGCAAAAAAACGAAGTTAAATTATTACAAAAGCACAGGTATGCATTGTGCAGGTTTTCACGAAAATCCAGTCTCTGACGGAGAAATGTCAGAGAAAAAATACATAACCTTTATTTTTCATAAAAAGCGTCTAGCGGGTGCCAGTCACAGTTGATCCTATCCAAATTTCGAGTTTCACGTACAGGAAAATATGGCCTTCTTGGAGTAGGTTTCTTTAAGGGGTTGAGCGCCAAGCGCGAGCCAAAATTTGCAATGATCCACGGAAAAAAACAAATGTTCACAGACGGCAACGTCTATTCAGGATTAACTGTGACCTGGCACCCGCTAGACGATTGTATTTTTGATGCTTTATTTATTTAACGATTTAAGCTGCTAATAGTGAAAAAAATAATATATAAACCACGGTAGAGAAGCCCTTTCTCAGCTTCGCAACTCAATTCCCTCGATGCTTCGCATCTCGGAAATTAATACTGCTTAGCTGAGAAAAATTACTTCTCTACCTTGGTATATAATATACTATTATTATTTATTTCCACGATTTCTGTCTCTAATTGTTTAGTTTCTTATAGAGCTAGGGTATCCAAATTGTATCTGTTCGTTTCTATAATTAGTTCCTACAAATTTTCTGTTAGTAATTCTTCTAGTATATTAAAATTTGCAAAATTTATTCCTTGTTTTGAAATTTTTATTTTCCATTGATAATTCCACTCCTACTCATCTGCATTAAATTTATTGGTAGTTTTTAATAGTATTTAACGTTACAAGTCCGGTAGTCTAGAATGTCTAAACGAGTTATAGACGTGTATCGTAATGCATTTTATTTCATATTGTAAGCCTGTTCTTCATTATTTTATTTCAAAAATAAAAAAATTACATTTTGTGAAAATCGCATCACCTTTGTTGTACATGTAAAACTTCATCAGTAGCTGACAAATACGTTTGAAAATGTCAGATTAATGTCAGATTTGATTTATAAAGATGAAACTGTCCGGTAAGTGTTGCCTAGCGACACTTACCGGCTCTGATACTGTAATAGCTCACCTACCGGACGCAAATTGATCCTTTAATGGAACATCTACCGGACAGTAGATGTGCGATTTTCACAAAAACTGATTTTTTGATTTTTAAAATATAAAATAATGAAGAACAGGCTTACAGTATGAAATAATAGTAATTATACACCAAGGTTGAGAAGCCATTTTTCTTACGAGAGCTATTTTATTTTCCAAGATGCGAAGCATCTTGGGAAATAAAAGTGCAAGGCTAAGAAAAGGCTCCTCACCTATGGTTTATATACTATTTTTTCACTACCAGCACATTTGTTTAACTTTTCTTCAAATGAATTTGAGGTTATCTATTTTTTGAGACTGACATTTCTGTCAGAGACCGGATTTTCATGCAAAATTACACAACGCATTTTTCAATAGTTTAACACTTCATTCTTTGTTTTTTACATGAATTGCAGTAGTTAATGCCAAATATTTACAACTGGTGCAATTTGTAAAAATCGAAGGGTGCTGTTGTTGAGTTGGTAGATAGAATAAAACTCCGGTAGTTACTTGTAACTCGTTTAGACATTCATGTCTAACTCGTTACAATAAGTAACCTACCGGACCTGTAACGTTAAATACTATTTTTTTTCATTCGTTTTTTACAGTTATGACGCCAACAATACATTTTATTTAATCTTTAATATCAAAATTGCAATTTATCTACTCTTTACTGCACGTTAAAATGCAATTTTATCGTTTAGAAGATAAAAAAACATTCATTGGCGTCTAACGTTTTTTTGACGTTTTGTTTGACAGTTGAACTTTTTCACGTCAAAAAATTAAATCCATGTAGCAGTAAAAACGGTGAAGATTGAATAAAATTTTATATTATATATACGACGATAAAATTGCTGATTAACTTCTCGAGTGACTTTAGAAAAAAAAAGATTACGTGTTGATATTAGTATTTGATAACGTTGAAATCAGAATATAAAACTCTATACGAATGTAAAATACAAAACATAGGTGGCCATTAAAAAATATATTGATCACGTCATAACTGTCAAAAAAAGTCATGAAAAAGATTACTCTAGTGCAAATACTAACAGACTAATGCCCAGTTGCGCCGCACAGAAGTAGGCTTTAAGCGGAACATAACTCCATAGATACCATTGTTGCAACAATAGTTGCTATGATGTTAATCTCTACTTAAAGCACGTTAAATTTTATGCGGTGCAACTGCCCATTACTGAATTTATTCCTTACTTATTGCTAGTCCCCAGTTTAAACGCAATTTGGACAGCATTGATTTATCCTTGTCGATGACTGAAATAAATTAATAATACGCAAATATACCAAAACGAATCAGAAACTTTTTGAACTCCGCCTCGAATCTGTTTCTGATTTAAATAACAAACAAGCTATACACACTACCACTTTTGAGAAATTAGATAACAAATTTACCAAGTTCTATACAGGTATTTAGCATTTTCATGAAAGTTAAACAGCATGTGCACTTGAACGAACTTTCTAATTTAAAAGGAAACTGAAATACATTTTATTTGCAGATGTCGAGTTCCAACGCAACGGTAGTGACTTTAACGGACGTAAAGAGAGAGACTACAGGAGAATTTAAGTGTGAAGTTTCAGCGGATGCACCACGTTTTCATACGGACATACGTGCCGCGCATTTACTTGTTGCAGGTATTATTAAACTTTAGAGACCCCATTCGTTCTTATGGAAGACGTTTTGAGCCTTGGCGTCTGCCGGAAATATTGTATCTTAAAGTATTTTTAAAGGATCGAAAATTTCTTCGAGGGATTGTACACCATGTCAAAATTTTATAACCAAAAATAAATTCTCACAAAATCATTTTAAGAGAAGCTGGTGAAGACCCGGTTTTATTTGAACGTTCCTGTTTAACGTATAAAATTAAATTTTGCCCTCCCGTCTTGTAAATCTTGGTATTCACACACCTTGAGGATTATTTCTCTGTATAGCTTTCACTGTTCGATACATAAAGATTACACATGTAGTCGTGCTACAGTGATTATTATCAGAAAATAAAATGGAATCCAATAATTGGAAGTAAAAGAAACTACTGAAATTTTTTAAGGTCGATAATCTTTTACGGCCGAAATTGTACTCACTTTTACATGATTGGAGTCAAACATCATAAATTTTAATTTCCAATGTTGGTGTGTCTCACGTGACCGATGTGACGTCACATCGCTGTCCATCGGAACAAAGAATGATAAATTCAGTTAATTTTTGACATGGTAGACAAAGTCGTTTAGCGGCGCATAAAGCGAGCTGGCGGAGCATAAAGTCAGCTGGCGGCACAAAAAGTAACCTTGAAATTACGTTTTGGGTTGCTGATGGTCAGTCAAATCAAAGAAATTGTTAGATTTTCGGCGTTTAAAGAAAAAATAGCATGTTTTATTCGGAGAAAAGTGGCTTTTCGTGGCGCGTCTGTATTTGCCACAGAATGCCTCACTAAAACTAAACTAAACTAAAAAATGCCCAAAAAACAATCTACTATTATTATATTAAAATGAATAAAACGGAATATAAAGGATGCAAAGGTATTTCAGCAGAAACACCTGAAACTCTGTTTATACTGTTTATCTATTTATTGTAGAGGTTTTCCCAAAAACTAAATTTTTCTGTAAACATAATATTATGTATTTATGCAAAGTAAAATCTCCTATGCAACAGCTAAAGTTGTGTCAAAACAAAAAATCCAGAGACATAAAAAAGGTTTCTAGAAATAGTACGGTTGTTTTTACAATTCTAAAATTATTTAGATTATAACAATGTTGTCAAGAATCAAGAGACCTGAAAAGAACTATCAATCTCAATCTGAAATGTTTAATTAAGTCATTAAAAAATTTCCAGACACGAAACTTTTTAAAATGTTCCAATGACTTTAACGGTTCTAAAAAGTTTTAGATAATTCTAGATAGACTGGTAAATAAACAGAATATAAATCTAGTAATAAAATATATAAATCTTAATTTTCCCTATAGGCTTTCCGATTCCTGTGATTACATAACACAACCCATTAATTTCAAAACAATGCATCTTTATTTCATCTCCCCAACCCTCACGTCTTCTGACTTCTTCCTCGTCTTCCATATCTCTTCCATCCCTTTTTCATTTACACTCATTCCAGTCTCTCTCTCCTCATAGCACATTCTACAACTTCTTCCTCCCTCTTCCAAGCAATACCTATTCTCCCTCTCTTTATTCCTGCACTTACACCTTCCCATGTATTTCTTTTCTTTCCCACTCTCCCTCTACAAATACTTCACTATTTTCTCAATCATAGATTTCTCGTACCTGGACTCCCTGATTCTTTCCCCTCTCTCTTATCTGTCCGTATCTTTGTCCCACTCTATTTCTTTGCTGGTGTACCCATTCCTCTGGTAATATTTCTCCCTCTCGTTCTCCCCTTTTCTCTCCAGCACTAATTCAGTATCCCTCATTCTCCCCTTCTTTTCATCCTGTCTTTGAACTTGGCCGCTCTTTTCCCCTCTTTCACTCTCAACCTTTTGCATTCTTCTCTTACTGTTACCCCGAGCACACACCTCAAATACTTTCATCCTCTCTATCTCCTCTTGTACTTTCCATCCCCAAACCTCTGCTCCTTGAACAACGTGCTCTCAAGCATCATCATTCTCCTCTTGAAATCCATTCAATACCTCAAACAGTCTTTCTAGCACCACGATTCCACCATCCCTTCACGGCGCTTTCCTCTTCCTCAATTATTTGGTATTTCTTGATCTCAATTTCTGTTTTTCCTTCTTCCCTTTCCTCCTCCAGCAGCCCCATGAAATATTCTTCCCACTCGTTCTTCGTTATCTCCTCACTCACTCTTTCTTTTCTCTTTCTCTTTCGGTAGATATAGTTTCACACCTTAGCTTATTGTTTTCTTCTTTCCTTCGTTCACATTCTTTATCGAACCATTCCTTTTTCTTTCTTGCTCCTCTACCTCTTATCGTTATTTCTCGTTTTGTCGCTGCTTCTTCTAATACTTCTTCCTCCATATTTCCTTCCTTCTTTTTCGTTTCATATTTTGATCATCTCATTTTTCTGCGTTTCCTCTTTTCTCTCTCCTTCCTCTTCCTATTGGTCCAGTAAATCTATGGAATTTAAAAAAAATAACCCATTTAGTTTCAATCTTTTCGGGATTGTGTGGGGGAAGGTCCCTTGAATATTATGTAACAAATTCCTGAGCGATTCCTGTGCCGGCGGCGGCGTATATCCATATCTATATCTTGAAAACAGAGCGTCGTGGCTTCACGAAACAAACACAAACCCTACGAAGCCCAGTTCAATCGCTCAAGTATCTTAGAACGCCCACTCAACAATTGAGGCAGTGATACAAGCTGAGGAACAGAACACACCCAAGTGAGGAACACAGTCCCGCCAGCCCCAGAGGAAATGTTTAAAATCATTTTCTGCCGTTGTGCTACGGGCGGCGGGGCTCTCTGTGGGTGCAAAAAGGCTAGCATTTTTTGCTCAATCGTGTGTGCTAACTGTCAGGGAGCTACTGCAATGCTCCACATCTGAAAGCAAGATCTGTAAGGACAACTAAAGATCTGTAAGTACATCTGAACTGGACAACATCTTTGCTAACGAAATTTCACTTCATTTACGTATACTAAGTGACATAGAAAAAAGAACACCCAGTAATAATGAATATTTTGCGGCAATTTTCTAGCAATATGTTTGTTAAAGTTAAGATGACAAACGATCAATTTTTCAACCATATTGATCCACTGGTTTTTGTGGTATCGTATCTTTCCAAGAGAAATCCAATAGGCGCTAATGGTCTTTTCTAGCTACATTTCTCATTTAGGCGTTGTGCATTACATTTTGAGGAGCTTCTTTATTTTGTTCATTATGCCTAGAGTTAGAAGACGTCAAAATTTTCGCCATCTTTGCGAGTTGGATAGAGGGGGAATAGTGAGCTTGCGAGTGGCTCGGTTGTACTTTAGAGAAATAGTCACTAGGACGCAAAGGAGTTTACACATGGTGGCAGTTTGTTGTAGGACATGGAACCAGGAAGGCCGTATACGAAGAGCGAGAGGTACAGGACGTGTCAGAAGAACTACACAACGTGATTATCGCCGCCTTAGACTTTTGGCTCTACGGGACCGTTTCACTTTCACAAGGGCTATTGCGGACCAGTGGTTTGAAGAACGTAGAAGGCCTATTGGGATGCGAACCGTTTATCACCGAATCAGAAGTTCTGTACTTTTTTCATACCACACTCAATTTCTGTTACCTCTCACTCCCGGACATCGATGTGATCGTCTGGCGTGGTGCAGAGAACGGCTAAATTGGGATCTAGAATGGAATACGGTTATTTTTAGTGATGCATCTAAATTCTGTTTGGGTAAGCATGATGGCCGTGTCAGGGTGAAGAGGCTAAGCGGTGAAAGACGAGATCCTCAATTTTCTGTGGAACGGCATGTGCACCACACCGTTCGAATTGTGGCATGGAGTAGGTCACCTTTGATCTTCATCAGAGGCAATATGACCGCCGTGCGTTACGTCCAGGGGGTGGTAGAACCACATGTTCTACCCTACATTCGGGCGGTCCTCAACCGCCATTTCCAACAAGATAATGGTCGACCACATGTAGCCAGAGTTACGTTGAATCATTTTGAAGACAATCAAGTCGATTTGTTGCCTTGGCCACCAATATCTCCCGAGCTTTCACCCATTACACAAGTCTGGAATATTATGGGAAGAAGATTAGTCCGCTTACCCCATCCTCCACAATCTTTAGCGGCACTTTGGCATGAGTTACAGGTAGCCTGGGATGAGGTATCTCAGGAGAAAATTGATCATCTCATTAAGAATATTCCCAAACGTGTTGATGAGTGCATAAGACATCGTGGAGGCACAACACATTATTCAGTTTTTTTTTTTATCTAACTGTTTGATTACTCAGCTATCGATTACTTAGCTAACCCTAATGCACATTTATACCAAAAATTGCCGCAAAATATTCATTATTACTGGGTGTTCTTTTTTCTATGTCACTTAGTATATATCGGGTGTATCATAAATCGCCGACAGCCAGAAAATGGTAGATTCTACTGTATTCAGTTAACCCAAGACCTCTTCAAAACTAATAAATTAACACTTTAAAAACTGAGCTATCTGCTGCAGAGTTAATTCAAAAATGTGATATTATAATAGCAAAAGGTGTACTTAATCAAAATCCTTCTTATCTGTTTATCTTTTCTTGCAAGAAACCGAGACTAACAAAGCTAAATTTAACTAATTTTATAAGGAAAAAAATGGTATTTAAGGAGGTTGGGGTGGGATAGTCCCAACCAAAAATTAATTGATATCTCAGTCGGAACTGTTAATTACTTATTACAAATAATTGTAACATTTGCAATATAATTACTATTGTAATAAATGCATATCTGAAACATTTTCGATTATTATAAATCAACAATTTTATTTTATTTTATTATTTTAAGTTGATAGATTAACTTTTGGATGTTTTGTCCAAACTTAAAGAAAAAAAAATATTACAAAGAAAAATGTATTACAATTTACGATTTTTGCTAAATTATTGAAGTAAATAATTAAAAAAAAAATATAGAAACATCTGAACTTTATAGTTCAATAATTAAAAAAACATAAAATTAATTAAAAATCGTACATTAGAATGAGCGAATTGAGCGGTGTTCAAGCGGCAACGTTGCTTAGAATTGAAGAGTTGGCAGCCTGGTTGGCAGTATTCATTCACTCTCTATATTATTGGAAAGTGTCATTTTATTTTTGCGGCAATGAAATTAACCAAAAATGTTATTTAGAAATGATAATTGTTGCGTATTCAATTGCCAATGCGTGAGAAAGAAAAATCCTGAGCTGAAAAAGGTGATTATGAGCGTTCAGGTAACGAGTTTTAAAAAGCAGGAAACATAACCTAAAATACGAATTCTTTAAAATTGAAGGTTGGGGCACGAAAAAGCAGTTAAAATCTGATACCGGTCCAACACAGAACCTACCACAACCATCATTCAAATGCAGTAATCTCAAAATAGAAAATCGTCAAGAACTGTCAAGTGTTGAAGTTTCAACTTTAATTCAAGGGGGTTCACATAGCCGTGCTGCTGTTGAAGGCTTGAAATTCATCGTTTATCAGTCTACACAATCGAGTTCTTTTAAGTTTATTGCAAAAATAAGTTAAATTTATTTGTATGTTTATCTCATAATTAATTATTGTATTTATTATATTCAAAAGTTAGATAATAAATTACTTCAATAGTTAACTCGACCATTTCATTTATCTAATTAAAAAAATTCATAGGAGTTTGTACTTGTAATAATATAAAGCTTGATATTATTTATTGATATCTTGATAACGTCAGATATGAAATATTCGAATTTCCCACCACTTATTTCTAAATACAACGTTGCCGCCTCGCTACAGCTAGTTGGTCGATAATTCAAAAGTAGTCATGTTTAATAATTTTTTTCGTTAACTAGAAGCTTCCTAACTGTATCCGAAAAAATATTAAAATTATCGGCAAATATCAATGTATAACATAGTTAATTTCTGTACTGCTGGCATTATTTGTTCATTAGTTAGAATAAAAAATGTGCGATTCACATGTAGAGTTGACAGATTTTCCATAAGACTACATGTAACAGTTTTATTGCATTTACTGCTTAATAAGCTTCCTAATGATCCTGGATTTTTTACAGAAAATTGTGTAATGAAATAAGCTATTGAAAAAAATATATTTTAGAAGTTTTTCATTATTTTTGCCTAACGCCCCAACCTCCTTAAAGATGGCAACACGGGAAAGTTTCAAAACGTTACCATAACAACAAGGTAATAATTTTAAATTGTCAAAAAGATCTATCTATCTATTTGGACATATGAGGCACTATTTAGCAACAACAACGACATTTTAAACAGACCCCAATATCGGTTTAGTTTGAATATTTGGGCCGACATACTTGAGGACCGTTTTTGATAGATCCTAAATCTGCCTAAATTTTTAGATTTCTTGAATCATCGGAAGATGGTTGGGTCGTGGAGGTCCTGTTCCCTGGCCGGCCCGATCTCCTGATTTCAATCCTATTGATCTATGTTTTTGGGGTTCGAGAAGAGTGCTAGAGATTCGACGTTTTATGCCCGATGTGTAATTTCTTGTAAAACGTTAAAAATAAAAAAAAAATGAAATTGTCAGAATGACCTTTCAAAAAATAATTAATGTCTTACCATTGAGTAACCATACTAATTCACCCCTTTTATCATTTTATATCACTTGTAAGAGAAATGCTCTATTATATAAGCTGTTTATGTTTTAAAAACTCGCCAACGTCGCAATTTCTTCGGAAAATACTATCGGCAACACTGCACCGACCTGGTTTTGGGGTTTCTTTTTTGTACAAATTCAGATTCTTGAGGTTATGTTAGGAAATTTGCATTGTGAACTTGTACTGGCTGGAGAATATTCTACAGAAATTTCGTCGGCATCGTATATTTCATGAACATCTTCAGTTCCGTCCTCATCATCGTCATTATTATTGTTACGTCGATGTGGTCGATGTCACAGTCTGCCAGAGAAATTATGACTGGTGGAATATCGTCCAAGGGAAAATCATCCATTTCTTTGTGATCATAAGAGTATTTGCTGTTCCAACTTACTGTAATACCGTGCGATCATTTAAATTATAAATTAGAGTAGGCTGTGAAATTTAAATTAGGTTGGCACTACTAACTTTTGACAATTTCATTTAAAATTCGAATGTCAAAGTGACTTTAAAAAAAAACGGCAACAGAATGGTGAATGAAGGTGAACACCATTCAGCTGTTATTGAAGATGCAGGAGAACACTTTGACCATTTGCTGTAATTCTCAATTATTCTACATTATTTGTTAGTCTTTTATTTTCATGAGAAACATAAACGTCACAATCTTCGACCATATTAAAGTTTATATTCTGACGTTGTTGGTCACAATGTTTACGATAACCTCAAATTTTACTGTCTGTCTAAGCTGTCAGTCAATTTGCAGGCTGGGTTATTATAATTTAACTGATCGCACGGTATGTAATGTACGAAAAGGTGTTCAACAAGTAGTTTTCATCAAGTATTTTGCGCCCAGTAATGGTTAGCTGTAGTGTTGATAGTAGCTGATAACAGTTTATAAGCGCTATTTCGACGGGTTGCTCATGCGCTGAAGTCAAAACTGTCAAAAAGCAAACGCGTAGGCATGTTTGAATAAAAATTTATAGTTTTTTTTTTGTTTTACCAACTAAATGCAACAGGTGGTGAGTTTTTAAAAAATAAATAGCTTTTACCTTCCTTTTGCGTGGCAAAAATAGTTGGTCGAGCATAAATAGTATTTTTCTACTTTGCGTTCGTACTGAGACTATTACGAAAAATAGTATAATTTATTTTTTGAATATTGGCAATGTCTCTGATCTTTGCAATTCTAACCTATACTTCGCTGTCAATGTAAATTTCCCTTACTATTGTTGGCATTTAGGGCACGCGATTTTGTTGGGGCATTCTGTCTGGAGGTTGGCGCCTTCTTGCATTGGTGGCTGTCGGTTTTGGATGGCTCCCCCTGACTTTGTGTGTGTATGCCGTCAGGAAGGTTTTTAATAGTATAATCGACCGTCGTGGCGTTGCAGCCCAAAATACGACAGGAAAATGTTTTCGGAGATCGTAGGGAACTACTTGTTCTGCCAATTTTAAAATTGGGGGTATGTTTTTCATATACCTGCGTGACTTTGAAGGTAGCAAATTGCCCATGGTATTTTCGCTGAAGCCCGTATTTCTGGGGACGTACAACATTGAAGAACTTCAGAACTTATTTTTGGAAGGACGAAAATACGAGTATGTATTGACGTTTCAAATTAATTCTTTTTCATAGGCGCCGTTAATTCACCTCGCAAACGTGATTTTGTAATTTGATTATTTTGTATAAAAAGTTGCAAAGTAGAAAAAATATATAGTATTATTATCGAGTTTACGGGTTAACTTTTTCTTACGTGCCTAATATAGTAATCCACACGTGTGTAATACACTTCTCGCCAAAATTAACGCATAATTTAGAATTGTTAAATTGAGCCATTTTAAGCAGAAAATTTTACCCCATTATTCAACTACAATAATTTACAAAACAAATTAAAGCGTTTGATTTACTGAAAACTCTTGAAAACAGATACTAAAAATCGAAAAACTTAACAATAAGAAAAGAATATTTCTAAAAGGGTAACAAAAACTTCATTTAGTAACGGGTGTTTCCACCTACCATTAATTACTGCTAAATAGCGGTCATGCATGCTTTCAATGAGATTTATAACCTCTTGTAGGTCAATTTCTTCCCAAATTTGGCGTAAGGTCGTTGAGGGTGATAGGTGGGTTAAGAAGAGTTTTACGATCGTGACATGTTGTTCCATAAGTGCTCAATGGAGTTCAGGTTTCCACTGCGTGGTGGCCAATTCAGAAGACGTATTCCAACCTCATCGCAGTATTCAGTTACAATTCGTGCAATATGCGGACGTGCATTGTCCTGCATAAACAAAAAATTCTCCCCTATGAAATTGCCATATGGCACTAAATGTTCTTAGAATATCGTTGATATATGCATTCAAACTTCCTCTATTGACTGCCACTAACTCCGTACGTCCCCTCAAATTGATCCCTCCCCAGACCATAACCGATCCACCACTATAGGCAACTTTTTCTACAAAGTAACATTGGGCATATCTTTCACCATGTCTTCTGTATACATTAATTCGTCTATCGTTGTATAGATCAAAGCGGGACTAATTACACTGGTCTGCAAAAAAAAAAACTCCTTCTATTTATTATGCATAATTTTTATAGATTTGATACTTCTGAACACAGATATAGCATTAAAAGTTACGTACCACGTATACTTTTTTTATTTGAATTTTTTAATTAAAACGTGTTTTTTGCTTTAAATTCAAATCATAAATTTATTAACTGCGACAATAGTAGACAAAATTGGTCCCAAGATGTTAAAAATGATCAAAACAATCTAATGAATTGTTATTAGGAGCACTGCACTTCGTAGTTTTCTTCTTTTTTTTGCCTGCGAGCCAATCTCTTAAATTTCTTGAACAACTGTTACAGCATATTTTTATGCCCCTTTCATCGACAGGAAACACAAAGTAACGCTGATAAGCACTTCTAACTAAAATAGTTATTGTATTTCATTGAAGTTTTATGGTAAATTTCCCGTAAATGTAGCAAAACACGCCTGCAGAGTTTTTGCAAGTTCTGTTGCATTTTGTACCTACAACAAAATTAAATTTGCTATGAAATCATAATATAATCATGTGATTTTATTTCGCTCTATGGTTGAGAATACACATAAATTTTCGCAACATGTAACAATATAATACTTGCCAAAAGATACCCTTTAAAATAGAAACAATCACTGGACAACTTTTTTACGTACTGAGCGCCACGAAGTCACAGGAAGAACTGCTCAGGTGCTTACATTGGTGTAAAAACAACGTTAGTCAATATCGTTCCCTCTCTTTCTATCAATTCGAACGTGTTTGTGTATATATAAATACAATCTAAATGGAATAAAGTAGCGTTGTTGTGAGAATGAAACACAAAAAAGACTGAATTTTGAACAATTATATAAAAACATTTAAAAAAAATATATACGTGATAGAAAAAAAAAAAATAAAAGCAGATGTATATTCAGCACGTTAAACTCTTCATATTTATCACATTTTTATTCGAAGGAGGATTTCATTGCAGACCAGTGTTATTTAGTGAAGAAAACTCTTCCCCGATCTTCGAGGGTCCAATCCACATGTTCACAAACAAAATCTAATTTAAAAAAAAAAACATCTTGATGTTGATTTTTACCCGTTTTCTTCCTTGCTCTGGTCTCCTTCTGTTCTTGCCTACTTCTGCAAATTTTATCAGAACCCGAGAAATTGTTGATTGATTAACATTGAATCTTTGTGCAAGTTGAGACTGACTCTAACCTTCTCCGGGAAGAGCGACTACAATAGCAAACTCTGCTTCAGTTGAATTGCGATTTTGGCGATGTAAATGTGCCATTTTAGGCTCAGCCTCCTTAGAGCTTTGGCAAATCAATGGACAGACTGAACTAAATAGGTAAATCAGTTGACAGACTGAACTGTGCTTCCACTTCTTGCAATTTTTGCCCTGTACAAATTTTTTTCTTTGCAATATCAAACAAAAAATTATACCGAAAGCAAGCCAAATATACGAAATGATTGTAATGACATTAATCTTTCATATATGTAAATGCAATGCATTACGAGATTTGAACATTTTTCAAATTATACGTTAATTTTGGCGAGAAGTGTATTAACCATTAATAATACCCTTTGTGTTTTTTAATCCATTTCCCATTAAAAGCAGGGAGCTGTCGTATTTTTCCAATGCTCGAAAGATATGTGCAACATTATCTTTGTGGAAGAAGTACTATATGCTTAAATCTACGTTAAAAGGAAGGATGCCAACTCTGACTATTTAACGAAGAATGTAATCCATCTAAATGTTATTAATTCACGGGTTTTCCAGGTAGCTTTATTGAGGGGAATTAGGGCTGCAACGAATTAACAAATTTAAGTATTGATGGCATAGAAGACAAAGAATCATAATATTTGTTTCCGAAAATTGCCAACACCAAAACGTAGGTACGTTTCACGAAGTTTTACTCTGATTCAAGATGGATATCCCGTAAATGGTCTTGAATTATACAGGGTGTTATGGAAGTCCTAGCAGAAATATTAACCACAAGTAGAACTCGTCAACATAAACATTTTTTGATCTATCATTTTTTTATCTATCAAAATTCAAACGTTCTCCTCGCCCGGCCTACCCGCACAGAGGGATGTTCGATGTAACCCTTCATCTTTAACTACAGCCACGGAAGGCGATACTATTGCGAGACCAGTAATCTTTGAAGTTTGTTGGTTTTTATTACAATTTGTAAAATCAATGCAACTGTTTCTAATGCATAAGGGTCATTACTAGAATGACTAGGGTATGGGGGAAGGGGGCCATTACTAGAAACTGTTTCCTCACAAAGCAGTGGTTGGGAACTCAACACTGTAATACAAGTGCAATACAGCAACAAACGGAGAAGGAAAACTCAACAACAGTTAGCAAAATTGAAAGCAAGTTCTGGGAATAAGGGAATGTTAGGGATCGGTTTAAAAGTAGACGCACGAAGGTCACATTAATAAAACTGATTTCTTTCTCTGGTAATCAAACCATTAATTTTTGAAACGAAACCCGACACGAAAATGCAATATAGAATAAAAATATGAAATGCAACACAACCACAAGTAGAACTCCTCAAAATAAAAAAAATTATCCATAATTTTTTTCGCAAACGCTCCTTTACGGAGTTGCCCCCTAAAACCAATACCCGCCTATGGACCCACTTTCATTGATTGTCAGGAATGCACAAAAACATTAACCGATAAACAAATCGAAATAAAGACTGTTTAAATGGAAACATCTACTCATCTACCATAATAATATGCATAATATTGAAGAAGGTTAGCATGTAATAATAAACTCTAACTTACATCAGGGATAATCCTTGTTGTACGTGCTATAAACGATAAATGTTGACACACCGACACTTCGAATACAGGGAGATTGTCAAATATGCGTCAGGAAAATAAACAACCGGTGGGAATATAATCCACGCCAAATCGGCTTTTTCATAATTTTTTATGTTGTAGCATCGGTTGAGACAGGCCTCCCTGATTTTTTTCATTTTTTTTTGTGTCGAACCGTTTCCGAGATACCGATTCTTAAAAAAAAACTTATTTTTTTTAAATGCCCATAACTTTGTGAAAAATGCGCCGATTGGGACCGCAACTTTTAAGTCTGGACCGATAATGGGACAACGATTTTAATTTCCATGTTTTTTCTTCCATTGTGGCGCAAAGGTAACTCCCTAAATTTAATTTCCTATATTAAAAGCATTACGTTGTTATCGAAACGAGAATAGAGTGTGAATATTTGCACCACAAAAAAACGGACAGTTTGATTACTGTATAAATTTTTATTTCATTTTTTTTATGGATATATGAACAAAAAAACTCATTTTCAAAACATTTGGTAAATGTATCTGTTCAAAAGTCACCACTTTTCAATTTCAACCCTTGACTACGGTCGGTAATGAAAATTGCGTTGGATTATTTGAACTTATTATGTTGCAATATTTTGAACTAAAAATTAACGGTCATTATCCATTAAATTATTAAGATATATATATTTAATTTCATAGATGACAATAACTATTACTGGTGGGCCTGAAAAAAAGGTTATTATTTACTTTCAGTACTGATAACTAAAACACGGAAAATTAAAAATTTGAAAAAAATAGTATATTATGTTACGCATAATAATAGAACGTAGAAAGCGCACATTTTGTGCTGAGCACAGTAGGTTGCGGCCGAGGGTTTAGCCGAGGCCAAGCAATCCGGGCGAAGCACAAGAAAAAGCTTTCTGCTCCGAGTGACATATACTATTTTTTCTTCAAGCATTTTTAACAAAAACTTTCAAAGAAACATTTATAAAAAAAAAAAAATTATAAGGCACGCGACTGAAAGTGAAACTTGCCATGGTAGGAATCGAGTTCATTTCATTATTTTCTGATACAAATGTTACGGTAACTGAAACAAGGAGGCCTCCAAAGGGGCCCCCTTGAAATAGCGGGTCCTTGAGAGAGGGGGGTCGAGGGGCCCTCAAGCGACAGGCAGGCCGAGGGGGGCCTCTTGAGACAGGGGGCAAGGGGCCCCCATAATACAGGAGGGCCGAGGGGGACCCTTGAGACACGGGGCTGAGAGGCCCCCTGAGACAGGGGCTTGGGGGGGGAAGGTTAGCTTGAGGCCGTGGGCGTAGACCCCAAGGGGGTTCCTTGAGGCAGGCAGGCGTAGCTACCATCGATGTTCATAACTCAATCAGAATTCTTTGTAACTTGCACTGTTTGTAGTACAATAATTTTCTATGTTGGCAGCGATTATTTCTGTCATATTATTTTACTAGTAAAATAATGAAGTTCATCCGTACCTCAATCTCTTCGTAAAAATGTGTAGAATATTTAGGTATGATCATTTTTATAGAAAATCTTGTAGTTTTTTGGGTCGTTTATCCGACAGTCACCCAAATGGGACGTTTTCAACACAACGGAACACCTCAAGGCTCAGTTTTTACCGCTACCCTCTTTTTAATGGCCATTAACAGCATTTGTCTTTATAAGTCTTTATGCCGATGACCTACTAATACAGGGTGTTTTTGAAATGCATGTCAATAAAAAATCTAGACCATCTAGAGGTTCAATGAAACCCAATAGTTAATTTTTTTCAGGTCTAAAACGATGGGTAAATTAGCCATTTCCACGCATAGTCCACGCCACTGTCGATTGCATTTTGAAGGCGAATACAATAATTACATTTTTGCAGTTGTATCCTGGCAACATAAAGTGACAACCAATAGTCAATTGTCAATTAATGATTGACAAGTGTAATGTCAAAATTAATTTTATTTCAGATTTATTGTCAATTGCAAACACATTATTCGAAGAAGAGAAATTTATTGAATTTAAACGTGCAATGATTAAAGAACAATGAAAATAAACAAATAAACAAAAACCAGAAAACTACAATAGATGGTCAAAATGCCGCTAACCGTTTCTCAGCACCCCGAAGCAACGACTGTTGCGTTCTGGCAATTACTTCTTCTAATTCCTTAGGTAATATTTTAAACGCGGTTTCTTAAATCTTCAACGGTATTTACAGGCATTGCATAAATTGATTGTCTCATGGGACCCCACAAAAAAAAAACACTATCCTTCCTATCCATCTCCCCGGGAAATTTTGATCAAGCCAGGTCGACACCTCGCGAGCGTGATGAGAAGGGGCTCCACCATGAAGATGCCACAAATCACGCCGAGTAATCAAAGGTACATCTTCTAATAAGTTTCCTGGCTCCTCATTTAAAAAAATCAAATTTGCCGCGCCAGTTAAACGAGGGGGCAAAATGTATAGACCTATCAAATTGTTGCCAACCATCCCATAAACGTTGCCTCGTCGGTTTATAAGATTTTATCAACAAAACGAGGATCTTCTTCTTTTCTTTGGAGTAACCACTCACAAAATCTTATTCTTCGAGGGAGGACCTCAGGTTTCAATGCCTGCACTCTTTGGATCTGTTTGGGGTGGAGGCCCTGTTCATTTAATGTTCGCCACACGACAAATGGCGAATCACACACACGATGAAACAACCTTCTTATGCTACTTCCTGGTTCCTCTTCAATGAAGTCTGGCTCAGCGTCCAAAATCCTACGTTCCGCATTCCGAGCATTTCCTAAGACTCTTCCATACAACAAGACCATGTCGGTCATCTCAGCATTTGTATAGCTTCCATGTACAACAATAATTATGACGGCAAACTGTGACACTTCAAAAAACTCAAATTTACCTGTTACTGTTGTTGCTAAGCAAAGGAGAGGACATTTTTAATCACCTTTAGCACAGTAGCGGACGGTGGATTTTCACCAAATTTTTAATGATTTTTATCTCGAAAACGAAAAGACTTCTATTACAAAAATTTTTTGCCATCGACTTCCTCTCATCGTGACCAATTACCGATTTTATTTTTGACATGCATTTCAATAACACCCAGTATATTGTAGAGGGAAAGAAGTAACTAGAATCGCCAAGATTCTACAACAAGCACTAAATTGATGTAACGACTGGAACCTTCACACTGGATTTAAATTTTCCACGGATAAGACAAAATGTGTTCTTTTTTGTCAAAGGAAATGTTCACTCAAAATAACTTTATTTTATTTATTTAATCTTAAAGAATTTCTGGTAGTATTTCTGGATGTCTCTTAATTCTTAACCCCATTGTTGTAATCTCTAAAACGGTAGTTTCAGGTACAGTGTCTAATTAAGTCACTCCGGGACAACTGGCGTAAGTGCATAGTTTATAAATAGTTCAGCCAACCGTTAACCTTATACAACGTGTCCCAGAAATGACTACATTCATTTTAACCAGTAGCGGAACTCGCCGAGAGCCACCTACCATTTTTGGATACCACATATGGATATTTATTTTAACTTGATCTACTGAGAGTCAATTGTTTTTGTTTGGAAAAGCCAGCGTCTTTATCAAGTCTCTTAAGTTTTTGCACACGCGGGTGTAGTTACCTGTTGAGAAACACAATTAGTTTCTCGGGGCAACTCAACCAGACGTGTGTATTTTACTTTTGTTTTTAAAGTTATGAATCAAAAAAGCTGCCAGCTTTTTCTCGTGTGTTGAATTTCCATTAATGTTGTGCATGCAAAAAAACCGCCAGTATCCGAAGTTTAGCAAATCGAATTTGGAGAATTTGGAAAGAGCAACAATTGTATCCCTATCACGTACAGAAAGTCCAATTTTTACAGCCTTAGGATTTACCGGAGGGTTTAATAATAATAATTTAATAAACCAGTAGCCAAATTTAAGCGCCAGATAAGGTATTTTCAACTCAATTAATACGTTCGTATTGACAAACGAAATTCCGCATCCTATAAGGCCCCACAATTTTCATTTTTTTTCAATAATAGCACTAGATGGTAAGATGGTAAAGACTTTTAGTGGGTCAGTTTTTTATTTTTACTTTATTCCGAGTGTTTCTCAACGCGTTTAGTCGTGTGTTATCATCATCGTCCGGCCTTTCAGTGACAGGTAACTAAATTAACGTCAATACTTCCACTAATTTTAACTCGATGACTACGGGGTTCAGGACTAAATTTTATTTAAAAAAATTGTTGACACTGATGAGCTTTACTACTGGTTAAAATTAATGTAGTAATTTTTGGGACACATTGTATATGAATTTGTCTTTTTATAAACATATACACCAAAATGAAAAAAAAAACACAATTAAACAGAATGGAACATTTATATTTACGTGGAGTGTTATGGAAATCTAAGCATAGATAGAACAAAACGCTCTAATCTATGGCCAAATTTTATTTGTAATACTATTAATTTTTAATCGCATTATTTTCTCTCCGATATTTCAAGGAACTGCGCCAAATAGATTTACTTCCGCTGACCGTGAAATTGTAATCGGAATTTACAGAAACTTATCGAACGTTATCACATAAAATTTCTCCTGTTTACGACCCGATATCGAAGAGAAAAATCTGGATTGAATTTTAGACCTGATGGCTGTCGAAAATTAGTCCATCGGTTTTTTAAAGTCCCATTTGTTTAGTTATATCACCAAATTAAAAATAGACCCAATGGCAAAGACCGTAAATTCAAACGTCATCCTTCCAGCCATTAAACGTTGACATTCTCAAAGCAAATAGCTGTGGTTGAATTAGCACCTCTTTAAGCAATATATCAGTTTAAACCGATAAATTAGCTTTGCCATTCACTGTCGCTCAATTATTACCATTGATCAACTGTTTACTCAGTAATAACATAATTGGTTTCCCATCCATTCCTTGACCTATACCATTATTTTTCTGTGCAGATGTTCCGAACGAAGGCCCAGTTCTCCGGACAGAAGTGCAGGAAAAATCAATAGGGGCTAGGATAAAGGCTAATTGCACTACACCGGGCTCTTCCCCGCCCATGAATATTACTTGGTTCATCAACGATGTCGAGGTAAATATTTTTTATTCATGTAAAAAGCTTTTGATACGCCTCCAAGTTTACTCATGATGTGGAAAGTCATGACGTCAAAGCCCAATTGACAAGAAACGATTCGAAATTGTTGGTTCGAATAACGTTTGACTCTACACAACACTGTTTAACTATGAACTGACAAGATCTTGATTTAACGAAATTTTGAAATGTTAGTTGAAATAAGTGTGGAATCCTTGGGTTACAGATTTTTTTTTTTTGTCCAACTACTACATAATATTTTAGGTGTTTTATACTTTAGTTTTGACTGACTAGAATCAAATTTCAATCACAAGTGACTAAAAGTGCAATACCATGACTATGTTTTAATTGTCAAGGTCAAGCAATGTTGGGCAATTTTACTTCAAAAATATCTTTTCAAGATCCTTTGTTGTTGGAAAAATACAACTGTTCGACAAAACGTTGTTTTCAACCGAAATGCCATTGTAAACCATTATGTGATTGTGATTCAAAAATCTCACTCGCAGGCAATGAAGCATTTCTGTCACTATTTTTTACTATAAATTTATAAAGATGTTTATTTTGAGATGATTTTAAATGAACTGTCAATCGATATCTTTTAATTTAATGGTAGATATATTATAATATGCTTCTTTATGTATTTTAAAAGGTTTTTTTTTACTCCAGCAATGGTCTGCACACGATTTGCAGAATTTATAGCTTAAAAACACAATGATATTTAATCAAGATGAATTAGACATCGCGCTTCCGATTGTCCACTTGAATTTAATCGAGTTACAAATATTTTCTTCGAAAAAGTGCGATTTATCCGTTAAATTTGAGCAAAATTGACATCCCAAATATCTTCAAGAAAAACTAACTATCCCGCAGGCAGCAAAAAGTACACCACTGCATAGAGAATCAACACATCTTTTCAAAGATATGTCGCATGTTCCACTTTCTCTATTTAAAATTTAGGAGTGGAAGTCCATGCGGGAAGGGTGCTTTAGTTAGAAGTTTGAAATGTACCTCAAAAGTCGTCCCCGTAGAGATCAAAATTGACTTGTCTCCGCGTTTTTTATATGATATTTATATTATATTTATTTATTATCTATATTATATATATATATATATATATATATATATATATATATGCAGGTTTCGCCACCATGAGACTGCTTTGACGTTTCGGGACGAAACATCTTTAAGGAGGGGGCAGTGTGACGTTTTCGAAGAATCGGGAGTGATGATTTAATCGTAAATCCGTAGGATCGCGAATATTCTATTCTCGAAGAGACCAGAAGCGGCTTCCCGCTTTAAATAGGACGGGAGAACGACTGCGGCATGATCAGTATAGTCGAATCGCGTCGATGAAGAAGTGCGAATAAGCTACTTAATCCGTGTGACTGTTAAAATAAATAATTGTGCTGTTATAACTGTAAATAATCTAGTGTTGAAATAAATTGTACATAGTTTGTTCAAATAAATAGTTTTGTGAACCCGTAAACGCTACATTGGTGTCAGGAGTAGAATTAATTAAATAAATAAGAAGATGGCAACGAAGAAAGTTACGTTGAAAGAACTGAAGGTCGCAGAGCTGAAGAAGGAGCTGGAGGAACGTGAGTTGGAAACATCTGGAACAAAATCGGTGTTACAGAACAGGCTGATTGAGGATCTTGAAAAGGCGGGCGAAAATCCTGAAATATATTTGTTTGAAGTTTCCTGCGACGTAAACACTATGCTACAGAAGCTCCTGGAGAATTCTACAAATTTAGAGCAGAAACTTCAAGAAAGTAGACAAGAACTTCGAGAAAATTCTACCAGTTTAAAACAAGAACTTCTGGAAAATTCTATCAGTCTAAAACAAGAACTCCTAGAAAATTCTGGAAAGCTGGAAGTGAAAATTGGTTCGATCGAAGAAAAACTTCTAGAACAATCGGACGGTCTGAGGAATGAATTCAAGGAAAGTCTTCAACACATCGAGAATAAATTCGACGATAAACTAATAGCGATTGAAGAGAAGCAAAGACAACTTGAGACTAAGTTTGCGAATTTAGGGCACATTGAAGGTCGTGAACAACAGACGACAAGTGGTTTGATGGAAGTTTCCAGAATACGGATGCAACCACCAAGCTTTGATGGTAAATCTCTGTGGTCCAACTACATTGTGCAGTTCGAAACAGCAGCCGCAGCCAACGCTTGGAGTAATGCCGAGAGAGCCATGGCCTTGATATTGGCACTACGGGGTGACGCAACCGACGTGCTACAGACAATCCCATCAGAACAAAGGGCAGACTATGGACAGCTTGTGAAGTGCTTGGAGATGCGCTATGGACAGACACACCTTGTGCATGTATATACTTCTCAGTTGCGAAATCGTTGCCAGAAGCCAACGGAGTCTCTACAAGAGTTTGAAGCAGACATAGCACGCTTGGTTCGGCTAGCTTTCCCGGACGCTCCAGACGATATGATGGAAAGAATCGCTGTGCAAAATTTCACAGACGGCATTCGAGATGGTGACACTAGGCAGGCATTGATATTAGCCCGCCCAGCAAAATTAGCTGATGCTCTAGCTCGGGCTTTGGAGTTCGAAACAAGTAAAGCCGGTTTGAGAACTCAAGCCCGAGTTCGAACCATTGAAGAAGAAGCTACAAATGGAATCGAAGAAAAAATAGAAGCAACAGTTAGAAGGGTTTTAAAAGATATTGTGCCAAAAGAAAAGAAGACGAATATCAAGTGTTGGAAGTGTGGAAAAGAGAGTCACAAGAATAAACGATGCACCGTCAACGTCAAAAAGTCCAACGGAGCCAGCATAAGGAGGCAACCTCAAAATACCCTGGAAGCAAGTGTTGCATGCATCAAACGCCAACTTAACACGCGTTCGTGGACGGATTTCTGGACGGAAAGCCATGTTCGCTGTTGGTGGATACAGGAGCAACGAAGACGATCATAAGGCCCAACGTTTTAAACACCGACAAGGACATACTACCCACAAATTGGAGACTTTGAACCAATACTGGGGATTCGGCTACCACCCACGGAGAAGTCAACGTCGTTATCACAATTGGGAGTACCGCTTTCCACCACAAGGTACTGGTAGCGAATATCCAGGATGAGGTAATACTTGGAATGGACATCCTGGGCAGTAAGGGCTGCGGATTAGACTTCGAACGTGGCACGTTGAAAATAAATGGAGAAGAGGTCGTACTACACCGAACTAATGAGGAAGCCATGACTGAAGTTGGTATATTCCCAGTTAAATTCCCCATGTCAGAATTCAGAATACAATAAAATAGATTGTGGCAACTTATTAGCTGAATTAAATTATTTTTTTTTTATAAAAGGATAATGCCCACAACGCCATCTACTGGCATTACCGGAACCAGCATACAACGCCATGTTTATTTTTGTTTCTGTCATGTATCAAAGATGGCGCTATATACGGATTCTATACAAAATGTATGAGAAAATTTTTTTTGTTAATGTTTCTGATGTTTTAATAGTTATTCGCCCTCGAAAAAAGTCAGTCAATCCATTCTCGAGATATCATCAAAAAATTTGTGTGTGGAGTCCACGCGCAACAGAAGTGAAACTTTGGAGTTTACTCCTTGAAAATCGATTTTCATTTTTAAAGCCCGGTACGACAAATTTCGGTGGCCGGCGTTATTTCTTATTGTTGCCCTGTACCAGGGGGGCTTTGTTATTGTCGTTGCCCTGTACTTAGCTCCCCGCCCCCTGTAATTTTTCCGATGTTTTAATAGTAATTCTGCTATTCGGGGCGTAGGCAAATCCAACAAATGAAAGATCATAAAAATCGATTGAGCCGCTCTTCAGTTAAAAACCCAAGGCAGCCCCCTGAGCCCGCTGTCCATGTTATAATAGTTATTCTGCTATTCGGGGCGGAGACCAATCCAACAAATCGAAGATCTGATTTTGACTGAAGACACTTCAGTACCAGAACGGAGTGAAATGATTCTGGAAGCTCGAGTGGATCAGAAAGATGGAGAGAGAAACATCATGATGTTTGAACCCAGATGTAGTGACAATGAGATAGGACGAGGATTGGTACTGGGCAAAAGTTTGTTGCATACGTCTGGTGTAGTACCAATAAGAGTGATGAATGTCAACTCCTACGCTCTGACCCTGAAGAAAGGCACTATATTAGGGTATTGTTCTCCTATTTCATCCATCATCCGCCAAATAAGAATCACTGAAGAGCCACAGAAGAGGATTGCACCCGAACTAGTCAACCTGGTCAAGACATTGTCGAGGGAACTTAATGACACCCAAAGGAAGCAGCTTAAAGTACTCGTCAGCCGTTATCAGGACATCTTCGATACCGGAAAGGGCAAAAGAGGCAGAACCGATGTCATCAAGCATCAGATCAACACTGGGGATGCGTGCCCGGTTAGACAGCCTGCTAGAAGACTACCTCTTGCCAAGAAGGAAGAGGCCAACAAGATCATTCGGGAAATGGAGGAAGAAGGATTGATTGAACCATCCAGCAGTCCATGGGCCTCGCCTGTTGTTTTAGTAAAGAAAAAGGATGGATCAACTAGATTCTGCGTGGACTATCGTCAACTGAACAACGTGACGAAAAAGGACAGTTATCCACTCCCCCGAATTGATGATACCCTTGATACCTTGGCGGGTTCGAAGATCTTCTCGACTTTGGACTTAAAAAGTGGTTATTGGCAAGTTGAACTGGCACCTGGAGACAAAGAGAAAACAGCATTTACTGTTGGCACAGGCCTGTGGCAGTTTACTGTAATGCCGTTTGGCCTTTGCAATGCTCCTGCAACTTTTGAAAGATTAATGGAGACGGTGCTGAAAGGATTATCGTGGAAAACTTGCCTAGTGTATCTGGATGACATCATTGTGGTCGGAAAATCATTCGAAGAGCACGTGAAGAATCTAGAGGAAGTGTTTCAACGCCTTCGAAATTCTGGACTGAAGCTTAGTCCGAAGAAATGCCACTTGTTTAGAAAAGAAGTGCAATATCTAGGGCATGTAGTCTCAAGTCAGGGTGTCGCCGTCGACGATCAGAAGGTCAAGGCCGTGAAGGAATGGCCAATGCCTACAAACAAGCACGACTTGCGCAGTTTTCTCGGTTTATGTACTTACTACCGCCGGTACGTACCAGGATTCGCCAACATTGCTAAACCGTTGACTAGGCTAACTGAGGGCGAAAGAAGGTTCCAATGGGACGAAGATTGCAAGGAATCGTTTGGCCAGCTGAAGAACGCACTGATCAATGCACCGATTTTGAGTTATCCGTTGCCACAAGGAGAGTTTGTGTTAGACACAGATGCTAGCAACGTGGGA
This sequence comes from Diaperis boleti, assembly GCA_963583935.1. NCBI lineage: Eukaryota > Metazoa > Arthropoda > Insecta > Coleoptera > Tenebrionidae > Diaperis > Diaperis boleti. The sequence continues at coordinate 42,448,433 of OY757244.1, forward strand.
ATAGGCGCTGTATTGTCCCAAATACAGGAGGGGCGAGAGTGTGTCATTGGTTACTTCAGCAAAACATTGTCAAAGCCAGAACGAAATTATTGCGTTACTAGACGAGAACTGTTGGCCGTCGTGAAGTCCGTAGAGCACTTCTATAAATACCTCTACGGAAGAAAATTCTTGTTGAGGACGGATCATGCAGCGTTGAAGTGGCTTCTAAACTTCAAGAATCCCGAAGGACAAGTAGCCAGGTGGATCGAGAGACTGCAAGAGTTCGACTTTGATACGGTACATCGTGCTGGTATAATCCATCAGAACGCCGATGCGCTATCGCGAAGACCGTGTCCAGAAAACTGCAGTCACTGCCGACGTGCTGAGGATAAGGACCTCTCCGTTCGAAGGACGAAAGTTATAAACGAACGCTGGAGCCCTGAAAGGATTCGAGAAGACCAGGAGAACGACCCGAACTTGCTGTTGGTACTAGGATGGAAGAACGAAGACCGGAGACCGACGTGGGAACAAGTTGCGCAATACTCACCCAGTGTGAAATCGTATTGGGCTCAGTGGAATTCCATTGTCGTGGAAGATGGAGTCTTGAAACGCGTGCTTGAAAAACCTGAGGATCAAATAGAGAGAAAACAACTGTTGATGGAAGACATTCACTATCGGACACGCTTAAACATCCAGAGTGCTAGCGATCGGATGAAGGATACCTACGACATCAATGCTGACAGAGGTGGATACCAGCCAGGCGACTTGGTGTGGTTGTACAACCCACGACGACGCCGGGGTTTGTCTCCAAAGTTACAGACTTCTTGGGAAGGGCCGTACGAAGTTCTTAACCGAATTAATGATGTCGTTTACCGCATAAGGAAAAGGCCACACGGAAAACCCAAGATCATCCACTTTAATCGTCTATCACCATACCATGGAACCAACGAAGACCGTCAGCAAGGCCAGCAGGTGCGGCAATTGATGCCAGTGGAAGACTTGTCATTTGAAGAGTTTATGTCTCTGCATTCTGGAAGTTATAAGTCCCGATTTGGAATCACCCAAGAAGTACGTCAAGACATTTTTAAAGCTCCAGCAGACTATTCACTAGTCCATTGTGTGTCTCAAGATCTGGACATGTCGAGAGGGATCGCCACCGTGTTCAAAAGGAAGTTTGGTAGACTCGATGAGCTTCGGAAGCAAAACCCACAAGTTGGAGGGTTACTATGTCTGGCAGGCACTCGGCAGAATTCACGAAGGAACATCTTCTATCTAGTCACGAAACAATTCACGTTCGAGAAGGCTACCTACCAAAATGTTTGGGATACCTTATGTGTGTTGAGGGAAACCGTTCTCTCTCAAGGTATCAGGAGATTAGCAATTCCGAAGATCGCCTGTGGATTTGATTGCCTGGATTGGAGGCTAGTCCGAAGTATGTTGGAAGTGCTCTTTCGTTTCACGGGAGTGGAAATCTTAGTGCATTGCTACAACCCAAAAAGGCCAACGAACTGGAAGACTGTCGATTGTTACTTCCATAGAACGTCTGGGTGCAGAAAAGGAGCAAACTGCAGGTTTCGCCACCATGAGACTGCTTTGACGTTTCGCGACGAAACATCTTTAAGGAGGGGGCAGTGTGACGTTTTCGAAGAATCGAGAGTGATGATTTAATCGTAAATCCGTAGGATCGCGAATATTCTATTCTCGAAGAGACCAGAAGCGGCTTCCCGCTTTAAATAGGACGGGAGAACGACTGCGGCATGATCAGTATAGTCGAATCGCGTCGATGAAGAAGTGCGAATAAGCTACTTAATCCGTGTGACTGTTAAAATAAATAATTGTGCTGTTATAACTGTAAATAGTCTAGTGTTGAAATAAATTGTACATAGTTTGTTCAAATAAATAGTTTTGTGAACCCGTAAACGCTACAATATATTATATATTTATATTATACAGGGTGTTTTTGAAATGCATGTCAATAAAAAAACTAGACCATCTAGAGGTTCAATGAAACCCAATAGTCCATTTTTTTCAGGTCTAAAACGATGGGGATAAATTAGCCATTTCCACGCATAGTCCACGCCACTGTCGCTTGCATTTTGAAGGCGGATACAATAATTACATTTTTGCAGTTGTATCCTGGCAACATAAAGTGACAACCAATAGTTAATTGTCAATTAATGATTGACAAGTGTAATGTCAAAATTAATTTTATTTCAGATTTATTGTCAATTGCAAACACATTATTCGAAGAAGAGAAATTTATTGTATTTAAACGTGCAAAAATGATTAAAGAACAATGAAAATAGCCAAATACATAAAAACCAGAAAACTACAATAGATGGTCAAAATGCCGCTAACCGTTTCTCAGCACCCCGAAGCAACGACTGTTGCGTTCTGGCAATTACTTCTGGGTTTCTTCTAATTCCTTCGGCAGTATTTTGAACGCGGTTTTTTAAATCTTCAACGGTATTTAGAGGCATTGCATAAATTGATTGTCTCATGGGACCCCACAAAAAAAAAAAACACTATCCTTCTTATCCATCTCCATCGCGAGCGTGATGAGAAGGGGCTCCACCATGAAGATACCACAAATCACGCGGAGTAATCAAAGGTACATCTTCTAATAAGTTTCCTGGCTCCTCATTTAAAAAAATCAAATTCGCCGCGCCAGTTAAACGAGGGGGCAAAATGTATAGACCTATCAAATTGTTGCCAACCATCCCATAAACGTTGCCTCGTCGGTTTATAAGATTTTATCAACAAAACGAGGATCTTCTTCCTTTCTTTGGAGTAACCACTCACAAAATCTTATTCTTCGAGGGAGGACCTCAGGTTTCAATGCCTGCACTTTTTGGATCTACTTGGGGTGGAGGCCCTGTTCATTTAATGTTCGTCACACGACAAACGGCGAATCACACACACGATAAAACAACCTGCTTATGCTACTTCCTGGTTCCTCTTCAATGAGGTCTGGCTCAGCGTCCAAAATCCTCCGTTCCGCATCCCGAGCATTTCCTAAGGCTCTTCCATACAACAAGACCATGTCGGTCATCTCAGCATTTGTATAGCTTCCATGTAGAACAATAATTATGACGGCAAAATGTGACACTTCAAAAAACTCAAATTTACCTGTTACTGTTGTTGCTAAGCAAAGGAGAGGACATTTTTAATCACCTTTAGCACAGTAGCGGACGGTGGATTTTCACCAAATTTTTGATGATTTTTATCTCGAAAACGAAAAGACTTCTATTACAAAAAATTTTTGCCATCGACTTCCTCTCATTGTGACCAATTACCCATTTTATTTTTGACATGCATTTCAATAACACCCTGTATATATTTTATTATTTATATTATATTTATAGTATTTTATATTGCGGTTCTAAACAAAATATCAAAAGTCTCCATCGATTGGAGTGTCATTAAAAATTTCACACGCTTCAATTTACGTTTATAGAAAACGTGTTGCTGGACCCTAGATATTAAAAGTTTAAATCTAAATATTGTTGATATTTACTGCTCGATTTTGCACATGGTTTTAAATTTTAATTAGCCATTGGGAACTGTTGTTTTCCAATCTACATAAAACTCTTTATTAAATTGGTGATAAATTGATTACTTGGATTGATTGGTCGAGAAGAGAATTCTGCATTCTGGATATTAGAACATTGATTCTACACTAGCGATCTGAATTTCAAATCGTGGAAACCAAATTCTGAAATTCTGCAGTAGGCTGGATAAAAATACAAGAATACAGCAGACAGATATAGTAGTTTTCCTAACTATTGTCGAAAATGAGATTGCAAGTGTGAAGTTTGACGGACGGAGCGAAGCCGAGTAAGGAAAATCACACGAGCAATAATATCTCCACATGCGAACCAGCTATTTTTTAGACAACTACAAACATGCCTCATTCACCCGTTTAGCTGGAGATCTTTACCCCCTTTTTTGTCTTAAATTTATGGGCCATTCGATTTTTTCATTAACATTGCGTTAATATTTATCATAAAGTTAACAAATTTTGCAATGCAAGTCGTTTTGTTAATTTACTACATTTACATTATATAAAAGTTCTTATGGTTGTTGTTCGGTGCCTGAAATCGTAACTGTTGTGATATAAAATCGGAAGGATTGTGATATACCATTGCATGCGTGTAATCTAAATGCAGACATGACTTGAAGATTCCAAGGCTTGCTTCATCGTCGATTTTTGTTGAACGCACGCAAAAATCCACAAAATTTTAGCATTCTGTCTTTAACAATTCTACTACCAATACAAAAAATATTTTTGAGAACCTCATTATTTACATATTAAATGAAGGAATTTAAAATTGTTAAGAATAAGTCTAACGTCCGTTGAAAAAACCTTTTACAGAAATTATTTAAAAATTACATAATTAAACATGGTAACAATGAGCGTGACTATGCAACCCAAAATGTATTTATTGTAAATTTATGTATTTCCAATATTGGATTGCACAATCACACTTGTTCATAAGTATTAAATTACAAAGAGTAACAACATTGTTCTGACCAAATATTTACGTGATAAAAAGAAAAACAGCTTTGGTGTGGTGCTAAAACCTACACCAAACTAAACCATTCTATTATAGCACTCGATTCGTACTCACTTTGTTTGATGTTTCGGAATTTATTACAATAATGTGATGAATACGGTGCGCATGTTAATTTATTTTATTACCCGAAATACTCCAACAAAACACAGAATTAATCAGGTTAGCATATAGGTGAAATCGGCCAAATAAACAATGTTTAGCTGACTGGAAACATAATATTTCGTTCGATGCCATTAACTAGTATACAGTTGAAATACAACACGTTCCGTTCCAACCAATATCCAATACTAAGCTATAAACCAAGTTACCGAGTTAAGAATATTAAGTGTCGGCTGTAAGTTAAGTTTTTGTGGCCCTTTAAACTGTAGAAAACAACCAGAAAATGTTGAATTTGATTTTCCTAAACAAACTTGTGAATCACGCGGAAAATCCTAGCAAATTAGCATCAAAAAGGATCGTCGGCGGAAATGAAGTTCTAAAGAGTTTTTTGCCTCTCTCAGTCTTGCTGCTCGCACTAGGTAATTATCTTAACCATTTCCACCTTGATAGAATCATTAAGTTCGGTTTTAAATGTGACCATTCAGTGTTGCAGACATACTTGTTTAATGAAATTTTGAAATGCTTTATAAAAATTACGATGTTCTGAACTGGGTATATCATTTGATGGATAATAAAAGACATCAGGTATACATACTATTAATTAATCTAATAAGTGCATAAAACTGAAGCAGAACTTGTATCGCAAATACCTGAGACGGGGTTTTAAACTCAAACAGAAGGAAAGAAAGTAAACATATCGTAAAGAATACAAAAAAGAAATATTTTAGAAATAATGATAAGTACATTCATCATCTGTCCACGTACGGAAAAGGCTTGATTCTGTTAAAGTACATGGAGTGTGATAAAGACTTTGGTAATATTAACCAAAAAACTTCACTTCCAAATGAATGGGCCGACGTTTTTAAGGCGGCTAGAGCAGACAACACCTTTCGAAGTCGTTGAAGTTACTCAAAATTTTTATTCAAGAGCCGGACTGGTTTTACAAAACGTTGTCCTTCCTCTTTGGCTATTGTTAATTGAAATCCTGGGTCACTCAAAAACCGTAAGAAGATCAGCATCTTTTTTTTGTTGTGAGAGCAGCTCCTCAGGGTTCTTACGATTCTCCCAAAAAATGGCTTGGGAGCCACTCAACATTGTTCATCATTTACTTAGTTTATACTTAGTTTTATTCACTCGAATATATTGGAAAATTTTAAATTGTAATTTTTAGAAATAGTAGAACATGTTAGTTTTAGGAAAAGCTATATTTTATTCACCTTTACTGCAATATTTATTTGAAAAGCTCAAGTAAAAGATTTTCTCAACCACCTGTCAAGTAAGCGCATTCATGACAAATTACTTTAAGCGTAAGCTATGCCTTGCCGAAATTTTCTTATTTATGGGACATTCCATACCAAGTGAGCCACCTAAAATGTAGATTTTGTTCAAATTTGGCATAATAATAGTACTTGTAAATAGCAACTCCCAAGCGCCATCTGAGATTTTTTGGCTGCTTATTTTTGATATGCATGGGGGTGAATTATAAATGTTAAGATAGGACATGAGTGAACTTAAATCTGTTTTACTCAGTTCCTACTGACATTATTTATAATTTAATAACTCTAATAGAGGGACAATGAAATACTCTTTCAAAATGATCCCATGCAACTTTGACCTAATTCAATATTTTGACCTTGAAAATGACCTAGACATTTGAAAAATGATTATTTTCCATCTTATGACTGCTTTTATTTGCTTCAAGTGTCACCCAAAATGTAGCTTATGACGTCTTCTTTATTTATCATAAGTTTTATTGTGGGCTGATTTTGGGTTCAGAAGATATCATTTTTTTCAAAAGTAAAGAACAACAAATCGACGATTTCACGTCGTAAGGGGTATTTAAAAAATCTATATCTTCTGAACCCAACATCTGCCCATAATAAAACTCATGACGAATAAAGAAGAAGTCATAAGCTACATATTGGGCAACATTTGAAGCAAATAAAAATAGTCATAAGATGGAAAATAATCATTTTTCGTATTTCTGGGTCATTTTCAAGGTCAAAATATTGGTTTAGGTCAAAATTACATCGGACCATTTTGAAAGGGTATTTCATTGTGCCACTATTACAGTTATTAAATTGAAATAAATGTCAGTAGGAACGGAGCAATCAAATGAAAGTTTACTCATGTTCTGTATTTTTATTTATAATTCACCTCCATGGATATCAAAAATAAGCGACCTAAAAAATCTCAAATGGCCCTTAGGCATTGCTATTTATAAGTACTATTAATATATGAAATTTGAACGAAATCTAATTTTTAGGTGGCTCACTTGGTATGGAATGTCCCATATTTATTGTAACATCAGTGGTACAGTTAATTATATGCTAAATATTAAATGCAGAATGAACAGTTTCCTTTTTTTTTTTAATTATGCAATCTTTATGAAAATCTGGTCAGTAGTGTCTCCTATCTTCTCTACACTGGTAGATGTACAGGCGGCAGGTTCCAAATAAAAATTTGTGCTTTCGTCATACATAATTCTGTTAGCAACATCCATTTTATTACTTAGTGACTCGGGGACATCGATGTCTGTATTGGCCAAAAGCGTAGCAGAAGTTCTTCTAAATGCAAGTCCCTTAAAATTTTGTGGACTTTCCAACTTTAAAAATCTAGCAATTTCACAAGGAATTTTTCCAAGACTTTCCTACCACTTGTTTAAAGCACTTACTCTTTTGGTATTTAAAAAAAAATCTGTCGTTATCTATGTCCTTTGGTCTAAGACTTTGGTATATAAATCCTTATTTGCCCTACGGGCTTTCTGATTCCTATACATATCAAGTAAACTTAACAATTATAATAATAACAAAAAACTAAATAAAATTCTCTATTTCTTCTCCCCTCCCCTTTCCTCTTCTCCCTTCTCCCTCCTCTTCCATACCTCTTTCATCCATTTAATTTCCCTTCCATCTACATTCAGTATTTCCTCTCTTTCTTTCCTCTCTCTTTGTTTCATCTCACTGCACTCGTTCCACATATGCTCAATCGTCTCTCTTTCCTCATAGCACATTCTACACATTCTTCCTCCATCTTCTGCCCAATACCTATTTTCCCTCTCTTCATTTCCGCACCTAAACCTCGCCATCATCTTTCTTTCTTTCTCGCTCTCCCTCCTCAAATACTTCGGTACTTCCTCGATCATGCATCTTCCGTACTTCCCGTTGTATCTGGATTCTCTAATTCTTTCTCTCCTCTCTTGTCTATCCGTATCCTTATCTCTTTCACTTAGTTCTACATTCATCCACAGGCCCCTTTCTCTCAGTCTCTCTATTTCCTTGCTTGCATACCCATTCCTCCTGTAGTAATTCTCCCTATAATTCTATTCTGAATTCTTCTTTTTTTCTCTCCAGCAGTCTTTTAGTATCTTACATTCTTTCCTCCCTTCCATCCTGTCTTCGAACTTGACCGCTCTTTTTCCCGCTTTCACTCTCAACCTATTCCTCTTGCATTCTTCTCTCACTATGTACCCTGGCGTTTCTCTCTCCACTCCTAGCACCCACCTCAGATATTTCTCTTGCACCCTCTCTATCTCCTCTTATTCTTTCCATCCCCAGACCTCTGCTCCGTACAACAACACGCTTTCAATAAGACTTTCAAACATCATCATTCTCCTCTTAAAATCGCCTCCCCACCTTCTCTCTCCTATTCCCCATACACATCCCATCACCTTGTTCGCTTTTCATGCCAGTTCTCTAATATGTGCCTTATCTGTGGCTCTTTCATTGAACACATACCCCAAGTATTTGAATTCTTTTACTTGTTCTATTACTTCTCCCTCCCACCTCCAATCACTCTCTTCGTTCTTCCTCTTTCTCTTATTGAACACCAGCATTTTTGTTTTCTCTACATTCACTTCTAGTCTATTCTTCTTCACATATTTTCCTAAACTCTTTATCATTTCCTTCATTTCTCTTTCACTTTTTGCCACCATTACCACATCATCCGCAAACGCCAGGCTCCACACTTTTTTTCTACCTACCACACGGCCCCCCGCTTGTGCTCTCTCTAACATTCCGTCCATATCTGCCACATACATCGTGAACAACAAGGGGCTGAGCGGGCAACCTTGTATCACTCTCTTTGTTGTCACAAACCATTCACTTTCCCTCTCCCCTACCTTCACTTTACTTTTTGTCTGCTCATATATCTCCTCCACCTTTGTTACCAGCCATTCATTTACCCCTTTCTCCCTCAGGCACTCAAACATCCTCTCTCTGTCCACCTTGTCAAAAGCCGCCTTGAAGTCTACGAATAATGCATACACCCTCCCCCCTTTCTTCTTTAACTCACTCTTCGTCAAATGGTCCAGGATGTATACATTATCCATAGTTTCCCTCCCCTCTCTAAATCCTGCTTGGCTGTCTGGTAATGCTCCCTTTTCCTCTATATCTCTGCTCATCCTTTCATTCAGAATTGATGCATACAACTTGTACCCTGTGTTTAGGAGAGTTATCCCTCGGTAATTTTCTACTTTATTTTTCTCCCCTTTTTTGTAAATGGGGTAAATTACCCCCTCTCTCCACCCTACCGGGAATCCTTCTCCTCTCCACACCCCATTCATTACCTCCACCAGCCTCTCTAGCACTCTTCTCGTCCCATACATCTACGACTCATTCTGTATTCTATCCCTCCCTGGTGCCTTCCCTTTCCTCAGTTTCTTCACATGCCTCTCCACCTCTTCCATTGTAATTTCTTCTCCTTCAAGTTCTACTCGGTTTCTCTCCGTCTCTATTTCCGTTTTCTTTTTTTCCTTTTCTCCTTCCAGCAGCCTCATGAAGTACTCCTCCCACTCATTCATCGTTATCTCCTCGCTCCCATTTTCTTTTTTCTTTCTCTCTCTATTAATACAGTTCCATACCTCCTTCTCTGTTCTTATTGCTTTTATCTCTTCCTCCTCTCTCTCCTTCTTCTGCCTCTTCTTCTCCCTGCATGTCTCTCTGTATCTTCTTTTCGCTTCTAAAAAGCCACTTCTGTTCCCTTTAGTCTTTCTCCACTTTCTTAGTTCTTTTATTGCTTCCTTTTTACGTTGCTCACATTCTTTGTCCCACCATTTATTCTTTCTTTTTGTTCCTCCACCTCTTACTGTTATTTCTCTTTTTGTCACTGCTTTTTCCAATATTTCTACCAATTCTTTCTCCTTTTTTCCTACTTCTTGTTCTTTAAATCTTGCTTTTCCCAGTCTCCTCTTATACTCTTCCACCCCTTGCTCGTCCCATACTTTAATTATCACCTTCCGCATTTCCTCTATTTTTTCTTCTCCTCCTCTCTTCTCTCTCCCCCTTCCTATACTTATCTGTATAGGCAGATGGTCTGACTCTACTCTTTCCCCTATTCTGAATTCTTCGACTTCTTCCCATGCTTCTTCGTTTACTATTCCGTAGTCTATCACCGTCTCTCCTCTACCGCCTATGTAGGTCCATTCTCCTTCTTCGTCCCCTTGTTTATTTCCATTCAGCATTTCCCATCCTTTTTCTTCTATCCATTCCATCAACTTCTTCCCTTCCGCGTTTTCTTTCTTGTCTTTGGATTTTCTTTTTCCCTCTCCTCTCTCTTCTTCCCAATCCCTGGCTCCTCTTTCCCCAATTCTCCCGTTAAAATCCCCTCCCAGAAGCAGACATTCTTCCCTGTTGTCTTTTAATGTTTCTTCTATCTTGCTTATTGTTTCTTTCATCTCTTTGCTGTACACTGTCACTATTTTCCACCATTTACTGTCTATTTTAACGTTTCTCACCATGTGACCTTCCTTTTCTCCTTTCTTTTTAGTATTCTCTTTTATTCCTTTTTTTACCCCTGTTATTATTCCCCCTGCTGCTCTTCCTTTTTTCTTTCCCCTTCTCGCCCCTTGCCATTCCCACTTGACCTCCTTTGGTAACAGTTTTTCTATTTTTTACCAGCTTTCTGACCATGTTTCTGTTAATCCAACAATATCGAACTCCTTTACATAGTCCCAAAAATCTTCTTCTTTTTTCCCTAGTCCCGCTACGTTCCAAAATAGTGCCCTCACCCCTGTTTTTCTCGTTACCTTCTTTGATTTCCCCCTTCCTTCCTTAGTTTCCCTCCTACTTCCTTCTTTGTTTCTTTTTTCTCGTTTCATTGCCGTTGTCCCCCTTTTTCCCTAATCCCCTTTTTCTTCTTATTGGAAAACCTCTAGCCTCTCTCTCTTTTCATTCCATCTCCATTGCTCCCCGTCCACTATTAATTTCCTGTATCCCACTCTTACTTCTTTCCCTTCTTCCCTGTTTTCCTTCGCCATACTTCTTAGTTTCTTCTGTAAATCTCTTTCTTTCTTTGTGAGGTCGTTGTCTATGTATATCCCCCTTGTTTCCCTCTTCTCCCTCAATTTTCCTTTGTGCTTCATTATTCTTTCCTTCTCCCCCCATCCCTCCATCTCCACCAATACTTGGTCCTTGTTAATCCTGTAACAATCTTTTACTTTACTATCGTCTACATTTTCCTTCAAAAACTTCTCTACATCCTCTTTTTTTACATGACTTTTTCTTTCCCCGTCCCATCCTGTTATCACGATGTTGTTCTTCCTCTTTCTTCTCTCTTCGATTTCCATTCTCTCTTCCAGCTTTTCCACTCTCTCCTTCCACCAGTCTCTCTCTCCTTCCCATCTCTTCTCCTTCTCTTTAAATTCTTCTCTCTGCCTCTCTATCTCTCTCTTGAGTTCCTTGTTTTCTCGTCTTATTTCTTTCAACTCTTGCAACAGCTCCAATATTTTTTTCTTCATCTCTGTGTCCGTTTCCTTCTCTTTCTCTGATGTCTTCTGTGTTTTCTTTACTCCAGGAGACCTCGCCGTCTTTTTAATTTTTTGAAAAAATTTCTCTTTCTCCTCTTCTTGTTTTTCTGTTCTACCCTCCCCTTTTCTCTTTCTTTTCCTTTCCTCCAGGTAAGAGTCCAGGCTTCCCTGACTGAGCGAGCTGTTTCTATCGTCTTTGTTCATCCGCTTCCTGTGGCGCCTCCTAGATGTCGTTATATTCCGGCTTTTTTCTTTTAAACTTGTTAAAAACGATTGTACAGCTCACAGAACACTTACATACAACTATGATGCAAACGCTGCTATGTCAACTGTCCGTCTAAGACTTTGGTATTTTCAGACCAAATCGACATGAAAATTTTCTTTTTCATTGTAGACCACGATGAAGCTTCTTTCAGTATGCGTTTTAGAATCAGATATTTTTATCAATATCAAAGAGCCTTTGTCTTCAATGTCGTTAATCTTCAATCTACACAGCTCGTCTTTTCGTAATGCTTCTGCTATTCCTAAAATAGCTCTATTGGAGTAGATACGTTGCGCGCTTCGGTATACGAGTGGTGACGTCAAGCCAATGGGATGGTGTTTCCGCATTCAAATAAAAGCAATAATTTCTTTTTGACTTTTTGAGAGAACCAAATTTTTTTTTCAAATAAAAAATTTTACACCTTCAATGTAGAGACTATTTATAAATTTTAGAGTGTTTAAACAATATTACATTTTTTTGTGGACATCCCGATGATGGATAATTTTTACTTCGTTATAAAATATTTAGTCAAATAATTATGGCTAGTGATCGCCCGGCACTCGAAATTTGTGTTGAATAAACGAAAATATTGTGGAATTGGTAAACCAATTTTTCAACAGGAAAAATGATGCGATAAAAGAATTGTATTTTGCACAGCTTCATTCGTCCTCTGTTTCACAGTCTTCATACCCCGCATGTCTTAAGTTGCCTACACAACTTGCTCACACAACCTCAGGGGAGGGACTAACGATCCACGCTCATTTAAATCGCTGATTGTAATGGACCGCTTTTCCCCTAAAATGATTTGCAAATAATTAATGAACCTGTGAAATTTTTGAAAATAGAAAGTAATCTTCACATAGAACTTGTCAATGTCTTTCATTTAAAAAAACAATTATCAAAATCGGTGCAGTACAGACTGTTTTATTTGGTTCAAATTAATTCATGTTCAATGATTAAATATATAGATATAGATAAAATTACCTGTGAAACATCGGAGATGACAATCAGAGCTTTGGATGTCAGTGTAGTCTAAAATTGCATTCATACTTACTTCGTAAAGTATTGTTCAAAGCTGCCCTCGTTCTCCTATAATTGGTTATTTCCACATAGGGAATGTTTAAGTTAAGCCCTGTTGTATAGTAAATCCATATCAAATGATGTTCACCAGTCAAACGTAATTTCAATTAAAAAAGGAACCAGTGTTTGGAACCATTCATTGTCGTTTATTAGTGGCCTAGACATTTTAGGTGGACTTGACGGAGAAATACACTGCATTGTCCGTGGATAGTGGCGTATCACATACTCTACACTTCATCTATCTGTAAACAGTCCGCGCAAATTTAACATACATATCTTTGTTCGTTACATATAGAGGAATATTGCATATTTTGCTAATTACACAGCTCTGCTCTCCGGAAAATAAATATAGGTGTTGTAACGACAGTGGTGCGAATTGTGCAGGTGTGGAAATTTGAACATTAGCTACATAAACATAATTTGGTGTTCAAACAAAAGATTTAAAAACAATATAAACTAAGCTCAATTAGTAGAGACCAATATTCAAACGCAAAATAACAAGCATGAGTGGCCGCGCAGCAATCACCCGATCACGTAACCGACCGCCAACCCCGCAATTCAAACAATTGTCGAGAGTGTCAGTGTTTGATTGTTTGTTGTTTGACAAATAACAACGCATCAAATTGTAGAAATTCCACGCATACATGCAATCAAGTTAGCAAGTTAGCTGCGTGCCTTGTTAGAGTCGACCTCGTAGTGGGGATATTTTGCCTTTAGGTTGGCAATACCATGACTAATTATTATGGTCGCAGTAATTGGGTGTAATTTGGGTACCGAGCTAAGGCCACGTACACACTGACGCATCATATCTCATGCTAATTAATTATCGAGCCGCTTATGAAACTCTATCGTTTTAACGTCCGATGTTAATGCTGTCATCCTTTCACGTGCAAAGCCGTTCAGGAACCAAACTGTTTACGAAACTGCGGCATTTGCACTAAGACTCGCTAAGACGCAGAAATATTCGCGGTATATAAAAGGAACTGCAGCCGCTCTTTTCCACGCCATAAAATGTTTTATTTCGTTAGACTGTAAAGTTTGACTTATGCACTTTTCCATTGACTTTTATGCATTTTCGATGACACTAAAACATTTCTAAATGATAAAATCGATATTGGTTTTATTCCTTAAACCTGCAGCCACGCCGACGTTACTGACTTGACAAAATTTATCGTCTTATTTGACGACGAAATCGTCCAGATTATCTGCAAAAGTAATTAATTATTATAGTTTGAATAACTGGTTCTCACGGGTCTGAAAGGGCAGATGTACATTTTCTTCCAGTAGGTCATATTCTTCTTGCGGTTAGATTGCTAAAAGTAAATGCTAAATAAATAATCTAGAAATATAAATTGATAAACAACCTTTCTCGTGGTGTAAATTATTTGATTTTATTTTGTATCAGAAATTATTAACTCTGACGACATTCTATTTTAAGTAATCATTCTAGAATATTTTTTTCCGACAACACTTACATACGACTATATTAATATTTAAACCGGAGGTAGTCTACGTACAATGTTAAGGATCCTTAAAACAACATGGTCCTATGGAATTCAATTATGGGGAACTGCAAGTGATACAAACATTCAGAAGCTGCAGCGGTTTGAATCAAAAGTACTAAAACACATTAATTTGCCATACATCGTTCTATTTCCAAATCGCAAACAACACAAAGAGCTGAAAGTTGCCATAATCCAAGATGCAATCTCGCTCAAGTCTGCTAACCTTCAAAAAAGGCTTCAATTACATCAAAGCAACATAGCACAAGATCTTCTGCAACCCCTCCAATACAGAAGACTCAAAAAACTGGACCAGGGCTCCACCATTCGGTTGAGTTTCAATCTGTGTCAATTAAATCTCTTGTCAACAATATTGTTTAGTGACTATTTATATTTAGCATATCTGGACTAACGTGAACAGTTTTAAATATGGAATCGTATATGAGAAATAATGTAAGTATATACAATTTTATATTTAAAATTTAAATATATAATCTCTCACCCTAATATAGTTGGTGGAAACGATATTTGAAGTTGACGTATGCAGGGGTCTTATTTTACAATGAGTCTGAAATATGGTTTCCACGAACTATACTGTTTGTTGCAAAATTTATTCCATAAGTAGTTTCTACACTGTATAAGTTGTCCACAGCCTAACAAAAACATTGAATTGAATTGAATGATGGTTTCAACATTTATTGAGCACACACTACATTTGTTGCCGATTGTACACCAAGGTTGAGAAGACATTTTTCTTAGCCACGCTATATTATTGCTCAACATGCTCACCCGATAAAAGGTTGTTTTTTGAAGCTAGCAGTGAAAAAATATAATTAATGAGCATAGATATTAATAAACCAGAAGAATGTTCTTAAATCCAGGTGGAGTAAATTTAAATTAAAATTTAAATATATCTAAGTCGAACTCCACAAACTTTAATGAGCGTAAAATTACAAATGTAACATGTTTCGGCAGAACACTACTGCCATCATCAGCCCTTAAAGAATTTATAATTTTTTAAAATTCTTTAAGGGCTGATGATGGCAGTAGTGTTCTGCTGAAACATGTTCCATTTGTAATTTTACGCTCATTAAAGTTTGTGGAGTTCGACTTAGATATATTTAAATTTTAATAGATATTAATGCTTAACCACAAGTATATACACATGAAAAGACAAAAAAATGTGGACGTCTTCAACGGCTGAATTTTGAATGACCGTTTTTTGTTCGGACTATTACAGTTCGCACTTTACCATCGCGTCCAGAATGCACTGAGCCTCCAGCACAAGGGAAGAGTGATGACGATATTAACGACAGCTGCAGGGCGAGTTCAGGTGGCCCATTTGGAATGAGACCACCTTTTCAAAAATGTTACCGTAATTGCTAAATTTCTGCCATTGTTCTAATCGATGAATATTGATATCAGTCATATCATGTTCGGCCGCTGCAGTGAGTGCAGTTCCAATTAGGAGTGGAAGGACGGATAAATCATCGGGATTTGAATTATAAGCCGCCAATTAAGGCAGGCTTTAATTAAGGTGAGATATGTGTACATCTCCTCATAAGTAAGCAGTGACTAGCCTATAATTCTCTTAAAATGACACCTCATTGATTTGATGCCTACTGCCAAAATACCACCCACATGTGGGGAACGAGGGGATATAAAATGCCAATTAACATTGTTCGCAGTACAATCAGTAATAAAAAGTTTAAACAGGTCTGACTTTATAACTTGGTGGTGAATAATTCACAATTCACGATCGCTTTCCTTAATAAATGTTGTCAGCGGGACATGAAATAAATTATGATGACGTAGAGTCGATAACCAATTCTAAGTAAATTGCTTTGGTACCCAAAAATATGAATAAACAAATATACGCTTTTATGTACTTGTTTCACTCTGTATTTTTGTCGATTTACCGCAAACAAATATTATAACTTGACTGAAGTCTATAAGCTCTGAATTATAAGTGTTGAGTTTACTCGAAAACTACCACTAACATAAACTAATAGGTGGGAGTAGGGTGTAAAATGACACGTCTCAACCACGTCAAGGTAAACTGAAAAATAACACTTTTAATAATATATTAATATTACCCTAAAGAACTTTGAATCCAATTAATAGGTCCAGGAAAGTAAATATCAAAAGACAATTATTGTGACAAAAAAAATCGTCTCTAGTTTTATCTTAGTATGCTGTTGAGCAGTGTAATTATTAAATATTAGAGGATTTGAAACACTCTTTGTTTTGGTTATGTTTCTACATTATGAAAACAATGTATTCAGCAGTATTTAAACGTATCTTTTTTGGATTTATCGTCCAATAATTTGTTGCGGTGCTGTGCGAATGAATTGTTTCATTCATTTCACTCCATTTTTATAGAAAAAAAGCACTACGCAACACACTTTTGCAATGACATTTGTGTAATTTTGATCTATCAACAGCACCAAATAGCGCTAAAATAATAAATTTAATCCATTTCATAAAAAATGAAAATGACGTACGCACTTTGGTGCGCTTAACACGTATCCTCTGTTGACACATTTGGTGCACTTTACAGACATACTGCCGAACCACACATGTAATTTGACACTTTCGGGCAGGCAATCCATGGAGAAATTGTCAGTTTCGGTAATGGGCCTACTATTTTGGTCACTAAATATTTATAAACCAGAAGAATGTCGATGAATCCAAGTGGAGTAAATTTAAATTATAATTTAAATAATATATTTAAGTCGAACTCCACAAACTTTAATAATTACAATGGGAACATGTTTCGGCAGAACACTACTGCCATGATCAGCCCTAATTTAACAAGAGATTAATGATACAATTGATGAATTACAGAGAGGTTCTTACCTTAGAGAATATTTAAAATTATGACGTTATTTTCGAATTAAATTTGACGTTTTGAAAAGGTTACATGATTTTTAAAGGATTTCGTAAAAACAAAATTTATAAAATGTAAAAATTAAAAATGGATCAAGGAGAATCTGGTAAGTTTGTTTAAGTGGTAAAAAATTAAAATAGTGAATTAATAATGGGATTATTAAAGTTATTCTGTTCGTTTAAACAAGATCTGTTTTCCAGATTCAAGGCTTTCCTTATTTCCAAAGTCTCAAGAAAATCTAATTTTTGGCCATTATTGCATTTATGAATCAATTTGGAATTTGATGGTGAAAACTATATTTCGTTATTAATATATGATTGGCGAAAGAAGAAGGTGTTGATGGAGGAGGATCAAGATCTGTGTTGTTATAGTTGTGCCTGAAATGTTCTTTAATACGGTCTGATATTTTGCGACCTGTTTGACCTATGTAGAATGACTCACTGTGTTCTGCCGAAACATGTTCCCATTGTAATTATTAAAGTTTGTGGAGTTCGACTTAAATATATTCTTCTGGTTTATAAATATGGCTAGTCGGCCTAATAATGTTCGTAATTATGAGAAATTAATGATCAAGAGAAGATTCACCCTTTTAAAAATATGGTTTCTACAAAATTGCCTCAAGCTTCAGATCACCCGAAAATTTATCTCTATAAGGACTGGAATCAAGAACCACATCTCTTGGAAGATTAAACGACAGGCGGAGAGAAACTGGATCAAAGAATGCATCAGAGAACATTATCGCCACCTCAACATCGTGAATAGAGAGCTCAAATGGCTCTACTTTGAAATCAATTTCTCGCTGGACCACCTACACTTCGACCATCTGGACAGACTTATTAGAGATATATTACAAGAGTTAGCACATAGGAAATACGAGAATCTAGTAAGAAAATTAGATCACCACTTTGAACAATTAAAAATACCATTTAAAGATAAGAGTTCCATCTTAGACCATCATGTAGAATCCTTACCTATTCTCTTAGATCATGTAGAGTCCGTACCTATTCAAAGTAGTCAAGCTATAGATCATAAATTTCACAACAGAGTTTTAAATGACAGCAATAACTTATTTTCAGAGCCTTAATTTTTTTTCCAAAAGCTTTAAATACAATGTCCAACCATTAAATATCCAACACGTAAAAGAAACACTTGCAGTTGAAACAGAAATCATCACCAATCATTATAATACACCATTGATACCCGATACCATTCCATCACTAGTAACTACAGTAACTACCTTATCTAAAGACCACCACAATATCACAAAGAACATTTCAGATTCAAACATGATTAAAAGATTAAAAACAAAAATTAAAGCAAACAACATTTGTATTAGTAAAGCCGACAAGGGTAATTGCTTGGTAATACTTAACAGACAAGATTACTTAAACAAAGTAGTAAAATCTGGTGACTTTACAAAACTCAAAAAAGATCCTACTTCAAAATTTGTTTCCCACCTTAAATCTACGCTCAAAGACCTTTCAGAAACCGTTAAATATTTTGCCCCACAAGCTTTCACTCTAATACCCATGAATTCTTGCATAGCTAGACTATACGGTCTACCTAAAATACATAAAACTAAACCTTTTCCCATTAGACCAGTAGTTTCTTTTGTCAATTCACCTGCATCAATACTTTCAAAATGGCTTAATACAATTCTTAGACAACATTTAGATTTCAATAACAAATTTGCAATAAAAAACTCAATAGATCTTTGCTCCAAACTTAAAAATTTCCAAATTCCATCAGACACTAAACTTGTTTCATTAGACGTAGTTAATTTATTCTCCAGCATCCCACCCAAATCTTGCTTATTAATATTAAAAACCTACTATGTATTTAATTCTAATATCCCAACCAAATTTACATTCACTTTGTCAGACTATCCTAGATCAAAATTTCTTTCAATTTAATAATAAATTTTATTCACAAAACTCGGGCTTAGCAATGGGTTTTAATTTGTCACCTCTTTTAGCAGAAATATTCATGAATAACTTAGAAGATCAGTTTTTAACTTCTAAAGATCGTTTTCTCTTTTGGTACAGATATGTAGATGACATAATTGTTTTATTCAAAGGATCTGATTCTGAACTTGATAACGCACTCAGCAACTTAAATTCTTTAAATCAATCCATTAAATTCACCGTTGAAATTGAAATCAATTCCCAAATTCTCTATTTAGACTTGTTAATCACTAGAAATAATAATACTTTTAAATTTGACATTTATAGAAAACCTAGTATCACATATTGCGTAATACATTTTGACCCCGATTATTTTCTATACTACTATCAGATTCATCTCAGAACTTAATAACATTAAACAAATTGCTTCAAATAATGGATATTCTTTAAAAACTATAAATAAATTATACTATAGATACTATAACAAATTCAAATACACACACCACTTGGTTAAAAATCCTTCAGAAACAATTTAGTTTTCAAATTCATTAACATACTCTGGTGTCGTCTCATAGAAATGTTTTAAAATACTTAAGAAAAACGGTTTTAAAGTTTCATTTAAAACAGATAACAACTTATCCAGATTTTTTATTAAAAATAAAGATCCATTAGATTACAAATCGTCATCAGGTGTATACAAATTGAACTGCTCTTCTTGTGAGTCATTCTACATAGGTCAGACAGGTCGCAAAATATCAGACCGTATTAAAGAACATTTTAGGCACATCTATAACAACACAGATATTGATCCTCCTCCATCAACACCTTCTTCTTTCGCCAATCATATATTAATAACGAAACATAGTTTTTCACTATCAAATTCCAAATTGATTCATAAATGCAATAAAGGTCGGAAATTATATTTTCTTGAGACTTTGGAAATAAGGAAAGCCTTGAAACTGGAAAACAGATTTTGTTTAAACGAACAGAATAACTTTAATAATCCCATTATTAATTCACTATTTTAATTTTTTACCACTTAAACAAACTTAACAGATTCTCCTTGATCCATTTTTAATTTTTACATTAATTTTATAAAATGTTGTTTTTACGAAATCCTTTAAAAATCACCTTTTCAAAACGTCAAATTTAATTTAAAAATAACGTCATAATTTTAAATATTCTTTAAGGTAAGAATCTCTCTGTAATTCATCAATTGTATCATTAATCTCTTTTTAAATTAGGGCTGATGATGGCAGTAGTGTTTTGCTGAAACATGTTCCCATTGTAATTATTAAAGTTTGTGGAGTTCGACTTAAATATATTTAAATTTTAATTTTAAACTAAATATTTAGAACACTAAAAGGAAATAATTAAAATGCAGTGTAAAGTTGCGCTCATCAAGAATATTTGAATGATTTGCTGTACCTATTTGTATGTATTTTTAAAATCCTAGGTATAGTGTATTGCCGTGAATATTAAAACTGAATTGCTTGTTTCCTAGGAAAGTACACTGTAGTGTAATTTGGTACAGTAATAACCCCATCCTATTTCCCTATTTAGGAAAAATCAGTATCCTTCAGATTCGACGTAGCTACATAGTTTACTGTAACAATTACCACCTCTTTATTTGATGTATCTTTCTATTTTGTGTAGTAAATGTTAATTCAAAGACAATAAAAATTCCTTTTTGAAAGTTGTTTCATGACACGTTTGTATGGAATGAAATATCCATAGGGTAAAACATGAGTTTGTACATGTAGAAAATTGAAATCCTATATTATGTAAACGTGATTTAGCACTGGTTGCAATTTAAATTTGAAAACGTAATGTAAAGCAGTTGATAAATTTGGAATCAGAAAGTTTAGTAATGGAGCAAATCGTCTCGGTTTGCCGATAGGAGCGCAAATGTAATTTTAGTAACGGGCATATCACTTAGATTCTGCCGTAATACCCCATCATTTATTGAATATCCATCCTGATAGATGACTTGAATACGGGCTGTCACGTCTAAAAAGGCGTATAACGACTTTGTAGACCTCTGTTGGGTACAGATAAGACTTACAGAACTTGACAAGGCTTAGTGCTTGTCGAAATGTCAATTCAATTCCTCGTTCTAATAGTTCATTATACTATCTGTAACAATTTCCTGCACCGAAAAACGGGCTTAAGCAGAAGAGTAAGTAACGCTGAACATACCTACGTGTAAGATTACTAATGGTACATGTTTCGGCAGAATACTTCTGCCATCATCAGCCCTAATTTAACAAGAGATTAATGATACAATTGATGAATTACAAGAGGGGTTCTTACCTTAAAGAATATAAAAAATTATGACATTGACGTAATTTTGAATTAAATTTGACGTTTTCAAAGGGTTACATGATTTTTAAAAGATTTCGTAAAAACAACATTTTATAAATGTAAAAATTAAAAATGGATCAAAGAGAATCTGGTAAGTTTGTTTGAGTGAAAAATTAAAATAGTGAATTAATAATGGGATTATTGAAGTTATTCTGTTCATTTAAACAAGATCTGTTTTCCAGTTTCAAGGCTTTCCTTATTTCCAAAATCTCGAGAAAATCTAATTTCCGGCCTTTCTTGCATTTATGAATCAATTTGGAATTTGATGGTGAAAAACTATGTTTCGTTATTAATATATGATTAGCGAAAGAAGAAGGTGTTGATGGTGGAGGATCAAGATCTGTGTTGTTATAGATGTGCCTGAAATGTTCTTTAATACGGTCTGATATTTTGCGACCTGTCTGACCTATGTAGAATGACTCACAAGTAGAGCAGCTTAATTTGTATACACCTGATGATGATTTGTAATCTAATGGATCTTTATTTTTAATAAAAAATCTGGATAAGTTGTTATCTGTTTTAAATGAAACTTTAAAACCGTTTTTCTTAAGTATTTTAGAACATTTCTCTGAGACGACGCCAAAATATGTTAATGAATTTGAAAAGGAAATTGTTTCTGAAGGATTTTTAACCAAGTAGTGTGTGTATTTGAATTTGTTACAGTATCTATAGTATAATTTATTTATAGTTTTTAAAGAATATCCATTATTTGAAGCGATTTGTTTAATGTTATTAAGTTCTGTTTGAAAAGATGAATCTGATAGTGGTATAGAAAATAATCGGTGGAAAAAGGAATGAAAAGCTGCAAATTTATGGGAAACAGGGTGACAAGAGTCAAAAGGTATTACACAATCTGTGATACTAGGTTTTCTATAAATGTCAAATTCAAAAGTATTATTATTTCTAGTGATTAACAAGTCTAAAAAGGGGATTTGGGAATTGATTTCAATTTCAACGGTGAATTTAATGGATTGGTTTAAAGAATTTAAGTTGCTGAGTGCGTTATCAAGTTCAGAATCAGATCCTTTGAATAAAACAATTATGTCATCTACATATCTGTACCAAAAGAGAAAATGATCTTTAAAAGGTGAAGAAGTTAAAAACTGATCTTCCAAGTTATTCATGAATATTTCTGCTAAAAGAGGTGACAAATTAGAGCCCATTGCTAAGCCTGAGTCTTGTGAATAAAAATTATTATTAAATTGAAAGAAATTTTGATCTAGGACAGTCTCACAAAGTGAATGTAAATTTAGTGCATGTATGGTTGGCATATTAGAATTAAATAGTAGGTTTTTTAAAATTAATAAGCAAGATTTGGGTGGGATGCTGGGGAATAAATTAACTACGTCAAATGAAACAAGTCTAGTGTCTGATGGAATTTGGAAATTTCTAATTTTGGAGCAAAGATCTATTGAGTTTTTTATTGCAAATTTGTTATTAAAATCTAAATGTTGTCTAAGAATTGTATTAAGCCATTTTGAAAGTATTGATACAGGTGAATTAACAAAAGAAACTACTGGTCTAATGGGAAAAGGTTGAGTTTTATGTATTTTAGGTAGACCGTATAGTCTAGGTATGCAAGGATTCATGGGTATTAGTGTGAAAGCTTTTGGGTCAAAATATTTAATAGTTTCTGAAACGTCTTTGAGCGTAGATTTAAGGTTGGAAACAAATTTTGAAGTAGGATCTTTTTTGAGTTTTGTAAAGTCACCAGATTTTAAGAAATTCTCTACTTTGTTTAAGTAATCTTGTTTGTTAAGTATTACCAAACAATTACCCTTGTCAGCTTTACTAATACAAATGTTGTTTTCTTTAATTTTTGTTTTTAAGCTTTTAATCATGTTTGAATCTGAAATGTTCTTTGTGATATTGTCTTTAGATAAGGTAGTTAATGTAGTTACTAGTGATGGAATGGTATCGGGTATCAATGGTGTATTATAATGATTGGTGATGATTTCTGTTTCAACTGCAAGTGTTTCTTTTACGTGTTGGATATTTAATGGTTGGACATTGTATTTAAGGCCTTTGGAAAGAAAATTAATTTCAGACTCTGAAAATAAGGTATTACTGTCATTTAAAACTCTATTGTGAAATTTATGATCTATAGCTTGACTACTTTGAATAGGTAAAGATTCTACATGATGGTCTAAGATGGACCTCTTATCTTTAAATGGCATGTTTAATTGTTCAAAGCAAAGGTGATCTAACTTTCTTACTAGATTCTCGTATTTCCTATGTGCTAAGTCTTGTAATCTATCTCTAATAAGTCTGTCCACATGGTCGAACTGTAGGTGGTCCAGGGAGAAATTGATTTCAAAGTAAAGCCATTTGAGGTCTCTATTCACGATGTTGAGGTGGCGATAATGTTCTTTGATGCATTCTTTGATCCAGTTTCTCTCCGCCTGTCGTTTAATCTTCAAAGATATGTGGTTTTTGATTCCAGTCCTTATAGAGATAAATTTTGGGGTGATCTGAAGCTTGAGGCAATTTTGAAGGAACCAGATTTTTAAAAGGGTTAATCTTCTCTTGATCATTAATTTCTCATAATTACGAACATTATTAGGCCGACTAGCCATATTTATAAACAAGAAGAATGTTCTTAAATCCAAGTGGAGTAAATTTAAATTAAAATTTAAATATATCTATGTCGAACTCCACAAACTTTAATAACTGTAAGATTACTAATGGTACATGTTTCGGCAGAATACTTCTGCCATCATCAGCCCTAATTTAACAAGAGATTAATGATACAATTGATGAATTACAAGAGGGGTTCTTACCTTAAAGAATATAAAAAATTATGACATTGACGTAATTTTGAATTAAATTTGACGTTTTCAAAGGGTTACATGATTTTTAAAAGATTTCGTAAAAACAACATTTTATAAATGTAAAAATTAAAAATGGATCAAAGAGAATCTGGTAAGTTTGTTTGAGTGAAAAATTAAAATAGTGAATTAATAATGGGATTATTGAAGTTATTCTGTTCATTTAAACAAGATCTGTTTTCCAGTTTCAAGGCTTTCCTTATTTCCAAAATCTCGAGAAAATCTAATTTCCGGCCTTTATTGCATTTATGAATCAATTTGGAATTTGATGGTGAAAAATTATGTTTCGTTATTAATATATGATTAGCGAAAGAAGAAGGTGTTGATGGTGGAGGATCAAGATCTGTGTTGTTATAGATGTGCCTGAAATGTTCTTTAATACGGTCTGATACTAAAATACTTAAGAAAAACGGTTTTAAAGTTTCATTTAAAACAGATAACAACTTATCCAGATTTTTTATTAAAAATAAAGATCCATTAGATTACAAATCATCATCAGGTGTATACAAATTAAGCTGCTCTACTTGTGAGTCATTCTACATAGGTCAGACAGGTCGCAAAATATCAGACCGTATTAAAGAACATTTCAGGCACATCTATAACAACACAGATCTTGATCCTCCACCATCAACACCTTCTTCTTTCGCTAATCATATATTAATAACGAAACATAGTTTTTCACCATCAAATTCCAAATTGATTCATAAATGCAATAAAGGCCGGAAATTAGATTTTCTCGAGATTTTGGAAATAAGGAAAGCCTTGAAACTGGAAAACAGATCTTGTTTAAATGAACAGAATAACTTCAATAATCCCATTATTAATTCACTATTTTAATTTTTCACTCAAACAAACTTACCAGATTCTCTTTGATCCATTTTTAATTTTTACATTTATAAAATGTTGTTTTTACGAAATCTTTTAAAAATCATGTAACCCTTTGAAAACGTCAAATTTAATTCAAAATTACGTCAATGTCATAATTTTTTATATTCTTTAAGGTAAGAACCCCTCTTGTAATTCATCAATTGTATCATTAATCTCTTGTTAAATTAGGGCTGATGATGGCAGAAGTATTCTGCCGAAACATGTACCATTAGTAATCTTACAGTTATTAAAGTTTGTGGAGTTCGACATAGATATATTTAAATTTTAATTAAAATTTACTCCACTTGGATTTAAGAACATTCTTCTTGTTTATACCTACGTGTGTGTGATGAAAGTTTATTATAACAAAAAAAAACTGTTTTGAAAAGAAAGAAATCAAACAAGACTGTGGTGAGATTTATAGTGGGCCCATCTTTACATAATATCTTGTATAATATGTGTTATAAACCACTTTACTAAAACAAGAATAATTTTGGATACTTTTCAAATTGCCTTACATCCTTTAATGTTGAAATTAAATTTAACTTCTTGTGCTTTAATCTACAATAAAAAACAATAACAATGACTATTTTTATCTACAACATTTACTTTTACTAACTCGCTTTTAAAGCTCCCATTTTAAGACAACGAAGAACTATGAAGACGATTTGAGAAAATTAATTTATTTTATGGAGGTAAGCGGCCTCCCCCGGTTCTTTAAGACCATAAGAAACAGCTTTAATTGTCGGGAATTCGTTGTTAAGAGAAAAAATTCATTATTCGGAGATTTAAACGACCAAAATGGAGACAATTATCTCCCACCCTAATGAATGTATAATCCAATTGCAAGGAAGGGACGTCCGTATTAGATCGTATGTCCAGCGCTTCAAACTACAATAATTGTGTTAAAGACATTTTATTTTGCTTACTCTATTTTCATCAATTTCTGTAAATAAGACGTAGTGTAGCCTCGATCAAATTACGGTTGTCATTGTTTGAGTTGGGTCACTGTTTTTTGGGTTAAGGATAGAAAAACATGTAGCGGGAAAAGGAGACTGGCGGGTAAGCCAGTCGGTCCCTAGTCTCGAACCGAGCTGTTTGTACCGTTGTTTAATAAAACTTATTCTTTTGTTCTAAAAACCGTGTTTAACTATTACATCAGCAGTGGGAAAAAGAACCCGTGTGTGTGTGTTTGTAAGTGCGAGCAAGCAAAAAGAAAAATGTCACTCGAAAGTGATGAGATGGAAAACCGCGGTAATGAGAGTTTTCCCGCGATACACGGATTACGCCGCAGTACTGGAACAAATTTGTGGCCCGTATGAAACAGGCTGATGGGACCATGACCCACTACGTCCAGGAGAAATTGGGTTTACAACAGTGTCGTCTGGACGACGAGGGTACAATTTCCTGCATCATCAGCGGTTTGCCCTTGGAACTGGAAGCCAACGCCCGCGCCTATCAAAGCAGCATCCCCGACCCCGACCAACAAAAGTCCCGGTTAAGTTGTGTGTAGCAAGCCATCACGAATGAAAACGCCCCGCCGGCCGAATGCAGCAGTGACACTGGTATCGAGTACTTTAATTGCGGAAAACGCGGAAATATGGCGCGAGAATCTCGTCAAAAAAACGGTACGAGGTGCTATTCGTGCAATCATTTTGGTCACAAAAAGGAGAATTGCCGATTCCGGAAGTCGGAGTCGTCCGCCACCCAAAAGTTCCGCCGATTCGCAATATGTGAAATTAAAATATGACTTATACCGAAAGCAGTGCTTTGTCGACGGAAACGTGTTAATATAATTTCGGCGACATGTGTGGAAAAATTCGAGGTGAATTACAATACAAAGTCAAGCAAAAAAAAAAAGGAGTTTATAAAAAAGGGTTTGGAGGCGCGACGATTTGTACCACCCTAGAGGCGAATTTCTTATTGCAAATAGACGAACTTCCACGGTCGTGACAGATGCCGACATGGACACTTTCGATGTAATCATCGGGTAGCTGCAAATTACTTTAGTGGAGGCTGAATCCCGACCCCGAATTATATTAGAAGAGGACATCGATTTGCCGCCCGGTACCACTTCAATGGTGAAAGTCAACATCGCAGGGATGGACGACGAAGTGGATATCCTGGTCAACAGTCAACGATACCAAATTGGCAGTTCTGTAATCTGCGTTTCGGGTACTGTCCGCAGGAGGTCAAGGTCACAAACACCCATTCCAAATGTAGGGAAGGACACCGTGACTTGGAAGGAAAGGGGTGAAACATGCGACAGCGTCCAGGAATTTCAGAGTTTGAGGGTGAGTTTTCAGAGCGATGAGTTGAACGATAAGCATGATATTAAGTCAGCAAATGTAAAAGTGATTGAGAACTTAAACGACAGTGATAAGGGAAAATTGTTACTTGTTTTAAATAAGTGGTCGCATTGTTTTGCGAGAAATTTGGCAGAGTTGGGTGTCGTAAAAGAAGGAAAGCTGGAGATTAAGTTGAAAGATGAAGCTCACACTGTTTGCTACGGTTTGCTATCGCCCTTATCGATTATCATACAGGGAGAGGACGGTGGTACCAGAAACAGTTAATTACTACTTATTAGAGGCGGGTATAATTAGAGTCCCATTCGAAATTTTCCAGCCCGGTTGTCTTAGTGAAAAAGAAAAACGGTCAGTTTCGTATATGAGTTATGAATTTCGAGGTTTTGAAAGTTGGGAAATTAGCGAAAAAAATATATATCGAGTTTTCCAGCAGGGATTTTAATGCAAACTGCTCGCTTGGAGTGGCAAGACAGTTCTGAATCTATGACTCGATATAATGCAAATGTTGCGTGTTTTGGCGTCTTCTGGCGTCTTCTGGTTGATGTCCCTTAGTTCTTGTCCTGATCTTGAGTTACGTAGTGACATCAAAAGCTAAGTACTGCTGCTGAGGTCCCAATCGTGTGAATCAGCGAACTAGGCGAATGTCGGCCTCTTGTGACGGCATACCATGTGTTGATTTTAGGGCATTGAATAAAATGACTAACAAAGCGCAATAATAAATTAAAGCAAAGCTACCCATTTGAAATAAAAATAATGCTTCAAGGTTATGTTTCAACTGCAATAAGTGTAAGTGTAAGTAGAGAATGTAGAGCGCAGCGAAAAACCGTTGAAATCCAGAGAATTAATTTCACACCCGGACTAGTGGCTTCTAAGTGTAATGCTACAGTTAATAAACCCGATACACGTCCGAAAGTTTTACAAATCAAACTTCCAAAACATTCCACAAATAAATTATTTTGTTGTTACTCTGGATAATGAGTTTGTTTTGACATGTTTTAAAGTACAAGATCGTACCGTAAAGTGTTTAATTGATGCAGGAACTGAATGTAGATTACTGTCCGATAAGACTGCAAACAAATTTCAATGTCGTTTACAGCAGAGCTTCGTATTTCTAAAAGGTACCTATAGGTGATAATTTGATTCCAAATTAGAAAAAGAAGTGCAACGTACGGACGCTAGTTTAATAAGCTTTGGCGTTATTTTGTTTCAACGTCACGATAGGAAACTGAAACTCATCTCGTATTATTCCAAACGAACTACAGCTAATGAAGCAAAATACCACTCTTAAACATTTTCGTGTTTATCTTCTAGGGATTAATTTTAAACTAATTGTTAATATTTTTTTGAAATTAATAACGGGGATTAATTGAAGACTTAAGATATGACTTTATTTTATGAAATCTCCTACAAGTCTGGCTAAACTTTTGTTTCAATCATTCTTGAAACTAACCTCGTAACTTTAGACATAGTACCTATATCATAACAAGTCCAGCTGAGCAATGTTATCACAGTTACGAGCTCGAGACCTTGGCGGTTGTAGAATCTTTGCAACGTTTTAGGATTTACTTAATGGGTTTCTATTTCAAAATAGTAACAGATTGTTCCGCCGTTCGATAAACTTTCGTAAAACGCGATTTAATTCCTCGCGTCGCCAGATGGAGGCTCCGGGTGCAAGATTTTGATTTCGAAATAGAGCATCGTCTGGGTGATTCTATGAAACACTTAGATGCATTAAGTAGAAACGCAATAAATACAATGTCAATTTCGGTAGAGGATTGGTTTCTCACGCTTCAGTTACAAGATGACGCAAGTTGGCAGATTATCGAACAGATTCGGAATAAAACTAGCCGCGATCTAGACCAAAAATACATTTACAGAAATAGTCGTCTTGATCGGAAAATGTTTGGGGGAGAGAAATTAGTCGTACCGAAATTTGCAAAATTTTCGATTGCACAGAAACACCATGATGAGATCGGTCACCCTGGATTTGCGCGTTGATTAAAAGATTATCAAGCAAAATTATTGGTTTCCTCGAATGTCAACGCTTGTCTTAAGTGCGCGTATATAAAAAAAAAGGGTAATTATGGAAAACCGGAAGGAGAACTGCATCCTAGACAAAAACCAGACACTCCGATGCACAAGATTCACATAGACCACCTTGGTCCATTTCCAAAAAGTAGATCCGGATATTCATACATCATAACTTTAGTAGACTCTTTTACGAAATATTATATGGTTGCAAGACCTAGTCTTAGTAGTACTGTGGGTTCTGCGGGGTGTATCAAAAAAACCTTAGGAGTATTTTCGGAGAATCTCTCAGTTACCTTACGCTAGTGATTTCAGATAAATGGGAAAGCGCTTGTCAGTCGATCTTTTACTGATTTTATGGGTAATAAACAGATCAAACATGTCACAACAGCTATCGCTACTCCGTGTGCCAACGGACAAGTTGAGAGGTTTCATTGAACACTTGTGGATGCAATGAGGGCATTAGGCGATGACAATGATGTATAGTGGGACAATCGGCCTGATTCTATAAAAAAAGTGACTACAAAAAGTGTTTATAAATGACCATTATTACAATCAACTTTTTAATCACGGTGAAAATACCTTTTGTCAATTTGTGTATTCTATAAGTGAAGTCTCAACAACGGTCATTACAGAAATTTGGTAAAGACTTGAGTTATTAGGAGTAGTTCGAATAAAATCGAAAGTAGAATGGATGAATCGAGCGAATTTGTTGCTGGAGATTATGTGGGGTATCAGTAATACCGAAAGTGCAAGCACTAAGTTCACTCCGTATGGGCTCATGTTTGGTCAAAAGGGAAATTTGTTAAGACTTAGAGGTACCATCGAGGTCGGTAACTTCCAATGTTGAGAAAGAGCGGAGAGTTGCACACAAAAACTGGTCAAAGGTTTCTCGCAAGATGAAATTGAGGTTCGATCGAAAAAGAAAGCAGGCGAGGAGGTATAAAAAGGGAGATCTCGTATTGTGGCGGGATGGTAATTTGTGCAACATCAGTGGTGTTGATAAGAAATTGAGTGGGAAGTTTACCGGACCGTATGTGATTGATAAAGTGTTTGAGGGCGATAGGTACAGGATTCGTAGTGTGAGGGGAATGGGGAGAGATAAAAACCTTAAAACATTAGTTAGTAGCCATGGACTCATTGAGACGGCTCAGAAAATCCCTTCAGGATGATCAGAGCTAGACAAGTAACGATTTCGATATTCCCTTATCAGAATTGATGGATGATTAGCGGTGTTTGTGTTGCTGTAATGGCACTACTCTGAGTTTGAGATTGTGACGCGTAGCTGTACAGGGCGGCTATATAAGGACCTGTGGAACAAATTGTTCATACCCGGATGGGGGCCGAGCAGGACGGCTAAGAATTACCTGTGGATGTGAGTTTGAGTTAAGTATGAGAAAGTGATCACTG
Source organism: Diaperis boleti (assembly GCA_963583935.1). NCBI lineage: Eukaryota > Metazoa > Arthropoda > Insecta > Coleoptera > Tenebrionidae > Diaperis > Diaperis boleti. Next base: position 42,479,274 of record OY757244.1, read on the forward strand.
ATTGAATTATTTGAGTTGGCATCCGGGAGATGTGGTCTGGCCAATCACATCTACCGGGTGGGTTGGAGTTGAGTGTCTCGAGTAGGCACATAAAGACGAGAAAAGGTAGCACCGATAATCAGTAAACATGATAAACATATTTCAAACTCAGAATGGTGATAAGTGAGTCTGGGGTGTAGAAACATTTCTGTCGAAAATTTTTGGATTTCAGAATGCCCAAAGATGAGGTGGGACAGTAGACAGCAAGCCGAGGCGACCCACAAATCACGAGGACGTGATCTGGTCAGGATGGCCGAATGTTAAAGACATTTTATTTTGCTTACTCTATTTTCATCAATTTCTGTAAATAAGACGTACTGTAACCTCAATCAAATTACGGTTGTCATTGTTTGAGTTGGGTCACTGTTTTTTGGGTTAAGGATAGAAAAACATGTAGCGGGAAAAGGAGACTGGCGGGTAAGCCAGTCGGTCCCTAGTCTCGAACCGAGCTGTTTGTACCGTTGTTTAATAAAACTTATTCTTTTGTTCTAAAAACCGTGTTTAACTATTACAATTGTTTAATTGATTAAATTCTCGTCACTGATTAAACAGTCTCCCCCTAGTACCCACAAAGTTTTTATTTCTGAATAATGCCACTCGGTGATAAGTTTAAACAATAAATGCGCTGTCGGTTCGATTACAGTAAGCTCCGCTATTAATTTTTTAACCTAATCCGCTTTTCATTACTACAGAAAGTTGCAAACTTTATAAGCCGATTGTAAATTTCTCCTTAAAACATAAATCGACGAATCTGTAAAACGCTAAATTTATGAAATAAACACTCCCATCCTGTTCTAAAAGTTTATCTATTTGAGACCGACAACAATATCCGCTTTATGATGTAATATATCTAAAATGTTTTACAAGTACTTGGTTGTAAACATAAATTCTCTGGAACTGGATTTGGCAAACAATAGAATAAAATTTTTGAATGTAAATCATACAAATGGTTGTGTACGGATGACATATGGACAGCAATTTTTAACTTTCAGGAAGCATTTGCTACATTAATGAATGTATGTGAAACTTGGAATTTTTTATAGAAATGTCAAATTCACTTATCCAATGGCGGTCTTCCAACAAAATCTAGAATAATCATACAGTGTGTTCATTTAAAAACTTACCACCCTAATAACTTTTGAACCAAAAATAATATTAAGGTCGGGTAAAATCTGTCTTGCAGGACCACGAGGAGGAACTATATATATATATTAATCTGATATCAGAATTATAGTAGCATCTACCAACTTTGAAATTTTAAATGACACTATACCAAAAGTGACACCTCATTTGAAAGAACCTTTGAAAAGCTTTTTATTTGTTTTTGAAATACAGGGTGCTAAATTTAAAAATGTCAACTTTTAATTACTTTTAAGTGGCACCAGATATTTCAGTTATTTAATTAGACTTTATTACCAAACAATAATCAAGCATTTATTGCCAAGTTGGGGTTGCATTGCCGCCCCCACCAGCTCCAAACACCAAAAAGTTAAAAGTAAATCATAAAATTAAAATAAAAAAGTCCGCAATTGTAAACACTTATCCTTTTATTTATCATTTCAAGAAATCCATTAGTATCTTTTACAGTTTGTGCTAATTCTGTTAGTGGACAGTGAAAAAAAAATTAAATTGTTTTGCACTTTGAATGAAAAAGTAAAAATGATTTTTATTTATGGAGCAGAAAATCAATGTGCCAGACGAACTGCGAGGACACCCCCAAGCCATTTAATTTTTTTAAGGGGGTGGCTCCCCTGGCTAAAGGGGTAAGATCTAAGACTTGAAAATTTGGTACAATTTGGTCTCCCCTAATAACAAAATTGACCTGAGTCTTTCAAAATTAAAATTGTTGGGGGGTACAAATTTTAGTTCAGTATTTTATGTAGATTTGGAAAATAACGAATTAATGTTTCTTTTTCGTAGAAACGAATCGATAAATGTAGGTCTGGATAGAGAATTGAATAAGCTTTAAAATGATGTATCACACGACTCCCTATGCCATTTAAATTTTTTAAGGGAGTGGCTCCCCTGGCCAAAGATTTGAGATCTAAGATCTGAAAGTTTGGTCACCCTTGATAACAAAATTGACCTGTTCGAGCATTTTCTTCGAGTCTTTCGGAATTGGAATTGTTGTCAATTAATTATTGACTAGTAGTTAATAATGAAGAGACCGGATTTCATGCAAAATGCATATGTAATAAATGTGGTAATACCTAAGGTAGGACTTGAAAAAAATCTCTTTCTTAGAATTTGGCAGAATATTTGTGAAATTGTTTATATAATTAGTACCTGGCGACCGAGTATCTCTCGGTATTTTTTTTTGTAAAATCGTGTTTTTTCGGAAAAAGTATTTAGAGACATATGTCGTAATGGTCATAATATACGATACGTCTCATGACTCGGAAGTTTAGGCAACCCTTGAAACCGGGGAGCCCGGGGTTTAGGGGGGGCGAAAATGGAGCCCGGGAGGGGGCGAAAAGGGAGCCCAAGATCTCCCCAAAATGGGAACTGGGGGGGGGGGCTTTGAAATATGGAGCCCGAGGGAAGAAGAAGTCGAAAGTTGAATTTGTTTAGTTCTAAAATAGGAATTATGTATGAGACAAATTTAATTGACTTGAAGTCTTCAGGCAGGGGGGTCGCGGGGGGGCCCGTTGAGAGAGACAGGCTCCCTTGAGACATCCTTGGGACAAGGGGGCGTAGCAACCATCTGATGCCTACTACACTAGTCTCAGTCGTTTCATTCACACGCGTTCCCGCTCTCATTCATCCCCACCACCAAAGTGTTTGAAATTGTCAGTATGACAGCGAATAAAGGATCTTAAAAAAAGTGTTTTTTTGTGTAAAATTGCGTTTCTACAAGAAATACAACTACATAGGTAGTCTTAAAAAGCAAAACGTTATCTAAATACAAAATTTCATCCAAATCGTTACAGCCGTTTCCGAGATCCGCGAAATATAGATATATACAAGAATTGCTCGTTTAAATATATTATAGATTAGATTTAAATACAAGAATGGACAGAAAAATATGATTTGTAGAATTTAAGGGGCATTTCGCAAGGACGAGCAACTACTGGGTGAGAGTGAACAAAAAGTTCAAAGTGTGACATAAGTATTAGAACGTAAACAAAAATCCACGCGAGACACAGAAAAAGTACATTCTGTGAAACAATGCTTTCTGTTCAGAAATATTTGCAGCGGTCAGTTGAGAAACCCAAAGAGTCATAAACCTCTACCTGTCTAACGCCCGACCCAAATGCTAGCACAATACAAATACGATATTCTAAATTCAACCACCACCCGAGACGTCATTCGGGATTATAAAAGTATTATTGACCGGAGTCTATAAAATTACTATTAGTCTGGTCGTACTTTGCTTCTGATGAAACAGTCGAATGAGAACGTGACATCGTAATGGGAGAAACAGTTCAACTATTTTTTAGTATTTCACGGGCCATTACATTTAAATATATATTTTTTTAATTTTAGCTCAATGTTGTCCCAAAAGGACATAATTATCTTTCTCAATCTGCAAAAGAACATACAAAATAAAATTGCTATGGAATAAATTTTTTGTAGTTGTCGATAACAATTCCACTAGATGCATACAACCAAGTAGCAATAATTGTTAGCACAGTAATTGCCAATTGTCTCTGAACCTGAAAGTAATAATTATCTTTTTGCTTTAGTTTAACGTCCCCATTTTGCTCTATTTTTAAGTAATTAATTTTTTCTTCATTGACCGCCAGTTGGGGATTTAAGTCTCGAATGGACCAAGGTCATTTTATTTCCACAATAATAATTCCATCCGGACTGGCACCGAGAAAACTATTTTCCTTGTCAATAAACAGTCCGCACTCACGCACAAGTACCCAAGTACACAAGTATAGTCTTTTTAAAGTGCCACTTCGTAATTGCTTTATGCTCTCTTCCCCATATCATTATAGCTGCACTCTTTCGAAATTCAGAACAGACAATTTTTCGAGCTAGCTTTGACGTATTTCTAATAAATTCGTTTTCAACTAGATGAATTTCTGTCAGACCGTAATTTTCATCGGGTGGAGCAGTAGTCTTTCTTTTGTTAATTCGTAGAAATAACTGTGAGTTTTATTATACTTGCGTTTTCTTTTCAGTCCCGCGATATACTTTTTAGCGAATTTTCTTAGACTACAAAATTTTCCTATGCAATAGGACTAAATATTCTTCCTTTCTATTATATGAAATTGTCCCCTATAAATTTACAGACGATAGAATTATAAGTTTCTGCTGCATTATTTTTCAATTCTTTTTCCACACGACTCAATGTCGTCAAAAAGGCCAGACTCGATCATATCTGGAACTGTGTTGATTTCGCCTTCCTTGCTTTCTTGACAAAAATAGCCTCTCAATTTGCTACAGTAGTTACGTAGTAAATGGTTTACGCACTCTATATTATTATAGAGAATTTATGGTCGTATAGGGCTTCGCGATGCAAAGCTTTTTTTAACACACTGTTGCTTCTTTTGCCAGCGAAGTTTTATTGCTCTGTTATTAGTGATGTAATTATCTATGTTAGTAGTAGTAGTTAAATTAATAATTAATTAATAAAATTAAAGAATAGACCCCTCACATAGCAAAATTTTATAAAAATATCAATCAACGAATCAAGTAAAATACCAACCGATCTGTTAAAAAAAAAATGGTGTAATTGAAAGGGTAATATTAGGTAGGAATGAATATTTCGGGTTTGGGTCCAAATTCGTATATTGAGTATATTTTGTGATCATCGCCTAAAAAACGTCGTGTGCACCTCGGCCAAAAGTACTTTATTGGCCTTATCTGCATCTATGTTCAGGTGGCGCACCGTGAAGATAGTTTACAGAAAACTGTTATTTTCAATTATTAGTTGTATGTGCAAAATTGAAATCATTTCGTAACTTTGGTTTAATTCATTGAGGAATCTGGATTCCAAATAAATGGAATACTGAAAGAAAATAAAATTTCGGTGTGCCGGTACATCAAAAGGTTGATTTACGGCGGGCGGCGAAGTTCTAAGATAACAGGACGTTTCCATCTCGCATAGTTTTGTCTAGTATAGATCTAAGATTTTACTCGCACTGTACGGAATTTGTAGCATGGCTGTATAGGTTGAGCTACTTTCTTGACGTAGAAATCAACAGAACATGGTTTTATTTAAAACATTATTACATAGTTGTATTTGCGCTTCCATCTTAGTAATGTAGTATACAATAAGAAAAAACTATAGGCAAGGCGATACGCATGTTTCTTGGTAGGTTTTAAATTCGTAAGTGTCAATAAAATGGTGACAAAAGTTATGTATGTTCAGTTTGACATTTTTGCATATTTAGCAAAACAATTTTGAAAAAAAATATGCGTAGGTGTTAAAGCAATCCTTTTTCTACAACTATTCAAAATTTGAAGATTATTGATCAGTAATTAACAATACAGCAATTTTTATAAATGTACACTGCCAATATGGGGTGAGAGAAACGCCTTAAGCTGCTACTAGTGAAAAAAAATACAGGCTGTCCCATTTAAAACTCCCCAGTCCAGATTTCTCCGAATTGATTATTGTGATTGAAAAATCCTCGAACAGGTCGATTTTGTTTGCCAGGGGCACATCTTCTCAGGTTCCTTTCAAGTTCCGGCATTTCGCTCTCTTCGCGAGGGGGCTGTTAGCCCCAAAATCTTAAATGGCACTATGGGTCGAGTGATACCTCATTTGAAAGGTATTGGAGACCTCTTTACAACTAACTACTTACTTTTCAATCTTTCGGTGATTTGACCGCAAAAAAACGTTAATTTTCAATTTTCAAGATAATCCACATCTTCTGATGCTGTGTTCCACAGCAACCACAAAGACAAACATATTATTGCTGAAATTAGGGTTATTGAACTTGTAGCATCACGAACAGTTTTGAAAATCGTCTGTATTTTTACATGGAAATGAATGGTGGCCATATCCAACATTTATTACGTTAATTAGATCATTTTATTGAAAAATAATCGTGTCGCATACTCTACATTCAGTTTTAACTCCTTCGCGCTATTTAGCAATCAAAATCAACAACCTAATGACCCAAAAATTGCAATAAATTTAATTTCAAAATTACATGTTGGTCTTTGTGGTTTCTGTGGGACATAGCATGAGAAAATGTGCATTATCTTGAAAATTAGAAATTATTGTTTTTACGGTCAAAACTGCAAGATATTGAAAAGTAAGTGGTTAGTTGTAGAGAGGCCTTCAATACCTTTCAAATGAGGTATCACTCGACCCATAGTGCCATTTAAGATTTTGGGGCTAACAGCCCCCTTGGGGAGCGGGCGAAGCGCCGGAACTTGAAAAACATCTGAAAAGATGTGCTCCTGGCAAACAAAATCGACCTGTCCGAGGATTTTTCAATCACAATAATCAATTCGGAGAAATCTGGACTGGGGAGTTTAAAATGGGACAGCCTATATATATATATATATATATATATATATATAAATCACGGTTGAGAAGCCTTTTCTCAACTTCATAACTTAATTAATACTGCTCAGCTGAGAAAAACGACTTCTCTACCTTGGTTTATAATATACTATAAAAAAATCTTATATTAGGGGCGGTAGGGGTGGCAACGATATCCCAATGACACCGTAATTTAGCAATTAGATGCCTGATTGGTTTGGTTTGGTGGTAAAGTGTAGTTAAGTAGTTTTTTATTTAACTTCATTAATTTAATATTTGTTTCTCAAAAACAAATTGTCCGATTTCAACTTTTTCACACAGCTGAAAAGTTTTTCAAAGGCTCTTTCAAATGAGATATCACTTAAAATTTCAAAGTTGGGGGCGGCGGCGGCGGCATGGTTGATGCTACTTCAAAAGTTATTAGGGTTTATTACAAACCTTATATGTATATAAAAAATTATAGTTAAGCGCAGTGTAATTTTATATTTTTTATAAAGGTTTTTGAGATCGTCTGCAATCACGTATGTTTCAAATAAAAAAACTTATTTAAAAGAGTGACGGTCAAAATAGTTCATGTTAGTATTTACATTCTCATGTAAATGTTGATTTTAGGCAGTGTAGAGTGAACTTAAATAAAAAAAAAGTGTAGTGCAAACTGTCCGCGCTTAGATAATTCGATGTTACAAGTGACAATATCTAATATATTAAAATCAATATTTGTTTGTTTGCTCGCATTTGATGCGCTCCTAACCCGTCAACAGAACGTATATTCGCAATGGGGGGTAACACAGGGGGATTGACGACCTGAATGTGTCACCCCTTTTTCGTTAAAAAAAGTTCCAAAGTGATTTACTTTATTTTTAGGGTGTAGCAACGCGGGCTGGGTACAGGCTAGTATACCATAAAAAGCTCTCTTAAAACATATTTTTAATGCGACTTACTTAACCATCTACCATCAATTTTTATTGCTTAACGGCGTTAACAAGTCTTCAGGTTTCTCTAATTCTCAGATTCTTCCAGTTCTCAAATTAAATTTCGCTAGTTTTCAGGATTGCTATGTTCCTCAAGTTCCTTGGATATCTAAACTTTCTTTCAATTTGTTTGGTTCCATAAATTCTTCATATTTCTCAGTTTCCAAATATCTTAAGTTTCCTCATGTTCTTCATTCAGTTTCTTCCAGTTCCTCAGGTGCTTTAGGTGCCCCAGATTCCTCAAATTCTCAGATTTTTACGGGTTTCAATTTCCTCGATTCCCCAGGTTCCTTAAGATCTCAGGCTTTCTGAGATTTCAGGTTCTTCAAAGTATCGTTCCAGGATTTTCTTGGTCTTCTTGTCCCATTTAACTTTATTAAACTCTTGTCTATATCGCAGTTGGCATTCTCACCATGTATCCATTTCACTTTAGAGTATTCTCCTCTATTTTTCCTACTAGTGATTTTACTCTCAACCTCTTGATCTCATCTCATCTCTTACTCTTCTTTTTTGATGTTTGGAAGGTGCCCATGTCTCCGATCCGTAAATCGGTGTTGGTACGTACCGTATGATGCAAACGTTTTCAGAAAAGATAAGGTTTGGGAAATTCAAGCACTAAAAAACGCATGTCGCATTTTAATTATTACATCAAACGTCAGTATAAATGCATCTATCATTTAAGTGGCGAGGATGGGCTGTCTGGTTTCAGAAAGGAAATTCACTTTCTGTTAGATGTGGTGGACGCCAGCGCGGTCCATGCAGCATACGCCATACGTTTACCTAAGCTTTTTCGAAGCCTTCCATTATCTTAAAACTTTTGAACCATACGGTATATTACTTTGTACATTATTGCTATTGTTTTTGCGAATAGTTATTTCCTATAATCCAAGAAATTTTCCTCAACGACAATAATGGCGAAACGTGCACTATACACACATTTTAACGTATTGTGTTAGTGTTAAATCATTCTATATTTTAAGAACTAAAATGATTGTTGCTAATCAACAATGCTTTCGGAACATAAACAGAATGTTGTCCCAAAACTGCAGTTAACTAAATCATTTTTTTCAAAATTCAAAATTTATTCTGCTTATTTCTTCTAAATCAAGAACAATTTTAAATTTAAACGATGTCCACACCGTGGGAGACAATGACCGCGAGCTCATTCCTAGCTGATTGGCGCCCATTAGCGTTCCAGAGGGATTTCGGCATTAGGGAGCTATCCTCTATGTAAAAAAGAGAGATAATTAATTATGTGTTAATAGATACCTACCTGGCAAATTTAGGCTTGCGCCAGCTCTTTCTTATCTAACGGTTGGTTCCCTTCTTCTTGTGTGGGTTCTCGATTTTCACCGAGATCCTATAGCTAAATTTGAGACTCTGCATGGTCTCTTATTGGCCCTTCTCGAATTCTACCAGCAGTCAGTTATAGGGGAAAATAATGTGTTCCATTTGAAAAAAAAAACAAGTTATTATACATTTTGTGAAACCGTAAAGCCTGTATATAAATATACATTTAGATGACTTTTAATCAGTGTGTATTAAAGTTTGGGTCTACAAAAATTTATTGACAAAAAAGAACACCAACTCTTTTATAACCTCTCTTGCTAAATCTTGGGTGCCAAATTGTTTACAAAGGAAAACAATAATTAAAACTCTTAACCGTATGGGAACTGCACACTGCACCATGGAGACAAAAGGTTCACTTGACTGCCGCCGGAACACGCTTATGTCAGGGATTTTCTTTTAAAAAGGAATAGGAATTAAAACAACAAACTTCAATAAAACACGTGAGATTAACTTTTATTCAATTATAAACAAATGCTTTAAACAATTAAATATTAACCAAAGGGAAACTCTAATACGTCAACCGAAAGAATTATTGAATCCAAGAACAGCATCATTTTCGTCGCCTCTTCCCAGTCGGCACACTATGACTAGTTTACTACCAAAATACGCGAAGTACACACTACAAGACCCATGGTCTTGTATGGGCACTAGCCGATTAAGTACATACCTGGCAGCTCTTGGTTGAGAGAAGCCTGCAATAATTCTCTCTCGCAGTGAGAGAAGCCGAATGGACTTCTCTGATGAATGCTCTTCCAGTTTGGGTAGTGTTACAATTTGATTTTGCCGCCCATTCACCACCGGGTTCAGAAACGCATCTACATAGAGATAACCGGCATACACAAAAAACGATAGGTTTTGCAGTGCCGCGCGAGATTCTTTCTTTTTCGTTCGAGACTTTAACGTAAAATTACTCCTGGTAAAAGGGATTGCGTCCAGGAAAAACGCGTTAGCGGATAAGTATCGTTGAATGTGGGTTATTTCGATAACTAATCGCTTAAGCGGATAAATCGTTAAATGTTGAGATTTCGGAAAGGGGTAAGAGAAACCATTTTATTGCGTGCAGACCTTGACTATTCTCTTTAAATCAGATAGGCAAATTCACCAGCACTTATACTAGGATCATTTGTACCACCATCAAGGGATTTTGGCTGTTTTTAGTTACACCCGATTGACATCAAGTCAATTTCATTTGATTTCGGTTGGTTTTTGTTTCAATTAGTTGAGGTTTGGGCTCACACAACCTGACTCCTGGCGTTACGCCAAAACCACATAAATGAGTGAACTCATGGTTGCAGGGTGATCGTTGGCAGTTACACCCGATTAACACCAAGTCAATTTCGTTGGTTTTTGTTTCAATTTCATTTGGTATGTTGAATTAGAGTTTTGGGCTCAGACAACCAGACCCCTGGCGTAGGCCAAAACCACATAAATGAGTGGAATCTCTCATGGTTGTAGGGTGACTGTTTTCAGTTACATCCGAATGACATCAAGTCAATTTCGTTTTATCTTTGGATTTTGATTTTTGACAGTAGCTCTGAGAATCATTTTGTTTTCGAGTTGTTATGTATTGTTGTGGTAGCTCTCCGGTTGGTAGTGGTTGTTTCCGGGTAAGTTCCGGGTTGTTTCCGGATTTGTTCCGGGTTGTTTCCGGTTAGTTTCGGGTAGGTTCCGGATGGTTCCGGGTTGTTGTGAGAGGACCACACAATGTTGGGAATTCTCAGAGGCAAGTCTTACCGATTTAGATCTTTAATTGTTTTGAAGTTGTAGGATGTTGTCAGGACTTCGTCGGTTTTCTCTTTTTCACGGTTCTAGGGTACGGGTCTCGCCGTCTGTTTTATAGGGTTTCTAGAGCCGGGGGTTCAGAAACAAATCGCATAGGTGCGGATTAAATGGATAGGGGATGTAACAGATTATTTGTTAGTTTGGAACGGTTTTACCGGATTGATGTACCATGAACTGGAGAATGGGGGAAGACGGTTGGGTCATGGCGGCAGGCCACACGGACGCATTTAACATCAGGTTTGAAACCTTGCTGCGAGCAAGCAAAATTAGGTTTGTTGAAATCCATTGGTTGTTTTGTTTATGAGTTTTGTTAGTGTATAGTCTTCAATTTTGCCAATAATTTTAGTGAGGAGCCACTATAGAGCCCATCACTTTTTCTTGATTTCATTGGTCATAATTTTATTTTGAGTTTTGTTATTGTTTCGAGTCTTGTAAATTTTTGAGATTTGGGAGAATTCTATTCGTCCCGTGTTAGTCTGGCAGTACTATAACTTGCCAGGTCTGCTTAAGACCTGGAGCTTCACTCCACACATGCCTGCTTGATATGCTTGTTGTCATCACTGAGTCTAGTTAAAAATAAAAATTCGTTGCACGAATTTTTATTTTTCCCTTTTGGGAGGGTCGAGTGTTACAATTTGATTTTGCCGCCCATTCACCACCGGGTTCAGAAACGCATCTACATAGAGATAACCGGCATATACAAAAAACGATAGGTTTTGCAGTGCCGCGCGAGATTCTTTCTTTTTCGTTCGAGACTTTAACGAGTGCACGTTCAACGTAAAATTACTCCTGGTAAAAGGGATTGCGTCCAGGAAAAACGCGTTAGCGGATAAGTATCGTTGAATGTGGGTTATTTCGATAACTAATCGCTTAAGCGGATAAATCGTTAAATGTTGAGATTTCGGAAAGAGGTAAGAGAAACCATTTTATTGCGTGCAGACCTTGACTACTCTCTTTAAATCAGATAGGCAAATTCACCAGCACTTATACTAGGATCATTTGTACCACCTCAAAAGGATTATAGCTGTGGAATTTTTTTCCTGAACGCACATAGTATATTTCACGTGGAAACTGGTGTAATTTCCCAAGGACCCGCAGGAGTTGCAGATTTACAGACTTGCAGGATACGCCAGAAAGTAAAAGTAAGGTGTCAGGACAGCTCCAAAACCAGCAGGAAGCATATTAATTTAAGAAGATAAGTAATAGATAATTTTTTATTGTAATTTTTGTGTTATCAATTCACCTAGTTTTTGTTATATTAGCGTTCACTTAAAATTTGTAAGTTCAGTAATCTCCTTAATGTAATTTTAACACAGCGATGGCTTGACTGCAATACCACGTATCTACATTTTTATGAGAATTTGGTTTTTACGCTTTTGAATACCATTTTGGGCAGAATTTCATTGCGCATCGTTTGAACAATACCACGGTTCTGTGGAAAAATTCTTTCTGATCGAAAACTGCATTGAAGCAATACCACGTATCCATGTGCAATGAAGTTCTGAGCAAAACGGCATCAAAAACCGAAATCTCATAAAAATGTAGATACGTGGTATTGCAGTTAAGCCATCGATAGGTAAAGAGCCATAGTCACTATTTAACTTGTCATATTTTTTTTTAATTATTTTCAACGTTCATTTCGTAATTTATTGTGTATTTCAACTTGCTATTCAGTCATTCTAATTTCTATTTTACCACGTTATTTAATATTATATAATTGTAGGAAGTATTTGTAATATTTTTATTTGTTCATTATATGATTTTGGGGGATTTAGCTGTATTTCTTGTGTCACCATCCACACTTCTCAATTTTGTCAGGTCATTACAACAATTTAGGTTGTAATAGTAGTTATACCCTGAAGGACGCCCATCCGTTGGGAACTGTAACCAGTACTTCCCTTTGTTGTATTATTCTGAAATCCGTTTCTAACTTGCAACTTTGTTTCTGTCGTTTCCATGGTTTGGGCTATAAACATGCTACCGGTAGTATGACAGGTTCTCTAACGATGATGTAGGTTGGGAGGAATAGTAACGGTGGAAATTACTCCCTCAAAACTTATCATTTTGAGTTTATGAGAGTAATTTCCGCCTGACCGTTACACTATGCGTTCGTTATTCAAACAATCTCATCTGAATGCGACAACATGAAGAACAATTAAATCAATGCTAATTAAATTTTCTTAATTTCCATAGACTTATCGGGTGTTCATTTAAATTAGTCATCAAGTCGCCTATGAATTTGACATAACATTTTAACGTGTCTGTTGTCAATTTTTTTTAACTTGACAGTTGTAATTTTCAATCGTTAAATTTAAATTAATTGAAATAAAAAATAATCTTTTACTCAGTTACTCCAGTTAGCTACCTGCTGGTAGATGTGCGAAGACAAGCGCAACACCTGTTTTGTGCGCAACACGCAATAATTGAAGACTGATCGTGTTTTAAGCCTCCAACTTTTTCGTGTCGTCTTGGTCTTCCGTTTTTTGCGTTTGTACACGCGCATTTTTAGATATTTCACTATTATTGGATGAATGGAAGAGAATTGAGGAGTTGAGACTGAAGCCCCAAACAGCTGGCAATCTGTTGTAAAGCACTGCACTGGTAACAAACAAGAACGCATTTTTTCATTGCAGGTACAACCGAAAATGACAACATTTCTGTTCCCAATGAATTTTTGTATGCCCTATTGCCCGGAGCTCTTTAAAATTTACGGTTTTATATTTCTCATGAAATAATTTTGTAAAGAGCAAATCCTCAAACTCCTCAGGGTTTTCATGAATGTTTTCTTCTAGTAATATGTGGAGAATAGACACAAATTGAATTGAATTGAAAATACATTTATTTTCTCACTTTTGATTTACAATTTTTCTTAAATATAACAAATTTTTATGTGTGTGGATGATGCTGAGGCTTAGGGCCTTTCAGCACGTGACTCTGTATAATCCTAAGGTCTTAATTATCTCAAATTTACAATGGGGATATTAAATCTAATACAATGTTTATTTGAGAAAAATTAACAAAACAAAGCAAAAAGCAAAAGAAAGGTATGTTCTGGTGGCGTATTGTTCCGTCCTGAGGTCTTCTCCTTGATGGTTGTCCTTACGTTGTCGAGTGCCCTCCGTGGGCACTCTGGTAGGTGGTCTTGTCCATGTTGGTTCCGTGGTGTTCTCGGTTGCTCTCCTGAACAACCTGGGGTTCTTCTTAGCTGGAAGGGGGAAAAAGATAGGGAAAGACTCGTTCTTGGGTTGGGAGGTGGACCTTCGCCGTTACGTCAGTGATCTCATCGAAAGTGGGGTCTCCTCGACCAGATCCTGGAGTGCCGGAGGAAGGTTGCGGTATAGAGGTATAGGTTAATAGTATAGTATAGTATAGTATAGGGAAACGGTTAATTTCTCTGTGTTTGACCGGGAGTTTATGAGTGGTGTACAGAGTTTGGATGGCGATTGTGTTCTGACTGTCTAAGGTTCTGGAGATATAGTTTTTTCGGAGTTTGGTGAATCGGTCTGTTATAAGTGTGGATTTGGTTGCCTGGTGGACTTGGTTGCTGGGAAATATGTGATTTTTCGTTGGATGTGCCTTTCAAAAGCGGAAATCTGGAAGAGGAGGCGTTTTGGGAGTTGGGGGCGTAAATTAGAGCGCGGTATTCTAGGATGGGTCGGATGAAGGTGTTCTATGTTGATGAATGGAAGAAAATTGAGGAGTTGAAACTGAAGCCCCAAACAGCTGGGTTTGGGGTTCATAGCCCCTGAAGCGGCCACCTACAAGGTAGATGATGTTAGCTCAGTTTTTATATTTTTTTATAGTGTTTTGGAAGTCTAGGTTAAGGTAGTTGAGGATTTGCATTTGGGGATGTGTTAGTTGTTTACTGTGAGTTGTGTGCGTTTGTAGAAATCTTGTTTTTGTGTGTGGTTGCGTGGGTAGGTGAAGAGAATTGATTGACACTTAGCCGGATTGGTCTTGACTCGCCAAGTGTTGGTCCATCTGTAAGGTGAATTGGGGTAGATTCTGATTTAGAGAGGTTTGAAGGTCTGGTCGATTTGGTTGTAAAATTTGTGTGTTGCTCGAAGGACCATATTTTAGATTTCGATTGAAACACTCGCGAACTTATACACTTGTATGTTTCGAATAATTGCAGATAGTTCTTGAACGTTTCTTCTCCCGGTGGTTTCTACTTAATTTGAATACCCGAGTCTTGGTTTTAGATTGAAATATGAATGCGAGTTCGTTTTCGACTCGTATGAATGATTGGTTTCGACTTGTTTGAATAAGAGTTCGTTTTCGACTCGTTGGAATGAATGTTTGGTTATGACTCGGTGTTTGAATGAGAATTGAATTGAATTTGAGTTCGTTTTCGACTCATTGGTTTGAAAGATTGAATGCGACTGTTTTGAATAAGAGTTCGAATGCGACTCGTAGGTTTGAATGATTGAATGAGACTTTGTTGCGATCGTGAGCGGTGCCAGTCAGGTAAACGGTTTTACGACTCTTTGGTTTTTCCCAAACTGGCAGACGCGACGTCCGCTGCAAATATTTCTCAACACCATCTTTCGATTCGGTGCAGCTCCATCTGGGCGATTTCCGTGGCTACTTATGATTTCCGGTGACTGGTCCAGAGGGCATATACACCACCATGACCCTTATATGCTTAAAAAAAGGCTTTTACTTCTTGCTCTGGCACCTTACTTTATTCTGTTGATGCATTTGATGGTGTGGTAGTTTGGATGAAAACTACATGTCTTCTAGTTTTTTGTAGAACTGTCCTAAATTTTAATCCCAGCCAATATGCCAGCACATCTTTTACCGATTTGTGTTGTTTTCCTACATATTCAAGTGTAAAAGGAATGGCTGCAACATGAGTAGGTACAGGCTTCCCCAAGACCAGCTACACATTTTCAGTGACTTGATAATATGTAGTATAGATTGATGTAAACAAATACTAAACTACTTTATTAAACTAAAAATTTACAGAATCCGATTGGACAAAAATACGTCTTTTACACAGGATGTCACACTTAAGACTACCTAAAAGCTAACACTCACTTCACCCTCACTCACCATCCCGGCGCGCACATCTGTTACATAATTCTCCGAAGTGGTGACCCAAACAAATTTACACTTATTTACAAAATTACAATTATTATTATTACATTAAACTACTAAGACTACTACAGTTTCGGCCAATCCTGACACAAGATTGACCTCAATCATGCAAGAAAACTAAACCTGCTTACACCACATTACATGAACAAAAATATGAGTTACCTATTTATCGAGAATGACTACTCGTCACTAGAAAAATTATCAATGGGTTCCATTACCCCGTTTTCCGATTTTAACCATGGACGCATGTTTCCCGGTGCACATACACCTCGGTATGGCAATTTCTTTCATTACCAACAAGTACTCTTGTACGGATTCATCCTTTCGCATTTTTCTGGTGGCTAACATGGAATGGAGTTTGGCACTGTTCACTTTCGTCGAAAATTCATTTAGTACAGATCTTTTCAATTTTGTCCAGGTGGTGATATGTTTCTCTCCCTGTAGAAACAATCGTGCCAATCCTTTTATTCTTTTCTTCGCGAATATAAATTTCTGAATTTCGGTCCACTCAAAAAGTCTTGCAACGTCCTCGAATTCCTCAACCCACGATTCAACCGGATAATCGTCTGAACCAGTGAATTCACGAAGAGTGTCCTCAACATCTCCGAAACTCATTGAGAAATGTTGTGTAGGTCTTCGACGTGTTTCGGATGCCTCACTTCTCACATCTTCTTCGTCGTCCTGGTACTCTTCCTCTTCGTGTTCAGGATTCTCGTCCTCATCATCGTCCTGTGTAAAATCGAGGTTGATTAGCCTGGATACTATTCTAGTAGCAACATCCTTCGGTACTCCGTCATAATCAACGCGGAGAAAACTTGCCAAACAAGTCAAATCTTGTACGGAAAAATGTCGTATCGCCCAATCGATTTTCTGTGTAGCAACTTCCGACTCTTCAATGAAATCGAATCCTTTAAACTCTCTTAATCGTCTTCTATTTTGTCGATCACCATCTTCCACGAAAACGAATCGATGTAATAGTCGGATTATATTTACAGGTGCCGTTTTTATTTCGGCGCTCATCAGCTCTCCTAGTGACGCCATTTTTCTCCTTATCCAGTATAGTCCTGATCCTTGCTTCTTGATCCTTCGATCCCAAAACCTTAATCGTGACTTTTGATATTGAGACGCCTCACGTTAACACTAGACACTGATTCACGCAACAAACACTTCTGCTTGTTTTTCTTTCACGTACAGCCGAACATAAATCTACCACTCGCACTAGAGGTGGTGGATTACTAATCACACTTCTGAAATCTGTAGTATAGATTGATGTAAACAAATACTAAACTACTTTATTAAAATAAAAATTTACAGAATCCGATTGGACAAAAATACGTCTTTTACACAGGACGTCAGACTTAAGACTACCTAAAAGCTACCACTCACTTCACCCTCACTCACCATCCCGGCGCGCACATCTGTTACATAATTCTCCGAAGTGGTGACCCAAACAAATTTACACTTATACTTATATAGACTACTACAAATATTTCTCTTGTTAGAGAGAAAATTTGCCACACTTTTAATGCTGCATGATTTAATTCTTTGGGAATGCATAACCTGTAATTCTATTTGTTACTACCACTTAAACGATTGAAAACAATTATTTTTACCTTCCTTAAGTAGGTACACAGATATTATTATTAATCTTAACGCCTCTGATGTCTTCTATCCACTTCGACAGCATCAAGACTTTTATATGCCCTTATTTCTTTTTGCATAAAGGGGCTTATCGTAAAGATTAGAAAATCTGTAATGGTAGCCATCAATATCCTTGAAATTTCCTGCAAAAGAAAGTTGAAATCCTCTTTTCCCAATGCATATAGGTCTTTAGCATTCAACAATGTCAACTTGTCAAGGTATCGTCTCTTAGCCTCCAAAGACAATGCCCTTACATAATCGTTGAGAACTTAAGAGCAAGGTTTTCAATTCTGTCCAAGGTTTTTTTAAACTGCATATAGTCCACGACAAAATTTGGAAATTCTTCTTCAAATTCTTGGAGACAGTCCTCTATCGAACGTACCCAAACTCCATCCACTTTAGTCCCATTTAGGAAATAGCTTCCTAGTAAAAACACTTTTCGTTCTAAACTGTACGCCATCGTTTCGCCGTAAGCAGTACCAACGAACTGTTGAAGTGTTGAATTTTCTACCGCTATGACTACTGTTATTGTTTAAACAATTCGTCAAAACACAATGGGAAAACGTTGAAGAAAACCGCCAGCAGTAGTTATCCAACAACTGTCAAGTGCCACTACGATTTTAGGTTATGTTAGTATGAATTTTATGAAGCAATAAATCACATAAAACACCCGATACAAATGTATAATAATAACTGTAACATAACCAAATACATACATGTCTTATATTTAACTTATGCAATTTTCTAAACCTAACACACAAAGAACGATAAAAAGAATATTTCGTCTCATAACTTAGTTCAAACTATGAATTATTTCTGATTTCGCACTAATTAATCGGTAACAAACACACTTTCGACACTGCGCGTTTCGTAGTACCACTTGCGGTTTTTACAACGATAACACGCACTGTACTGTCGCTGGGTGAATGCGCCTGAATGACGCACGCCATCTTCCATATCACTGTTACTGGGTGATGTAGTCCCTTGACCACCGAGTTCAGAATGAGGTAGTATACAAAATTTTGAAACTTTTTTTATAAATGAAACTGCTTAAAATAGAGGACTCCTATTTTTTCGTTTTGCTTAAATCATAACGGTTTTCATGAAATAAATTAAAAACTATTTCGCGGGCGAATAACTACGTCATTAGTTTCCGAGCATAGAGGGAGTAAGAGCGAAAAGGAAAGAATTACTAATAAAATGAGTGAAAGTGAGAAATGGAAAGGCGTAGGTCCTCACTTAATTCATATGCCGGCCACTAATGACGTATTTTAAACTAGTACAGCCCTCTCATAAAAAATTAAACGAATTTCAATTAATTTTTTTTTGCATTTTCAGTAAATATAATTTCATCATAATAGCGCTAAACCATACACTTTTCAATGAAGTTTATGATTATTGTATTTTCCAAAAACTTTATTTTTTAGTATACTACCTCATTGCTGCTGAAGTTGTTCAATTATTATTTGCCTTGCCAATCAGGAAATGATCTGGCCTCATGTTGCTGGGGTCGCAGGATAAGGGAAGACAGAGGTCTGGAGTGGATACAAAGGACAGATGACAAATTCCTCTATTTGAGTTAGGAGGGTTTATATTTCTTCAAAAGTGAGAGATGCTTTTCCACACACTCGCCTAAGATGAGTTTTAACATTTTTGATCCCACTTTCCCAAAAACCGCCCATATAGGGATTTCTGGTTGGCAAGAAATGCCACTATATTTTTGTCAATTATTAATGTTCTGGATCTCTCATCGTTAGTAAATTAATCTGAACGTAAAAAATTTACGAGTTCTATTAAGTGCCGATTAGCTCTTACGAAATTTTTTTGTTTTCGTTATTAGAAGTGGCTCATTTGATGCCCCATTATGCATTTTTGTAATATGTATATACAACGGGTGTAGTCTTCTTTGAAATCAGGTCGTCTATTAAAACCCCGTTGAAGGTTACAAAACCGTTTCCGAGGGATTTATTGTGATGTACCTAAATTTATGAGATTATTCTTAAATGGTCCTTTTGTCGTTGATGCGTTTTTAGAAATTGTCTCTCGCAAAGAACATTTTCCTTTATTGTTGTATTGACCCTGCTCTAGTTACCAAAATTTCGACACTTGTTGTTCCAACATACTGACGGCACACGACACTTATTTGTTATGACAATTAAGTTACCCATTCCAGTCGTGTTTCTAAAAATATGTTTTATCCTGTTTGCCTTTTGGTTGCCGGTTTCCTAGGAAAATGAATTTCCAAAATCAATAAATAAATTGTATTTTTGGAATTTTAATTTGAGAATACTGTATTGTTTTATTTGGCAGATTCGTGGTTATATTGGTAGTACGAAACATAGTGCTTTTTTTGAGTAGTCTTCATATTGTGAATATAAGACTATGTCAGTACATTTAGAAGAGCTCTTGGTGGCACCACACACTCCAACTATTTTTAAATGGACGTCATGTTGTCTTAGACCTAAATGTTTTTGCCAACTCTTCAGTTATAAATTAGATTGGCTTCCAATATCTAACAATATATATTCGACATGATTCACCCAAATCAGTGCCGTAGACAATAAAACTGACTTAGTATAAAGTGTGTTTGGCTTTCCGAATGTAACAATGAGTAATGCTTTCCCTTACACACCCAGCATTTACTGTTGGATTTACACAACTTTCCGCTGTGTTTATTACCTAAGCAGTTGAAACATACATGCAAATTTGCAATGAAAACATGATTACAGTTGCTCTCAATCAACCGGTATTTAACTAGAAATTAGAAGATTAATAAAAAATAACCAAAGACATAACATTACAACGTGTATGAAAGGGTTCAATAATTTTAAAAATTGAGGCACACACCAATATAAATAATGGTAATGAGAAATTCCTCGTGCTGTATCTCTGAAAAATGTTATTCGGACAGACAAAATGCGCCGCATTATAACTACTTCTTCTGGGTTTAGATCATGTCTGGTTTAAAAAAAAGTGCAACTCGTACGTTACCTTCATTAAATCCAAAAATCTTGAAACCTTGGCTTCGCAGTAAAGTGGAGTTATTTATGATATTGAATACATTAACTAGCAAATTACAAAGTTATATTACTAATTATTTAGTCAAGTTGATTACTGTTTATGCGGTTGTGATTATATCTTTGACAATATGAGATAATTTACAGAAGATGTTTACTTCGAAACTAATAACTGCTAAAAGTAGAGACACTTGTGTAAACTATTATTACCGAGCACATAATGCTTGATGAGGATATTTGAGAAATGAACAGCACTAATTAATTTCCGTGTCAGTCATAATTCCGTATGCTGGGTGTGGCGTGCACAAACTTTGATTTTAATAACTATGTTTATTGTAGAGTATTCTCGAGTATGTTTTATGACGACATGCTGACATTTTGATGTGCTGTTATATCCGGTTAACTATTAATCTTTGAACCTTTACATACAAAAGAATCTGTATTTTTTGCTGGTGGAAGAGTCTTTCTCCGCTCAGAAACTTCATCTAAAGCTGTGACGTATTTCATACACACACTTAGCTGTGCAAATGCCAATTAATTAAATTTATCAGGAGACAAGAGGAATCTAGACTAACAAAACGTGTATTCTCAGCGTTCCAAAATGTACAGCAAATTTGTGCAAATTTAATTTGAGTAGCACAAATATTGGTCGAATCTTCAGCACTTTTCGTCTCCTTAAATTATTCAATTTTTTATGTCGTTTCCTCCTCGTTCCAGTCTTGACCGGCATTTTCAAAGGATGTAACAGCGAAATAGGAAATTTCCGCTTTACGTGAAAATAAATGTCGCTTGCGTTCTGTCTTACTATAAAATATACAAAACCCAGAATAAAATACTTTTTGGCCTCCTTGCGTGTAAACGTCAAATTAACATTCCAATGACAACTTCGGAAACATCATATTTACAGTTACCCGGATTTTTTCCACTCGCCGTGCGTAAAAATTGACCAAATCGTCCACTCCTCAGATACGTTTATAAATAAAAATCTCTTTATACAACGAAAATATATGTGTAGAAACACCAGTTACATATGTTTTTATTGTTGTAGGGTAGAACATAATAAGATTTCTTATATTTTTTGGTTTGAATCGAATTAGCGCCATCTTGTGCGCCAATAACAAATCATTAATGATCACTGCAGTTTCGTTTATCTCTGGTATATTGTTGACAGATTTGTGTTACAGCACGGACTTCTATTTATTTAATTTTATTTGATTACTTATAAGTTATACATTAACCATGGATGTGAACTAATTCTAATCAAAACGAAAAAGGTAATGTTGGGTTAAATGCATTCTTGTAGTAATTCACTCCTTTACCTTTTTTACCTTAATTTTAGGTTGAGAATAAGAATATGAGGTTATCGCAGTGTTTCGTCCCCTAATCCTGACTCCTGTCTTATTAAAAAGCCTTATTATTATATACCTACAACAACATTTCCATATTTACCAGAATATATTCCTTCATATATTGTACTTATCTCTAGTTAAAAATATACAATAAAGTAAAAACTAGAATTTAAATGCTTTATTTATGTAAGCTGCAGTTATTGTACACATTCACATTGATTGTGCAATTCTGAACACCAGAGGCCTGGTGTTAGCTGATTTACTTCAGTTGAACATTTTCCGTAAAGCTTTGCGCCTTTTTCTTCACACCACTTGGTAAAAGCGTTGAATTGATAATTTTAATAATTGAGCTGAAGTACTTTCAGCCATCTCTCGCACTTCTGGGGGCGTACCTGTAAAACTGTCATCACTGGACATTGTTATTTGTAAGTTTCAGTAACAAGATAAAACCATTTCTGACTGTTTCACACAAGAATGACACAATATACGTTTGACATTTATTTTGAAACAAATGAATAAAAGAAAATGCCTGCATAGTTATTGTGATTGTTCAATTTCGGACATACAACCACCTTTTTGTGACATTTAATGAAAAATATAATCAATGATTTTTAAAAATTTGTCGGCCAAAAAGTTTAATACAAATCTTGTGCGTTAACCATTTGACAGCGCTCAATCATTAAAGCACTCCGCTACGCGTCGTGCTTCAAACTTATTTCGCGCTTTAAAATTAAATAAATTTAAAAAATAAAGTTACCGCACGCGAGTGTAAATAACTATTACGTCTTCTATTTTTGTTTTTTCCTACGACTACTACTACTGAAATAACTACTTTCTGCAACCTCTTCTGAAAGTTAGATTTGTTTCTACCCGTGATTTTTGATGTGTCCCTGCCTGTGACTGTGATTTTCGTCGAACCAGCAGGTTCCCAGTAAACACATGCACGTTGTTTTAACGTGAAAAAGCCGTGTATGTGGTTGATAACACGTTTATGGTTGAAAATATCACGTTATATTTTGGTAATACTTTCAACGTTATTTCAACGTATTTTACGTAACGTAAATTCAACGTTGATTTACAATAAAATAATGACTTATATCTACAAATTACGACGATTCAACGTTGAAAAATGACGTTATTTTTAGATATTATATATGACGCAATAAAGACGTTTAATCAATATTGTTAATCAACGAAATGTACATATTGTTGTGTTAACTTTGGAATATGATTGATTAATACAATTAGCACTATCTTGCGATGTTCATGGGTTCACGCCTCGGGATCGAATGTCTCTCCGTCGCCTTCCTTCTCTCAATGGGTCGTACGTGTCGAGGGCGGTTCTGGGTGCGTTCCATTCGGTTCCATTGCGAAGTTAACACGGCCTTTCCTGACCATGAAGTGTCCTCACTTAGTACGGCCGGATACAGCCTCCCAGCACTGTAGTGGAAGCTGTAGACAGTCTAGAAAGGTCCCCGTGTCTACTAAACACAAATACTGCAAAAAAAAAACACATCCGCCCCGACGAGAGAAAGAAATAAAAAGGCGAAATAACCCAATAGCGCAAGGAGGAACATAACCATAACTAACTAACTAGATAATTTAAGACTAATTTAACATGTTGGGGCCCCTGCGCAATTATACCAAAGGGTGGCCGATTGAGTCAAAGCAAAGTTCCACTTGACGTGAATCGGCCTCGTACCTAGACGGGCTATCCAAGGTGGTATCAAGGGAGAGTCGGGAAATTCCAGGCAAATTCCACCCGCACGACTCTGAACTCCACCTTCCTGTCTAGTACCCCTTTCCACCAAGGTGGTATCAAGGGAGAATCGGGAAATTCCAGGCAAATTCCACCTGCACGACTTTCACCTCCACCTACCTACCCTTACCACCTTCCGCTTTATTCCCCAAAGCGTATCCAAGGACGCATATTTTCCACGTCACTAACACGGGTGTAAGGTATTCTACTTCTGGTGGCCCCCGGTATGTCCTGGACTTCAGACCGGTCCTTCCCCAATACAACAGCCACCCTAAAGGTCCCGTCCAGTTGGGCAGCAACTTTGACTTCGATGCTAATCAAACCGTTGTTTCGGTTGCGTCTGATAACGTTCCATACGACACACCATTTCTTGTCGTACCTTAGTAACATCGACAACGTCTGTCACATCACCGTTCAACCCCAATTGAATATTGATAAGGTTAAGGTCCCACTCATAATCGCTGTTATCTGCACCCATCGTCGTGACAAGATAGAACGAATCATACTAAAGGGATAAAAAAATATCATTAATACACAATAAGAGAAATATGATAAAAAAAAACAAACATTAAACACAATACATAAAATATAAAAAAAAGAACAGAACGAAGATATTAACATTGAACTTAACCGCAATAATATATCTTAAACACAATACTGATATTTATTATTAAACTTAACATAATGCACTACCAGGTAAGCTTCAGATCAATACCTGTCCAAGGTATACCAAGATCTGATAACTGTTCCACCTGCACCCAGACCAATACCTCAGTAAAATATTACCTAGACCAATAACTGACTAAGGTATACCCAGGTCAAGCAGTTACTCAACCTTACTACCACTCCTTACTGGCATACTCATGAGCTTCCTTTCCATGCCAAAAAGTTACATATCTTTCAACAACAACCAAAACAAATCGATCTCTTTAGTCGACATCGTCAATTTTGATGCGAATTTTTAAAGGATACTTTGGTTTTATTTTGAAGTCACCCAATGTTGACAGTACTTTATCGACTTTGGTAGCATTATCTCCGTCGCTTATTAATGCACTCTGTAAACAGACTCGGTGTTGCGCCAATGACCTGATTAATTGTTCCATTTAATCCTAACTGAACATTTATTAAATTCAGATCTCATTCGTCACCAATTTAATTTTATAAGACTTTCGATTTTACTCAATATCATGTCATATTGCCCTTTACACAACAGTCATTAAAGAAATTCCATGACCTCAAAACCTGTCATGATCCAGGCCTTCAAAGAGCCACCCATCATAATTATGATTCAGGAATTTTCCAAACTAAACTCACTAGTTGTTGCAATTTCTACTTGATTCCCACACAATTCTACAACTACAACTTCAACTATTCAATACATCTACACCTTATAGGCGACCTACAATGATATCAACTGTTGTAATATAACTGAACGATCTCTTCCGCCCTTGAGGCACTTAGGGTAGGGGGTACTACGCACCCCCACTTTACCTTTTCTTTTGGGGTGGCTCCAGCCACACCACTCATTCAAAATCTAAATCTTCACTAAGACGGAGCTTGCTCCTAACAATGTCCTTTTTTATGAAATGTACATAGTGTAATTATGGTGTGTTAAATAAACGGGTCATCACCCAAAAGCGGATCTTACTAGTACTTTGTGTCCACAATTCAAAACAACAAACATTGGTCCTTCGAGCCGGATTCAAGTACTCGTAAACCCAGGAGCTTTCCGTCGACGTCTCCAGAGGAAGAGGAAAGACTTCAGTGTCATCAACACCATAACGAACCAAATCAAGAAAAACCCACGCCTCTACGAAACAACATTTCCACGGCATAAGGTCAGTCATCCTTCTATTTATCCTTCCTTTGTGTTACACGCATGTACATTTTCTCATTCGTGACAAATTGAAACATTATTACGATGGCCGAACAACTCGAAAAACTCGTTAGAACTAGGGGCACTCTTAAAGGGAAATTAACGCGTCTTTACAATTGGATCGATAAATTTGATACTAACAAAGACAGTATTCATGGAATTGCGGAGCGCCGCCAACAAGCCCTAGATGCTTTTCGAAATCTTGAAAACATTCAATTTGAAATTGAACAAATCGACAAAACCTCTTCGCGAGAAAAGCATGACGAAGAACGCGTACATTTTGAAAACGATTACTATGCCATAGCGGAGAAAATGACTAAAATTCTTAATAAAGCAGCGAACGTCGAGCGACACCCCACGTAAACTTGCCGGTGTTAGATTTAAAAACGTTTTCCGGAGAATACCAAGATTGCATATCATTTTATAATTCCTTTACTGCTGCGATCGACGATCCAAAAAACGGTTTAAATGATTGTCAACGATTACAGTACTTAAAATCGTGTTTACGGGGCGATGCACTAAAATCAATAGATGCTCTTGAAATCGCCGAAGCAAATTATCGTACCGCATGGCAGATACTTGAAGAACAGTTTAAAAATACGCGATTAATTGTACAGGACCACGTCCTCGCTATTCTAAAGCATCCCGCTATGTCTAGGCAGTCACATACTGCACTACAGGACTTTTTGAATATACTTAAGGTCAATATAGCCGCGCTAAACAAGCTGAACATACCAATTCATACGTACCATGCTTTATTAGTACCGATAGTAGTAGAGAAATTAGACTATAACACGATTAAAGAATGGCAAATCACCTTAAATACAGAAGTTCCAGAATTCGAATCTTTAAAACGCTTTTTAGAAAAACGATGTCAATTATTAAAATCATTAAACGCGATCGGTAACAACAGCACTCCTTCAAAACCATATGTCACAGATCCCAAATATAAGCGGGTACTTTCCCACACAGCGGCAATAAAAGTAAACTGTGTCCTTTGCAAGGGTGATTGCCCCAAAATTAGTGCTTGTGCAGAATTTTTAAAATTAACGGTGGGCCAAAGATCACAAAGGGTACGACAATTAAAACTTTGTCTTAATTGCCTCCGGATTGGGCACCACGTTTCCAGATGTTTGATTCGCACCAATTGCCGAACGTGCAACAAACGGCATCACACGTTGCTTCACGATCAAGAACCTCAAACCAGTGAATCTGAATCGCCAATCATAAATCACGAGGTTTCCCTAATTTCTAATAGAAAGACCCAAGACAAAATCGCGCTTTTACCAACCGCTCTAGTTTATATCCGCGACGCGAACAATAAGTGGCACAATTGTAGGGTCTTGCTCGATTCGGGTTCCATGTCCAATTACATTTCGGCATCGATGTGCCGAAAATTAGGATTGAAACGATTTAATACCGATATTTCGGTATGCGGTATCGGTCAAATTAAAACGAAAATAAAATACGCGGGCCAAGCCTATTTTAAATCAAAACACGATGATTTCTCTGGTCACATAAAATGTTTTGTCATCGACCAAATAACCGAAAATTTACCTGTTAGAACAATTAGAAAATTGGGCCTACAAATACCAAGTTCAATAAAATTAGCGGACCCGAATTTTACGACATCATCGTCGGTGGACCCTCTTATCGGCTCAAATTTATTTTGGAAATTACTCCGTTCGGGTAAAATCGTAAAAGGGCCAACTGTCCTTCAAGAAACACATTTAGGATGGGTCGTCGCAGGTACTTTATTGGACGTTTCCGACCCGCCTATTTCAATGCATACAACCACTCTATTGACCTTACAACAGCAATTAGAGAAATTTTGGAGACTAGAAGACGAAGGCAATAAAGTTATAAACACGTCGGGTATTGCTAAAGAACATCTGCAGTGCGAGCGGTACTTTCAACAAACAACTCAACGGACGACATCCGGTCAATTCGTAATAAATCTACCCTTCAAGGATTACCCCCCGGATCTAGGCAAAACCAGGGAAACAGCTGAAAAGCAATTCTTATCTTTAGAGCGCCGATTAGCGGATCAATCCAATCTTAAAAAGGATTATATAAAATTCATGCGCGAATATGAGCATTTGGGCCACATGCAGGAAGTCACACAAAATGAATTAGACGATTCAAATGCATTTTACTTACCGCATCACGCCGTGTTAAAAGAACCGGTTTCAACAAAATTACGCGTCGTTTTTAATGCGTCTGCTAGAAGCACAAATGGGTTGAGCTTAAATGACAATCTAATGGCCGTTCCGACAATCCAGCAAGATTTGTTTGCAATTTTAACGCGATTCAGAACGTTTCGATACGTAATTAGTGGCGATATCGCAAAAATGTATCGCATGATTCTCTTGCACCCCGATCATAGTAAGTACCATCGGACATTTTGGCGTGAAGACAAATTACAACCGCTAAAGATATTTTGCCTTAAAACCTTAACGTACGGTACCAAACCGGCATCCTATATCGCAAGGCGATGTCTTCAAGAACTAGCGGACTTGAACGCGAAAAACTTTTCGGACGCAAGCGATGTCATTCGACGCGATTTCTATGTCGACGATTTATTAACCGGTCACGACGATCTAGAAAAACTATCAGAAATAAAAAATCAAATCATTGCAATTTTAAAACAAGGCGGATTTGAACTCCGTAAATGGGCATCTAATGAGTTGTCTTTGATTAAAACACATGACGACAATAATTGTAAACATGACGTGCGATTAGACAAAAATGAATTCACAAAAACCCTTGGACTTCTGTGGAATCCCGCTTCAGATTCGTTAAAATACCAGGTCAAACCCTTAATCGATGCAACCAAAATCACAAAACGAAACATTTTGTCAGTCACAGCGCAGATTTTTGATCCATTAGGACTCTTAGGTCCCATCATAATAACGCCAAAAATAATTATGCAGAAACTATGGCAGCTCAAAGTGTCATGTGATGAACCCGTACCTGAAGACATGTGTCACACATGGAATCATTTTTTACGCGAGCTTTCATCGCTTAATAATATTCGAATTTCAAGAAAAGTTCTGATTAATAAACCCAGTTTCATTGAGTTGCACGGTTTTAGTGACGCTTCTCAAACCGCATACGGTGCGGCAGTGTATCTTCGATCACTAAATTCTAATAACGAAATTTGGGTTCGGTTATTATGTGCTAAGTCACGTGTATCTCCTCTCCGTGTGATAACTATCCCAAGGTTAGAGTTGTGTGCCGCGGCACTTTTGGCGCACTTGGTAGAGTCCGTGGAAAAAACTTTAAACCTCAACATCGCTAAAAAATTCTTTTGGACGGATTCAAAAATAGTTCTGGCCTGGATTAAGTCCAGCTCCGGACAATTTCAAACCTTCGTGGCCAACCGCGTGTCCACAATTCAAGCGCTGTCTAACGAAAACGATTGGTACCATGTTAAGGGAGAAGATAATCCCGCCGATTTACTCAGTCGCGGCGTCGCGCCCTCCAAAATCAAAGACATTTCAACTTGGTGGGGTGGCCCAGCATGGCTAGCCAGACCCCAAGATACGTGGCCTACTGATAAATTTACTATTGACAAGGAGTTGCCTGAAAGGCGCACCGTTTCCATGACATCCGCTGCGTCGGATAACTCAAATTTAAACCAAATGTTGACAAAATTCTCGTCCTTTGCCAAAACCCAGCGCGTCGTGGCGTGGACTCTACGGTTTTGCAAAAATAGTCAAAATCCCAACGATAAAGTTTCCAACAAGTATTTAAGCGCAACGGAACTCAGAGAAGCTACAATAAAGATTGCGCAGCTTGTTCAAAAAAACGAGTTCGCCAGTGAAATTGCGTCATTATGCAGTAATAAGCAACTTCACAAATGTTCTAACCTACTGTCCTTAAATCCGTTTTTTGATTCTGTCGACAAGGTCATAAGAGTCGGGGGTCGATTAAAAAACGCGGCGATACGATATGGAAGTATGCACCCCATTTGATTGCCAAAAAGCCACCACATTACTCCATTAATAATTAGGCAGGGGCATCACAGTCAATTACACGCCGGAGTACAAGGTACCCTATCGGCTCTACGCCAAAGATTTTGGATCATTTCTGGCAAAACCGCGGTTCGGCAGGAAATACACAATTGTATAAAATGTTATAGGTCAAATCCTAAACGCACCAACACATTTATGGGTGACTTGCCTACATTTAGGGTAAAAAATGCGCGCCCTTTCACGGTCAGCCGAGTCGACTTCGCTGGGCCGCTGCTAATTAAGGAGTCTCACGGTCGCGGTAAGCGAAATGTTAAGGCTTACGTCGCTGTCTTCGTCTGCTTCGCTACGAAAGCTGTGCATCTCGAGCTTGTAGGTGACTTGACGACGGCGTCCTTTTTGAATGCATTAAAACGTTTGGTTTCGAGACGGGGGCACGTGTCCCACATCTACTCAGACAATGCCACCAATTTCCGCGGTACACAACGCGAGCTTGGCGAAATGCGCCAGTTTTTAAAATCAATCACCTTTAGTGACGTAATTGAAGATCTCGCAAGCAAAGGCATAACGTGGCACAATATAGCACCTGGTTCGCCCCACCTAGGCGGACTTTGGGAAATTAATGTAAAGGCCGTTAAATTTCATTTAAAGCGCATCCTCGGGATGTCATTTCTGACGTATGAGGAAATGTACACGCTCCTTACACGCATCGAAGCGATCCTAAATTCCCGACCAATTACCCCGCTTACTTCCGATCCCAATGACCTAGAAGCTCTAACTCTTGGACATTTCCTGATCGGACAACCAATGACCACCATCGCCGAAGTGGACCTCACTGATGTCCCCGAGAACCGTTTGAAGAGATGGCAGCGAGTGGAACAAATGCGGCAGCATTTCTGGAAACGTTGGCGAAAGGAGTACCTATCCCAACTTCAGCAACGTCCCAAAAAGCAATCGACCAAGGGAGTGGAAATCAACCTTAACGATCTCGCAGTTACCGTCGAGGAAAACTGCCCTCCGCAGAGATGGCAACTAGGACGCATCATCGAACTCCACCCTGGACGTGACGGTGTAGTGCGCGTCGCAACGCTAAAGACGCCAAGTGGTGAAATAAAACGTGCAGTGCGCAAATTGTGTTTGCTACCAAAACTATAAAAGTGATTCCGTTCGTTGATCCTGCGTGATCATTATTACACCGACATAATTATGTTTATTTTCTTGTGTTTTAACTTTTTCAATTAGTGTGTAGCTTATATAGTTAGTTTTTTATGACTCATTTTCGTATATTGTTTTATATTGTTTATTCTATAAATTTATACTTTTGTTTATTGAAGTCGGTGACTTCAAGGGGGGGAGAATGAACGATCTTTTCCGCCCTTGAGGCACTTAGGGCTCCAGCCACACCACTCATTCAAAATCTAAATCTTCACTAAGACGGAGCTTGCTCCTAACAATGTCCTTTTTTATGAAATGTACATAGTGTAATTATAGTGTGTTAAATAAACGGGTCATCACCCAAAAGCGGATCTTACTAGTACTTTGTGTCCACAATTCAAAACAACAAACAATAACATCTTACCACATATAATTAAATTTTAGATAGATCGACTCAACGCTTATTTTACACTCCAGCTTACCATTTGGTATTGT
Source organism: Diaperis boleti (assembly GCA_963583935.1). NCBI lineage: Eukaryota > Metazoa > Arthropoda > Insecta > Coleoptera > Tenebrionidae > Diaperis > Diaperis boleti. The sequence continues at coordinate 42,510,230 of OY757244.1, forward strand.
CTATTAGTTTGATTGGCAATTGGCGTATCCAAATTTTAAAATCATTTAAATATTAATTTACTACAAAATCATTTTGGAGATCGAAGATGAATCTTTCTTTATCTTGAAATTTGTAACGATTTATTTATTGAAGGTTTCTTTTTAGTTTAAAAGACTAATATTTTATTAAAAGATGTTTCTCGAACATATTTTTTGTCATTAAATGGAATACTTTTTATTCAGCGCACCTCCAATAATGCACTGTCCAGAAATATTTGCATTCTATGCCTGCTTGCGCGGTTTTATTATTATTACTATTAAATTATTATTTTCGCCCTAATTTATCGTCATCCAAGCCTTTATGTAATTTTACAACAAAGATTACATTACGATCAACCAGAAACACTGACTGACCAAAGAGCACTTTTCTACCCCTTGCCTATTAACAGATCCAGGCACCTCAAACTGTAGCTGAATCAGTCCTTTACACCGCGTTTCCAACAACTACATTTATACTTCCTACTGCTTACTGCCCAAAAACTGCATTAATAGATCCTCCAATTAATATAGACGTGCTACTTAACACCGCTGACCAATGTGTCTTTTCTAATTCAAGTGTCTTCCATTTGCATCGGATCTCCCCTACCCTAGCCACTTCAAATATCAATCTTAATTTTCGAGATATCTATTTGTGAACGGATACAAAGTGTATGAGTGCCTTGCTTGACATAGCATTTACCTAATTTAAGATAACCACCTTTCAAATCAATGTGTCGAAATCATTGATGATGCCCCTGTTAATAAATACCAATCAATCTAAATTCGTGCAAGATATTGTTTTGACTGCGTGCGTTTGTCAACCTTCTGAAGTACCTATTTTACGATTCTTCGAAAAGACGAACATCAATACTATTTTCTTTTCCACATTGTTTAGAAACGTTCGAGGCACGGTATAAGAATATTTAGGTAAGAGCACAGGCATAACATGCAAGCCCGCATGGTTGCACACATAAGTGTTCTGCCGCGCTAAATATCTGCTAGATGGCGCTTATAATAGTGGTGCGTGTTTAACATGTGTTTAAATGGAATATTTTTTCTAATTAATTTATAAAGATTGTACAGTTCACATTTTACTATTAAAAATTGGATAAGAGGATGTCTAGGTACCCACTTGTTCTTGGTGGAACTGTTACATGTATGTACTTATTTTTAAAAGTGAGGAAAATGGGAGAATTAAATACGTAAAAATAAATTTTCAATCCAAATTTATTAAACAGTTCAGTACATTATTAAACAATATAGGAATACAGTATCAAGCATAAAATACATCAACTTTTTTAATAAACTCAAATCTAAAATTAACTTTTTTGAAGTTTCGACAATTTTAATTCAAAGTTTTCACTTGTGATAACTTGCTTGTTAAAAACAGGATAACTGTCCTTCACTGAATTTTGGCTAAATAAAACTGTTTTCAAATCTGTGACTAACCCTTTTTCTGTACATGAAAATATTGCCCAAGACTCATCTAAAGCTGGTAGTGTTTGGCTAACAAATAAATTAAAATTTAAATATATCTAAGTCAAACTCCACAAACTTTAATAACTATAAAATTACTAATTAGACTTAGATATATTTAAATTTTAATTTAAATTTACTTCACTTGGATTTAAGAACATTCTTCTTGTTTAACAAATAAATGATTAAAATCCAATAAATTTGCACCAACATCGGAATGCTCTTCAGTAATTGGGCAGTTCACTTCTTTTTTATTATATGTAATTTTTGGGCCTTTTATTAGTGGTTTTCTAAACGATTGTTTCTTCTTGGTTAAATATTTTGGGCAGTTGGGGAATATTCTCGGAATGGCTCCTTTTTTGATTCTTGGCCTTTGATATGGCACTTTAACCTATTATGAAACGAAATTATTATTGTTAATTTACTGCCACAGTACAAATTTTATTGGCTTACATGATTAATCTCCACAAATTTTATTACATCATCTGGGTAAAAATGCTTTTGACAAACACAATCCTGTGCCTGCAATTGCCTATCACTCCTTGGGATACTTTTCGCCCATTTATCCCTCTCTAAGGCATCATTTGGTGCCTTAAAAGTACTGACCTTTTCTCCGGGGCTTTGACTTTTGTAACCGGTTTTACAGCCAGGAACAAAGCACGTTTTGTTTCTACTTTTACCCATTTTAATTATTTGCACCACTGAATTTTCTGTAAATGATTTTCTATATAAGAGGTTTTTAATAGCAGTATAAAGTTATTTTGCAGTGCAGCACAACCGGTACGAGAAGAAATGAGAAGTTAGGTTATAAAAACATACCAAAAAAATAAATGTTTCTGATAAACTTACCTTCTTGGTAAACAATATGATTGTTGATTTATCTACAACAATGGTTTTTTAGGCAGGGAATAATAAATAAAACTTATTTGCCACAATTAACAGCTATCACTTCGCGCTGCACGAGTTGACAGGAGAACCACTACAGCGGCCATATTGAGAACACTTATGTGGGCAGGTCAGCTGACGTCCGTGCTTTTACCTAAAAGTTCTTATACCGTGGTTCGAGGGTTCGAGCTTATGTATAAACATAACTTCAAGACATGACATAATTTCCGTCACGGATTTCGAACTGCGTACTATTTGGATCTTTTATTGCTCTGGTTTTGCTCGTTACCTATACCAATTACCTATACCAAAATTGTTGTTTGCATTGAATAACACGTACCTACTCATCTTCAAAATCTGTCCCTACCTGGATGATTTATCACCGATCAAATTAATGTACTGGAATACACTTACCAATGTTTTACGACAAACCCTTGAATTCAACCCTTTTCTATATTCTCTCAAACCTCGACTTTGCATTATTACGCCAGTCCTTTCCACGAAAACAAATGCGACGATAGGTTTCGATTCCAGCCAAATGCGCATTTACTTTGTCGTCTCAATTATAAGTACCCGGCGACAATAAAATTATTGTCCCCATTACTTCCATCCCCGTGGTCTTGCCCACGACCTCTTGGAAGTTGTTCTTCAGCCCTTTCATCCCTCTTCCGATGATGTCGTTCGGCACGGCGACTGCTCGACCTTGATTTTCGTTTTTCAGTCAGGAAGAATTACGAAAGCTTCGAGCTCTAAAAGCCTAAAATAAACCCACCAACACGGCCACTAGGCACATAGGTCACTATCCCACTTCTGATGTTAACTTTGGAATACAATTTATTAAAATACTGCTCGAAGTTACAAGAATATGATTAATTAATACAATTAGCACGATCTTGCGATGTTCATGGGTTCACGCCTCGGGATCGATGTCTCTCCGTCGCCTTCCTTCTCTCAATGGGTCGTACGTGTCGAGGGCGGTTCTGGGTGCGTTCCATTCGGTTCCATTGCGAAGTTAACAGTTGGTAAAATATAAGTTATTTTCCACGTGCAGTTCTGACGTTTGTTTTTCGTGAAATTTTTACATTAAATACACTTGTTTTTCAAGTGTCCTATAGGCGTGTTTGGCGTCGTTTATTTTTCGTGAAATTCTTACATTAATAAGTACACGTGTTTTTCTAATCAAATAAAAAATAAAAATACCTAAGGAGTGAAAGAGTTCCAGCAGGGTATAAAAAATCATCATCATGGTGTAGCCCTATAGGTTTTTGGGTTTAAAAGGGGGTTTTTCTATTTACTTCCTCTATTTTTTTTATTATTGTATTGGACTTTACGTCAATTTACTTTTTTTATAAAAAATCATGTTAAAGTATATATATTTATTATTTAAATCATAACTTAAATCAAATTTATATAAAATAGAAAAGAACGGATGGCGGTGAAGTGTAAATTATTATTTTTGACTATTATTTCTCGTAAAATTTTGACATTAAATACACGTGTTTTTCTAGTCATCTATACTACAAATAAAATCGCATTCGAGGCGTGTTTTGGCGCCGTTTACTTTTCGTGTAATTTTCATCATGTATAAAATAAGCCTACTATTTATATTTTTAATTTGAGTTACCATTAAAATCACATATAGAAGCATAGAAAGGAATTAATGTGGGTAAAATATAAGTAATTTTTGACGTTCAGTTCTGACGTTAATTTCTCGTGAAATTTTTACGATAAATTCACATATTTATATAGTCATATAACTACATCTATAGCACATTTATGTACTACAAAAGAACGCATTCTATTGGCGTCTTTTGCAGATTCCATATGGGCGGTTTTTGCGCCAAGTTAAGAAGCCACTGTAAATTGCGGGTTATAAAATATATGTAAATTTTTTATTTGAATCACATATTAAATAAAATAGAATGGTTATAGAATTTAAAAGTCGAAACAATAGAAATATTTAGTAAGGCTAACATTTCTTTCATAATTTTTACGAAACATGGTAACGACTAAGTTGGCTCTTGTAAACATTTGGCAGCCCGAATTTTACCCAAACAATCTTGAAAGTTTGACGTTTTCTCGTAGTTGAAATGTTTTAGGATCATCTCGCCCGCCTAGTTCGCAATATTGATGAACAATCGCTATTTGAGATTAATAATGTTCATATTATTATTATGTAATTATTAAATTAAAATTTAAAAATTAAATTTACATTCCCTATTCTATTATGGTGTTAATGTTATAAAAAATTACAAAAGCTCTTTTAACCCAACGGCAAAGAAATAATTCAATGTAGGCAGGTATATTTACTTACGTAAATAGGTACTTACAAATATTAATTTAAATATGTTTGTTAAAGTTGAAAAAAAAAATTAAGATCTTTAATTATTACGGTTAATCAACGAAATTAATAAATATTGGTAATGTCTGATAATGTGAAATGCTGTGAAGTAAGTGAAGGTGTCAAAAGACCAGCGAAAAGATTAAAAATAAAACAATGAATCTCTTTTGAGAGTCGTGTCGCGAAGTTTGAGTGTGTCTTTGACCGGAGAAGAGATTAGTGTTAGTCAGGGAATGAATAGTTTTTAAAAAGGAAATTGAAAGCAGGTATAATTAAGGGACAATCTGAAACATACGTTGAGAAGTTTTACCGTTTAGGCGCTGGAATTTTGAGAAGAGCGGATATTGGTTTATGATGGGGGCTGAAGGTTGAGGAACCGACGACGCGAGCGTAATTTTATTGTCGAAAATAAATAATAACCAAACGTATAGGTAAGTACTATTTATGAAAATTTCTGCCTTATCGAATTTGTTTTGGCGGCAACTCCAAACAAACATGCTGCTTCCATACCCTGAACGCGGCGAGAGGGCATCACTTTTGTACCTAGTTGACACAAAACCTCCAACATGTAGGTGATTTACAGCTTTTTTTTATTACGGCTTGCACCCCGAACGAAACGAAACCAAGGAATTCTTTCCAGATGTGTCATCTGTGCTTGGCCATTGTTTCGTTCGATTTTGTTCATTTTCATGTAAAAATTTAAACTTACATAAACAGTGTTAAATAAAGACTGGTTACCATGTTACACATTACAATTTTTAATTTGTTTTGTTTAACAGTAATTTTAAATAAAAAACGGTCTGAATAATAATAATAAGTCAATGTGTGCATAAAGGGGATTCATCCCAAACGTCGAAACTAATCCACCAACGCGATAATACATAACATTGTGAATTTTGAAATGATACACCCCATTAACCACCGATTGATCCAAATCAGCTTCAGAACTTGCCATAGCAAAAGCTGAATTATATGACCTTATGTTGTCAACGAAATTTTTGCATTTTTGTTTATAATTGTAATCTGTAGAAGACCTTCGATGAGCGATTGTAGAACCGGAGATGCAGTAAAAGGTGGTAAATGAACCTTACCTTTGTGACAACATAAAGTGAATGCTTTGGCATTTCCGGATGTAATTTCCGAATTAAAATGAAGCGCCGAACAAAATAACAACTTAAGGGAAGTTCACCGAAATTATGTGAATCAACATTTATCGGATTGTTATTCAAGGCCGATTTAAATGAATCCACTATAGTTGTAGCTGTTTGGGACATCGTGTCAACTGTTTCTGTTGCATTAGCGTTCGTACCAAGAACCGTTTCAACATTTTGAGAAATCTCTGTTTGGCTCGCACGTTGCCTATTTCTACGTTGCGCCCTTTGTGTCTGTCTCCGTCTGGAAACGCTAGGCATTTTGTTTAAGAAAAACAAATGTTATAGAAAGAAATTAAAGCGCCCAAAAAAGTCTAGAAATTAAATAATAATAAAATGTAATTAAATTCAATAAGCTAAAATTAACACCGAAATGTTCTCTTAGGACCGTAAAAACAAACTAAATAATATATGCCTTCAGTTGGCCAGTTTCTGGCTGGTTCAAGGGGTGTTGGTGGGTGGGTTAGTCCTCGTAAAGTTTTCAGTAATTATTTTTTATGATAATTTATTACTGTATTTTTCGGTAATTTATTTTTATGGTAATTTATTGCGGGTCTTTTTTTTTAGAGTTTGCCCCGATGGTATATCAGAACTATAAATGTCTTAATAAGCATGTCTTAAGTTCCCTAGACCATTTGCTCAGGGGTGGGGCTAAGATACCTAGTAATGGACCGCTTTACCCCTAAAATGATTTGCAAATAATTAATGAACCTGTGTAATTTTTGAAAACGGAAAGTAATGCTCACATAGAACTTGTCAATGTCTTTCATTAAAAAAAACAATTATCAAAATCGGTGCAGTACAGACTGTTTTATTTGGTTCAAATTGATTCATGTTCAACGATTAAATATATAGATATGTCATGAAAATCAACACTTTTTTAATATACATACTTAGTTCCTAAAATCACATTGAAAATGACGTTTAATTCAGGAAATCTGTCTTTTCAACCTGGTAAAAACACCTGAAAGAGACGTGTTTTATCAGACGTTTGTAGCACGTCATTTTTACACGTCAAAAGTAACGTTGATTTCGGCGACATCGTAACGTCTATTCAACGGTTGGTAGGTACTCGTTTGTTTTACGTTTTTTTTTACGTTGTTTTGTTTACGGAAAATCAGTACGTCTTAACAACGTGGTAAAATCACGTAAAAAAACGTGTTTTACTAGACGTTATAACACGTCATATTTACACGTCGAAAGTACCGTTGAAGTCAGCGAAATCGTAACGTCTATACAACCGTTGGTACTCGTTTTTTTTACGTTTTTCTCACGTGGTTGTGTTTTCTGGATTTATGATGCAAAAGGTTGTTTCATGAGATTGAAAAACAAACTAACGTTTTGTTATTATAATTTTTTGATATCTAGATTTAATGAAAATATTAAAAGAAAGACGCTATTAGAATCACTGTAATAGTCAGTTAAGCAATGAGACATAACGTTGTCTCGCAACCGTGCGATGACCACAATAACTCAGTTTTCTATTTTCTATTCATTGTCATCTATACAGGGTGTTATGCAAATGTATACAAATTTTTTAGGGGGTGGTAGAACTCGTCCAGAAAAATTAAATTGCGAAAAAAGGAGAACGTGGATTTGTAATTTTTCTCAAAATTCTTATAACTTGAAGATTGACAATGTTACAGGCATGAGAATTGGCACTTGGACTCTACTTTAAAAATGACTATCCCGTGTTTGATGATTTTGCAAAAATTTATTTACAAATCGCGAAAATGGGGCCTAATGGGGGGTAGTTTTCCTGAGAATGCTCATAACTGGAAAAAAACGGTGTTACATACGTGAAAATTGGGATCAAGATTCACCTTTGGAAATAACTAGAAGCGTGTTTGCAGTTCACACTCAAAGTGTTTATGAGTTCACAACCAAATCAAGAACAACTTACTTTAATTCGCAAAAAATTGGGCTCTCCGAAAGAATTGAAAAAATGTTGCTTTGTTTGTCACGTATGCTTTCCTATTCCATTCATCGGTTTGCGATGTAACTATTCAATTCTCTATCCAGATCTACTTTTATCGATTTGTTTCTACAAAAAAAAAGCATGAATTTGTTATTTTCCAAATCAAGAGTATTAATCGATAAAAGTAGGCTTGGATAGAGAATTGAATAAGCTTTAAAATGATATCACACGACCCCCCATGCCATTTTAATTTTTTTAAGGGGGTGGCTCCCTTGGCTAAAGGGGTGAGATCTAAGCCTTGAAAGTTTGGTACAATTTGGCCCCTCTTAATAACAAAATTGACCTGTTCGAACGTCTTCCGATGTTTTAAACGTTATTCTGCTATTCGGAGCGGAGACATATCCAACAAATCAAAGATCATAAAAAACGGTCCAGCCGTTTTTGAGTAATAAATCCAAGGGGGTCTCTTGGCCCCCATGTCCATGTGAAAAATAGTTTACCACCTATTCTCATACTTACCAAATATGCAAAAAAAAATCATAAAAATTGGTCCATCCCTAGGGGCCCCCCTGTGTCAATGTTTTAACAGTTATTCTGCTATTCGGGACGAAGACAAATACAACAAATCAAAAACCATCAAAATTGGTCCAGCCGTTCTCGAGCAATAAACCCAAGGGGCCCCTTGGACCCCAAGTCCATGTTTTTAATAGTTATTCTGCTATTTGGGGCAGAGACAAATCCGACAATTCAAAAACCATGAAAATTGGTCCAGCCGTTCTCGAGTAATGAACCCAAGGGCCCCCCTGGGCCCCCATGTCCATGTTTTAATAGTTATTCTGCTATTCGGGGCGGAGACAAATCCAACAAATCAAAGATCATAAAAATCGGTCCAGCCGTTCTTGAGTTATAAAACCAAGGGGGCCCGTAAACCAAGATGGCGCCAATCGAGCACGTGTGTGTAAATAGTGTTCCGGCAAATATGACTTGTAAAAATTCAAACAATCGCTAAGAAACGGAATCAAGTGTAAACTGTGCACAAACTGCTTCCATAATAGCTGTGCAAAAATCAACAGTTCTGTAGAATTTCTGGATGAGAACACCATAGTGTGTTGCAACAGCATGGACAACGATAAACTGGAGAATCTTCAGTTTCCTGACGCCGCAATCTATGTTTCATTGAATTATTAAAAACATCTAATGTTAAAAGCAAACTTCCCATCAATAATAATCTCTCACCGAGCTCACCAATGATCAAAAAACTGTCGCAGAGAAAAAACCGTGTACTATCAATAAAACGAAGAGCTGTTCACCGCAATATCTTAAGAAGAACGGCACATCAGTGGCACCCCTAAAACCAAGAAAGAGGCTGTGAATCCTACTTCCACGCCGTTGTCTGCCGACATCGACCCCTTAAAAGCGGAAACGCAAACGGATCCGGAAACAAAAGTTGAAGATATTTCTAACTACCTCCAGACTCATCTAGAAGTTATAAGCGTCCAAAAACTTAATTCAAAGCATCCAGATGTATATTCTTCGTTTGTAATTGTTGATTTTAGTGATAGAGACGTAGTCATGAATCCGTCCATCTGGCCTCCCGGTTCTTGTATAAACCGTTTTTTTCACCTAAGAAGTCCCAAGAACATCAAGAAGTAAAAGAAGTCTCAGTGAATTTATTGGTGTTAAACTGCCAAAATATTCGATCCAAAATATTGGACTGTGAAGCATTGCTGCATTCCGAAAGTATCTCGCTAGTGGGCATGTCAGAACACTGGCTCCAACCACATGAAGTTGAGTGCTTTAACATTCAGGATTTGTACGTCCCATCACATTTCTGTAGGATAAGGTCTGTACATGGTGGGTCACTAATACTTGCTAGACCCTCATTATCACCTGTACCTATTAATTTCTTAAGTTCATTCTCAGTTGAAGGTCATTGTGAAATGTCAGGTGTCCATATTCTCACACTGAAGTTAACGTTTATAAATATATACAGACCTCCAAGAGGTAACTTTAATGTCTTCTTAAATACCCCATTCATGATGTGCTTCTCAAAATTTATTCTCTTGATATTAATTTAATAATCAATGGGGATTTTAACTTTTTCCGGTCGTGTGTAATATGCTTCTTACAACTCTTGTTATGTAATATACTATTCTCAATAACTCTTTTAGAGCCGCTCGAAGTTTTTAAAATTGTACCTATGACCCAAAATAGAGTTGCCTATATCCTGCCAAATTGGGAAATCTTAATAAACTCAAAAAATAATGGGTATTTTAATGTTTTGAAGAAAATTGTAGATTTGATTGATGCAATTATTTTATTTTTGAAGTGATTAAGAAAGCATTATCTATGGCTTGAAGTCACCTCTGCTCCTTTGACAAGCTTGTTACCGAAATGAACGTGGTGTTATTCACTCGTTGGTGCAAACAGTTTTACAAAAACGTAATGTAAGAAATGCGTTCACAAATTACTACATATTCTTACAAAATTTTTACATTTTTACGTAAATAATGTTGTTAATATACAGTCGCGGGAAGAATTTATTTTTGTCATTTTTTATATTTGTCATCGGATACGTTGAGAAGTGGTTGACAAATCTTCAAGCATCAAACTGACAACAAATATTTTCTGAAAGGTTTACAGGTAATTTAATTTACCATTTAAAACAATGGAATTTATTGAATCAGAAAAGCAATTTGACAGTAGTTGTAAACACGATAATCCAAGATACCTGTTTATCCTTTATCATGGAAAGTGTGCGTTGACGCCGGAACAGGTCTTGATTATTTTTTATAACTAACTTTACAAAAAAAAAAATCAACAGTAAATAGACACATGTAGACATGGTCTAGATAATAATCTTTATAAATTATTAATACATCCATTAGGCTTCGCATCTTAAAATTCTCCATGTAAATACAAGTAAATTTTGTTTTCCAAATGCAACATGATGTGAATCATTTATGCAGACCCGACATGCATTTTAATACATAATATATGATTTTAATAAAATGGTTGTTAGTTATTCTCCTTTTGTTTTTCTATTTGCCAAAATGTTTCAGTGCCTTCTGAATTTAATGAATCACCTATACTGACAAATTTCATTGTCTTTCATAAAGAATATACTAATATTAAATTCTGGATTGACAAATTTGTAGTTACGTAATTGGGTATTTCATATGTCTAAGGTACACAGTACGATTAGTTAGGATCTAATTGTTGCCATCCCTGGAAACCGTTATTTAACACAAAACGAAATTTGACTCCTGAAATATTTCCATAACAGCAACAGACGTTTATGCCAGAGAGGTATAGAGTATCAGTTCTAAGCGTTTAGATTTACACTAAATTTGGATTGGCATATGATCATTATACAACATCATTATGTTACAGTCACTAATATATTATTATTTAATAACATATCTAGTGTACACAGTTTAGACTATTGTTAATTAATCGATGAAAGTAGATATGAAATACTTATTCTAGGGCCAAATCCAATGCATGTTACACTAAATTTATTCTTTCTGCATTTCAAGGTCATAATTATGTAATGTTGGTTGCCTAGCACTGTGGCGTCAGGTGGGCGAGCGTCTGGATGAAAAAAATGTGATCCGCCGGGTGGTGTGGATGATTCATGATAAAACGTAATATAATAAGTAAAATATACAGGGTGATTCATGATGTTACGCAAATATTTAAACTGGGGTAGTATACGATTAATAGATTTTTCATCAACTCAAAAAAAATTTACGGCTAAAAACTTTTAATGGTCACTGGAATGACGAACAAAAAACAAGTATTTTTTGCAGTTCCATAAAACTTTGATATTTAGGCATGCAAATCTTAATTTGAATTTACAAAAATAATAAGTAATAAAGAATTTTTTGAACTCACCGCCTCGAAAACGACATTTTACGATCTTTGTCGGCAACCCGAAACACTTGCTTCCCGGTCTACTAAACCGGGAAACACGCTAAAAAGCACTGAAAATAAAAAGTGTGTAAAATAAATCAGTAGCTATTAATTAATGAAATTAAACCAATTGTCAACATTTGAAACACGATTTGGTACACCCAAGATTCATTTAAATATTGAAGGTAAAGAATTTGACGATTATAAATGAAAAAAATGACACATTCTTTAGGTTATGTCAACTCGAATTAAATCAGTAGCTATTAATTAATGGAATTAAATATATTGGCAACATTTAAAACAACATTTGTTATACCTAAGATTTATTTCAATATGATGGAAAGGTACATAATTTCACTATTACAACAAAGAAAAATAACTTTTTTTAGGTTATACTACAATTCAATGTGTTCAATCCTTGGAATATTCAACCAGTGTTCCTGTAAACATTTATAGTGCAATTAATGCAATTCGTAGGGGTGATTCCTGAACCACCCACAGTAATGGGCTCAGACATGGACTTAACGGCGTCGAATGGACAAACTTGCTTTTATGTGGATGGGCCGGCCAAGCCTTGCTTGGATGAATTTTTTTGCTATTTACATTAGTTTTACTTTGTAGAGAATCGTTTACGCTTGATGACTTACAATTAATTGGTCAATTGCTATAGAAGCCATGACTTGCTTTATTTCATATCTTGAAGTCTAATTGCATAATTATTAAAATAACTTTATTTTAAAAATCGTGGTAATGTTCGTTTCAAAAAATATTATACAATCCTCATGCGTGAACAATCTTCCCGCGTTCACGCTCGCTCCTTCGTCGCTCGTGCTTCAAAACTGCTCTCACTAGTACACACGATTTTGGATAAACATTTTCAAATCACTCTTAAAACTTATTCCTCTCCGAAATAAAAATAGAAACATTATTCATTATTTTTATTAAAATAATAAAAATTACAATTTGTTAAAATATTAAATTGAACAATTAATCAGATTATGTTCTCATCCACTCCTCTTGCTCCTCCAGTCGTAGAACATTTATTTTATCGTCAGCTAATGAAATAGTAGATTTTATTACAAGTAGTGACAGAAATGCTTCATTGTTCGCCAGTGAGATTGTGAATCACGAGTACGATAACAGGAATGATACATATCTCATGAGCTTACAATGCCATTTCGGTCACGTGTGATATACGATGTTTTGTATTTTTTCAACAACAAAGGATCTTGAAAACATATTTTTGAAGTGACATTGCTTGACATTGAGATTTGAAACATAGTCATGGTATTGCACTTTTAGTCACTAAATAGTATATTTCGATACAAATGAACTGTCAACGCACTTTTCAGGGGCGAGGGCGAATTTTTGCCGCACGAGGCGAATGTCGAGTGTTGCAAGGAGCCCGAGCACCTGAAAGTGACACCGCACGAGTATTGAACAGCGTTTTTTGTATTCGTTCACACAGGTAAACTTTGACAGCTGTCAAATTAAATACCTATCGTGATATATTTATACAGGGTGTTTCGTAAGTAAACGGCAATATTTAATACACAAACTCGTAGAAGCTAAAGAAACGTTATTCTGCAGTTTTTTTCTGAAAAATTTCAAATTACAAATTTTTTGCAATTTTGTCGTAAAAAACGACAAGACAAATTTGTGATAATAATAGAACGCCACTGAGTGGACGTCACAATTGACAAATTTCTCGCCATGGTCTAACATCGATAACTTGATATATTATTTAGTGCAAATTTATTTTCTATCTTTCTGTTGGTCCATTTAAAACCATCGGCCTTTTTGAAACCACACGTTTTAGTTAATAAAAAACTTCCCAAGACATTCTCTTATCGTTGATATTCATAATCTCGGAGATTGCCGTTTACTTATGAAACACCCTGCATATTTACTTATATACCACTTTCTGTCATATGTATTTCACAAAACGAATACAAAAATTTAATCACACTTTAGTCACCAGTGATTGAAATTTGATTTTAGTCACTCAAAACTAACGTATAAAACACCTAAAATATGCAACTGTTGGACAATTGTAATTATAAACCAAGCTTGAGAAAACCTTTTTCTTAGCCGAACTATTTCATTGCCCAAGATGCGAAGCTTGGCGGACAATAATATTGCGAAGCTAAGAAAAGGCTTTTCAATCGTAGTTTGTATACTATTTTTTCACTACTAGCACATGTGTTAGCATCGCAGAGACGCCAGGCAGGTACAATATAACAAATTGATACCAGAGAAATCTATAGATTTTTATATGAAACATTGTCAATTGTTTTTATTATCTACTCGTAGGAGAGAAAAATCCATTATTGGGTAAGGTCTCGGGTAAGGTGCAGAACATTAATTTCATACTTCTTTTCTGAAGCTAGTAGCGAAAAATAGTAATTATATAGGTTGAGAAGACATTTTTTTTTTAGCCAAGCTGTTATATAAATGCGAGGCTAAGGAAAGGCTTCTCAACCGTGGTTTATATACCATTGTTTTCATTACTAGCACATTTGTTTAACTTTTCTTCAAATGATAATAATCATGATAATGCCAAAGGTCGCAACAGATTTGAGATGATGTATTTTTTGAGATTGACATTTCTCAGTCAGAGACCGGATTTTCATGTAAAATTGCGCAATGCATACTGTCGCTTTGCAATAGTTTAACACTTCCTTCTTTGTTTTTTTTTACGTGAATTGCAGTTAATTAATGCCAAATATTTACAACTGGTGCAATTTGCAAAAATCGAAGAGCGCTGTTGTTAAGTAGATAGATAAAATAATAAACGATATGCATTTTGCATGAAATCCGGTCTCTTTATTATTAACTACTAGTCAATAATGAAATCATTATTAATTACTATGAAAGAAAAACAATTTCACAGATCCTCTACAAACTAAATACATTCTACAGCTAGTAGTGGAAAAATAGTATATTTCAAACGAGTGCGCTGTCATTACACCTTTCAGTGGCGAGGGCGAATTTTTGCAGCCCGAGGCGAATGCCGATTGGATCTTATTGTTAGTAAAAACATTGTCAAACAATTCATTACTATGAATTCGACCTACTGTTTGTAGTACATAGTTTCAATAATATCCTAAAAAATGTCGAGCTAATTTATTTCAGTTACATTTTTGAATTTAATAAGAAGAAGGAAATAAATTTAATAAATTTCACCAAATGCACCGACTATAACGTCTTAAAATTGTGTCTGTTTTCACTATTTTATAGAGTTCTTAATAATTTTATCGTTGGACACTGTCAGAATTTTCAAATTTTTGCTTATGTAAACACTCTCTGTCATTCAATAATGAAAATGACAGATAAACGTCAAACTATTTTTATGGATTTTATCTACAACTGATTAATAATTGACGTATTATACTTAACTTAGTAACTATGAATACTTAACTAGGTCTATTAAACACAGACAGCCAGGCTCGGTTTTTAAGAATTATTATCAACTAGCTATGAAATAATGAATATTGACAACTGTTGACATTTCTTCTCTACATCAAGTTTTTCACAAGGTTTGTTTTATTCTTTCTTTATTTCTTCATCTAGAACCGATTTAATTGACGTATTATACATGTAACCTATGAATACTTAACTAGGTCTGTTGAACACAGACAGTCGAGCTAGGTTTTTAAGAATTATTATTAACTGGCCATGAAATAATGAATATTGACATTTTTTCTCAACGTCAAGTTTTTAACAAGGCTTAATTTCTAGTTTTAATTCTAAAAGTGCAGTTGTAGATAAAACGTCGTATTAAACTCGCATATAATGGTGGCTACTATACACTCGAATGGTTAAAATCCTCGCCAGAACCATACACTTTTTAGTCACAATCAGACCTTTTACCAGCAAAGAAAATCAATGCAGATTGAGTTTTCCACCAAAATATATAGTCAAATTTGCATTTTTGACTCAATGGTTGACAAACTGGTTCGGAATGACAACCATTTGTATAATGTATCCAAATTTGGCTTCTTGTATATCACAGTTGTCTTTGCGACTAAAAACCATATGGTTCATGGCACGACATGTGAATGTGGTGGGTGGGTGGGCCGCCGCATCCACAACTGACTTATGGACTAAGGGTATTGGAATAACAACTATTTTTTGATTTAAAAATTTTGAAATTGAATTAAACACCAGAGTGAGTTCTAGTTTTTAAAGCAAAAAAATTATCAATAAATGGTTGTTACTTCTCATCCATTTAATCAGTCGATGAGTATATAATATGTCGTGTATAATAACCACCATTATATACTCATTTAATAATCTACTATTAAGCTCGTTTCACTCGTGCTTTTATAAACCCCTTGTGGCATAAAGCGTCAAATTTACACAGGAACTCGTATAATAATCTACTATTAAGATAATATTTAAGCAATTGACTAAACTCTCTCAACTGTTGAAAGAACAAACAAGGAAAGCCGAGAGAAAATAGTTACGATTCGAGAAATTAAGAAGATTAAAATTTATATAGGTACTGGTGTATACAGTTTTTTTAAAGGTATATTAATACTTGATCATACAATTTAGGTATTTTTGCTAGAGGGCAAATTTCTCCACTTTTGAAAGATTTTTGAAATATTTTGTTTTTTAGTTTTGTCTTAAAGAATTGAATTGCGTAATGTAATAAAATTGTTATAGTACGTTAAATAAAAAAAGTCGTGAGAAGTTCTTGTCCTGTCTTGAAAGTTTATATTAAATGGAAATAGAAATATGTTGGAGGCGCCGGGATAGATGTGTCAAACCTTAACAAACAGTAAGTAAATTCCTAATTTGTGAAGCTAATAACTTTTATTGAAAGTTTTTTGAGCTATACAGTTTTGGAAACATAAACTCACATGAGCTGAAAACTAAAGGATAATAATCCGAGTGCATTTCAAAAATGCACTATGTGATATAAGCTCGTTCGTATTTGTACAACTATGTACATACTTCAATATTCATATAAAATGGATTTGTATAAAACGTTATTCAAATATTTATTCGTATGTCGTTACAGCGTTGTTTGCTGTAACTAAAAATAAATTTCAATTGTTTTATTTTCCGAGAAATACGTTTACAATTTGATTGTTTTTTATTGAAATCACTAATTTATATTTGAAGAGAGTTATTGAATTTACCTCATAATTTCCACGTGTCCTCGGCGATATAAAATTCCACCTGTGTCATACAAATGTCCTTCTCTAAAATTCAATAATTCAGAACTAGTCCAGTGCGGTGTAGAAATTGACAGTCTACTATATTATTGTACTGATATCAATTTGTATATTTTTGTAGGGAAAGATTCAGTACATTAAATAAATTCATATGTTTAATAATGAAATAATATGTTGACCAATAAAAAAATTGAGACAGATTTTGTCGATCAAACTTTCAGCTCTTTTGGAATAGGAATTCAAATGTATGTTTTATTAAAAGTTAATCAGTTTTCAATTTGTACAATATTTGCGTTTTGCTTCAGAAATTTAACAAAAGATGGATATTCCATGTAAGTTAAATAATGAATTAATAAATCAGAAAGAGAGCGATTTTGATCTAATAAAAAATGGGTTTCCAGCATGTGCACAGTTTCCTTACTGTGATTACTTTGAAGTGTTATAAATTGAAACACATATAATACTCAGCTTTGGAACTCTCAAATATAAAGTAACGTGTTTTCCCCAATTTTAAAATAATAATAAATCAAATCTGGTTAAATGATACTACTTCTCTAAAAGGTCACATAAAATTTTATTCGCAATGAGATTGAAGGAGAAGCCAATCGAGTCGGGCAAAAATTTCTCATTTACCCTCCAAGTTCAGAGCGCGCGTATGTGAGTTATAGCTAAAAAAACTGTAAAGGAATCTTACAGATTTTATCAGACAAAAAAAAGAAGACTTTCTGAAAGTCTTCAACTCCTTGGATTGCCACACTTGTGTGTAGACCTTAGACACGACGTTGGTTTGTTTCTGTTAACCACATTTATTACCAACACCTCCTAAAAGCCTGGACTGACTAAAGTTCCGCCACCGGCGATTTTCACTGTTTATATTACATGTTACTAAATATACCAACGTATGTACCTAGACAAAGTAAGTAATATCTAAAAATAACAACAAAATTTTCCATTAACAATACGTCTTCGAAATTAGTCTGGAGTTAATGGAAACTCAGTGCATTCAAGAAAGACCGACGCAACACAAAAGGCATGCGTTAACATCTGGAGACGACGTAAAGTCCTGCTATGCCTATTCGAAGGAACATCCATCTTGGTGGCGGAATGTAATGTCACCGCCTGTGGACATGTCCAGATTATGCTTGATGAGGGTGACTATCAATTAACAGCTTCGGTTGTCTTACGAATAGGATATTATCAACACGACCACCCGTTGATATTTCAGACACCTCTTCGATGCCGGTGTTAAAAGCAATCACACTATATAAAGTGTTGTAATTTTATAAATGCTTATAAAAAAAACTTGCATCATTATTTAAAAAAGGTGACGTGGAGGGATAAACTATTTAGATGCGATTGCATTTCCTTCTCTTTCATATACATGTAAAATAAGCTAGAAATATATGCTTCATAGTACTTATACAGGGTGGAAAGTTTAACTAGAATAAATTCAGTATCTTCACTGCAATTTATTTTGAGAAAAAATCACTTCTTAGCCTGATCAGCTTACTTTTGTTTTTACTCAGGGGGCTGTAACCACCCTTAAGTTTTTTTTTACATCATGGGAAAGCTTATAAAAAAAGGAGTACAACGATATATTTTTTTTTTACTTTTTCAGCTAATAATGTAAGAAGAATTAAATAAAAACAACTTTAATCTATTTCTTTTTTGGTAGGTTCTGTCTGAAAATTGTAGGAATAGTAGAGTGCCAGCCTCGCTTAAATGTGTCACCCTGTGGGCCTTTCAATTCACAAAGCTAAAATTTTCAGGAATGAAAGCTAATGTCCTAAATACATTACATATGAATTCGTCAAGAAATCGTCCTGTGCAAAAAAAAGTTATTAAAAATTTTCGAGTTTTCGATATAGTGAGTTACTTGATACATGGTTTGATTTTTCTGATATTTTTTCAAAACATTCTCTGTAGCCCTTTGGCCAAAAATAAATAAACAGTTTTTGCAAACGCATTGAGTTTCCCATCTTGTAATTACTTTATGCCATTTTTGCCGTTTCTCACCCGTTATCTCCAAATCTAAGCCTTAAATCAAAAAAATGTTCTCTTGTAAAACTATTGCCCCATTTATTGTGATTCCTACAGTACCACTTTCATATTTAGAATGATGTAAAATTTGGAAGTCTGGAGACCGCGCGAACCCCGATCACCCTCTCTTTCCCCACTACGTCCTTCGCCTATCGTAATTGCATCAGGCAGGTTTTTGAAAATATTCGAAATTATTCTTACGTGTTCATTCTGTTTAATATTTTTGATAATTTTGTGGATGCCAATACACAATAATTGCAGATCTCAAAGTAATACTTCTGTTTTTCAGTAGGAATTAAAAAAAACAATCACAAGTTTTTTATTAAAGAATAAAACAAAATCAAACATATAAGAACAAAAATTACTCGCTATCAATATAGCATTTTCTTCTTCAATAATGGTTGTTGATGTGTGTGGACCTATGGACAAAAGCCTATACAAGTTTTTTTTTTTTGTACAACTACACCATTTAATTTTGCACAAAAAAAAAATTGGTTATGTAATAGTTGAAATGAACAATTACGTCTATGC
The DNA here is from genome assembly GCA_963583935.1 of Diaperis boleti. Classification (NCBI taxonomy): domain Eukaryota; kingdom Metazoa; phylum Arthropoda; class Insecta; order Coleoptera; family Tenebrionidae; genus Diaperis; species Diaperis boleti. The sequence continues at coordinate 42,529,691 of OY757244.1, forward strand.
TTACCTTTTTACACTTACATGCGTCATTAATTATGATGCTACCTCTGGAAACGAGTGTAAAGTTTAAAAAACTAGAACTATCTTAGAGTTTAGGGTTTTCTATTCATAATCCAAATAGCTATATTATTATACGTATTATATAGAATAATTATTAAATAATTTTGTCAAATTTAACTCCCAAATCATTTGAGAGTTCTTGGCACACTAGATAAGTCTTTATCAACAGTCTTTACATTATGGATGGAAAACCCTTAACTCAAAGATAGTTCCAATTTATCATACTTTACACCCGTTTCTAGAGGTAACATCATTCCCAACAACATGTAAGTGTAAAAAAAATAAGCATAGATGTAATTGTTCAGTTAAATATTACATAAACAAATTTTCTATATTGCAAAGCTAAATGGTGTAGTTGTACAAAAATAACATTTCATGTATAGACTCTTGTCCAAACACAACAACAACCATTATTGAAGAAAAAGATGATATTGATAGAAAGTAATTTTTGTTTTTATTTTGTTTGATTTGTTTTAGGTCTTAATTAAAAATTGTCATTGTTTTGTTAATTCCTATTGAAAAAAAGCAGTGTTATTTTAAGAGCTGTATCGAAATATTCAACCAAAAAAGGCTAATAACTTTGATATAACTTTTATACAGGTTGTCTTACGAAAAACGCACCACGCTATAACTCTGTTATTAATAATCCGATTTCAGAAATTCAAAAACCATGTAAGACAGGTGTATAAATGCTACAAAAGAGTATGATTCTTAATTTTTTTGAACAAGTCATTTTTGCCAAGCGATAGTCAACTTTTTTTTTTAAATAGCAACACATATTTTTTTTTATTCAGTTTGGTGGGTTTTTTTTTTCTCAATACAATGGTATGTTTCAACTTGATTTTGTAAAATATTCTTGTAAAAATTTTTTTTTTCTAAAATTTTCAAGTGTGCGTCGGAATCCAATGAAAGCGCTCAAAACAATACCTGTCATTTAAGATTTGTCAGCTTGTTTTTATTTATTGTTGTTTGGATTATTTCTTGCAGTTTTGTTATTATTTTGTGATCACATTGTTATTTCATTACGGATAACAATCAATTAATATTAATCAATTAAATTATGATGCAAGTGTTTTTCGAGTGCCACAGAAATTCTGGTCACCTTTTGTGCGCTTTTATTGGATTCTGACGCAGACTTGAAAATTTTAGAAAAAAAAAACTTTTCCAAGAATATTTTACAAAATCAAGTTAAAACGCCATTGTATTGAGAAAAAAAATCCCCACCAAACTGAATAAAAAAAAACATGTGTTGCTATTTAAAAAAAAAAAAAGTTGACTATCGCTTGACAAAAATGACTTATTCAAAAAAATTAAGAATCATACTCTTTTGTAGCAGTTATACACCTGTCTTACACGGTTTTTGAATTTCTGAAATCCGATTATTAATAACGGAGTTATAGCGTGGTGCGTTTTTCGCATATACTATAAAGAAAAACTCATCTAAGAATTATTCTTTTCCAATATTTAAATTCCTATCTGAATATGTTTGGCATCCACAAAATTATCAAAAATATTAAACAGAATAAACACGTAAGAATAATTTCCTATAATTTTATTATTTTTAAAAACCTGCAATTACGATAGGTGAAGGACGTAGTGGGGAGAGAGAAGGTGATCGGGGTTCGCGCGGTCTCCAGACTTCCAAATTTTACATCATTCTACATTTATAATTGTTTCTAGTTTATTATTTACGACAAAAATATGAAAGTGGTACTGTAGGAATCACAATAAATGGGGCAATAGTTTTACTAGAGAACATTTTTTTGATTTAAGGCTTAGATTTGGAGATAACGGGTGAGAAACGGCAAAAATGGTATAAAGTAATTACTTTTCATCGGACGTAAAGTCGAGAAAAATGAGTTTAAAGTTGCTACAAGATGGGAAACTCAATGCTTTTGCAAAAACTGTTTATTTATTTTTGGCCAAAGGGCTACAGAGAATGTTTTGAAAAAATATCAGAAAAATCAAACCATGTATCAAGTAACTCACTATATCAAAAACTCGAAAATTTTTAATAACTTTTTTTTGCACAGGACGATTTCTTGACGAATTCATATGTAATATATTTAGGGCATTAGCTCTCATTTCTGAAAATTCCAGCTTTGTGAATTGAAAGGCCCACAGAATCGTTTTCTGAGCGACTTAGCCGTCCGCGAGCACTACACTAGAATGGAATTAAAACAAAAAAAACTTACAAAATGTAAGACTATAATAAAACTCATTTCTTACATTTTACCACATTTGTGGACTGATTTGCTGAATTTCATAGGTAATACGTTGTTGCAAATCTTCAAGATTATCGGGTTTTGTGGTGTAAACTTTACTTTTAAGATATCCCCACAAAAAAAAGTCAAAAGGGGTGAGGTCTGGTTGTCTTGCTGGCCATTCTATTTCACCTCTTATTCCGATCTACCTATTATGAAAAATGTCGTCCAAATAACGCCGGACGAATGCAGCATAGTGGGGTGGAACTCCATGCTGTTGATACCATATTCTCTCATGTGGAATGTTTGGATCTAATTCATTTTTAAATTTGTCCGCACAGCTGGGCGAGGCGTTTCTTGAAAAAACTGCAGATATCTTTCTGCATTAAGATTATCAAGAAAGAACACTGGTCCTATGATCCTATCTCCAACTATCCTAGCCCACACATTTAGTTTCTGTGGACGTTGAGTGTGAGTTTCCCGCATCCAGGAAGGATTATGGTCACCCCAATATCGCCAATTTTGTCTGTTGACTTCGCCGTTTAATGTAAATGTGCTTTCGTCAGAAAAAAAAATGCATTGTAAAGAAATTTAAATTTTAAGTTTTTCTGTTAACTGGTGCATTATTCTTATTAACTATCACTACTTATTTGTCAAATAAATGATGAAAACTAACAAAGTTTGCAAAGAAAATTAAATTGAAATTTAAATATATCTAAGTCGAACTCCACAAACTTTAATAAGTGTAAAATTACAACTGGAACATGTTTCGGAAGAACACTACTGCCATCATCAGCCCTAATTTAACAAGAGATTAATGATACAATTGAATTACAGAGGGGTTCTTACCTTAAAGAATATAAAAAATTATGACGTTGACGTAATTTTGAATTAAATTTGACGTTTTCAGAGGGTTACATGATTTTTAAAAGATTTCGTAAAAACAACATTTTATAAAATGTAAAAATTAAAAATGGATCAAAGAGAATCTGGTAAGTTTGTTTGAGTGGTGAAAAATTAAAATAGTGAATTATTGAAGTTATTCTGTTCATTTAAACAAGATCTGTTTTCTAGTTTCAAGGCTTTCCTTATTTCCAAAGTCTCAAGAAAATCTAATTTCCGGCCTTTATTACATTTATGAATCAATTTGGAATTTGATGGTGAAAAACTATGTTTCGTTATTAATATATGATTGGCGAAAGAAGGTGTTGTTGTTGGTGGAGGATCAAGATCTGTGTTGTTATAGATGTGCCTGAAATGTTCTTTTATTTCCCCCTTCTAAGAAAATGACACATTACAGGTATTTATGTAACTAAGTAAATGGCTAATTACAGAAACAGACTTGTAAAGTTTTACGGGCTTGTAGAAGAGACCTGTAAAGTGCAATACCGTGACAACGCATCTTCACAGACTGTCCTGCCGTCAGATGACAGAATTTTATATCTATAAAAATTGAAAAAAAGTCGCCTTAAGGTGGAAATAAAAGTTTGTACGGGATTCGCCTTGCAATTAATCTTTACTGGGCTCGCCGACTCACCCGTAAAGACTAATTTACAAGGCTTTTCCCGTAAATAACTATAATACGGTCTGATATTTTGCGACCTGTCTGAGCTATGTAGAATGACTTACAAGAAGAGCAGTTTAATTTGTATACACCTGATGATGATTTGTAATCTAATGGATCTTTATTTTTAATAAAAAATCTGGATAAGTTGTTATCTGTTTTAAATGAAACTTTAAAACCGTTTTTCTTAAGTATTTTAGAACATTTCTCTGAGACGACACCAAAGTATGTTAATGAATTTGAAAAGGAAATTGTTTCTGAAGGATTTTTAACCAAGTGGTGTGTGTATTTGAATTTGTTATAGTATCTATAGTATAATTTATTTATAGTATTTAAACAATATCCATTATTTGAAGCAATTTATTTAATGTTATTAGGTTCTGTTCTGAAAAGATGAATCTGATAGTGGTATAGAAAATAATCGGTGAAAAAAGGAATGAAAAGCTGCAAATTTATGGGATCGTCTCTCTTGGCTCAGTTACCCCATTTCTTCCTTGTCCCGGCTGCTAAATCGTGCTGCAGTCCTGCTGATAGTGGCAGGATGCACCCCCAGAGTACATGCCACATCACGCATACTGCGACCATCTTCTAATAACGTGATGGCCATGTTCCACCATTCTTTTTTCTTTCTTGCTTCTCTACCTCTTATTGTTATTTTTCTTTTTGTCAATACTTCTTCTAATATTTCTTTCAGTTCTTTCTCCATCTTCCCTAGTTCTTGTTCTTCGAGTCTTGCCTTTACTTGTCTTCTACTCCTTGTTCATCCCATATTCTGATCATCACATGCTTCTGTATTTCCTATGTTCTTTCTTCTCCTCTTTTCTCTTGTCTCCCACTTTCTATACTCATTTCTATAGACTATTACTATTTCGTAGACTATTCCTCTATCCATTCCATCAGCTTCTCCCCTCCGCATTTTCTACTTTGTCTTTAGATTTTCATTTTCCCTGCTCTCTTTTCTTCCCAATCCCTGGCTCCCCTTTCTCCGAATCTCCTGTTGAAACAAGTCCTACTCCCCCCCCCCCCTTCAGAAGTATACATTATCCTTTGTTGTGTTTTAATATGTCTTCTATTATTTTGATTATCGTTTTCTTCGCCTCTTTTCTATAGACTGTGTATTTATTAGTGATTTATTAACAATACAAAATAACGACTGTCGTGGACAGAGGTCTTGCGTATTCTCTCTAGGACCGGGACGCGCATATCCGAGTTTGCCCGATCGGTCCAAGCATAGCCGAGGATAAGGAACTCCTTTCTAGGGACTTCCCCGGTCTAAGTTACTCCTACATTCGGCCATCCTGACAGGTGGAACTGTCCTCAGCTCAGCCGAATGGTGAGGAGAAGTGTCCAAACCTAAAACCGGTGAACTTGATGGGCTTGGGCTCTTGTAACTCTTGTAACTCGAAACTAGTAGACTTTGAGTAACTGAATTTCGAGGTGATAAACTTGGAGTCTCATGGCGCCGTGTTGATGGATTTAGGCTTCCGTGGATTCGTACTGGTAGACTTGGACTCTCGTAACTTTGAAAATGATGGTTGACTTCCGTGACTTCGGAGAGGTAGACTTAGAGTCTCGTAACTTGGGAAAGGTAGACTTAGAGTCTCGTAAGTTGGGAATGGTAGACTTATAGTCTCGTAATTTGGTAAAAGTAGACTTAGAGTCTCGTAACTTGAGAATGGTAGACTTAGAGTCTCGTAACTTGCGTGGGGTTACAGAGGCGCCCTTGGGCGCATGTGGTCTGTGGCCATGACGGTGTTGTGCTTCCGCCTTGCCCGAATATCTTCAAATTCATAATGATCGTTGCCCAAAATCCTTGTAATAACGTATGGGCCTTTTAACCTGGGTCGTAGTTTTCGGCTGGTGTCAGTGGCCACCTCACTTGTGATATGAAGTGCCAGCACGTCTCCCATTTAGTACCTTTTTCCTTCTTTTCGTTTTTTATTGTATTGCTCCTGCTTGGCCTGTTTCTGACAAAGGATCACTTCCCTACCCCTGGCCAGGGCACCTCACATTGCTTACTGTCCAAGAACGGCGATAGTAGGTAGGTTTGCTACTTTACACCGTTGACCAATGTGTCTTTTCTCCTTGTCCTGCTACTTCGGAGCACGCTCCCGAACTCTCCTACCATAACCACTTCCAAATATCAATCAACCCATTGCTTGAAATTTCGAGGATGTCTGTGAACTGATACAAAGTGTATGAGTGCTTCGCTTGACACAGCATTTACAACTTCATAAATTATGTCGATTTGATATAATTAAAGATAACCACTTTCAAATCAATGTGTCGAAATCATTGACGCCCCTGTTAATAAAATAGGTACTATTACAACCTAAATCGTTGTAATGCCCTGACAAAATTATGAGGTGTGGATGGTGACACAAAAAATACAGTTATGTCCCCAAAAGTCATATAATGAACAAATAAAATAAATACAGAAGCTTTCTGCAATTTAACAATATTAAAATAACGCTGTGAAGATTGAAATTAAATTGATTGGTAACAAGTTGGTTAAATAAAAACTACATGAACGATGAAATAGAATTATGAGAAGTTAAATTATGACTATTTCACTACTCTTAAAGGTTAAATTACATTAAAATGATTATTGAAGTTTTACAATTTTAATTGACACGCTAATAAAAGAACTAGTTGAATTGATAACACAAAAAAATTAAAAATGATCTACTACTTATCTTTTGAGCGATACTACGGTTTCCTGCTGGTTTTGGAGCTGTCCTTACAATTACTTTCCTGCGATTCCTGGGAAATTATTCCTATGGATTTCGCTGATTCAACGTGTGGATTACGTCAGTCCAGGAAAGAATTTCGAGTGGAAATACTCCTATTCCATAAGTAAATGGTACAAGAAACAATCCTCTGGTGAATGCTGGTGAATCTGCCTATTAAATTTGATTGAAAAAGAACAGTCAAGGTCTGCACGCAATAAAGTAGTTTTTCGTACCTCTTTTTCCTCCGATTCGACACCTAATCGATTTTATCCTCTAAAGCGATTTAGTTATAGAAATAACTGAACACCCCAGTCGTATTATCCGTACTTGACGCAATTCTCTAGACTTTACAGTTTGTCCAGAACAAAATACGACGGAGATGTAGAGAGACCTCGTTCAGATGTCGATCGAAAAAGAAAGCCGTAGGTTCATCGCGTGGTATTGCAAGAAATCTCGTGCCTTTTTTGTACATGCCGGTTATCTCTAAACGCTGATTCGTTCCTGAATCTGGATGGTGAATGCGCGGCAAAAATTCAAATTGTAACAGTACTTATCAATCTAAATTCGTAGGTGCTATTATTTTGACTGCATGCTTTTGTCAAACTGAAAAATAATTTGAAGTGTTTGAAGTATTGTGTCTTCGAAAAGACCAACATGATAATTATTTTCTTTCTTACCTACATTGTTTAGAAACGAGTCTATAAACTGTAAATTATTTTAAACAAATAAATGACCCCGAAACCAAATTTTAATCAAATCCTCAATCTACTGTTCAATTTAATAACTTTACTAATATCGAATTTCTCTATCTCTAAACAACGAATGCTAAAAGTTTTGCCTTTTTTCTTTGTTTTCCCTTCTACGAAGCCACCCCCAATGTGTTAAGATGTTTTCCAATTGCGTACCATTTGGATCTTTTGGGCACTATGTTACCACTAGCATAGGATGACTGAGATTTACGGATAATATTGCTCTCTCTCTACAAAAAAAAACGGAGTGGTGTTACATTTTATGTTCAGCGATTGTTTTTCCCGAGATTATTTAAATTTTATTCACTTTATCCCACTTCTGACTTGTAGTAAAACAATATTTATTAACAACACAAAATAACGACTGGGACGCGCATATCCGAGTCCGCCCGATCGGTCCATGCATAGCCGAGGATGAGGAACTCCTTCCTAGGGACTTCCCCGGTCTAAGTTACTCCTACAACTGTTACTATCTTACACCATTTATATGTATATTATTTCTTTCTTTCCCTTTAGTTTTCCTTTTTACTACTACTACCTTTCGTTGTTATCTCTCATATCCGTCTTTGCTGTTTTCTTCAATTTTCTCTGCCCTTTTTTCTATATTTACTTTACTTTTATCTGAACCACGCTGCATCAGTCCGTAATACAGAAATCTAGCAACGATATTCGTGTACTAACGTTTCAATTATTAAAAAAATCACACAAATACGTTCCACTCCTTTGACTTTTAATTTCCAAAAATTTTATAAGATGAAATCGTTTACTGTTTTAGTACTGGCCGCTGATGGAATATACTATATATATTTAAATAAAGCAGTGGATTTATTTGCGCAATGTCGTTTGAAAACAAACAAACAGGATATATTTAATCAGTGACTATCTATCTTCATCGATTTAATGTATGTTTTATAGAATATCTATTCTATTAAAAGCGAACGCCTCGCATTTCAACAATTCAATGCCAATTCTCGCATATTTGCCAAATGAGAATATTGAGTCTTTTTGACTATATTACAAATATATGAAATTAAATAATTTGTATGAAGCAGTGGGAGCATTGTTTTTTTTTTTAATTTTTTCAGTGTGAATTTACTTCAGACGTCAAAATGACAATAACAGAGACGTACATTCAAATATTAATTCTTACTTTGACACATTTGACAGTTTTTAAATTCATACACCGCTTTACTGATATTGTTTTGAATTACAATAAAGAACTATTATTTAATGCACCCGATGACTAGTTTAGAGTCATTTGTATGTATGTTAGTGTAAATTTGCATTAAATTAAAAATTGATTGGAAAGAAGCAATTAATTATGTCGTGAATTTATTCAGCTTTCCGTGGAGAACTCAAATAATCTCTCGATTGTGGAATTTATACATCCTGAGTTTCAGATCAGAAAGTGAAAATGAAATTGATTCAAGTAATCCACCTTGATATGAAGATCTAAGAGC